>CADCXT010000555.1:0-1200000 GCA_902806775.1 Microtus agrestis
TTTAACAGGATTTTAATAATTCTTTGAAAATTTCATGCCATCTGTTTTTAACATATTAGTCTCCCTCCATCAACACCTTGCATAATCGCACTCTCAATCCTCCCATCCCTACCCGTCCAGCATTGAGTTTTCCTTTTGTCCTTCCACAAAGGCCAATATGTTTAGATTTTGATGACTAAAAGTGAGCAGAATTTGATCTGGTGTGTTAAATAATATGTTCTCTCATCTAAGTTCACTTATAATAGTAGACACATGGTGTATGGTGTATGCTGCATGACAATCAGTTAGAGTTTAGCTATTTTTTTTAGGTCAAAACAACAATGAAGACAAGTAATAAAGGTTGGAATTAGGTAGAGAAAAGTAAAAAAAAAAAAAAGAATGCCTTGAGAACTGCTTCATTTGAAGATTCCACAGAGTAAGATTCTATGGTCTTTGGTTCCTTGAGTTACCTACATGAGTGTTATATGACAAAGAACTGTGAACTCCTAGAAAACTCAGCAAAATGAACCAGGAAGTTTTTAGGACAAAATGTTTACACACAAAAAAATCAGCTAACATCCTAAAGTGAATAAGGGTTTCTCAATAGGTTCCATTCCTAGATTTAAAAACTACATGCAGTTAATACTTGCTGAGAGAGACTCATCCTCATATTAGCTATGCAATTCAAAGGGGTTGGCCCAGAACACATAGCCATATACAGAAAAGTAAGCAACATTATAGAACTTAGAAGAATACAAACACACACATACACACACACATTTTTGCAGAAGAGGTCACGAATTCATGAATTTGAGGAGTTGGAGCAACAGGGGAGCTGCAGGAGGCTTAGAGTTGAATGTTAACGGTATAAATAGAGTACTCATATATAAAATTCCCCAAAATACAACAAAAGGCCTTCAAAAATACATTTGCATATACATTGAAGGCATGAGAAAATCTTTTCTTTAAGCAAGTTTAAACTTAGTGATTATGTCTCATTGCCTGTGTTCATATTCGAAGTCTAAATTCAATCCATTCACCAGTGCCAAGTGCTAATCTCTCAATAGGTCTGATTAAAGAGTATGTGAATTCCTAAATCCATATAGTCTTTTTCTTTCCCTCCCTAAATCTTAGCAATGGCTTCTGTTCACTGCTGCAGTGAACGATAATGTTTAGTTTATATTATGCTTAGAAAGCGTGTGCCTTCTACTACTTGAAGTATGGAAATAGAACTAGAGTCTTATGCAAGTTTTAGAATCTTTCAGTAAAAACGAAAAGAAAAAAATAGTTCTGAGTCAGATTTTAGACAAGTTTATAACACATGTAATCATTCTATTATTCAATACAATATTTGAAGCTCAATTTTAAATGGAATTCTTGAGACAACATTTTGGTTGCAAGTGGCTATTAAAATTATCAAAAATAATACTGATACCATTTTAGATCAATATCTGAGCATTAATAACTAACTAGTGTGGCTCTAGGTAAACTCTTTTCTGGCCATCTACTTTATGGGCTTTGTGACAAGTAACTTTGGGGGAAGTTGCAAGATTACAAAGAATCCTTTGCAAGCTTTATGTTGTTCCTTTTGTTCGTACTGTCAGAGCAGTGCATTGCTGCCTTCTGGGCTTTGACATCTGTTTCTAGGCTGGTACAGATTTATACCACTATTTAAGAGAACAGACACTGCCCAGGTGCTTAGCTGATGAGGGTGTGTGGAGACTAGTTGAAGTGGCTTCCAGAAATAGACTTTCTGCAAATACCTGCAAGACCGAGCTTCTCTGAACTTTGGCCACACATGCACAACAGAAGGGATTTTTGCTATTCTTCAGATTTTTAAAACTCCGAAACAACAATAAAACAAGGATTTGTTTCCTCTTTTCTTTGCAATACAGAAAATGTTTCAATGAGATGATCAGATCACAAGCTATGTTTAGATTAGAGGTCAAAGATGAATTTCAAAAACTGCAGTTAGTCTGCCTAAATTAAATGCTCTTTGTCCTTTCTTTTTCTAAAATTTACATGACTACCTAAGTATCATTTAAAAATGGCCTAGCAATTTTGGTCATGTATAGTTTGCCATTTACAGAAATAATGATGTTTGGAAGCAATGTATAAGAAAAGAGGTAGTAGAAATTGTAAGCTATATGCTAAGGTAGACTCACATGCTGTTTCTAAGTGGCTACCTCTCCACTACTCTGGGAAAAATCATCAAAATAACACAATTTTATTTCCTCTTCTCATAGATCTTCTGGCTATTTTGAAACTTAAAAAATTGGAGAGTAAATAAGTGTATTGAGACAGTCAAAGCAGCACTTTTGTGCCTAGTTGTGCTTAAAATACACACTAATGCACATTTGGTAATAGCACATCATTTAGGCTATAAGAGAATATTGGAAGAAGTGAGTTTAGATTAATCTAAGCAGGATTTTATTAGATTAAAATGGAGCCCTCCACCTGTATTTTAAAGAAAAGAAATAAAGAAAATGAGTACAACTGTGTGTCCTGTAATACGTTAACCAAAGCCACACTCAAAAGCAAAGATCTAAGGAAGTGGAGCAAATACCTGTGAATATTATCTTAGTGCTGGCAAAAAGATTCAGGGGACAAGGGAATTTGCCACCATGCAGAAGGACCTGAGTTTGATTCTTGGAAACAAAGAACTGACTCTTACAAATTTTCCTCTAACCTTCACATGTCATGGCACTGTGTGTGTATATGAAAATATACACACAGCTTCATACAAGCACACATACACACACGTAAATAATTAAGAGTGAAAAGATGAATGACTTTAATAAGCTATGAAACCCTATTCTTTTTTCTTCAGCAATACAGGTTCAAAGAAAGTGGAAAGCCAAAAGGACCTGCTTATGTGTTACTGTAATTTTGTAAATAACTTCATTAAGCCCTTGTCTTCTCCTGCTCTTTGTTATCATATATGAATCATGAATTGGTGATTATATATAGACATATATTTGCTGATTGAAATATGAATAACTTTAATATACATCCTTAGATAGTAATGCTTATTTAGAAGGATGTTACGGTGTTTGGCAAGGCTGTTTAATATTCTTTATCTTAATTTCTGATATTATGATTATGATATTTTATAAGCAATATTAGATGCGAGTAAGTCTGAAATTCTTTTCATTTTATCAAGTATTCATCTATAACTGTATTGTCAAATCAAATAGGGTTTGCCACCACCACAAAATTCTTGAACATTTTATGAAAATTTTCTTTTATAATATTTTGAAGAATTTTTAAGTATAGTAATTGAAAGTCAGTAGCAAACAAAGATATCCAGAGAAAGAAGCAAGTATTTTATTGCAATTAGACTTATTTATGTGTACATCTGATTCTTTTGGAGGCATAGTGACAGAGGAATCTTGTTTCCAGCTACCTAATTTTCCTAGACTTTCAGCTATGCCGGAAGAACTCTTCACCCACTTCTATTTTGATGCATGCAACTATTTTGAATATCATATTGCTCTTCCAATGACTAATGAAACTATAAGGTATATTTTTGGGAGGAGGAATATAGATTTCTCACTTGTGTTTTAATTGTATGCTGGCTGATAGTACTTACTTAAATCAAACTGTTTTGACATTTTAATTTATCCTAGTAGGAATGGGAAAAAAATAAAATAAAAAATAACAATTGATAATAAATGTTGTAGAAGACCCATGGAAACGAGAATTTTTTATTAGTCTTTTCATTTTTTAACTATTTTTTTACATTCTTTTATTTATTTATTTATTTATTTATTTATTTATTTATTTATTTTTTCTCCATTAACAGCTTTAATTGGGTGTGGGGAAATAGAACTATTCTTAGCACAATTATGTGTGTGGGGTTCCCTGCAGACTCGCCAGGGTGATGGTTCCTGTAATGATTATTAGGGGAAACGGCTCCCAACAGATTCCCCCTTTCTCTTATATAAAGGCAGGTAGTTATTACGTGGAGAGCACCCGTCAGAGTCAACCATGGTGTCAGATCTAAAGGAGAAGGGACTGAGATAAGGAGAGACCCTCCTCTCGAGTGGAGAAGCAATTTACCTCTCCTGGGAACACAGGGGTGCCTGATGATTCTTAGGTCAAGTGGGGACCAGGCCTTTTTACTTTCCCCCTTACCCGTCCTAGGGTTCCCAGGGCCCTGTCTTAGGTAGGGGGATTATCCTGCCATAAGTTGCCCGTCCTTGGAGCTCCTCAAATAAAGGGCATCTAGCAGGATTAAAGTAAATAGATCACAGGGCACCCTGTCTTAGGCCATGTGGAGAGCGCCCTCATACCTGTACCATGCCATGTTGAGCCGGTTTCTACAACATCTGTATGGTGTGCTATTCGGGCGAGGATCCACACTAACTCCCGTCATTGGGCCCCTGCGTCTATCATTAATGAAAAGACTGTGAGGAGCTCCTAAAACAAAAGATCATTAACTTTTTTTTTTAATTAAAAATTTCTGAGCCGGGCGGTGGTGGCACATGCCTTTAATCCCAGCACTCGGGAGGCAGAGGCAGGCGGATCTCTGTGAGTTCGAGGCCAGCCTGGTCTACAAGAGCTAGTTCCAGGACAGGAACCAAAAGCTACGGAGAAACCCTGTCTCGAAAATTAAAAAAATAAATAAATAAAATTCAGCCACCTCTCCACCTCCCTTTTCCCTCCCCCTCCCCCTACTCCCCACGCCCCACTACCCTCCCCCTCTCTCCAGTCCAAAGAGCAGTCAGGGTTCCCTGCCCTGTGGGCAGTCCAAGGTCCTCCCCTCTCCATCAAGGTCACGGAAGGTGAGCATCCAAACCGGCTAGGCTCCCACAAAGCCAGTACATGCAGCAGGGTCAAAACTCAGTGCCATTGTCCTTGGCTTCTCAGCAGCCCTCATTGTCCACCATATTCAGTGAGTCCGGTATTATCCCATGCATTTTCAGTCCCAGTCCAGCTGGCCTTGGTGATCTCCTAATAGATCAGCCCCACCTTATCAGTGGGTGGGTGCTCCCCTGGCAGTCTTGACTTCCTTGTTCATGTTCTCCCTCCTGTTTCTCATTTGGACCTTGGGAGCTCAGTCCATTGCTCCAATGTGGGTCTCTGTCTCTATCTCCATCCATCGCCAGATAAAGGTTCTATGGTGATATGCAAGATGTTCGTTAGTATGGCTATAGGATCGGGCCATTTCAGGACCTAGTTGGGTACATCTCTCTTAACCCCTGGGAACCCCTCTAGAGTCAAGGGTCTTGCCAACCCTAAAATGGCTCCCTTAATTAAGATTTATACTTCCCTGCTCCCATATCCATCCTTCCATTATCCCAGCCATCCCATTTTTATTTTACATTCCGTCCACAGTTGCCCCCACTCCTCTTCCCACCACCCCTCTACCCCCATCCTATCCCTTATCTACACTTCCCAATGAGTAAAGACTCATCAAAGTCTGGCAAATTAAGTAGGGGCTATACTAAGCCCCTCCCCTCTACATTAAAGCTGAGCATGACATCTCATTATAGAGAATCAGTTCTAATAAGCTAGCTTATGAACCGGGCATACATAGTACATGGTCCTACTTCCATGTGCCTCACAGACAGGTAAAGTTTCAACAGGTGAAGTGCCCCACATATGGAGGGCCTAGTTCGGTCACAGGGTACTCCACCGATCTAGAGATCCTGAGTTTTCTTGAACTTGGTTCAGCTTTCTCTGTTGGAATTAACATGATCTTGACATCCCTTGTTCATATAGTCCCTCCTCTGTATCTTCGATTTGATTTCTGGAGAGTCGGCAGGGTGCCTGGTTGGGGATCTCAACATCTGGTTCAGTGAGTTGCTGGATAAATGCTCTATGCGTGGGAGAGCAAAAAAAGAGAGTTCTTGATAGAGAGACACAATATGGTGTAAGGGAGAAACCTGGTGCTAAGGAAATTCCCAAGAATCTACAAGGATGACCCTAGCTAAGGCTCCTACCAATAGTGGATAGGTAGCCTAAACTGGCCTTCCTTAGCATTCAGATTGGTGAAGTAAAATTTATATTTGCTGTTGGTGAGAATGCAAATCTCTGTAATGAACTATAAAAAACACCGTAGAAAAGATCCCAAAAGTCTAAAATTGAAAATGTAACAACTACACACACACACAAAAATGGGGGATGGAGAAAGAGTGGTGATGTTCCTTAGAGTTCTCAGCTTTATTGTTCTAATGTCACTATGAAACAAAGAACACAAGCAAAATTTTTCACATCTACCACACCACAAAAATAAAATAGTGATAAAATAAGAAATAAGGATCTCTTTCCACGGCAATAGAAAAATCTACCTATTGGTTTTATTGCTATCTTCATGCTTCTCAAGCTCTTATTGATTAGCTATGGAGGTTCACAAAACCGTAAATTATGTATAAAGTTTAAAAATTAGTGTCTTTGCCCATAATCAATTTAAAAATGAGCTACCCAGTAAAGGTTAATTGGGTAGAAACAGAACCAGCTGCCTTTATTCATCATGTTGGAAGATTTGATTTGCACCAATTTCAAAAATTGTATTAATTTTATAAGCTTACCTGCCTACATTTGTTGGCACATTTTATTGGTTAAAATTCATTATAATAGGCTACTGATTGAAGTGTTCAATTATCTTAGTCTTTACATTATGGATAATAAAGATAAGTTGATTAGATTTAGAATCATTATAGAGGCTTTTAATAGTTTTATAAATTAGGTTAACTGAGATGGGAAAACCCAGACCCATTCTAAACTGAGTTGCAGTATTTCAAGGGTTGGATCCTAGAGTACATCAAATGGAGCTGGTTGAAGACCAGTACTCATCTACCCTGTTTCTTGTCTGTGCACCTAGTGTGACTAGCTCCCTAGGATACCGTGTCCTTGACTTTGCTATGAACACAAACTATGTACTCAAATTGTCCTATGTTTGCATTGTTTTTCATTAGGTATATTTTCTGATGAGAATCATAGGCTTACAATTTTTTTTGCTGCAGCACATGGAAAACCCAACTAGAAATCCACGAATCAGTTACTCCCTTACTCAAAAAAATAAATAAAAAATAAAAAAAATAAAAATAAATAAAAATAAATAAATAAAAACAATTAGAAAACTCTGAGTTTTTAAATATTGATACAAAATAACCCTTCAATCTTTTAAAACAAAATCTTGAGCCAAAGGTGTAAGAAAAAAAATCACATAGGAATATAGCGTTCATTTCTGTAATATAGACTGCTAATTTTAGAACCCCTCCTCAGAGTTGAGTCCAGTGCTCCGATGTGGGTCTCTGTCTCTATCTCCATCTTTGGCCAGATGAAGGTTCTATGGTGATATTCAAGACAGTCATCTGTCTCTATCTCCATCTTTGGCCAGATGAAGGTTCTATGGTGATATTCAAGACAGTCATCAGTCTGATTACGGGACAAGGCCAGTTCAGGCACCATCTCTTCTGCTGCCCATGGTCCTAGCTGGGGAAATCCCTGTGGACATCTGGGACCTCCTCTAGAATCCAGTCTCTTTGTATATCTCTTGGGTATATTCCCAAGAGTGGTATTGCTGGATCCTGAGGTAGGTTGATTACCAGCTTTAAGAGAAACAACCACACACATTTCCAAAGTGGTTGTATAAGTCTGCATTCCCACCAGCAATGGATGAGTCTTCCCTTTACTCCACATCCTCTCCAGCATAGGTTATCATTGGTGTTTTTGATTTTAGCCATTCTGACAGGTATAAGATGGTAAGCAGAAAGAGGGAAAATATGAACAAGAAAGTCAGGACCACAAGGGGATGATCCACCCACTGAGACAGTGTGCCTGTACTAATGGGAGCTCACCAAAGCCAGCTGGAATGGGAATGAATAAGCATGGGACCAAACTGGACCCTCTGAATGTGGCAGACAATTGGGGCAGACTGAGAAGACAATGATAATGGCACTGGGATTTGTCTCTTCTGCATGTACTGGCTTTTTGGGATCTTAGTCTATTCGGATGCACACCTTCCTAGGCCTGGATGGAGGGGGAGGGCCTTGGACTTCCCACAGGGCAGGGTACCCTGCCCTCTCTTAAAACTGGAGGGGGAAGGGAGGGAGGTGAGTGGGGGAGTGGAAGGGAAGCAGGTGGTGGGGAGGAAGTGGAAAATTTGATTCCTAGTATTAATAAAGTAATTAAAAAAGACAAAAGAGGTAAATTTTAAAATATTATTATAGAGTATAACTAGATTTATAAAAACATTATAAAAATCTTCTACATTAATAATTTTAAAGAATGTTTTTATATTCATCCCAATATGCATCAAAATATTTTTAGTTGTGCATGCTAGTCAGTTTTTTAAGTATATTAATTTAGAATCAATATCCATAAAACTTTCTACCAGAAAAAAATATATAAATTCTACTAGTCTCAATTAATTGACAGTGCATGACTAGATTTTATTAAAAATACTGTCAGTTAAAATTTTGCTATATCTCTCAAAACATAAAATGCCAAAGTAAAACATATTGCATTCCATATGTAGTAATATAGGATCTACAGACTTCACTAAATGAATTCAGGAATGCAATAGAACATAAGAAAAGGAATGATATTGGGAGAAATGCAAGCACTCCTTTAAAAGGTGTGTGCTGTAAAGTATACAGAATGTAATTTTACAGTAACCGAAGATTATTTTTTAATTTTATTGAACTCTACATTTTTCTCTGCTCCTCTTACTGCCTCTCTCCTCACTTTCAACCCCCTCCGAAGATCCCCATGTTCCCAACTTACTTAGCAGACCTTGTGTTTTTCTACTTCTTTTGTATGTTAGATCTATGCATGTCTCTCTTGGGGTCCTCATTGTTGTCTAGGTTCAGTGTCTCTGAGATTGTGATTGGTTAGTTGGTTTTCTTTGCCTTATGTTTAAAAACCACTTATGAGTGACTGCATATGATATTTGTCTTTCTGAGTCTGGGTTACCCCACTCAAAATGATGTTTTCAAGTTTTATCCATTTGCCTGCAAAATTCAAGAAGTCCTTATTTTTTTTCCTGTTGTATAGTAGTTCATTGCATAAATGTACCACATTTTCCTTATCCATTCTTTGGTCAAAGGGCATTTAGGTTGTATCCAGGTACTGGCTATGACAAACAATGCTCCTATGAATATTGTGGCATGACTGAGCATCCTTTATATATATACACCCAAAAGTGGTATTACTGGGTCTTGAGGAAGGTTGTTTTCCCAATTTTCTGAGAAATCTCTATACTGGCATCCAAAGGGGTTGTAACAGCTTGCACTCCCACCAGAAATGCAGGAGTTCCCCTTACCCAACAATCTCTCCAGCATAAGTTGTCATCACTATTTTGGATCTTGCCTATTCTGACAGGTGTAAGATGGAATCTCAGTGTTATTTTGATTTGCATTTCTCTGCTAACTAAAATGATGAACACTAACTGAAGATTGTTATGGGTTGATTTAAAAGAAAGGTGGTAATGTTGAAAATATTATCTGGGTTTTTTTTCTAATATTTTAACTGTACATCCCAATAACTTAAACAAAATGATATATATATATATATATATATATATATATATATATATATATATATATACTAAATCTTTGTTACCTTGAGTGGAAAATTAATTCGAATCTAGAAACTATATTTACTTTTGACATTTACTCATTCTTTACTTTCAGTTTACACATGTATTGGAAATATGCCTTAACTTTATACTAAATGGATAACTAAAAATATCTTTATTATTTCTACTAGTTTTGGAGTAAGAACACATGTTTTGTGTTTTCAATTTCATTAGTATGTGTTGTCCAATGTTTGTAAACCATCACGTAAGCAATGTTCCCCTCTGAGATGGCTCAGTGGTTAAAGGAGCCAGTCTTCCAGAAATCCTGAAGTCCTGAGGTTAATCACTGTGAACCACATCTAAGTACACACACACACACACACACACACACACACACACACACACCTACACACACAAAATTAAAAGCAATAATAAGTGAGATGAGGTCTAAGTGAACTTGGATATGCTTTTGAATATCTTAGAGAATTAATGAGAAAAGTTATTTTAGGATGCAGTCATTGAAAATGCAGACAGTGTTTCTGTCTCAATTGTTTGAATATCTTCTTGAAAATGTATATTTAGTAATGCAATCAACAAATGCATTATTTTCTTAAATGATAGCTTTAGAATTCAAAGACTCCCTTTCACATCATTTGAAAAAGTTCTGATTATGCTTCCATAGGCATTATGCTAAAGCAATATTTATTAGACAAAATGAATTAATCACTGGAGAAATAATTCAGAGTACTTGAGATCTGATTGAGTAATCTTCTAGGGAGATGTTGGCTTGAGTGAGATATAGTTAAAGGACTCCTGATTACCGAGGCCTTTTCAGAGCAAACTATTTTAGGCTGAGTCTGCTGAAGAGTTGAAGCTCCCTTCAGTGAAATGCTGATTTGAACTGTAGATTGTCAGCCAAGTAATAGATTAAGTCCTTTAGGAACACAAATGAGTCACTGGTGAAGTAATGACCATAATAATACTTAACACTTTTAATTTTCAAAATATTTCATAAACATTATCTAATTAGTCCTTATATCAATCCCATGAGGCTGATGGATGGCATTCTCCATAAAACTAATGATAAAAAATATTTATGAGTACTTTCCAAGTTTGTAAAATTAGCACTGGCACTAATAGGAACAACTTAAGACTTTTTAAGTGAGTCATATCTTCAGATGATTTAAGTATGTTTAGATATCAAATGCAGTCTTCTAAATGTTATCTGCACTCAGAATTACATGAATCCTTAAAATACAATTGAATTATTTAACCTTTAGCTATAAAGAATCATTCATTTTCTTACTTTTTCAAATTTCATTCCAGATTGAATAATACGGTTAATATTGGTGTTTTGTCATATTCATTGTTCAAATAAAAATATTTCATAAATATTTATACTATTTTTACAGTCACTTTAGATTTTTTAACTTGAAAAAAATTATAAAAATCTTACTGTAGTAAAATATATTGTGCAAATTAATAAAGAGCCATTTATTTTCAAGCACACTGCAGCACTGCCTGTTTGTTCTGTTACACATCAACCGCCATCTTGAGTCAATCTCCCTCAGCTTCCACTGACTCATAAAAACCTATTAAGAACCGATAGGATTGCTTTCTCATCAAATTTTATGTAGTAACTGTTACATACCACACACTTTACCAATCGCTTCTTTTCCTTCTCATTTTACAATAAGTTGAATCTCTACCTTATCTTCCAG
Source organism: Microtus agrestis (assembly GCA_902806775.1). Lineage (NCBI taxonomy): Eukaryota > Metazoa > Chordata > Mammalia > Rodentia > Cricetidae > Microtus > Microtus agrestis. The sequence goes on from CADCXT010000555.1 coordinate 11,230, forward strand.
CTCAAAACATTAAAGGTATTTAAATTGAAAATCTTCTTGGGGGGCCTCCAAAGTCCACTGTGAAACTCTTCCAGGCTTCCTGACTCATGGGTTTCTTGCTCACTTTCACAACTGCTTAATACGCCAGGGCCATTAGTAAATGTTTTTGCATGCCTCTGTCCTAAGGACTTACCTAAGGACTTAGACATCTGACTCAACCCTTCTTTTTTTTATAGTTTCTGCCCAAATTTCATTTCCCTCAAGATATTCCTGAGAAAAATGAATGACAGTTCCTTTCTTCCCATCATTCTGTGGTCTTTTCTGACTTATTCCTCATTGTAGCATTAACCAGAAATGAGATGTTTGATTTGCTGGTCCTTATGCTTTTAGAAAAAAAAAATGTAATTTTCAGGGCAGTCAGTAAATAATAACTATAGACTGGAAACTTTCATTTATTAACTCCTCAAACACCAGCTTCTCTGTACATATGTAATATTAGTAGAAATATCTCTCTTGCTTTCATAAATATTAGCTCTTTGCCTATGACTTCAATGGGATTTTCTTCTTTATCCTTGGTTCTAAAATGGTTCAGGTCTGAGACATGGGGAGATGGGTTACTTGTTACCAGGCTTACCATGGATGCATGAGAATCCAAGTTTGCATACCAAACATCCAGCCAGGTGTTGAGGTGGTGCTTGTAACCATAGGCCTGGGAACGTCAAGACAGATGGAACTCTAGTGCTCATTGGCCAGATAGATTAATATATGAGCTACAGATTAGGGGAGAGAAACCGTCTTTTAATGAAGAATGAGTAGAACAAAGAGAAGACAGTTAAGCTCAGCTCATGAACAGAAAAAGCATAGGCACAAACCCCTATATCACATGCACTTGTGAACACACCCACAGAACACACCATACATAAACACATGGGATTTCCTGCTGACATAAATAAAGCCTTTGCATTGTGGAGGTAGCAAAATGTAACTATATCGTCTTCAATTGGCTCTGGCATTGGAACCCTTCTTAACCTTAAACTGTATTTGCTATGAAGTGTTTCTCTTAAATTTTAAAATTAAATACCTCAGGTACTTTTGAAGTAATTTTTATAGAAATTTGGGAGGAAAGGTTCTGCTATTAAGTTCTTTAAGATCTACCAATAGTACCAAAATTGATAAATTAACGTATCTTATTTGAATTACATATTTATACCTTCTTTGCATTTAAATATACTAGTATATACTACTCATAAGTATTATATATTATATACATTAGCATATAGGACATGTAAATACTATGCATCATATAATAATAAAATATGAAAATTCATAACAAAGACATATCTATAGGCATACATCTGTTTCCTTACACTTACTGGTTACTTTATTACTAAATTATCTGTATTCTTATATTGTGCAACTAAATCAATATCATTAAACTACCTTTCCCAGGTGTTCCCTTTTCATTTCTTTGTTCTTTTTGTCGCTGCTGACTTAAACTCTATCCATTAAAAATAAAAAATATTTTAAGACAAATGGATATTTAATTTTCTCAGCATACAATATGAAGCAGTAGGAAAGAAGGAACTGTGGGCTAGGGCAACAACTCAGAACTGTGCTTGCCTTACAAATATGAGACCAGTTCCCGCAATGGCCTTAAAAGGTCCAGCTTCTTGGCATGTATCTATAATACTAGGGAATGGAAGCTGAGTCAGAGGAGCCTAGAACCTGTGGCTAGTGCATCTACACTAATCAATGAGTTTAAGGAAAGGAAAGTATTACTACACATGTCAGTGCACATGAATCTATACAGACACACAAATACACACATATTCACAGAAGCATACACATATCCACACATGCACATTCACACTGACACACGTGTACATGACAATTGCACACACATACTACTCTTGGCTGATAAATAGAAAAGAATAAAAAGTTCTTTAGAAATTCTATTCGAATTTAATTTGAGGTACAGTTTTTATTGAAAGAGATGACCTTTGTAGAATAATGCTATAATATCTCTTTTATAATAAGCTTAACAATTTTACAAATTAATAGTATCAAATAATGTAATCACCTGAAGAATAACTATAGATGATTTTATTAACAGAAGAAATTAAATTTATTTCCAGACACTGGAAATTTTAAGTGAAAGATCTGTGTTCATTTTGAAAGTTAAGGAAAAACTGATTTAATAAGCATTCATTAAAACATCTACTCAATCTTTGATTTAGAAATAAAAAGGTAGATATTTTCTAGGATCATTACTGACTAATGTACTTGTAAAATGCTAATTCTCAAAACTGACTTTGACTTAAAAATTTCCTAATAAATTGAATCAAGGATGACAGAACAATGAAGATAACCAGGGAATTCATATTAATTATGGTGTGTTTATTTAATTGTATTAAGTATATGTTCACAGTTGATTCAAAAATGAAATGAAATCTACTGTAAATAGGTTTTTATATTGACTAATTCATGTCATATTTTGTAAAATTTTTTAGTGATTAGTAATCCAATTTCACAGTTTTTATGTACATTGTAAATATATCGTTTGCATTAAATCTAGTAGTATTAATTGATTATTTAGTCAATTTAACTGTAATTTTGATTCTTTCAGCATATGCTAGAATAACTGCTTGGTTTATTAATAGATTTTTTTCACACAATATGTTCTGATGCAGTTTCTCCTCTTCCATCTCCCCAATGTCTTCCTCCCTTCCTTATCCACCCAAATAATCTACGTGCTTTTCTTTTATCTCTCATTAAAATACAAACAGACATCTAAATTAATAATAATATAATGAGATAATAAATTAAAATAATAACATATTATAAAAATAAAATAAATTTAAAAGTAATCAAAATAGTAGAAAACAAGTAATCCAAAAGAGACAAAGAAGAAATAAAGGAAACACATAGAGGCTGAGACACACACACATTGACATCCAGAAAACTCAAAAACCAAATCTGAAACTGTAGTACAGAAGCAGAAGATCTGGAAAGTAAAACAAAAACAAAATCCTCCATAGTTTGTTTTGTGTTGGCCATCTGTTGCTGTACATGCGGCCTGCACTTAAGTGTGATTTTTTTTTTATGCCCAGTGAGAATTGATTGGAGAAAATTAATTATTTCATGGTTCCCAATACTTCTGGCTTAAGGATAAATGACTGGCTTCACATCCCTTCTGGACACTAGGCTCCCAGCTGGCTTATAACCCTTGTGGGCTCAGTTCCTGTCACCACAGTCTGGACCGGACTGCTTTGTTGCCCTGGTGTCTTTTATTGCTATTGGCTTTTATAAATTTTCTGCCTCCTATTCCACAAAGATTCCTGAACCCTGGGGAAGGATTTGATAGAGACCACACATTTGGTATTGATGTTCTCAGATTTATCACTCTATGCACGTTGTCCAGTATGGATTCCTGTATTTATTTCCATCTATTACAGGAAGTTCCTCTTATGATGGCTGATCCAGATACTAATTTATAAGTATAAAAGAATGTTTACATTTTCCTTTATTATTTTGTGGTTTTCACTTGTCTTCTCTTTTCCATTATTTTCAGACCTTTAAACCAATTCCAGTGCAAAATACATAGTGTTACTTTCTAACACTTATACAAAATGACATCGTTTCCATAAGATATTATTTTTGATATCATCCCATTTTTCACCTGTCTTAATTATAGAAAGATACTTGAGCCTTTCTTCCAACTTTCCAGTTTTATTTTATTTATTGTTGTATGTTTGTTGCATATAAGTGAAAGTTTGTATTTCTCATAATTACAAGTGTTCATGCGCATATAGAAGACAGATGTCTACTTCTAGTTTCTCCTTTATGGGGACCCAACATTTTCATTTAATTTAACATTTTCCTCTGAACATGGACAAACACGTTTTAGCTTGGTCAAATTACCCCTTCAATCTTTCCTTCCAAATTTTCTCAATACCGTCCCTCATAACCTTCTCCAAATTTCTTGTTATTCTTATTTATGTAAATGTGACAAACTGGTGTCTTCTGTATACACAAGGATGTAGGATTACTCACTCCGTCACTGACAACCTACTAGGTACCATACCTGAATAAAATTGACTTTCAATCCTTTGTCAGCCATTGGCTGCCTATAATTTCACTACGAGGAATGGTATGTTGTGAGCATCATCCATGCAGGAATGTTAGAGTGTCAGGTCTTGGATAGGCAACGAATACTGTAGAGAGTTCATGAGTACAGCGTCCTGTCATGTACAAAAGTGATTGCTTCACAGTCACCTTGTTTTGGATGAAAGAGTGCTTGCCATAGTCTAGGCTGTCAGCAGTAGAGAACTCCCTCTCTCCATCTCCCAACACTGAGATTGCACATCAGTAAGGCTATTTGTCAGGTAGCTCCTAGAGACCAGACTCGGTCCTCCCTCATGCCTTCAAAGCCACAATTTACAGACTAAACAATTTCCCTAGCACTGTTTTATTTCTATCTGAAATTTGTCTTTTTCTAGCCCTTCACTCTAGCAATTAATCCACTTTTCATATGTATTGTGAAAGTTCCTAATATCTTTCATTTTGTATTAAAATTATCTCAAGTATTTTTTTAAAATACAGTCAGCATCCTTCTATCATTATTTAATTTGAAGTTATTTTCCCTTTAAGAACAAAAAACTTTGTGAAAATCTATATTTTACCTTTTGTAGAATAATAAAATTAGTTTTGTCTCAAGTCAGCACTAACATTAATATATAAAACAATAATGTCTATCTTATTTTATCCACACTTTTGACCAACCTCAGTATATTTCCATTGTTCTTAAAAACAGTAACTTTTCTGCAGGAAAAAGCATCATCTTCAGCAGATTTACTTTTGTCCCCTGCTTTATTTATTTCTGCATTTTACCTGTCATTTATCCTGCTATCTCTTTCTCTTCTCATGCTTTAAATAAACCATGAACCTACTCGTGCTCTATGTCTCTCTAGTGGATCTCATTGATTAGCTCACTGCCTACTAGTTTCACCCTGGTTCTAGCTGAAGAATTTGTTCATTTGATTTTAAAGTTAGAAATCTCTGTAAATTTGCTTCTTGTGTACATAAATCTAAGACCAAAGAAATTCGTGTGCTTGTTTACTTTTTCCTAAGACTTGAATTGCCTTCAAGTTCTTCTCCAGAAATCTTTATATTCTTTGTGCTTATATTTTTCTTTGTGGTATTTTAAAAAACAATGTTTTCAATGATTTTCATGGAAGTGTGCAAACAGATTTCTTTCCATGAGTTTTTAAAAACTATTTTTTAACAGTTTGAAGGATACATTCATCACTTTGCATTTGTTTTTCATGATGTTAGCCTGTGAATAAAAACAACATATATTTTACTGCAGCTGGTATTATATCTAAAAATAAGTTGAAGAGTTTATTTAATCAGTTACCATCTCAGAACCTTGCAATTTTAAAATCTTTAACAATAAGAATAAATTCTGATCTGTGTCTTACATAGTCAATGGAAAATGAGCAAGACTATGTCTCTGGAAACATCTAGAATTGTGCAAAAAATAATTATGAAGGCATTTTCTGATTAATATTATTTTTAACTTCCTTTAGGTTAATTTATTAATTCATGTATGTGTTTGTATGTGTGTAACAGGTTGTATGCCATGCTGTAAATAAGGAGGTCATAGAAAACATATGAAATTGATGCCCTCCTTTCATAATATAGGTCCCAGGATTTGAGCATAGTACAAATATGATGACTTTTTATAAGTTCTTAGTACTTTTGTTGTGTTTTATTTTGTTTCTTTGTTTTTAACCTTATAAAATATCCTTTCCTGCTAAATACTAATAATATCCAGGTATGTCCACTTAGAATCTAAAATTAAAATAGCCTCTTCTGTTCTGTTTTTCCAAGCTTCTCTTCTGATAAACAGTTTAACATGTTTCCAAATTTTTATTTTACTGTGGTAGTATTAGAAGTTCTTCTGTATTTACAGTACTTTATATTTTCAACTTGTGAGAAATCATGCTCAGTTTCCCAATCTTCCCAAGGTACAAATTTACACAAATGGATTCAGATACTTCATGGTCTGAGCCATCATTCCTATAAAAAAAGCATTCTAAATAAATCCCAATTTCCTCTTGTGCCAAGTCTTCGTACAAATACCATAGTATCCATTTTTGTGGACAGTAGGGAAAGAAGCATTCCATGTCGTGGTAAAAGTCAAAATGTCTCAATGCTTGCCAAAGAGGTTTGGATCGCTTTGTATTGTATGTAATGTCTACATGTATTTGTATCTTACTTCATTCTTTTAACTTAAATTCTAATTGAGTTGGATACTAGGCATGTTTGGCTACTAATTTCCTTCCACTTGACATTGTCTATATTCTTTCTGCCTGTTTCCATTTCCATTCCTATCAGCACGTTAAGACCAGTTATCAAAGTTTTATTCATTTTTTAATTTCATCCATAAGAATATGGGTGATATTTTTCAAATTCTTCTGTCACAGACCATGTTGAAAGTCTGCCTAGAAAAAGTCAGTTGACTTTTAAAAGTTTCATTGATATACCAGTAAGTCTTCCAGAAAGTTTTGTTTGCTCAGATTCTTCATTTTAGTGACTTAAAAATCAGAAATATGTGATCAAATGCTGTTTCATTTATTTAATTATTAATAATTAATAAGTAAGGCATATTATAGCGAAGGGTTAGAGTAAATGAGTAAAAATAAAGTAAGAAAATCCCGTTGTGGTAAATGACAATATTCAGTGTTAAGGATGTTGTAGACTTTCAGGTACATGGCATCAGTCACTTCAGGATGCTAGATCCTTGATTTCAGCTGAAGTACATTACATGTATGTAGCTGACTTTATTGTCATAGTTTAAGAACTTTCAGGATAATATTCACTTACATATCATTGTTCTATTGAAGGTATACTTATATGGAATATAAATAAAGGACAGACAATATAAGAAGATCATACCTCTTATCGGCAATAAGTCATATAATCTATGTAGCTTAAGAGATATTACAATTTGACTTTTAGACTCTAAGCTGTTTGGCAAATTTAGCTAAATGTAAAAGGGAGCCATCTTGCATTTACTTTCTGAAAGGTTTACAGAGTGCATTCTGGATTTAAAATGATAAGTTTTCAAAAGCTTCCAATTGTTAAAGCGTTTGGTGTCTGAAAGTAAAAATTAAGCCTTAGTATTTAGGTGTCTCTGTAAGTACACGCAGCTGTGTTTGACTCTATATCTGTGTCTTTCTGTGTGTCTGTATGTGCTTATGACTGTCTTTTGTGTTTACAGCATTTCTGTGTTACAATTGGTGTTTGTGCATGTGATCATATGTTTCTGTGTTTGTTGGTATGGATGTATTTGTCTGTGTGTTTGTCTTCATCTCCCCCACCCTTCTTTCTATGTGTGTTTGTAGAGATGTGACATGGTGAATTCTGAATTTAAATGATACATTTTTTCCCTGATGGTAAAATCTTTTCATCTCTTAAAAGAACTTTGTTTCAATCTCTATATAAAAAGCATACTACTGTTTATATAAAAATCAGTATTCAGAAATGATCTGCCAAAAATATTGATGTATTTATGACTCTGTATGTCTATGACTGTGTCTCTAAAGTTTATTAATCAAGTTTGTGAGGAGTCTAAATATATTTATAAATAAAAATTATAATAATATTGTGTTAAGAGCACAAGCTAGTTCTCATGATTCTGTTACATGATGTCTACCACACTTACATGGGCACTTACCATTTTGTAATTATCTAAAAAATCATTAGTTCTGCCATCACTGTTAGACACCTTACTGAGAGACCAAAGTACATGATTCTCACACAAATGCAGAGGGCTTAGGTTGATCCTATTCAGCCTCCCTGACTGTAGGTTCAGTGACTATGAGCTCCCTCAAGCTCAGGTCAGCTGTATGATATCTCTTGGAACTCAGCTAGCTTTTGATAATCTGTTATCCATGTTAGACTACATATCCCCACCTCATCAAAAGGGGAGAGATTGGTCCTGCCTCAAGTTGATGTGTCATCCTTTATAGAAGCCCATGGGAGGCATGCCCCTTTCTGAATGGAGATGGAGGAGGAGTGGCTGGAGACTGGATAGATGGGAAAGGGGAGGGTCAAGAGGACAAGGGGAAGGGAACACTGGTTGGTATGTAAGATAAATGAATAATGTTATTTAAATAAAAAGGAGAAAAAAGTAAAACTCACAGATCAATAGACTTGGGGTTTGAACAGTCTAATAAGAGACATTAATATGCATGTAAATAATCACTGAAAATTCATTAGAAATTACATTTTTTTCTATAGCTGAAGGAACTAAAGAACTCCTTAAATATATATTTCAAGTTTTTGAACTTTGTCTTATAAATTTTTGATTCGGTACATTTTTTCTTTCAGTATGTTATCTCTAGAGCACCCTATGTCTTAAATTATATATTTTATGCAATCTAATATACTGTTGTAAAGTCTCAAACACCTCACACTTACCTCCTTCCTGACTAGACTACACATAGTAAAAATGGAGATATACTTTGATTTCTGATCATCTTAGCAAAGCAATATGCACCTATTGCGATGTGCATTTTTCTAGGATTTGCATTTGCTTATGTTTTTTGCACTAGGATGTGCCTCAATTGAGGAAAAGTCATAAGACTGAAATGTCCCATGACAGAAGGAATTGATGTAGAAGGGTTAAAGTAGAAGCCAAATTGCTAAAACCCATTTTCAACAGAAGTTAATTCAGAAACAAATGCTAATCTTAAACAAATGAAATCCATAGAGCAAATATATGATTATGACCACAGTATAAAGACTGTGCTGAAATTTCTCAATAAAGCTTTAGGCTTGTACTTAGATAAAATTAGCTTGAAAATTGCCAGAAGATGAAGGTACTAGTGAACATTATCAGAGGACAAGTGTATATTATTGTAACTAAATAGAATGGTATGCCTTAGAACTGTGTGCTCCTGAGCAGAGGCTTCCAGGAAGATGTTCAAGGAGGTTGCAGGAGAAGTGATACTGTTCCAAGAACAGGGGTATCTTCATTTGCCATAGCTAACTTAAGAAAAACATTTCATTAAAAATTACATTCACAGCTCCACTCCACTGATAAACAGAAAGCACTTGAAGTGAAGTCAGACCGAGTCTACGCAGAAGCATACAGAAGTATAGTACTCTGGTTAAGAGTTACAGAATGTTGAGTACCTGTTATCCCATAACTCTCAAGCCCTTTGCAAACACTTGGGCTAGGAGTGTGGGAGAAAACAAAAGCTTTGCATAAAGCAAGCAGAGACCTCAAATTCAGGAACAAATTATAAATTTTAATTATGATTGGTGATGCTAATGAACAATAGATAATTGCTATAGAGTTCAAAGGTGAATTCAGTTCAGTGAAAAATGGAATTTAGATATAAAGTCTACATAGTGCCTTTGAAATCCTGGTTTAGACATACCCATTAGAATCTAGTGAGCTTCATTCAATATCTCAAAGACTACACTTTATAATGAAATGCTTTTGTCAATCTCTAAAAGTATGCCATAGTATTGGCACACAACATCCTAAACCAAGTACTTCAGTGTCAAACTTAGAAGCAAAGAACATTCAAGTTAAGGAACATATCTTCAAATAAAAAAGGAAGTTGGGTACTTAGAAGAAACACTGACAACAGCCATTATAAACACAACACACTCATGTAGCTAAGATTAAAAGTACTCCAGTACTTCTGAAAATAAAATTAAAAATGAAAAATAAAAAGTAAAAAAAAATGTCCAAATTGTGAGGACAGTAGTTTCCCATACTGTTAACAGATTTTTAGAAAACTCTGCTTTCAGTTTTAGGTAAATCTTAGTTAAAAGAACCCCAAAGTAATTAAAATATATTATTGGTAATATACATCACAATATTCAAAGGAAACAAATACTAGTAAGACTGCCTCCTTAAATGTATTTAGCAAGGCATACACTCTATCTGAATTCATGTTGCACCATATTATGTAAATTTGTTTGAGACTGATTGCTCAAACTTTGTTGACCTTTACTTTAGACTGTATAAACTGGAGGCTAAATGACTATTGCTGTTATGGTTGTTTCTAATTATAACTAACGAGCATAACCTTAATTTGTACTTCCTTTCACCCTTTGCATGTAGAGACAACATATTGGTTAATGATAACAGTAAAGAATCTAAAAGCTTTCTCTCTGAAGGGACCTTGCAAAATCTAATAGTCCTCTTCTAAAAATAAACATGGAGAAAGATAACAGCAGCGATTCACTGCTCTTCCTTGTTAACATTCTTCAAAAGAACTACCTTTTAGAAAAGTCTTCCCATCTCAGAACTATCTCATTAATTAACATGTTTTCTTTGATATAAATTTAAGATAGCACAAGCACACTAAAAAGACAACAGAGGTTTGCATGCAGTTTTGCTCATTCTGTGAAATTCATTACAAAGCCTCTAAAGATTAAAAGTTTCAAAGATTTTACTGAGGTGATGCAAAGTCCTAACAGATATGTGACTTCAGTTTACTGAACTGCAAAAAACTAGTATGCAATAATATGACTTTCTATCAGAATTAGAATTGTTTGAAGAATGAGTTAATAACGCTTCATACACCAAAAAAAAAAAATCCATCCTATGCTAGGAAATTATGTGGTTAACGTGAAGATACTTCTGTTTCCTATAAACAAATGCAAAAATTTTGTTATAAGTCTAAGAGACAAAGTATGGTAGATATTTTCATACTGGAACAATTATTAAGCAATTTAGACTACACTTTTGAGGACTCAGTGATGATGCCAACCAGTGATGTATGAATATTTGGCATTATCCTAAAAATGGTCAGCAAAAATGATGGAATTAAGTTAGGATGAAATTGAGAGAGACAAATAAATGGATTGTCCAGTAATATTTTTGTATGGTTTAGAGAAAAATAAAGTAACAATAGGAAAAACATTAAGGCAATAACAAGCTATAAATGTCTATTGCCAGACAAAGGGTTTCCCACATCCTGAAGAGAAGCCATCCCAAGTCATGTTTCCTCATTGCCTAATGTAACCTGTCTTCTAAGATACTCACACTGCCTCATGATAGAAAGAATACCTGATTTGGAGGTTTGGACCATGGAGAATACCAGCCCAAAACACTAAAGTCAGAAAATAACAAGGAATGCAGGAATCAAGAGAGGCCCATCACTCATCAAAGTCTTTTCTTTGCTGATTACTGCTATAAAAGCTCTCCACAAGCACATAGCTAGTCTATCAGTAGCCACAAGACACAATTGACAGTCATGATACCATGCAAAGAGAGATTTAGAACCAAGCTGGATATGCTAAAACATGGTGGATAATTTTTCTTGTACTGAAATCCAAATGAAAGGGCACAGGGAAAAATGAAATTCACTATGGACCAAACTTATTTTACTCTGTTAGGTAAACTGTTTTTTGTCACCTGTAGTGTTCATTTAGACTATGGATATATTGAATATACTCTTGTAAAAATACAGAATCTAATTACAGTTAAAAAGTGATACAGAAACATAATCATGTAGTAGATTCTCAATGGGGACATTAAGACCTTAAAAATTTTAATAAATTAGAAATCCCTGGATGTCCCTCCCTGATTTTTCCCTGCCTTTCCTAAAATGTGAATGCCATGGCTTCAATATTTTTTTATTTTTTTTTTAAAATAGTACCTCAAATTTCCACTCTATCCCCCCACCCACACACCCTCAATCCCACTCCCTCAAATCCTAGAAGAGGGCAAGGCACCCTGCCCTGTGGAAAGTCCAAGGCCCTCCCTACTACATCTACGTTGAGCAAGGTATACATCCAAAGAGAATAGGATCTCAAAAGACCAGTACGTGCAGTATAGACAAATCACAGTGCACTGTTAGAGGCTCCTCAGTCTGCCCCAACTGCCAACCACATTCAGAGAGACCAGTTTGATCCCATGTTCGTCCACTCCCATTCAAGGTGGAGTTGGTGAGCTTCCATTGGCTCAGACAAATGTCTCAGTGGGTCAATCCCTCATGGTCTTGACTTCCTTGCTCATACTCTCCCTTCTTCCACTCTTGAAATGGACCTTGGGAGCTCAGTCCAGTGCTCTGCTGTGGATTTCTGCCTCTGTTTCCATCTGTTGTTGAATGAAGGTTCTATGGTGATATTTAGGATAATCATCAGTCTGACTACAGAGCAAGGACATTTCAGGCACCCTCTCCTCTACAGCTTAGTGCCTTAGCTGGGGTCATCCTTGTAAATTCCTGGGAACGTTTCTAGAGCCAGGTTTCTTGCTAACCCCATAATGGCTTGTTGAAGGAGGGAGACACGCGGCTGCGTCACTGGCACACACCCGTCCACATGGCTAGCTTTACCCTGAAATAATTACACAGAAACTGTATTCTTTTTAAACACTGCCTGGACCATTATCTGTAGCCTCTTATTGGCTAGTTCTTACATAATAATCTAACCCATTTCTGATAATCTGGGTAGCCCACGAGCTGGCTTACCAGGGAGGATCTTAACCTGCGGCTGTCTGGAGTGAGAGAATCATGGCGACTCCTTGACTCAGCTTCTTTATCCCAGAATTCTATTCTGTTTTCTCCACCTACCTAAGGGTTGGCCTATCAAATGGGGCTAGGCAGTTTCTTTATTAATAAGAAATCACTCCCACATCAATCAAGATATCTCTTTCCTTGCTCTCATATCTGTCCTTCCTCCATCTCGACTATCCCATTCCCACAAGTTCTCCTCAACTCTCTACTTCTCCCATCCCTTCTACACCCTTCCACATGCTCCCAAATTTTGTCAGGTCATCTTGTATGTTTCCAGTTTCAGGTTGTTTCTATATAATTTCTCTTTGGTTTCACCTTATAACTTAGCTTCTCTAGGATCATGAACAATAGGCTCAATGTCCTTTGTTTATAACTAGTATCCTCTTATGAATGAGTACATACCATATTTATTTTTTTTGGTCTAGGTTACCTCACTCAAGATAGCATTTTCTATTTCCATCTATTTGTATGCAACATTCAAGATGTTACTGTTTTTTACTGCTGAGTAGTAATCTACTGTGTATATGTGCCACACTTTATCCATTTGTCAATTGAAGGGCATCTAGGATGTTTCCAGGTTCTGGCTATTACAAATAATGCTGCTATGAACATAGTTGAGCAAATTCTTTTAAATTATGATTGAGTATCTTTTGGGTATATTCCTAAGATTGGTATCACTGGATCCTGAGGTAGATTGATTCCCAATTTTCTGAGAATTTGCCAAACTAATTTCCAAAGTGGTTGTACAAGTTTGTATTCCTGCAAGCAATGGATCAGTGTTCCCTTTACTCCACATCCTCTCCAGCTTAAGCTATTGTTGTGATTTTGATTTTAGCCATTCTGACAGGTATAAGATGGTATCTCAGAGTTGTTTTGATTTGCATTTCCCTGATAGCTAAGGAAGTTGAACATGTCCTTAAATATCTTTTGGCTATTTAAAATTCTTCTGTTGAGAATTCTGTTTAGTTCAGTACAACAATTTTTAATTGTTATTTAGAATTTTAATGTCTAATTTCTCGAGTTCTTTAAATATTTTAGAGATCAGTCTTTTGTCTGATGTGGGGTTGGTGAAAATCTTTTCCCATTAAGTAGGCTGCCTTTTTGTCTTATTGACTGTGTCCTTTGCTTTACAGATGCTTCTCAGTTTCAGGAGGTCCCATTTATTTGTTACAATTGTTGTCTGTTCTACTGGGGTTATATTTAGGGTGTAGTCTACTGTGCCCTTGCATTGAAGGCTACTTCCCACTTTCTTCTTTATTGGATTCAGTGTGGTCGGATTTATATTAAGGTCTTTAATCCACATGAGCTTGAGTTTTGTACATGGCGATAGATATGGATGGATCTAATTTTCATTCTTCTATAGGTTGACATCCAGTTATGCCAGCATTATTTGTTAAAGATGCTTTCTTTTTTCCATTGTATAATTTTATCTTCTTTGTCAAAAATTAGGTGTTCATAGGTATGAGGATTAATAACCAGGTCTTCAATTTGATTCCATATGTCAATATTTCTGTTTTTATGCTAATAGCAAGCTGTTTTTATTACTGTATCTCTGTAATAGAGCTTGATGTCAGGGATGGTAATGCCTCTAGAAGTTCCTTTATTGTATAGGATTGTTTGGGTTATCCTGGGTTTTTGATTTTTCCACATGAAGCTGATTGATGTTCTTTCAAGGTAAGTGAAGACTTGTGTTGGGCTTTTGATGGGGATTACATTGAATCTATATATTGCTTTTGGTAGGTTTGCCATTTTTACTATGTTGATCCTTCCTATACAAGAGCATGGGAGATCTTTCCATTTTCTGGTAAATTCTTCAATTTCTTTCTTCAGAGACTTAAATTTCTTTCCAAATAGGTCTTTCACTTCCTTGGTTAGTGTTACCCCAAGATATTTTATTATTTATGGCTATTGTGAAAGGTGATGTTTCTCTGATTTCCCTCTCAGCTTCTTTATCCTTTGTGTACAAGAGAGCTAACAGTTTTTTTTTTTTTGAGTTGACCTTATAACCTGCCACATCACTGAAAGTATTTATCAGCTGTAGTAGTTCACTGGTGGAGCTTTTGAGGTCACTTGTGTACACTATCATATTATCATCTGCAAATGATGAAAGTTTGACTTCCTCCTTTCCAATTTGAATCCCCTTGATCTCCTTTTATTTTGTCTTATTGCTATTGCTAAAACTTCAAGCACTATGTTGACGAGATATGGAGAGAGTGGAAAACCCTGTCTTGATCCTGGATTTAGTGGAATAGCTTTGAGTATCTATCCATCAAATTTGATGTTAGCTGTGAGCTTGCTGTATATTGCTTTTATTATATTTAGATATGATCCTTGTATCCCTAATCTCTCCAAGACCTTTATCATGAATGAATATTGAATTTTATCAAATGCTTTTTCAGCATCTAATGCAATGATTATATTGTTTTTTTCTTTCAGTTTATTTATATTATAGATTACATTGATTGATTTTCATATGTTGAACCAGCCCGGAATCTCCTGCATGAAGCCTACTTGATAATGCTGAATGATGTTTTTGATGTATTCTTGGATGCAGTTTGCCAGTATTTTGTTGATAATTTTTGCAGCCATGTTCATGCTTCTGATTGGTCTGTAATTCTCTTTCTTAGTTGAGTCTTTGTGTGGTTTTGGTATCAGGGTAACTATAGCTTCATAGAAAGAGTTTGGCAATGACCCTTCTGTTTCTATTATGTGGAACACTTTGCGGAGTAACAGTATTAGCTCTTCTTGAAATTTCTGCATTAAAACCATCCAACCCTGGGCTTTCTTTGGTTGTTAAGTTTTTGATGACAGCTTTTATTTCCTTGTGGCTTATAGCTCTATTTAAATTGCTTACCTGGTCTTGACTTAATTTTGGTACATGATATCTATCTAAAAAAGTCCATTTCTTTTACATTTTCTAATTTTGTGGAGTACAGGATTTTGTAGCAAGACCTAATGATTCTCTGAATTTCCTCAGTGTCTATTGTTATGACCCCCTTTTCATTTCTAATTTTGTTAATTTGGATGTTCTCTCTCCATGTTTTGATTAGTTTGGATATTGGTTTTTCAATCTTGTTGATTTTCTCAAAAAATCAGCTCTTTGTTTCATTGATTCTTTGTATTGTTTTCTGTGTTTCTTTTTTGTTGATTTCAGTCCTCAATTTGATTATATCTTGTCTTCTACTCTTTGGTGAGTTTGCTTCCTCTTTTTTTTTCCCTAGAGTTTTCAGGTGTGCTGTTAAATCGCTAATGTGAGCTTTCTCCATTTTCTTTATATGGTCACTTAGTGCTATGAAATTTTCTCTTAATTTTCATAGTGTCCCATCAGTTTGAATATGATGTGTCTTTATTTTGTTAAATTCCAGGAAGAATTTAATTTCTTTCTTTATTTCTACCTTGAACCAGGAGTTGTTCAGTAGTCGACTGTTCAGTTTTCCATGAGTTTTTAGGCTTTTTGGGAGTAGTATTGCTGTTAAATTCTAACTTTACTCCATGGTGATCTGATAAGAAACACGAGGTTCCTCCATTTTTTTTCGATCTGTGGATGTTTGCTTTGTTACCCTGTATGTGATCAATTTTAGAGAAGGGTCCATGAGGGCCCAGAATAAGGTATATTCTTTTGTGTTTGGGTGGAATATAGATGTCTGTTAAGTCCATTTGATGCATTACATCTGTAATTCTCTTATTTCTCTGTTAAGTTTCTGTCTGGTTGACCTGTCCATTCACAAGAGAAGAGTGTTGAAATCTCCTACCATTAGTATGTGGGGTTTGATGTGCATTTTAAGTTTTAGTAATTTTTCTTTTAAATATGTGGGTGTTCTTGTATTAGGGACATAGATGTTAAGGATTGAGATTTCATCTTGATTAATTGTTCCTGTTGTGAGTGTAAAGTGTCCTTCTTCATTTCTTCTTGCAGTGATATGAGCAAGCCGGCCTGCTTTTCATCCAGCCCGGATTCCACATGGCTAGCGTAGCCCACAGAAACTGAATTCATTTAAACACTGCCTGGCCAATTAGCTCCAGCCTCTTATTGGCTAATTATCCCATCTTGATGAACTCATTTCTAATAATCTGTGTGGCACCTTGAGGTGGTGGCTTACCGAGAAAGAGTCTAGCCTACATCAATCTCAGAAAGGAGAGCTATGACATCTGCCTTATTGTCTTCTTCCCAGCATTCTGTTCTGTCTACTCCACCCACCTGTGTTCTGACCTATCAGGCCATGCAGTTTCTTTTATAATTAACCAATGAAAGCAACACATAGAAAGAAGACCCACATACATCATCTTCTGATTGATTTTAGTTTGAAATCAATTTTGTTAGATATTAGGATAGCCACACCTGCTTGTTTCTTATGTCTGATTGCTTGGAAAACCTTTTCCAAACCCTTTACTCTTAGGTAATGTCTGTCTTTGAGGTTGAGGTGTGTTTCTTGTAAACAGCAGAATGCTGGATCTTATTTTTGTATCCATTCTCTTAGCCGGAGCCTTTTTATAGGTGAATTCAGTCCATTGATATTAGGTGATATCAATGACCAGTGATTTTTTTGGTGGTAGTGTTTGTTTCTTTTCTTTGAGTTATCTTGGCGGAGTCTTGTCAGATGAATGTGCTATTGTGGGTGTTATTGGCTTTTTGGGGTTTAGGTTTTCCTTCTAGTACTTTCTGTATGGCAGCATTTGTAGATACATATTGTTTAAATCTATTTTTGTCATGGAATATCTTGTTTTCTCCATTGATGGTGAAAGAAAGCTTTACTGCGTATAGTAGTCTGAGCTAGCATCCAGGGTCTCTTAGTGTCTGCAGCACATCTATCCAAGACCTTCTGACTTTCATGGTTTCTATTGAGAAGTAAGGTGTAATTCTAATAGGTTTACCTTTGTATGTTACTTGAATTTTTTTCCTTTGTAGTTCTTAATATTCTATTTTTTATATTTATTTATTATGTATACAATATTCTGTTTCTGTGTCTGCAGACCAGGAGGGCAGCAGATCTCGTTACAGATGGTTGTGAGCCACCATGTGGTTGCTGGGAATTGAACTCAGGACCTTTGGAAGAGCAGGCAATGCTCTTAACCACTGAGCCATCTCTCCAGCCTGATGTGGGAGTGTCATATATCAATCTGTTGATTTCATTGGATAAGCAATAAATAAACTGCTTGGTCCAATTAGTTAGAACCGAGGTGGGTGGAGTAAACAGAAGAAAATGCTGAGAGGAAGAGGAAGTGAGGTCAGAAAGCATGCAGCTCCGCTCAGAGCCAGAAACCTCAGAGAGAGATATCATGCTCCTGTCTAGAGGACAGACAGGATAGCTCTGCTCTCTGTGGCAGAGGGATGAAGCTCCAACCCAAGATGGGTGTTGGCTAGAATCTTCCTGGTAAGCACACCTCGTGGTGCTACTTAGATGATTAGAAATGGGTTAAGAGGTTGAAGCTAATGGGCCAAGCAGTACTTAAATGAATACAGTATGTGTGTTATTATTTCGGGCATAAGCTAGCCACGTGGGAGAGGCTGGGGTGTTGGGGACGCAGCCCCGCCGCCGCTATTTCAACAGATGGCTGCCCAATGTGAGGCTAATTGAATCCACTAAACGCCTGAAAAACTTGGGAAAGAGTAAAGCATGTTTTCTTGGTAGCAGCAGTTTCTCGGGTCTGCTCTGCTTGCTAGAGGCCATCAAACGCTCTCAGCTAAGAGAGGCTTCCTGACTCAGCTTCAGCTGCAAAACCCTGCAGCTCATTAAGAGGTCCTGCCACAAAACACTTAAAACTGTGTTGACGAAAAGCTGAACGCATGGTTTTCGGTTTTCAGCCATAGCAGGAAAAAAGCTGCGCCATTTAAAAATGCCGGCTTTCTGGGCTGTCCTGCCAGGGCAAACTCTGACTCTTTTACGCGGGCGGGTCGTGCGGTTCGCAAGCCCAGGCTGAGGAAGCTCGCTTGCTGGCAAGGACCTTGAAAAACTGTAAAGTTGTGGCACTGAAGGCAGCTCTGACCTGTACCTCAGCCACAAGGTTGGAATGGCAGAAAGCAAAGGAATGAACTGGATCTAGCTGGCAAAGCCAAGGCTTTAGTCCTACTGAGATTGCTTGGTAAATTAAAGACTCATGTGGTCAGAAAATGAGAGATATACAGTGAAGAGAGATTCAAAGACAAAGAAAATTTCTAAATGATTTAAAGTGTGTTGAAAATATATGCAGACTAAAAGTTGAAGTTCTTAAAGTAAAAAACAATTAAAAAAGGAAGAGAGTTGTTGTGTGTGGTAGTACACGCCTTTAATCCCAGTGCCTAGAAGGCAGAGACAAACAGATCTCTGTGAGTTCAAGGTGTGTTAGCATACACCTTTAATCCCAATGCCTGGGAGGCAGAGACAGAAGGATCTCTGAGAGTTCAAGGACAGCCTGGTCTACAGAGTTAGAACAAAGATACAGAGAATAAAAAATAAAAGTAAAAATAAATGAAATAGAGGTTAAAATAAAGCATACAAAGATGGAAAATACACAGAGAATCTTGATACTGTATGCTATTATGCTCTCTTTGAATTGTTTGAATGCTGAGGAAGGAGCAAAAGCTACTAAAAGATATTTGTTTATAAATACTGCTGAACTAATTAAACATAAATATTTTGGAAATGCCTTGACTTTGCAATTTGGATCTAAGGACATGATACTTTGGAAAGGAGTTTCTTGTTTTGTTTTCACAGAGGATGAGACCCTGTTCATTTCTTCTATCCGAATATGGTATGATGGACCACGCCCTCCTGAAGGGTTGCTGTGAACATCTTCAGAAAATTGCTTCGCTCAATTGCCAACTGAGATGAAACTAGCACACAGGTTATACCATGAAAGACCTAATTAACGATGCCCCCATTCAGCAGGAAGCAGTTTGGAGAGAAAAAACTGCGCCCATGTTCCCAAATATGGTTTATAAATGTTCTTTTACATTTAAAGGGGGAAATGATATAGGTATAAATAATTTACATTACTATAGATTTTGCTTTATTGATAGAGATTTAAGGTCAGTTTTGTTATATGTATCTGTATTTCTGATCTTGATTAAGGTGTTGTGATTGTATAGTTCGCTTAAAATGTAATGTATATAGGTTGTTAATAGATAATCATAATAGTCAAGCTTGTAGTCATGTTAGTTAAGCTTTTCTAGATGTACATAGATATATTTTAGATAGGCATTCTTCATATCATTCAAAGATTATAGAATATGGCATTTTAAAGGTTTAATAACTTAGGACCTTTCATGACAATGAGACACTCTGCTCCAGGCAGCACCAATCTACTTAAGGAAGAAGATGGGCATCGAAGAGGATCCTTATGGAGTTTGATAGCCATTTGGGCAAGAAACTGCTCTTGCCTGGACTATTGCATAAACGACACAGAGAACCCACAGAGAGAGGACTACTGAACTTGCCTAAAAGTGAGATGATCTTTTGGGGTTTCTGATTCATGAAAGAGTCTGCAAGACATTCTTCAGGACAAGCAGATAGTGACTGCCTTTGAAATTTCCTGCTTTGTGGAATGTCTGCTGAAAACTATGGGCCTGTAGGCCGAAGATGGATGCCCCAACAGTACAGAGGAACTTTGGGTGACTGTACAGGCAGCAAGATGTCTCTGTCATTTCTAGAGTTTTGAAAATTGCTCACTTTTTATTTGCTTAGGTAATATTGTATTTGCTATGTTAAAGTTAAAGCCTTTCCTTTTTTTTAATTAATTTATTTATTTATTTTATTTTTCTCCATTAACAGCTTCAACTGGGTGTGGGGCAACAGAACCAATCCCAGTACAACCATGGGTGTGGGGTTCCCCATAGTCTCCCCAGGGCGGTGGTTCCTGCAATGATCTCTAGGGGGAAACAGCTCCCAACAGATCCCCTCCCCCCTCCCATACAAAGGCAGGCAGCTATCAAGTGGAGAGCACCAGTCAGAGTCAACCATGGTGTCAGAGCAAAGGAGAAGGGACTGAGACAAGGAGAGACCCTCCTCTCGGGTGGTGAAGTAATCCCTCTCTCCTGGGAACAGAGGGGTGCCCGATGACTACTAGGTCGAGTGGGGACCAGGCCTTTTTTTCCCCTTACCCTTCCTAGTGTTCCCAGGGCCCTGCCTTAGGTTGGGGGATTATCCTGCCATAAGTCGCCCGTCCTTGGAGCTCCTCAAGTAAAAGGCATCTAGCAGGATTAAAGTAAGCAGATCACAGGGTACCCTGTCTTAGGCCATGTGGAGAGCACCCTCATACCTGAACCATGCCATGTTGAGCCGGTTTCTACAACCTCTGTATGGTGTGCTCTTCAGGCGAGGATCCACATTAACTCTCCAGCAAAGACTATCATTGGTGTTTTTGATTTTAGCCATTCTGACAGGCGTAAGATGATATCTCAATGTTGTTTTGATTTGCATTTCCCTGATCGCTAAGGAAGTTGAGCATGACCTTAAGTGTCTTTTGGCCATTTGGAATTCTTCTGTTGAGAATTCTCTGTTCAGCTCAGTGCCCCAATTTTTAATTGGGTTATTTAGCATTTTAAAGTTTAGTTTCTTGAGTTCTTTATATATTTTGGAGATCAGGCCCTTGTCTGTTGCTGGGTTGGTGAAGATCTTCTCCCAATCAGTAGGTTGCCTTTTTGTCTTAGTGACAGTATCCTTTGCTTTACAGAAGCTTCTCAGTTTCAGGAGGTCCCATTTGTTCAATGTTTCCCTTAATGCCTGTGCTTCTGGGGTTAAACATAGGAAGCGATCTCCTGTGCCCAACTGTTGTAGGGTACTTCCCACTTTCTCTTCTATCAGGTTCAGTGTGTAAAGATTGATATTGAGGTCTTTGATCCATTTGGACTTGAGTTTTGTGCATGGTGATAGATATGGGTCTATTTTCATTTTTCTACAGGTTGAAATCCAATTGAGCCAGCACCATTTGTTGAAGATGCTTTCTTTCTTCCAATGTATGTTTTTAGCTCCTTTATCAAAAATGAGGTGTTTATAGGTTTGTGGGTTAAAGTCCGGGTCTTCTGTACGATTCCATTGATCGAGTTCTCTGTTTTTATGCCAGTACCACACTGTTTTCATTACTGTAGCTCTGTAATAGAGTTTGAAGTCAGGGATGGTAATGCCTCCAGAAGTTCCTTTATTGTATAAGATTGTTTTGGCTATCCTGGGTTTTTGGTTTTTCCATATAAAGTTGATTATTGTCCTCTCAAGATCTGTGAAGAATTTTGATGGGATTTTGATGGGAATTGCATTGAATCTATAAATTGCTTTTGGTAGAATTGCCATTTTTACTATGTTGATCCTCCCAATCCAAGAGCAGGGGAGGTCCTTCCATTTTCTGGTATCCTCTTCAATTTCTTTCTTCAATGCCTTAAAGTTCTTGTCAAATAAATCTTTCACTTCCTTGGTTAGCGTTACCCCAAGATATTTTATGCTGTTTGTGGCTATCGTGAAAGGTGATGCTTCTCTGATTTCCCTCTCTGTTTCCATATCCTTTGTGTAAAGGAGGGCAACTGATTTTTTGGAGTTGATCTTGTATCCGGCCACATTACTAAACGTGTTTATCAGCTGTAGGAGTTCTTTGGTGGAGTTTTGGGGGTCGCTTATGTACACTATCATATCATCTGCAAATAACGAAAGTTTAACTTCTTCCTTGCCAATTCGAATCCCCTTGATCCCCTTGTGTTGTCTTATTGCTATCGCTAACACTTCAAGTACTATATTGAAGAGGTATGGAGAGAGTGGACAGCCTTGTCTTGTTCCAGATTTCAGTGGGATGGCTTTGAGTTTCTCTCCATTTAATTTGATGTTAGCTGTCGGCTTGGTGTAAATAGCTTTTATTATATTTAGGTACGTCCCTTGTATCCCTAATCTCTCCAAGACTTTTATCATAAAGGGATGTTGAATTTTGTCAAATGCTTTTTCCGCATCTAATGAAATGATCATATGATTTTTTTCTTTCAGTTTATTTATATGATGGATTACATTGATAGATTTTCGTATGTTGAACCAGCCCTGCATCCCTGGGATGAAGCCTACTTGGTCATAATGGATAATTTTTCTAATGTGTTCTTGGATTCGGTTTGCCAGTATTTTGTTGAGGATTTTTGCGTCGATGTTCATGAGTGAGATTGGCCTGTAATTCTCTTTCTTGGTTGAGTCTTTGTGTGGTTTTGGTATCAGAGTAACTGTAGCTTCATAAAAGGAATTTGGCAACGACTCTTCTGTTTCTATATTGTGAAATACCTTAAGGAGTATAGGTATTAGGTCTTCTTGGAAGTTCTGGTAGAATTCGCATTGAAACCATCTGGACCTGGGCTTTTTTTGGTAGGGAGGTTTTTGATAACAGTTTCTAATTCTTCACGACTAACAGGTCTATTTAGATCGTTCACCTGGTCTTGGTTTAGCTTTGGTATATGGTATTTATCTAAAAAAGTGTCCATTTCTTCCACATTTTCCAGTTTTGTGGCATACAGGCTTTTGTAGTAGGATTTCAATATTCTCTGAATTTCCTCTGTGTCTGTTGTTATGTCACCCTTTTCATTTCTGATCTTATTAATTTGCATATTCTCTCTCTGCCGTTTGATTAGTTTGGATAGGGGTTTATCGATCTTCTTGATTTTCTCCAGGAACCAGCTTTTTGTTTCATTGATTCTTTGGATAGTTTTCTGTGTTTCTATTTTATTGATTTCTGCCCTCAGTTTGATTATTTCCAGTCTTCTACTCCTCTTAGGAGAGTCTGCTTCTTTTTTTTCTAGAGCTTTCAGGTGGGTTGTTAAGTCTCCAATGTGTGCTTTCTCTGTTTTCTTTAAGTGAGCACTTAGTGCTATGAACTTTCCTCTCAGGACTGCTTTCATAGTGTCCCATAAGTTTGAGTAGGTTGTTTCTTTATTATCATTGAATTCAAGGAAGACTTTAATCTCTTTCTTTATTTCTTCCTTGATCCATGTGTGGTTCAGTAGTTGACTGTTCAGTTTCCATGAGTTTGTAGGCTTTCTGGGTGTAGCTTTGTTGTTGAATTCTAACTTTAATCCATGGTGATCTGATAAGATGCAGGAGGTTATGCATATTTTTTTGTACCTGTGGAAGTTTGCTTTGTTACCGAGTATGTGGTCAATTTTCGAGAAGGTTCCATGAGCTGCAGAGAAGAAGGTATATTCTTTTCTTTTTGGGTGGAATGTTCTATAGATGTCTGTTAAGTCCATTTGATTCATTACCTCCATTAATTCTCTTATTTCTCTGTTAGGTTTCAGTCTGATTGACCTGTCCATTGGTGAGAGAGGAGTGTTGAAGTCTCCTACTATTAGTGTGTGCGGTTTGATGGCAGCCTTGAGTTTTAGTAATGTTTCTTTTACGTACGTGGGTGCTTTTACATTAGGGGCATAGATATTCAGGATTGAGACTTCCTCCTGATGAATTGTTCCTGTTATGAGTATAAAATGTCCCTCTCCATCTCTTCTGATTGATTTAAGTTTGAAATCAACTTTGTTAGAAATTAGTATGGCCACCCCTGCTTGTTTCTTAGGTCCATTTGCTTGATAAGCCTTTTCCCAGCCCTTTACTCTGAGTAGTTGCCTGTCTTTGTGTTTGAGGTGTGTTTCTTGTAGACAGCAGAGTGTTGGATCCTGTTTCCGTATCCAATCTCTTAGCCTGTGCCTTTTTATAGATGAGTTGAGTCCATTGACATTAAGTGATATTAATGACCAGTGGTTGTTCATTCCGGTCATTTTTCCAGTAGTAGAGTTTGTGTGTTTCCCTTCTTTGAGATGTGTTGGTGAAGGGACTCTAGATATCTGAGTTATTGTGGGCCTTGTTGGACTCCTTGGTTTGTGATTTTCCTTCTATTACTTTCTGTAAGGCTGGATTTGTGGCTACATACTGTTTAAATTTGTTTTTATCTTGAAAAATTTTGTTTTCTCCATTTATAGTGAACGAAAGTTTGGCTGGGTATAGTAGTCTGGGCTTGCATCCATGGTCTCTTAGTTTCTGCAGTACATCTATCCAGGACCTTCTGGTTTTCATGGTTTCCAAAGAGAAGTCAGGTGTAAGTCTGATGGGTTTGCCTTTATAAGTAACTTGGCCTTTTTCCTTTGCAGCTCTTAATATTCTTTCTTTATTCTGTATGCTTTGTGTTTTGATTATTATATGGTGAGGGGATGTTCTTTTTTGATCCAGCCTATTTGGTGTTCTGTAAGCTTCTTGGATCTTCATAGGTATATCTTTCTTTAGGTTGGGAAAGTTTTCTTCTATAATTTTATTAAATATATTTTCTGGACCGTTGAGCTGCACTTCTTCTCCTTCTTCAACTCCAATTATTTTTAGGTTTGGTCTTTTTATTGTGTCCCAGATTTCCTGAATGTTTTGTGATGAGAGCTTGTTGGATTTGCTGTTTTCATTGATCAGTGCGTTTATTTTCTCTATGGTATCTTCAGCGTCTGAGATTCTTTCTTCAATCTCTTGTATTCTGTTGGTTATACTCGTTTCTGTAGTTTCTATTCGTTTACCTAGATTCTCTATGTCCAGACGGCCCTCTGTTTGTGTTTTCTTCCTTGTCTCCATTTCAGTTTTCAGGTCTTGAACTGTTTCCATTATCTGTTTGATTGTTTTTCCTTGGTTTCCTAGGGTATCATTCACTGATTTATTCAATTCTTCAAATTTTCTGTTATACTTCTCATCTATTTCTATGAGGGTATCATTCACTGATTTATTAAATTCTTCAAACTTTCTGTTATACTTCTCATCCATTTCCATAAGGGCGTTTTTTACATGCTGTTTAAGGATGTCAATCACTTTCAAAGATTCCATTTTTTCTCCTTCTTCTTGATTAAGGTGTTCATGTCCTCCTGATGTGGGGTCCCTGGGTTCAGGTGGTTTCATGCTGTTTTTCAGATTGTTGGGTGAATTCCTGCATTGGCGCCTGCCCATCTCTTCCTCCAAATGCTCCCCTAAGGATCTTCTTTTACAGGATCAGGTCTTCTTGCCCACTGATGTTACTTCCCTGTTTTGGGACTCTCCTGTGATGGCTCTCTAGGTGCCCCAGTGATGGATCTCCTGGAGCCAAGATCAGCTCTCCTTGCTGGTTGGGAAGCTTGTAGACAAGGTGCCTACCTGCAAGGTGCAGGCAGGCTACTGAGGACAGAGGAATTCACGCCCGCCCGGCTGCCCTCTGGATACTGCCCCAGCGCCCAGACAGGCTGAGCTGGGTGATGTTATTTGCCCAGAGATGGCAGGGAGAGAGAAGTGAGGGAGGGTTCTGGGTACGCGCTGGGTTAGGTATGAAGAGAGAGGCGGTATGCAGGAGTATAGGGCCTGCAGGAAACAGTTCCCTGACCCGCTGCGGCCGCGGGTCAGAGACTCACTCACCCCGAGAAGGTTCTTCTGGTACCGAGATCAGCACTCCTTGCTGGTTGGGTAGCTTGTAAACAAAGCACCTAGCTACCTGCACGGTGCAGGCAGGCCACTGAGGACAAAGGAATTCGCGCCCGCCCGGCTGCCCTCCGGACACTGCCGCAGCGCCCAGACAGGCTGAGCTGGGTGATGTTATTTGCCCAGAGATGGCAGGGAGAGAGAAGTGAGGGAGGGTTCTGGGTACGCGCTGGGTTAGGTATGAAGAGAGAGGCAGTATGCAGGAGTATAGGGCCTGCGTGAAACAGTTCCCTGACCCGCTGCGGCCGCAGGTCAGAGACTCACTCACCCCGAGAAGGTTCTTCTGGTGCCGAGATCCCTTTCCTTTTTTTAAACAGAAAAAGGGGAAGTGATGTGGGAGTGTCATATATCAATCTGTTGATTTCATTGGATAAGCAATAAATAAACTGCTTGGTCCAATTGGTTAGAACAGAGGTGGGTGGAGTAAACAGAATAAAATGCTGAGAGGAAGAGGAAGTGAGGTCAGAAAGCATGCAGCTCCGCTCAGAGCCAGAAACCTCAGAGAGAGATATCATGCTCCTGTCTAGAGGGCAGACGGGATAGCTCTGCTCTCTGTGGCAGAGGGATGAAGCTCCAACCCAAGATGGGTGTTGGCTAGAATCTTCCTGGTAAGCGCACCTCGTGGTGCTACTTAGATGATTAGAAATGGGTTAAGAGGTTGAAGTTAATGCCTATGCAGTACTTAAATGAATACAGTATGTGTGTTATTATTTCGGGCATAAGCTAGCCACGTGGGAGCGGCTGGGGTGTTGGGGACGCAGCCCCGCCGCCGCTATTTCAACACCAGCCCCTTAATTTCTTTCTTTATTCTGTATATTTTGTGTTTTTATTATTATTTGGCAAGGTGATGGGTTGAGAGATAACCCAGCCAAGAAAAACTCCCTGCTGACTGGCTAGAAAAGCCACAGAAGTTGGGGAGGGACCACTGGGTTTTGTACCACTGGGGAGGTCCCAGAGAATGGGGTGTCTTGCTGTCTGGACCTGTGGCTGCTGACTCACCTCTTACTCCCCATGGTTTCAATATTTTTATACCTTTCTCATTTCCTTTTGTAAATATATATATATATATATATATATATATATATATATATATATCTTATATATTTCAAAAATTACATTGTCTAGTTTGCTTACATTACAAAAATTGAATTACAATATTTAATCTCTAGAACTTGTTATGTAAATATATAAGAATACAAAATTTGACCATTCAAATCCTTATTCAGAAAGCATGTTTATATTACATTGAATCTTACATTATGAATAGATCATTTCACTTGTTAATTATGTCATCAATAGGTATACAACTCCTTTGACATTTTATTTCTGAAAGCTGTGATACTATGAAACTTTTCACACATGCATGATAATGCATCTGTAAAATGTTTCTCTAAGATATACCATGCAAGTCAGGTAGTGGTGGCGCATGCTTTTAATCCCAGCACTTGGGAGGCAGAGGCAGGTAAATCTTTGTGAGTTTGATGCCAGCCTGGTCTACAAAAGCTAGCTCCAGGACAGGCTCCAAAGCTACAAAGAAATCTTGTCTCAAAAAACAAAACAAACAAACAAAAGATATGCCATGCAAGGTAGGAGTTGTAGATCTTCAGTCTTTATTATTGTTTCATTTTATTGAGAGTATTTTTTGCTTACTTTGTATTATTGTGAAAAGCACTGCAACAACAACAGTTAAACACAAAACCAATCCAGCAACAACACGAAGGTCAATGTTGGTAGAAAAGAATTTATTTCCACTTGCAAGATGCTGCCCATCTTCAGAAGAAACCAGAGCAAGAAGGCAAAGGAGGAACATGGATTCAAGGAGTCAAGAAAAACCTGAAAAGGGCCACTTCTCTCTGTCTTGGTTTCTGTGTTATACTCAGTCAGCATTTTTATACCACTGAGTACTAAGTAGTGTTGCCACATCCCACAGTGGGCTGGATATTCTCACATCAATTTTTAGTTATGACAATGTACAACAGATATGTTGACAGACAAATGTGGTGGAGCCAGTTCTTTATTGCAGCTCTTTCTTCCCTGTTGTCTCCTGTATGGGTTATGTTGACTAAAAACATCCCAGCACACCTGCCAAATTTGTTATACTTTCATTTGTATAAAGGCTAAAAATAGGCACACCTGTGTGTGCATGTGTTTTAATTACTTTTGATGATACATACTTTTATACATAGGGAACTCTTAGCAAATAATTCCTATTTTGGTTTAGAACTAAAAGCTTTTCATTATTATTTGTGTTTTGTCTTCTTTTTACAAAAATATTTATCCATAACAATGGCCAATAATTTTTTTTACTCGGTTGATGACCATGTTCCTATTGATGCTAATTGTTAAATATGTATTCTTCAGATTAATTATTTTTTATTTATATATGCTTCACACATCCTTTGTAATTTATAAATTGTATGCTGTACAATATTTTTCTGTTTCTTTTTTCAGTTCTTTGAATATTTCATAATATATATTGATTATATTCACCCTTCTCACAGATTCATCCCCCAATACTTACCCATGTTTTTTTTCTTCCTTTTAAACACGTAAATTTAAATTCCTGCTGTTCATATATTTTTGCAAATGTGATCTTCCAGTGTAGTGAAGTTAAATTTAAGCAGATCATACCTATTCCTCTCCCAATATCTCTGAATTGACAATAGCTCCTTTTGGCTTACAGAATGAGAGCTTACGCATAGTTACACACACACTTCTGGGATTTTGTTGGCTTGAGGCTTCACAGATATTGTGAATGCTGTCACAACTAATAAAACTTTGTATGTGCAATTGTTCTTCTTTGTCTGGAATACATTACAGACCACAGAAAACATGCAGTCATCCACTACCTGTGCCTCATAAAATGATACTGTCCCTCATCCACAATGATCCTTTGGCCTAAGAGGAAGATTTGTGAAATATGTGCACCATTTATAGATGTCCATTGCACAGTCACTGTGCTTGAACACTGACATGTTGGAATTCCCTACGTAAATTACTGTATGCTGAAAATGCAACCTGTCTCATGAGGGTTAAAAGACACACTAGTCTATACATACATGTGTGTCTTAAGTAGCAAATTAGGGCCTATGTCATCTCAAGACAGCATGTCTTTGTCCTGACAATGGTGTTACTTGTGGGTCTCAATGTTTAGCCAGAGTGGGTCTTACATCTCATCAGAAAGGAATTGTTTGCTCCTATAATATTTTTGCCACTATTATCTCAGTAGGTATATGTTGACATGATTATCATTATGTTAGCATATAAATTTCACAGTTGGAAAATACTGATGACTACTTTTCTTCTCCTCTCAGCTGCCTCTTCATATCATATGTTCCCCTCAAGAGCTGGGATTAAAAGCATGCACTCCTGGGATTAAAGACATTACACTGCCAGGTTTCTATGACAATTAGTGTGGCTAATGGAATTAAAAGTATATGTTACCACTGCCTTGTCTGTAGGGGTGACCAGTGGGCTGTTTTACTCTCTGACATTCAGGCAAACTTTATTTATTAAAATGCAAATGAAATGTCACTACAAGGTAGGCTTGTCTTTCTACAAGCTCCTAACCCACAGGATCTTCTAGAGCTTAACAGGCCTTTACTTCAGCAGAAGACTGATGTTGTTCTCAGTGACCATGGAGGGCCCTGGGGAGTGGCTGTTCAAGTGGCCATCAATTTTAGGAAGTCAATTTGGATTCACTTCTCATAGATTAGATGCACTCCAGACTAGTACTTTCAATCAGCAACCAAAGTGTCCACCACTTTTCTCTGGTCTTGACAACCCCTCCCTCAATTACCAGCACCCATGGAAAATGATATTTTCCCATAAATTTAAACTTGTTCTCTGCTATACCAATATCTTTCAAGTCCAAGTGGGATCAGATAGTCTCACATAGCCTGGACAGCAGTGAAACAACCAGCTACCCTAGGATGTGGCAGGAAATCCACTTTTCTCAGTTTTCCCAAAGATGGTTGATGCCCCAGATCAGCAGAAAGTAGTCTCAAGACCCTCATTTCTCTTACCTGCCAGGCCTAATTCCTGACTTTTTAAAAAAATATATGAAGTTGGGAGAAACATTTGGATCCATACAACCCTGGCCCCAATCCATGAAGACCTGAGAGAGTGTATCATGCTTGCATTCAAAGTAGGCAATATCTAGTCTGTTTAAAAGGTGAAACTCTCTCTGCATCCCTTCTTTCTCTATTTCTCTTCTCTCTCTTTCCTCTTCTCTTCTCCTCTCTTCTCCTCTCTCCTCGCCTCTCCTCTTCTGCTGTTCCTGTCCCACAGGACAGTCTCTTCTCTCCCTATTCGCTTTAACCCAATAAACTCCTCACTTAAGCTCTGTCTTTATGGCATATTTTCTGTTCCTTGCTTATCTTGTGTTGTAATAGGAGTGGTGGGGCTGTGTCCCCAGCACCCTGGACGCCTGGCTAGTTTATGCCCCAAAATAACAACACACAAACTGTATTCTTTTAAACACGGCTTGGCCCATTATATCTAGCCTCTTCTCAGCTAACTCTCACAGCTGGACTAGCCCATTTCTAATAATCTGTGTAGCCCACAAGGTGGCTTAACAGGGAAGATCTTAACCTACATCCATCCTGGGTCACAGCTTCGTCTATCGCATCTGCCTGGCAGAGGGAAGCATGGCCTCTGCTCCAGAGAGCAGAGCTGTTGAGTCTGAGCTCACTTCCTCTTCCTCCCAGCATTCTGTTCTGTTTACTCCACCCACCTATGTTCTAAGCTATGAGGCCAAGCAGTTTCTTTATTACTTAACCAATGAAATCAACAGATTGATATATGACACTCCCACATCAATCTTGGGCTCTCATCCACTGCCAAGGAACTATTTGTGTGGAATCATTACACCTTTCTTTACTTTGCCATCCTCCTCAGTACCCCATTTATCCATCTTTTTACATTATTCACCTTTAGCTTTACATTCCTATCTCTTTTCCCTTGAAATCTCCCTCCACAACCACTGGCTAATTTCTTTATTTCAATGGATAATCCAAATGGAAAACATGTATCTGAAGATATAAAGATAATATTCACAAATGAGATCAAATAAGGAACATTAGTTTGGTTCTGGGTTACTTCAATGAGAATAATTATTTCCAGCTCTATCTACTTACATGTAAATATAATTTCATTTATAAGAGCTGAATAATATTCTTTTCTATAAATTTACAACGTTTCATTATGTGTTGATCACCTGATGGCATCCAGGCTGTTTCATTCATTGGCTATTTTGATTTGTTTGATCACAGTTATAATCATTTCTGAATTATTTGAATTATCTGAATTATTTGGAATTTCTACCATGCCATTTCCATTCATGGACATTATTATGGGATTTACTTTCATTGGTGTTTTTTTTTTTGTTTCTTGTTTTGTTTTTTTTTTTTGAAGAGAAATGCTATTTTGGGTTTCCAAGATTGATTGAATTCTCCACATTGATTTTCTTTCTGGGTTGGTGTCTATAGACATGGAGTTGGTTTATTACTTGCTTTAATCTTTCTTCATCCTTTCTTCATTCATCAGAAGTATTTATACTGCTCACGAGCAAATAAATTCATAACAGAGTTGAGAATCTTAATATCCTCTGTTTTTCTAGTATTTGAAGTGACAGTTTAATCCCAAGTACTCGTTTTCTTACCTACACAATGGTGCCTTTGGCAGCTGTGTTAAGAACCTTACAAATTTTCCTATGGTCTGCCCCTGTATATCAAGGCAGAATGGTGAATCTGGAGTGTCTCTTTCAGGCATCTGGAAAGGCTCTGGGTCTTTGGACCATAAATTGTTACTTGGAAGTTATGAGGGGGAATTATGTTTGGATTTGGTTGTTATTCATTTGTGTCAGCTAATTGCTACATAGTTTATGCTATTATTTAATAAAGAAAAGTCTTAATTGTATTGTTATTTTTATTGTATTATATTGTGTGATATTTTTCTATCATGTATGTTTTAAATATATTTGAGAAAACAGTGCTTACCAAAAAGACATAAATCCAGACATTATCAAGGCATAAAATACTACCTTGAAAACTAAGGAACTTTGTCTGCTATTAGGATATAACTTCTGTTAGTAAGACATCTATAATTATTTCTTCTGTAAGAATGTTCCATTATTATTTGATTTAAAAAACTTTCTACAGTCCCTAGAAATCTTTTTAGTATCCATCTGCAATTGGACCATAAACACATATGTTTTTTTTGCTTCTGTCTTTTCTACTGTATTTTAAGAAATGTATTCTTTAATAAATAAACTAGTTAATATTTTCATACTCTCTGACTATAACTACTAGTTGTAACTGATTGTTGGTGCTTTAAATTTGCTTTTTATATTTCACATCGATTATTATCATAGAATGGGCCTAAACATAATTAATCCTTTTGGTTAGGAGACCAAATAGAATCATATTGTTTCTTTACTACTTTGGAATGCAGCCTGGAGTTAAGTTTTTTAATGTATGATTGAAATTTATTTTTATTGTTAATGTATTTGTTAGGATAAGATTCCCCATGATCAGTTGATCTCTGACTTAGAAGGACCATTTTGTTTTCGGTCATGTTTATTTTCTATGCTAAGAAGTTTCTTTGATGAACGATGGGAGCTATATTTATGTGAGGGTATAAGAAAGTTTTTAGAGTATAATAAATGATTATGATGATCTAGATAATTAGTGGTAGTAGGTTCTCCTCTAAGATCCATGATCTTACTAGGCCAGATAGTTGGCTAGGCTTCTAGCACCTGTGTGTTTCCCTCTTGACGAACACCAAGATTTGAATACAACTTTTGCATATTTAGGATTATTTAATTGAGCTGACCATTGCATTTCAAATGCAAAACTTTAGACAACTACTAGGAGAAGGAGAATTAGCTTCTCTGGTTGAGTTTCTTAACTGGCTCTTCAGTGCAAAATTCTCAGCACTGAAATCACACACACACACAGTAAAATGCGCACATATTTGTGCATGTTTAGGTTATATAAATATATATGTATGCACATACACATATATATTCACACACATATAAATATATATTTACAGAAAAGGATACCAGAGATTTAAGAGCTAGTAATGAGGGAAAAGGAGAGGTTGGGGATTAAAATCCAAAAGTGAAGCATTTTTAGTAATAATATAACAAATAAATACATAATACTATTTACTTCAACTTTTCTATTTTTTAATGAATTGATTAATACATCCTGGTTTTAAAAAAGGTTTTGGAAACATGAAATCATGCAAACATGAAAGACCTAAAATTTATTATTTTGTGAAATATATTTTGAAAAATCTTAAAGGATTACATAGAGCAATGGTTTGCATTTAAAACTTTTAATTTGGGGCTGAAGAGATGGCTCAGAGGTTAAGAGCATTGCCTGCTCTTCCAAAGGTCCTGAGTTCAATTCCCAGTAACCACATGGTGGCTCACAACCATCTTTAATGGGGTCTGGTGCCCTCTTCTGGTCTGCAGGCATACACACAGACAGAATATTGTATACATAATAAATAAATAAATGTATTTAAAAAATAAATAAACATTTTAATTTAAAAACTTTACACTAAGTTTTTATTGGTGGAAGTTTTAACAGTGGAAAATATGATTTTAAGAGGAAACACAGATCTGTGTCCCAAGTGGGAGTTTCTGAATTTCTCATGCTTTGCTTTCTGTCCAGGTTGAACAAGAAGCAATACTCTCTCTGGTTAGATTCCTTTGCAAATACTTCTTATTTGGCCTTGCATAGTTGTGCCTGCTTCTTTTGCCCAGCTGGTTATCAAAGCTTGATTGAATTCTAGCCCATCAAGTCTCACAGTTTTCCTCTCCATTTAATTAAGACTATTTCAATAAGCTTGTTTTCCTAGACTTGAGAAAAGTTTATAGTCACTCTTTACTGCCATGTTCAGGGTCTTCTTCCAATTGTTATTGAATCCCTCCTTGTCAGAATTTTTTTCTGAATATGGTAAACTATTTCGCACATTTTAATCATGCTAGTATTGTTGGTTCGGGTGTGGAGACAGAATTCACAGACCCCTAGATGGACTGAGATTCACAATGTAGATGTGTATGGGGTTGCTTACAGGGAATTAGTGATCAAATCCAGGGCTTCATAATGTGTTAGGCAAGCAGTGTGACCAGCCCATTACTTGCTTTTTTAGTTACTTTTATACTTTGCAGCTTAAACCCTTGTTAGATAGATAAAAAGGAATTCCCACACATTTGTCTGGTATCTGTTTAGTTTCTTCATTTTGCTGTCCCCAAGGGTGCTTAGCAGTTCACCACATGGGTGAGAGTCTTAATTATTACTCAGTGCCTTTGGAGTTATTCATGATAAGTATTTCCTAAACTAAGTTTTTCACTGGTGTTTTGTGTAGTAGATTTATAGTTTAAAGTTTTGCATATACTTTCGTTTATTCATTCGCTGAAACCTCACACTGCCCTATAAATCATGGACAAATTACTTGTCAGTGTATTTGTATTTTTAGCTTTTTTTATTTGTAATTTTCCTCATGTTTGTTGGGAACTTGAATGTCTCATGCTTAGTATATATCCGCTTTTGAAATGTTCTTTTTTCTTTGTACAATAGGTTATGCTCACTTTTTACATGAGCACATTTTATTATGAATATCTTTCTTTTCTACTTGTACTGCATCCAAGGTTGTTTTCATTTTAAAATACAGCATAAAAACTTTTTTAAAAAAGAAAAGAATTGTATTTATTTTATCAGTCTATTATTTTTTACTGACAAATTTACTTTAAATAGGGTATAGCTGGCAATATTGTGGTTAGTTAACAATAAAAATTGTTTAATTAGAGTTCTGGAATGTATTTGTACCTAATTTACAATATACATATCTAACACAGTTGTCAAAAGTTCAGTTAGACATATCTATTGGATGTTAGGAACAAACAGGGAAGCATTTATTTCAAAAGTATTTAAAATGTTTATGAATAAGTATTCATTTGTATTCTGACATTGGTAGTTAAAAAATTGACATGCCATTACTTGATTCAAGGGTTATTTTTTAAAACAAAGTTTCCATAGAGATTTTTTATCACAAGTGTTAAAAAATTACAAGTAAAACATATGCATTTGTTTTGAAACTGTAAGTCTGAAATTATCAGCTTACAGCAATGAAAATGTTCAGAAACATACAGCTCAAAAGTCTTTAATGCTGGTAGCACAGTGAGGTTGATGAGCGTCTCCTGGAAACAACTTTAAAAGGGAAAAAGGAAATTCTCTCTGGGGGCACAGAAAATATACTGATCATTTTCTGAGGGAGACAGAACATGGAGAATTTTTTTTTCATTTTTGAAAACTTCAAAACCATGGGAAGATGATGTGTGCCTAAGACTTAATGCTTCTGGCTTCCCCTAACTCCTTGTGGTGAGCTCTTTTCTCAGAGCAAGGAGATAAAAACTAGCAGCTTTCTTGAGAGAAGCAGACTTGGATTCAGATGAGAAATAGAACTTTGCCAACAAAGATTTATGGTTACTTAGAAAAAAGGCAGTAAATCCTCCCACAGCCTTACTAACAAAGGGTTCAGTCTTCAGGAGAATCTATATTATAAGTTAGATAATGCATAAATATAAAAAAGCTGAACAGTTTTCACCATATATTACTGGGTGACTAATAAAGTGTACAAAGGCTGTTGAGACAACAGATTCTTGGGACAAAAATGAATAAATTACTGAGAGGGAAAGTAAAGTAAATCTGGCAAATTCTGCAGACACCTTAGTGTTTCTCCACACTGAATAGTTTCAGACTATTGTTAGCAGAGGTAATTGTCTAAGCAATAGATATGGAGACAGAATAACAACACTGAAGGAAAAGGCTGAATCACAGTTATGATAACTAAAAAAAATCACAAATAAGTTAACTGTCAGACCAAAAGAGGAAAACTGGTTCTGCAGTTTACTGACAACTTAAAGCAAAAACCTTCATAAAAGTGTTTATGTTTAAGAGTTACTGTTAAGTAAATAAAGCATTTTAAATTTTATTTGTAACATTAATCTCATAATTCTAGATCATCATAAACAGAGCAAGTCATCTTGTCAAGGACTGCAAAGAGAGAAAATCATTTTCTTCCCAGGAGGAGCTTCTGCATTGGTTGTCTAAACTAAATGGCTAGTGTTGGACATTTGTACGTTATATACCCATGTGGGAATATGCATATAAATACATACATAAGAGTGTATGTATATATTTCTATTTAGTTTATATATAAAGTGTTATATATAGTTTATGCCTACATAGCATATGCATAACAATAACAATTAGAGAGCAGGTCATGAATTGGGAAGAATGCCACAGCGGCTGGAGAAGTGGAAGTGATGTTGATACAGTGCTTATGTATGAAGTTCTCAAGAAAACTATTAATACTACAGTAAAACATCTGAATCAAAAAGAAAAAAAGAAGCCAAACTTAAAGCCACAGGGTCCAGAAACATGGTTAAAATTAACAAATGGAGTCATTGTTTTTTACCGCTAAGTAGTATTCTAATGTGTATATATTCCACACTTTCTTCATCCATTCTTCCACTGAAGGGCATCTAGGTTGTTTCCAGGTTCTGGCTATTACAAATAATGCTGCTATGAACATAGTTGAACAAATGTCCTTGTCATATGATCGGGCATCTCGTGGGTATATTCCCAAGAGTGGCATTGCTGGGTCCATAGGTAGGTTGATCCCGAATTTCCTGAGAAACCGCCACACTGCTTTCCAAACAACCTAGATGCCCTTCAATGGAAGAATGGATGAAGAAAGTGTGGAATATATACACATTAGAATACTACTCAGCGGTAAAAAACAATGACTTCGCGAATTTTGCATGCAAATGGATGGAAATAGAAAACACTATCCTGAGTGAGGTAACCCAGACCCAAAAAGATGAACATGGGATGTACTCACTCATAATTGGTTTCTAGAGATAAATAAAGGTCAGTGAGTCTATAATTTGATATCCTAAAGAAACTAAATAAGAAGGTGAACCCAAAGAAAAACATATAGCTAACCTCCTGGTAATGGGAAGTAGACAAGATTGCCGGGCAAAAAATTGGGATCTTGAGGGTGTGGTGGGAGGGGGGTAAGGTGAGAAGGGGAGAGAAATGTGAGAAGGGGAGGTTGGGGTGAACTTGGGGCAACGGGATGATTGGGATAAAGGAAGGTTTGTTAGGGGAGCAGGGAAGCACACATCTTAATTAAGGGAGTCATCTTAGGGTTGGCAAGAGACTTGGATCTAGAGGGGCTCCCAGGTGCCCAAGGCGATGTCCCCAGTTAGTTCCTGGGGCAGCTGAGGATAGGGAACCTGAAATGACCCTTTACTATAGCCATACTGATGAATATCTTGCATATCACCATAGAACCTTCATCTGGCGATGAATGGAGATAGAGGCAGAGACCCACACTGGATCACCGGACTGAGCTCTCAATGTTCCAGTGAGGAGCAGAAGGAAGGAGAATATGAGCAAAGAAGTCAGGACCACAAGGGGTGCACCCACCCACGAAGACAGTGGGGCTGATCCATTGGGAGCTCACCAAGGCCAGCTGGACTGTGACGGAAAAAGCATGGGATAAAACCGGACTCTGAATTTGGCAGACAATGAGGGCTGCTGAGAAGTCAAGAACGATGGCACCGGGTTTTGATCCTACTTCATGTTCTGGCTTTGTGGGAGCCTACCCAGTTTGGATGTTCACCTTCCTAGACCAGGATGGAGGGGGGAGGACTTTGGACTTTCCACAGGGCAGGGAACCCTGACTGCTCTTCAGGCTAGAGAGGGAGGGGGAGGAGTAGGGGGAGGAAGATTAGGGGAGGAGGGATGAGGGGGAGGAGGGGGGAGAGAAATGGGAGGCAAGGAGGAGGCAGAAATTTCTATTTTTTTTCCAATAAAAAAAATTAAAAAATGGATACTAAAACAAACAAACAAACAAATAGGCAAATGACACTGTGGAATCATATACTTGACATGTTGTAAGTTCAATAACTATTTCGTATTTGGTAAAAACACTTTAGTGTTATGTAAAAATAAGCTTTAACTAAAATCATTCACAAATGAGCATGATATTGAAAAAATATGTTTAACCTTTTAAAAGTACTTACAAAATTCCTCATAGTGAGAGGAAGAGATGTCATATATAAAAACTGATTTACTAAATGAAATAATCAAAAAAGAAATATATCTAAAAATATTAAAGAAAATATAAAAATACATTTACATATAGTCTCTCCTATTTATTTTAAGTAAATATATACTATATAATGACACAAGGGATGAATGCTATAATAGTAACTCTAATAGTTGTTGCAGCATAGCAGAAAATTTAGTTCTAGATTAAATATATTGTTATAATTGTATAATAGCTAATCAAAGTGACACGTGACAATAGAGCAAAAATAAAGAGAAATTTAAATAATACACTAAAATTTTTATTAAACTAAAATGTATAGGCTCTAGCAAGTTCTGAAAAGACAAAATAATTTAAAGGCACACTCACTTTCAAGTGCATACCTAAACTAAATTTGTTGAAGTGTAGAAATTTCCTATAGAAACAAAAATGAATGAAATATTTGCTAGAAATATAAAATACTTTTTATATTTAAAAGCTCAATTACTATTAGAATCAAATAATGTAAAAATATGGAAAAAACATAAAAAGATAACATTTTTATTTGACCTATTGTACTCTAAAATAAAGACTGTTACTAGAGACCAACAGACATTTCATAAAAATAGTAATCATAATGTATGAAAAGGAACAATGTAGTGTTCATATCCACTTTTATTACTAAAAGATATCCTCCATAGTTGAAGTACACATACCATAAAATGAAATGAACAACAGAAATTTTTAGAATACAATTGCATATATTAATAGTGGGCTTTCAATATTTAGATAGTACAAGTAGACAGAAAGCCAAAATTATATGTGTTGAAAAATCCATGTTAAAAGCATAAATGGACATTTGTTTCTTTACACAAAGTCAAAATTTATTGAGTAACAATACATTCCTAAGTGATGTCAATTTTATTGTCAGCAATATGAAAAAAAATGTCTTAATTCCCTTAGAGAGTAACACAGATTTAAAAAAAAATTCCTTGTAATATGATTGAGCATCTTTTGGGTTTATGCCCAAAAGAGGTATTGCTTGGTCTTGAGGTAGGTTAATTTCCAATTTTCTGAGAAACGGCCATACTGATTTCCAAAGTGGTTGTACAAGTTTGAATTCCCACCAGCAAAGGTCTTAATACATTTTGGATGCCATATTCTGTAGTATATGAAAGATTTGAAGAATACTTATCTATGTGAAATACAACTCTCTACATCTAGAAAATCTAACTAACATGACTATAAGCTTGACTATTAAGAAAATCAAAAATGAAAAGTGGACATAACAACAGACAAGGAAGAAATCCAGAGAATCATTAGATAATTACAAAAGCCTGTACTCTACAAAATTGGAAAATGTAAAAGTAATGGATGATTTTCAGGATAGGTAATATATACCAAAATTAAATCAAAACCAGGTGAACAATAAAATAGACCTATAACCTGCAATCAGAAGATATCATAAAAAAAACCTTCCAACCAAAATGAGCCCAGTGCT
The DNA here is from genome assembly GCA_902806775.1 of Microtus agrestis. Classification (NCBI taxonomy): domain Eukaryota; kingdom Metazoa; phylum Chordata; class Mammalia; order Rodentia; family Cricetidae; genus Microtus; species Microtus agrestis. The sequence goes on from CADCXT010000555.1 coordinate 50,775, forward strand.
AGATAGTTTCATTACACAATTCTACCAGTACTTCAGAGAGCTAATACCTATACTCCTCACACTGTTCCACTTGATACAAACAGAAGGAACATTGCCAAACTCTTTTAATGAAGTAACAGTTATCCTGATACTGAAACCACACAAAGACTCAACCAAGAAAAAGAATTACAGACCAAACTTTCTGATGAACATTGATGCAAAAGTACTCAGTAAAATACTGACAAACCAAATCCAAAAACACATCAAAAAAAATTTACTCCAGCATGATCTAGTAGGATTCATCCCAGAGATGCAGGAATGTCTCAACATAGAAAAATATATTAATGTAATCCATCATATAAATAAACTGAAAGAAAAAAAATCACATGGTCATAACAGCATTACTTCTAATAATCAGAACCTGGAAACAACCTAGATGTCCCTCAACCTAAGAATGGATAAAGAAAATTTGGTACATTCACACAATGAAGTACAACTCAGTGGTAAAAAACAATGATATTTTGAAATTTTCATGCAAATACTTGGAACTAGGTAAAACCATCCTTTGTGAGGTAACTCACACTTAGTACTCACTCATAAGTGGATATTAGCTGTAAACCGAAGGATAATGAGTTTATAGTTCACAACCCCAGAGAAGCTAAGAAACAAGAAAACCCTAAGAGAAACATATGTAGATCCCCCTGGGAAGGCTAAATAGTCAAGATCTCCTGAGAAAATTGGGAGCATGGGTGTGGGGGTAAAAGGGAGTGTGGAAGGGGAGGAAAACGGGAGAATGGGAGGGGGATAGAGAAATTGAGGGAATGAGTTAGCTGATATTGAGGAAGGACAGAGATGGAGAGCAAGGGAGGAGTTATCTTTATTGATGGTTCCATCATGGGTTTAGCAGGAAACTAGCACAAGAGAAATTCCTAGGAATCTACAAAAATAACTTAAACTAAGACTAAGCAATAATGGAGCATGTGCCCAAAATTTGTCCCTGATGCTTGTACTGGTATTTTGGAATCCATTCTATTTGGTGCAACACTTGCTCAGCCTAGAAACAGTGGGGAGGGCCTTGGTCCTATCTCAAAGCAATGTGCTAGACTTTTTTAACTCCCCATTTGAAGCCTTATCCTCTCTGAGGAGAGGATTTGGGGTGTGTGTTGTAGGGGAGGTGGAGGGAACAGGAGGAGGTGAGGGAGTAGGAAATCAGAGTGGTAGGTAAAAAGAGAAAGGACAGTTTAAAAAAAATAAAAATGTAACAAAAAATTAAAAATAATTCCAATCAAAAAAGCAAATTCCTTGATTGCATTTTTATTCTCCAATACTAATGTTCAGATCAAATATATTTTACACAGTAAATACATAAATGTCTAAATATTTTCTCTACCCACCTCCTCATGCATATGAGGTTGTTATTATTTGTTGGTTGTTTTGAATATATTTCATTAATCATGGTAGTCTCTTCTGTGCATTTGTACCCAGGGATAAGACTGCTAAGTACATATTCTTTCTCTGTTTACTATTTTGAGAGCTCTCCATACCACTTCTTTTTAACCCCCAAACAGACTTACTCTGTTCCCTTTAATTAAACATAGAATTCTTTCTCATGCTATATAATCTGAATACAATTGACCCTTGCTCTGAATTTCCAGTTCTACCCCATCTCCTCTTCCACCCGAATCCACTCCCTTTCAGTTATCACATAGGATTAGATTTTATTGTTATTATTTTTGTTTGTTGAGACAGGGTTTCTCTACAGCTTTTGGATTTATCCTAAAACAAGCTCTTGTAGATCCCTCTGGCCTTGAACTCACAGAAACCTGGAGCTTCTGCCTCCTGAGTGCTGGGACTAAAGGCGTGGACACCACCACCTTGGCTGATAAGATCAGACTTTTAAGAGATAAAACAGAACATAACAAAATAATTATAGCAAAGTAAATCAAAACCGTCATATTGAAGTTGAACAAGTCTAGTCAACAGAAAAATAAAATTGCAGCAATAAAACTTATAAGAATCAGATACTCTACTAATTTACACATTTAGGAATCGCATAAAAGTGCTGAACAGAAAGCTGTATACATAGAGGACCTGGTGCAAACCCAAGTAGGCCCTGTGTTCGCTGTTCCAGTTTCTACAGGTTTGTGTGACCTTTGTTCTGTTGCTTTAGAAGGCTTCCTTCTCCTGATTACCTCTGTCTCTTCTACTTCCTCTACTCTTTCTGCTTCCTCTTTGGTGGGATTCCATGAACTCAGAGAGGAGAAATTTGATGAAAACATCTATGTAAGATATGTGTGTTACAAGGTCTCTCTCTCTCTCTCTCTCTCTCTCTCTCTCTCTCTCTCTCTCTCTCTCTCTCTCTCTCTCTCTCTTTCTCTCTCTCTCTCAAAAATCTCTATATCACTGCTTATAATGGCAGGACTAATTTGATTTCTCACTAACAGTGTCAGGTACAAATTATTCTGTCTTCACAAGTGCTTATGATGTTTGCTCTTCCTAATACCTACTCTAAAATATGTGAGATGAGAGTTTATTTTGTTTCCATAATCATTTAATTGATTAGTGAGCTGAGCATTCTTTAAGAAATAAAAAAGAAAGAAAAAAAGAAAGGAATGGAAGAAGAAAATAGTTACCCAGGAAAAGAAACAGAGAATAGATTAGAATCAGTACAAACTATTCATCTGATAAAGATCAACATCCACAAGATATAAAAAATTAAAAACGAAGTCAGATAGCATTAACTAGACGTTAGATTCTAAATAGATGAATGAAAACAAAATACTAGTTTAGTCCAAATATCTAGTGATATACATAGACTATTATTGAAATCATTACATATTCCCATTTTCATTAGAAATGCAAAACAACTTTAAATACAATGATAATATCAATATTGATCATAGATTAAAACTAAAATGCACTTTGAGGCTATATTTTTTATTATATAAATTGTTTTAATAAACAGAAGGAATTAAGTACCTAACGTACTGCCATGCAAATGATATAATTTTCTGTAAACAAATATCTTAGTGACTAAGAACTGCTGAAGTTCAAATACTGCACATTATATAATTTGCTATCAATTAAAATGAAAGGAAATGTTACTTGATCTTAAATCTAAATTTTTATAGTAAATTTTATCATGATTTCATTGAAAGAATTTGTTAGAAAAGTGTATTCTGGCTGGTTTTGTAATAACTGACTTATTTCAATAATGACTATAGTTGGCAAAATTAAAAATAATTTATACTAAGATTGATACAAGTTGTTATGAAAACTGAGCAAAAGTCATAATTTATTTCTAAAGATTACGAAAATTATAAATTAAGGCATGTTCATTTAAAGAAATTATGAAAAACCTTCTTCCCATGTTCATGCAATGATTTCCTCTGTATCAGTTGGAGATATGCTTTTGGGGTCTCCCTTTTCCATTTTTAGTAAACATAATTAACCATTTTGTTTTTGGACAGTTCAGGGAGACAGACGTTGATCCAACTTTGCCTCTTGGCTAAGCCTATAGATTTTGGGAGTAAAACAGATCAAAACTACTCAGTCTTTGAAAATTTTGGTTTTCTATGGAAAGGCATTGCATTTCATTCTGTCTAAGTCTTGATTAGTATTAGAACATTTTTACTAAGTTTTAAAAGCTAAATATAAATGCCATTTTGATATTCTTTCTATATTTTCAAAAACAATCTATAGTGTCACTTAAAAATTACGTTTTTTTGAGAGATCCAAGTGCTTTATTTTATTGCAATTAATTAAATTTACTGAACAATTTGTTCTTCATTGAAATTTGACTATGAAAACAACTTGACAAAATTTGTTAAAATTATTATTTACAATTACAATTAAAATCAAAGGGTTTTTAATGTCACAATTTTCATCTATGATTGTAGCAATGCACTATTCTGAAAACACATTTTACATTTTAAACCACTAGAAAATTTTCTGGACCTCAGAGACAAAGTTCACAATATATCTTGAAGGTGTTTAAGTCTTAAAATTTCTGTTAGCCTCCTGTGTACCTAAATGGTTTATTTAGACTGCCTTTAAAAGAACAATATAAAAACCAACCTTACTTTCCTTTGATTTAACGTGTGATCAATTTTTACAATCTAAGTTAATGCACAGCTGCAGTCTTACTGTTGTATTACTTTATGCCCTTGACCCAGAGTAATACTTGAATATTATTTGCTGAAAACAGAGAATACAGAAGTTGACAAAATGTAATGAATTCTATTCTAAAAGTAGAAGGTAACCATTTTTGAATATAGATTGATAAACAATGATGTTTATATTCTGCATCAGTTGGGCTCCTTTGGAGACAGTGACTTAATCCCTAATACTTTATTAAAGATTTCTGTATCCCATTCTTTCCCTTGTGTGATTTTTTTAATGCAGCTCATTATGTAGAGAGAGAGAATCCCTTTGTTAGAGATGGACAGATGCCACTTCTACACAGACACCATAGACACACACACTTAGTATAACAGACAAAACAATTACACACAGCTTATATAACAGAGATCCGTATAGGGGGAGACACAGGGAGCTTTGAGAAGAGAACTCAAATCTTTACTGTTCTTGGTTAATGACTCCAAGATGAAGTGCTTGTATTTCTTACCTTAATGTGGCCACAATGCATTATTTGTAGTACAGAGTCAATCACTAATATACAATAATTTGCACAAATGCCATTTTCGTTTCTTATGTCATTAATTGAACTTTGAGGAAAATCATCATCTAATAAAATAGACTTGAAATCAACTTAAAATTTTATCATTTATAGAATCATGCTTCAGAGTAAGTTTTTATTTCCATAAAACTATTTAATGATCTTAAGAATTTTTCCAATTTTTTTTTGAGTTTGAAGTCATGAAGAATTAGGAGTGATGACTGTAATATCAGCATGACCTTCCTATTTATCTAGTGTCTTCTCTAATGAGCACTGTGATTGGCAGGCGACTCTTGGGCATCTGCTCTCTGAAGTTCTATCCAAGTAATCTATGCATAATAAAATCTCTCACAATAGAACTCATTCTGGCTGATATTTACTTCAATTATTTTTGTTCAAATATCTTTTGATTTTCTGCAATTCTTTGTATGATGTTAACACAGCTCATGCATGAACAATATAATTATTACTAACCATTGCTTTTCTGGGAACTATTGATTTGAGTGTGGAAAAATACTACTATCAAGTCTAAGTAAACTACATAGAAAAAGATTTGGACTTCTATTAGAATTAGTATTTCAAATCCTCTTTAGGTGCATATAGCCTGGTAACCCCTTATCATTTCAGCACTCCACTCTCCTGAGAAATTTTACAGTGTTTATGCATAGGAACAAGCACCAATAAAAATATTATGTAGTAACATAACTACATGGATAAAATGAAATTATCGAAAAACTCCTGGAAGAGGAGGCTAAATATTATAAGAGCCAGAAGGGAATGGAGAACACCAGAAGAACAAGGACTTCTTAATCAACTAAGTGCGAATGAGATGACAGAGACTGAAGCAGTAGGCCAAAGGATTACATTGGTCTGACCCAGGTTCTCTGCAAATATATTATAGTGGATATGCAGGGGAGGGAAACTGGGGAGAATAAGGAGGAGCAGAGGGAGGGGAAAATTTATTTAGATTACAGTCTATGAGGAGAAACAATAATTAAGATATATTTGTTGAGTAAAGGGTCTATTTTCAATAAAATAAAAAAGAAATAAAAAGAAAAAGTAAACAGTTTATGTGAATATTGATACACATCTCTGTAAACCAATAGACATTGTCATCTTAAATTTAGATACTTTGCATCCTAGAGATTCATGTTTCAATACAATAAAATTAACAGAGAATTGGATTTCTTAGATAACTTACAAGGTTTTGTGCTTTGTGTAAGTAATTTGGATAGTTTCCTAGAGAAAATATGTGATGATTTCACCATTCTATAAAACAGTCAAATAAGTGTCCTACTGGTTTTCTACACTATAAGGTTAACAATTCATTTAATATTTCAGTTGAAAACAGGTTTACTTTTACTTGTCAAAAATATAAATCTCATAAATCCTGGCTATAATGCTTTTAATATTAATTTCTACTCTTCACTTTGACTTATTTTTATTCCCTGGTGACATTGGCTTAGCTTTACAGCACCTATGGGAATTGTTCATAACAAATTTCTCTTAGCACAGTGGTAAATAATCCCTGGAACATTTGGTAAGTGATTTCAGTCCAATGGGTAGCCACTATGCTTTTTGCCAATAATGTTGCAAAATTCCTTTTTAAATGTTTTTCATCATTTCTAACTTCAGGATTGATATCTAAAGGCCATTTCAGTAAAATGGCTTAGTGTACTGTTCAAATTGGTCTATTTAATTGAAGATAAAAGAGTACTTTTATCATGAATCACATGAAATTTGCAGAAAATGGATGGAACTAGAGAAAAAACATTCTGAGTGAGGTAATCAAGACCCAAAAATATAAATATTGTCGTATTTTCTTATATGTAGATGTTAGATATTAAGTAAGTGATAACCATGCTACAAAGTAGAACCAGAAAGTTTAGTATAAAGAGAGAGACTAGTGGGGACACAAAGATCTCACTGAGAGGGGAAACAGTACATTTTTAAAGATATAATGAGGGTAGGAGCATAGGAGAAGGCTAACCATGTTGAAAGGGGTGCATTTAAGAGAGATAATGTGGGGTATGTAATGAAAAGAGAACCCAAACGTTCCCTCTTGGCATTTGTAACCATAGCATGATTTGGCTCTACCCTAATTCTCTGTTGGTAACTCTTGCTACTCAAGAGTTTGTTTTTCTATTGTTTATTTATAAAATTCTTGATTTAAAACTCGGTTTTATCTTAATGTTTCCAAAAACACTGCCTATAGATCTTTTCAAAGCCAATGACTTGTGATGGGTTTCTTATTACCATGCTTGCCACAGCACAGAGCAAATGTTATTGCTTCCGTAATTCACTGGCAATTGATGAAATTTTATTTTTATAGACAACAGTATTAAATTCATAGAATATATTCTCATTAGTAATGGAAGAATGCTGAATAGTATAATTCAAATGGCAGAGGCCATGATTGCTTTAGGCACACTAATCTTGTTATAGAGTTATTTCAAGATTTTATTGATGTAAATAATGCTATTTCCACATACTTACGTATATAGGACATATAAACTTCTCAGTTTGTTGTGAAAAGGACAAGGGTTTTTGTTAACATACATTTAACAGGATTTATGAAAAGAGTTATGATGGTTAATAATGTGCTCAACTTGACAGTACTGAGAGGTTTCTAAGGCATTAAGTAAACCATTTTATCAGATATAACTCCAAGAATGTTCCTAATATGAGACAACAATATGTTTGCAGGAGAAAGCATGATCTGAATGTGGAGTACTACCTAACAATTTGGGTCTCGGGTAGACAGAGATAATACAGGCCCCATCCTACCTGAACAATTTCATGTATAAACAGTGCCATCACTCAAGAACAATAGACTCCAGCTTTTTCAGTCTTCCAGTAATAATGGGCAACATATATTTTCTTATCATTAATCTTGAAAAAGAATGACTATTTCTTTCTACAATGTATCTGTTGTCATCACTTCCTCAAAGACCACATGCTACCAAAAACCCTATCCCCTGTGTATTCTGATCCATTTATCTATATTTTTGTTTTTACTATTTGTCTATAACTTCCTTATCTACAGTCATGGATATGCAGTAGATTGCTGGTCTCCTTTTGTTTTGAAGCCTCTAACTTCCTTTTATTTTAAATTTAATTTAATTTTTTATGATTTATTTATTTATTTATTAAAAATTTCTGTCTCTTCCCTGCCACCACCTCCCATTTCCCTCTCCCTTCCCCAATCAAGTCCCCCTCCCTCGTCAGCCCAAAGAGCAATCAGGGTTCCCTGCCCTGTGGGAAGTCCAATAAGTAAAGAACATTGAGCCCATAATTAGTGATCCTAGAGAAGCTAAATAAGAAGGAGAACCCAAAGAAAAACATATAGGCATCCTCCTGAATATTAACCTTCTGAAAAGAGACAGAGACCCACATTGGAGCACTGGACAGAAATCTCAAGGTCCAAATCAGGAGCCTCTAACTTCTTGAACCAAGCATTCACATGTCTTCTGCCTATCCATATCAATATAGATGTATTTAGACTAAGAACCTGTCAACTTTATAAGTTGTAATGGATCACTCTTATAATTGCATAGATAGGTAGGTAGGTTGGTAGGTAGATAGGTAGACAGCTAGAGAGTGATATAATAGGTAATCCTGTTACTCTCTCTCTCTCTCCCTCTCTCTTTCTCTCTATCTCTCTCTCTCTCTCTCACACACACACACACAAATCCTAACTTTTTTTATTTTTTAGTATTTAAAAATATTTAGATCTAGGACTAAATAAGGGTGTTCTAGAAGATTGTTTATATTTATTATCAAGGTCTGTGTTGAAAAGTTGGAAGCAAAGGAACACTAGAGCTCTGTGTACATGTATTTTGTTGTTGTTGGTGGTGGTGGTGGAGTTTACGTTTTCTTTCCTCCCAAGGCACCATGCATTGTGGGCCAAGAAGCCTGAAAAACCATTCTTTACTGAGTCATTTAGAATACCATTCTTTAAAATCTAACTACTTACATTCTTTGTATTCTGCTTTCATTCTAGTTTGAAAGATTTTTGAAATCCTTGACTTCTGCAGCTGTCCTGAGAATATGAAGTAATTTGTTCACCTGTATAATCCTGAATGTTGAAAGTTAACTAAGTCTGAGAATAAATATATCTGAACACACTTTATGTATATTTCTTGCTATGGGACAATAGTCTGTACCCTGTCACTTGTATTTTAAATAAACATTGATTGGCCAGTTGCCAGGCAGGAAATATGGTATAAGAGGTCATTCTGTATTTGTGTTGCTTTCATTGGTTGAATAAAGAAACTGCCTTGGCCTTTTGATAAGGAAGAACTTAGATAGGTGGGGAGATAGAACTAAGTTCTGGGGGGAAGACGAGCAGAGTCAGGCAGACACCATGAATCTCCAGCCTGAGATGGAAGTAGGTTAGAATCTTGCCGGTAAGCCACAGTCATGTGGTGATACACAGATTTAAGAGAAATGGGTTAATCAAGATGTGTGAGTTAGCCAATAAGAGGCTAGAGCTAATGGGCCAGGCACTAATTTAATTAATACAATTTCCATGTGATTATTTCAGGTGTAAGCTAGCCGGGCGAGATGCAGCCCATCGCTCCTTCTACAACAGTTGTATAGGCAGGGCAACCAGGCAGGAAGCAGAGGCAGGGAAGCAATATTCTGGGAAGAGGGAAGTTTCAGCCTGTAGTCGTCAGCCAGGCAGAGAGGAAAGCATACACAGAATAAGCAAGATATGGCTGCCTTGCCAAAATAAGTACCAAGCCACATGACTGTCATAGAAAAGAAGTATGAGATAATATAAGTTGTAAGAGTTATTAAGAAGTCTGAGCTAATAGGCCAACCAGTTTATAAATAACATAGACCTCTCTGTATTTTCTTTGGAACTGAATGACTTCAGGACTGAGTGGGACTGAAATCTCGGTCTACAAACTCTGGCAGTAGCCCATATGGAAATATTCATCCAATGCTAATACCTGCACATTTGTTTAGGTTATTTTATAAGGAAATATGATTTAATTATATATACTGTGGAACTTGTTTATTTTAATTTTGAAATTGTTTGAAACCATTATCTTATGAGATTCTAATTTCCTGAATAAAAATTAAATGTGATTAATGTAAGATGTCTACAGCATTATCTAAGAAATACAAAATATTCTTCTTAATATCCATATAAGAACTAGTCAACTACTTGTTTATAGTTATTTGAATTAATATGAACTACTGAATTGCTTATGGTCACATATATCCATGGACTAGTTATAAACCTGAAAAAATGGAGTTTTACCTAAAATATTAATTAGTTGAAAAACAATGAATGCAAATTTTCATTGTCAATTATTACTAATAGAATCAGTTTGAAAAATTTTGAGAGTAATGGAAGTTTATTCTAATGTATTCTTTTGTAACATTTTTAATTTTATTGAGCTATAGCACTATGACTCTACAAATTGTAAACTTATGTGTTTGAGGGCAAGTGTTTTGTACCTCTGACAGTCAACATTTTTATTTGTTTGTTTGCTTGCTTGCTTATTTTAGATTTTCAAGATAGGATTTCTGTGTAACATTGGAGCCTGTCCTGGTACTCACTCTGTACACTAGACTGGCCTTGAACTCACAGAGATCCACCTGAATCTTCCTCCAGAGTGCTAGGATAGCCTGCACTACTACAGTCTGGCTCGTTGCTTGTTTTTATGAAAAATTTGATGATTGAATTTTCTTTTCTAATATTGGCCTATAAAAATATTATCAATTTATTTCCATATTGATCTTAAAATATGCTACATTATATTTTATAAAACTTAATAAAGTTTCATCTATTTTTATATGAAATAAAAATATTAAATAGTCATTTCAGTGGAAACACCAATTTTAAAGAGCATTTTTTACATTTTTTGAATTTTCTCTCATAATTTCATTTAAAGAATACTGGCACTAATTAAATTCATGATAAATAAGTGACATTATGCTATTTCTTCTTATAAACTTAATTGTTTCAGGCAATGAAGAAAAATGAGTTCCAAATCATAAGTAATCATCTTCAGATAAGAACTGAGTAGTTTTTACTGGCATAAAAATATATAATTTAACAACCTGGTGACTAGAAAGTGGTGGCCCTGCAGAGATGTGTCACTGCAAGACTTCTTACGTAACTAGAACAGTGAAGACATGCTAACTCATGAGATGTTGGGACCAAAAGGCCGGTGGAGACCATGAACATTTCTTTTTGGCTTTTTCAGCTCAGTACCTTTAGCCTGGAAAATGAGGCTATTTCCATCATATGTTTGATGCCATGGTATCCATTAAAATCACATGAAGTCAGAAAACTTAATTATTTGCAAATCCTGGCCCATTTATGTAATTCCCTTCATTTTCAGTTTTTCCAAAATAGAGCTTTTGAAAATTCTGAGGATATGATTTCTTCTGAGCACCTGAACTACTCCTCTAGTGGGTACTTTCCTTTTTTAACATGTAGTATGGGCTTTTGTTTCTTCTCTTTCTTTCTACTTCTCTCACCCCTGTCTCCCTTTAGTTTCTAACATTATCTCACTACTGAACTCTTTATCTGGTACTGAAAGTAACTTATAAAATCCTGAAAGAAGCCTCGGGTTCTCTAGTTCTGTGACTTTCTTAGTTCCTTTCACTAACAATACCCTGTAGAGAGTTAAGTGGCATATGGTAATGGATGAGTGAGTTTTTCTTTTGCTATACATTTTGGTTCTGAAATGGAACAAAAATAAACAAAAAACTAAAAGTTTTTCTGAGTAGAAATATGAACATCGTAATGGAACATGCCACATGAAAATCATGAAAAGGCAGGTTCTCTTAAGGCCATCACAAGAAAATATCCATGCAATATCATATATGAAAAGCAAAATTACACATGTCCCATCCTCCCAGCCTAGGTTTCAGACTCAATTATCTTGTTTGATATTCTTATCATTAAGAGCTATAGATTTATTCTCTAAACTCAAGCTTTTACTACCAGGCTAAAATTTCTGGTTTATGGAACAGAGTGATATCTAGGATCCAGTCATTCAATGGAGTTGCTTGTAGCCATACTGAGAAGCACCAGGTAGGAAACTGAGAATGTCTAATCCAGTAAAAATTTCTTTCTTGTCTTTTATAGTTTTTTATTTTTATTTTTTGATACAGGCAATGTTTATTTCACATTTTTTTGTTTCTGCTGGATTTTGAAAAAGCCATTCCTAGACACTGTGGGACAATGGACAGATTTGTCAGTATTTCATGGTGACATTTGTACATGTGTACATCAAAAGGTTTATAAGGTACTTTTCTACTAAAAACAAAACCAAAATCTTCATTGTATGATACTTCTGAGTTTCTATTAGTTTAACTGTTTCTCTTAGTAGTCTTTTATAATGTCAAATGAAATGGAATTGTGGCTCTAGGTTATAGAATCCAGGGGTCATTGCTATTAACAAAATTGAGTAACTTAAAGGATAAAAAAACCAAGACAATCAGTAGAACCCAATCTACTGTAATGTGGCTCATGCTAGGATCAAAATACAAGCAGATTGTATTTCTTTTTTCTGAGACAGGATTTCTCTGTGTGTATCTCTGGCTGTCTGTAATGCACACTATAGACCTGTTACCTCTATTTCAGTCTTCAAGTCTTGTACTGTTTGCGTCACCTGTTTGATTGTTTTTCTCTTCATTTTCTTGTATTTCCTTGAGGAATTTATGATTTTTTCCAAGTTTTTGTCTTTTCTTCTATTTCTTTAAGAGAGTACTTGATTTCTTCTTTAAAGTTCTCCATCATTTTCATAAATTTACCTTTAATCATTTTCTTCTACTTTTTATGTGTTAGCATGATAGAGTCTTTCTGTTGTTTGATCACTGGGTTCTGGTCTTACAATGTTGCTTTTTAGGTTGGTGGAGGAATTCTTGCATTAGTGCCTACCCATTTCTTCCTTCAAATGAGGTCCCAGTGTCTTTGTGTCTTGGTCCAATCCTTGCTGTGTCTTTCTGAGTATTTCGGAGATTTTCTAGGTCTGCTCTATAATGTCAATGTCTGTCTCAGAAAGTCTCTGAGGTCTCTGTAAGCCTGCTTCTTTGGTCTTCTCTCCTGGTCTGTTATCTTGGTGATCTGTCTTAATCCCTTCAATGTTGTAGCAATCTCTTAGTCCCCTCAGTATTATAGGAAGCTCTCAGCTTTTAGGCAGGGTGTGGCTAGTAGCTTAGGGCAGGTCCACTGGATGGGTTTTGGTTTGGGGGAGTCTACCCACGGGAAACTCCCTGCCAGCTGTCTAGAAAAGCCAAGGGAGTTGGGGAGGGTCCCAGGGTTTTGTCCCACCATGGAAGTCCTATAGAGTGTGGCATCCCATCGTGTGGCTGTTAACTCACCTTTTAAGTCCCCTCAGTATTGGAGCAAGCTAACTTTCAGAGCTCCACCAAGGTTGCAGAAGGATAGGCAGATTTGAAGGCAAGGTGTGGCTAATAGTTTGGAGAGGCCACTGGATGGTGTTGGATTTGGGGAGCCTACCAACAGGAAACTCACTTCTTGCTGGCTTGAACAGCCTACGGAGTTGAGGGAGGGTCCCGGGGTTTTGTTCCACTGTGGAGCTCCTAGAGAGTGGGGAATCCTGCCATATGGCAAGGAATTTAAGTTCTAGTCTTCCTTTCTTTCCATAGTTCTTTAATTAGTTAATTGATTTGATGTACAGTTTCGTAATTTTAAAACTTTGATGATTATATAGAGGTTGGAAAGCAGCAGTTCCCACCCCTCTGTTCTACCTTCTATTCTATTCCTATGCCCATAGCAGTTCATGTACTTCTAAAAAAAGAAAAAAAAAAGATTTCTACAGAGTCTTGGAGATGCATTTGTTGACCTCAGCCAAAATGATGGCAAGTTCATGAGTCTGAAAGCCAGTGGAGGAGGGTCCGCTGACTCATGTGTTTGATCTGCCCCATGCTTCTACTCTGACCACCATATTGTGGCAACATCATGTACATGACAACATTCCTCTTCTTTTTTGACCACTGCACTTTTGGTTGTATAGTCACTGGTCTTCCCTCCAGGTCATGTTCTAATCCCTAAACCTTGCCTATTCCTTAGCTTCTCAGCTTGCCTACCAAAACATCAATTTATCAAGTTCATGGCAAGCTTTACTACTTTAGTGTTGCTACCTCTACAGACATGCCTGACCAGTTCTGAAGTTTTAAGAAACAGAAAGTATCTTTACATTATTTTTTCATTTCCATTCTAGGTTTGGTAATTTGTCACTGTTCCAAAGCAAAATAATCAAATGAAAAAAAAAAACACTGTTAAATAATGAATTCAGCATAATTTTGCTAATGCTTTCTCAGCACTTGAGGCCCAATTGGTGACACATCATGGCATGTAGAGGTCCAATCCAGAGATAAGGTCATGAATACTCTGTCCTTGTAGACTAGTGTTGCAATCTTTATGTTCTTTCTGCTCTTTATTGTTTTGATTTCTGGGACATAGTGTAATTACCATCATTAGACACTTCACTGTTAATGACTCCTTGAGTGATAGGTACAGAAGCTGATCACTTTCAAACAGATGATGTTTTTATAGTGACCAAAGTTATAAATTAACACACTTTCTAAACACATTGGTTCAAACATAACTTGAAGGATCTTAGAACAAAGCAGGGAAAGCTGTTCAGGTCTCAGATGCTATTTAATGACAAACTCAGTATTGGTGTTGATAGCAGTCTATATCTTTAGTACACTGTGCAATTTTTATGCGATAATGTAAAGGATATTACATCATACACAGAGACAGGAAATTAGTGGTTCTTAAGGGTTCTAATATAGGCTAAGATAATATGGCTGGGGAACTACTGCTTTTCAACCTCTAAACAATCATCAAAGTTTTAACCAATAAATCATCCTTTTTAACAGTATAGCTTCTTAAAATCTTAGTTCACATAAAAATGAATTAGATTAAATTGTTCACCTTCTCAAGTTTTAATTGCGTTCTAGTATACTAAAGCTAGCTAATATTATCACTTAATTCTGAATCTTTAGATTCATATAGCAATGCATTAAAATTATTTGAAAAATTGAATCTGTGTTGAATATTGTAGATTGTTCTTTGCAGGGAACCACGGAGTTGACCTGGCCTAGCTGCCTTGAGAGACATGTGTCTTAGCTTTTGCAGGTTATAGTCCATTACTCAGGAGACATTGAGTGCCTTCCAATTCAGGATGCTTAGTGTTTCTCTATATGTTCCCTTAGTAGTTAAGGAATCATAAAGGCTTGACAGGAAAATTGGTTTTAGATATTAATAATGTATGACTTCCAAACTTCACTGTATTACTGCAGCTGCAACTATACTGATCCTGGTAATTGCCATTATATTCTTTTTCATTCTTTTTCATTGGTAAAGGTATAAAAAGTAAGTTGCTTTCAATAAACTTGTGAAAAATCTCAGTCTTTTTGTGCCCCCTTCAACCCAGTCTGATTTGATTTCTGGAAGCCATATCAAGTGACCCTGGCCTGGTAGGTTAAGCACAGACACTCTGTTATGACGCTGTAAATATACTAGCTGTCTTCAGAGTACTCAAGTTGCACTAGGTATTATAAGTAAATTGGATGATTTAAAGCATGTTGTTTTGCTTAGAGTATATGCAAACATCATACCATTTAACAGAAAGGAAATATTGCTTCCTGAGCATTTATAGGCTCTTGTGTAGAGAATAAATCCTAGATTCTAGATTTTAACTTAGATAGACAATTTATTTTTCTATCAGTTACTTAGCACAATTTCCTAAAATGTTAAAAAGTAAGTGTGATCATGGATCTTCAAAATTAACTCTATGGTCGTTTTGAATACTAACAAAAGACAGAGTGAGAAGTCAAACCACAGCCAACAGAAAATTCTTGAAGGAAAATCATTGCAGTTGGAAAAAATTAAAATTCTAAGAAACTAAAAAAGTAGTTATTAAGTATTTATGTGAGCAACTGGAAAGATGTCTGATGAACTTATGAGGGAGTTATTCAACATGATTAAGGCCATAAAACTGGTTAACCTTCTACTGGAGGTTATGATCCTATTCCATTAAAAGTGATAGATGGAGCATTTTATCCCTTGATGATTATGCCTAAAACACATGCTACAAAGTCATTGAGAAAAATATGTTAACTTGTAGACCTTCTTTGAAACTGTACTAAGTCAGTGAGAAAAAGTATAGCTCCAAAGAGAAGATTATGGCTTAAAATGAGCTTTGTAAAATAAATGCACTGAACAAAAGTCAGGGGCTTAGAGACAACAAGAATACACACAGAATCTAATCATTTGCAGAAAATGCAAGCTGGTCTAGGAATACACATATATATATATATTCCAATGTACTGTTTTGTCTTATGTCTGCCATTATAATTGTAATAATTTTTAGTTTTGCCACTCTTCTTAAATATAAATCAATAAATAAAATTTTCATAGCCTCTTTACATCTTTATCATTTTCTGTTTACATCAATGTACTTATGCATGCTGTTTGCTTTGTTGCTTTGATCTAGAACTCCACTTGAGATATTTTTATCTTTGATTTGATAATTTTGACAAAAACATATAAAATGTAAATGTAATATTTAATTTCAGATCTCAAATTATTACCTTTAGGTCTTTAGTTTCAGAAATATGCCATTGGCATTAGGTTATTTTCAGTTCATCATAATAGGATGTTTGAAACATCAATATATCTTATTAGTGCTGTTGCTACATTGATCACTTTATTAAGGTGTTATCTCTAAGGCTTCCTAATGGTAATTACTATTTTCCCCTTTACATAAAACATAAATTAGTGTCTTCTGGGGAATATGTTGAGATTATGCACACAGCCTTTATATGATCATGTTCTGCTCACTAATTTTAATTATTGGTTTTACCTGCATTCGTTATTGCTATGATATTCCTTACTTCTGATTTTATATTTTTGTCTTTCCTTCCCATATTCATAAGTTAAAACTCCGCCCTAGGGAACTATAGTTTCTATGAGAAGGTATCTGTTTCTTAATTTAATATAACTTGCTTCATTTATTTGTGTAAGATAAACTGTGGTATATTATAGCATATGTACACTCATTGATACTTCTTCCCATTCTGTGTAGTAGAATCTAATACTAAACCAGTCATGCCTGATTATCATAGGTGGAGGGGAAAGCTCATTGCATTGTGACTATAGACTTATGGGATCACAGAGCTGTGTTGTAGATGATACCTTGTGACCAATTAGATTTAGAAACAAAAACAGTCAGAAAAAGAAAGAAGATTACCCAGACCTAACTAAGACCAATGAAGAGGATTGCCAACTGTCCTTTGTTTCACTATAATGTCACCTCCATAAGAATTACCTTTTGTCTATTTCCCTCATGTATGAGACACTATTGTACATCCCCAAATCTATTGAGTGTGTAAAAGAGAATATTGTATGCTGGGAGTGCTTAGTCTTGGAACTAACCAAATTAACACACTGGCCTCCAAATTAAGCAAAGAGTTATCTCCTTCCTAAATACCTCTCAGAGATGTTGCAAAATTCCCACACTAAGAATCCAGCCTTTGTTGTCCCTTGATCATGCTCTATCCTTTTGGGTTTGCATTACATTCTCTCTCTCTCTCTCTCTCTCTCTCTCTCTCTCTCTCTCTCTCTCTCTCTCTCTCTCTCTCTCTCTCATCTGTTTGCTTACATGTTCATTGATAAAGAAGTCAGAAAGATATACAATGAAGAAAAGAAAGCATTTTCAACAAATGATACTAGTCTACATGGTTGTCAGCATGTAGATAAAACAAATTGATCCATATTCATTACCCTGAAAGAAACTCAAGTCCAAGTAGGTCAAAGATTTTAACATAAAACCAGATACTCAGAACTTGATAGAAGAGAAAGTGAAGAATAAACATGAATGTACTGGAACAAGAGACAACTCTCTGTGCAGAACACCGATAGTACAGATCCTAAAATCAACAATTAATAAATGGGACCTCATAAACTTGAAAAGTTACTGCAAGGCAAAGGACACCATCAATAAGATAAAAGCATGATCTACAGAATGGGAATTGATTTCAACAAGTTCCAAATCTGATAGCTAATATTAAAAATATATATAAAACCCATGAAAGTAAAAATCAAGAAACCCAATAATTATATTTAAAACTGGGGACAGACTTAAAAAGAGAACTCTCAATAGAGAAATCTTAAATGACTTAGAAATATTCAGTGTCTTTCACCATCAGGGAAACACATGTCAAAATTACTTTGAAATTCAATCTTCTACCTATCAGAATGACAAAGATCAATAACATGAGTCCTAGCTCATATTGGAAAGGATGTGGAGTAACAGAAAAACTCCTTCATTGCCAGAGGGAGTACAAACTTGTACAGCTACTATGAAAAGCAGTATGGTAATTCCTCAGAAAAGTTGGAATCACTCTACCTCATTACCCAGATATACCACTTTAGGGTATATTACCCAAAAGATACTCTATTCTACCTATCTAAGGATACTTGCTCAACTATGTTTATAGTAGCTTTATTCATAATAGCCAGAACCTGGAAATAACCTAGATGTTCTTCAACCAAATGATGGATAGAGATAATGTGGAATATTAAGACAATGGAACATTACTCAGCTATTTAAAAATGACATTGTGAAATATGCAAGCAAATGAATAGGACTAGAAAAAATCAGGCGGAGTGAGAAAAGCCAAATCCAGAAAGATAAATATGGCATGTATTCATTTAGAAGTGGATATTGACTATTAAGTAAATGATAATCATGCATGCTATAATCCAGAGACCTAAGTAGCAAGAAGTGTGCAAGTGGGGACATATTGATCTACCTCAGAAATGGAAATAGAATTGATTTTGTGGGTGGACTGGGAATGTGTGGGTTAGGAAACAGTAGAAATCATATGGAAGGAGAGGGTGAAAGGAATGATTATGAGGGGAAATGATTGGACCTGAGGGGCATTAGGGGACAATGTGTAGTGGAAACTCACGAGAATCTATGATGGTGACCCCAGAAAGTACTCCTAGAAATGTAGAATAAAGAGCCTGAATTGTCCATCATCCATAAACCAGGCAAGACTGGGATACCAACCAATACACAAAACTTGCCACCTACAATGTATTCTGCCTGAAAGATGTGCTGAGTTAATGGTGGGACAGAACTACTGGGATTTACCAAAGAATGACTTACCTTTGGTCCAGACTACAAGAGGGGAGCCAATGCATGACACTGACTGAATGGACAGGACTAGAGGCTGGATAACTCAGAGAAATATAAAACTAGAAAAGTCCAGAAATGACAAAAAATGCCAATGAAATGATTTTTAAAGATATTCTGATATGCTCATAGGTCAGTGCCAAGCACAATCATCATCAGAAAGATTTCTTCCATAAACTGATGAGAATAGATACAGGGACCCACAACCTACCATTATGTAGAAACCCAAGGGAAGACAGGGAGGAAGGGTTGTAGGAGCCAAAGCAGTCAAAGACATCAGAACTTGACTCAGAATCAATTCTGCAGGGCCTCATAAGATTGAAGCTTGCATGGGTCTGAGCTAGATTGTCTGAATATATTGTGTGGATGTACATCTTGATGTTCTTGTGGAACTCTTAACAGTGTTAGTGGGAGCTGTTCTGAATCTTTAGCCGCCTATTGTACTATTTCATCAAGCCTTGCTGTAACTTGTCATGCTATGTTCAGTTGACATCCCTGTAACTGGAGGTTTCTCTCCTGCCCACCAGTTCCTGTCCACTCAGAGGCTTATATTAATTATAGAAGTTTGGCTTATAGCTCAGGTTTATTGCTATCTAGCAGTTCTTTTTAAACTAATCCCTTTCTATTAATTTATATTTTACCACGAGTCTCATAACTTGTTACCTCACATCTTGCTTATCCAGCAACTGCTGATGTCTCTCTGATTATGTGCTCTTTTTCCCACATTTTCTTTGCTTGGATTCCCCACCTGTTCTATTCTGCCTGGCTGTTGGCTAAATCAGTGTCTTTATTAACCAATGGTAATATAGCATATTCACAGCAAACAGAGAGTTATTCCATATTATATCCCAAGGAAATCTGTTCTTTTGAGAAGGGAAGTGGAGAAGGAATGGATTTTCAGGAGAGCAGGGACTGGGTGGAGTGGAGTGTGTGTGGGGGTGGGCGGGGGTGGTTGGGAGTCGGTGGTTGAAATGTACCGTATTGGCACTATATGAAAGGAGAAAGATAAAAGTGAGCATTTCCATTCATGCCCTTTGGATCTGTCCCATATAAAGGACAAAAGTGTTAGGACTTCTAGTTTCTGACCTAGTTTCCTGTTATGTTATATAGCTACCTAGAGAACAGTACATGAGGCACCAAACTTTTAGTGCAAAAGAGGGCATCAAACAGGGAATAAACAGCTTAGTAGCTTGTCCTATTGGGTTTTGATTATGCACACCAAAACATCTCTTTGCAATAATGCTCATGGCAGCTTAGCTGCTTTGCCTGCATATAAAATGCATACTTATTTCTCTCCAAGCAATGTATCTAAAAATCTCAGAAACTGGATCTAAAACATCATAGGGCTGCACATGCAAGAACTCTGAACAACTATATATAGATTTCTTGACTCCAAACAACAACCAGTTTTAAACATTTTTTCAAGTGCATTCTCCATGTATTCCATTTCAAAGATTAGAAGAGAAAATCTTCCCTAGATATAATGCCCTTGAAGTGAACTTACAGAGGAAGAATACTCTATTTGCCAACGTTTGTCTATACATAATTTGTTGCACATATAATTAAAATCCCATGCACAGTGGAAAGAACATGGCATGCACTATACAAAATAATTATCTGATTTAATATATAAGAGGAACACCTCTTTTAATGACCAATCTCTTCTTTCTATTGGATCTTGTCAAAGAAGTCTCCAAACAATAACCAGAGCTCTTAATTACCTTCATTTATGAGTTCAATACCAGCTGTACCAGCATCCCGCCCCAAACTGTGCTTCCCTTTCCCTCTGAATATTGTTTTACTTCTTTTACAAAATTCTGTGGGCTCTTATTTTTAGAAGTTTAGAAAGTTCTTACCTAATTTTAACTACTGGTAACAAAAATTCTTCTCCCTTTGATGAAATCTTTCAAATTGGATCTCTGCCATTTTTCTTTGGATGCTAGGTGATCAACTATTGTCTTAAATTTATCTCCTCTGATTTATACTGAACTTACACATAGATGGTCCTGAAATGATGGAGCCCAATTTATCTGGATCTCTGATTACCCTCTAAGGCCTGAAAATCAGCTAGAGCGGAGATAGATCTCAAATTTTGATACATCTGCTGAATTACTCTCGGATATCAGCTCCTGAAGGGGAGCTGTTGTAAGCATTAAAATCCTTGGACATTTGAGGATCTGTCACTCTTGGTTTGGATTCTTTCTTGTATTTTCTTTTTTTGTGATACTAGCTGATGAAACATTATACCTGGACCTCCTTAACATTTATAATGCTAAGTATAAAAGTGAAGACACCAGGGCATGTATGAGGCCCAATGAAGAAAAGTTCTCTTATTATTTTCATGTTTATTTTGTTTATTCAAAAAAAGTAAATGAAGTTAAGAGATTCATGATGTGGATTCCATCTGGGTGGAGTTGGGGTAGGAGAAAAAAATATGCTCAATATGTACTGTATGAAATTCTCAAAAATAAATAAAAATATGTTTTTAAAAAATAAATAGTAAACAGAAATTTTCTTTGGTTATGTTTATTTTTGTGTTCCCAAATAAATTTATTCATTGATTTATTTGTGGTCGATGAAGAATATTGTTGGAATTTTGATGGAAATTACATAGTATCTTTAAACTTAAAATATTTATAATCTTCTTTATTTTTGTTTAGTTGAATATAGTTTTTATGCAATGTATTCTGATTGTTTTCCTTCTTTAAACTCCTCTTAGAACATTTCTACTTCCTCTCCCATAAAATCCTTATCATTTCATCCTCTATAATTAGAAAACAATCATAAATAATCTAAAAACATAACATAATATAATAAAACAAGACAAACTAGACTATGACCCAACATTCAAATAAATGGAAGAAAATGGGCCAAAGAAATAACCACAAGAAACACATATAGACCCAGAGACTCACACTTTCACAAAAACAGAAATTCTATAAAAACACAAAGATAGAAACAATAATATATACAGAAAATGTGGGACAATGGAATTTAAGAATATTTGTAGGCTTGGGAGAGAAAAGAAAAAGGATAAGGTTCTTGAAATAAAGAGAAAGAAAAAGAGTAGTTGGGTATGGTGGCACACACCTTTAATATCAACATTTGGGAGGCAGAGGCAGGCGGAAATCCGTGAGTTCAAAAACACCTGGTCTACTGAGTGAGTTCCAAGAGAGCCAAAGATACACAGAGAAACCCTTTCTCAAAAAGTCAAAAAGCCAAAAATTAAAAAGTTAAAAATAAAAATAAAAGAAATAGAGATGTCACAAATGTACCTGGCAAAATTAAGGAATAACAGGAATTTTAATATTCAGGTTGAGGGTATAGTTCACCATTACTGAGAAGTTATATCATAATAGTGGTTCTAGTTGTGATAGAAAGGGTATGAGATGGCTGGTCACTGTGCACACAGTTGTTAAGCAAAAAGAAATGAAGGCTAGTTTTCAAGGAACCTCTTTCTTTTTCTCATTCATTAGGTCCAGAGTCTCAGCCCTTGGGATACTGATACATACATTCAGTCCATGTCTTCTTGAAGTTAAATGTCTCTGGAAATTATCTCATTCATGTGGTCACCAGGTAATATGTTTTCTCTGTGATTCTTAAAATCAGTAAAGTTGGCAGTGAACATTAGTGATCCTGTTCACATCACTACCAGTGTTCCTATAATTGCTTATTTTCTTGTTCACAAAACATTCTCAAGTAGCTACCTGTGTCCAACGGCAACATGAAATTAACAATGCAAAAGTTGTAAAAAGTATGTTTTTCTAAGAAGCACAAGTAAAACTTGGGATGTCTTGCTGTTTTCTACCAGCACATGAATCAGTCATCCATCCAACTGTCCACACTGCACAGGTTACTTGTTCATTAATCCTTTAGTAGTCCTCTTTGATAAATCAACTCAGAACATATTGTATTATTTCATTTTCAGTACTCCTCATTTTATTTAATTTAGGATCCAATTTACAAGCAATAAGATGCAGACAATTTCACAACATTATATTATCATGAGTGTTTTGTTTTATTAGCAGCTATTAATATTATTTAACACTGTTTCTAATTCACACATTTAACTTCATTATAAACATGGACTTTTAGAAAATAATAGAATAGAATATAGACGATTTTGGATTTTTATGAACCAAGAAATACACTAGGGAATTAAAACATGTCCCTGGTAGAAAAGAGTTAATTTATTGCAAAACACTAATAACCACACATTACATGGCACAATTTTTCTTTCAGCACAGTTTTCACATGCCTCACATTAAGAATCATGTGCATCAGCCAGGCAGTGTTGGTGCACACCTTTAATCCCAGAACTTGATAGGAAGAGGCAGGCGGATCTCTATGAGTTCAAGGCCAGCCTGGTCTTCAAGAGCTAGATCCAGGACAGGCTCCAAAACTACAGAGAAACTCTCACTTAAAAACAAAATAAAAACAACAACAACAACAAAATCCAAAAAAACAAAACAAGCAACCAAAAAGAATCATGCGTATCATGACTATAGAAAACACTGAGTAGTATTTAAGGTTAGGTCATAAAAAAACTCTTAGCCAGGAAAACCTGAGTTGAAACCCTGAATTTCATTAATATCATTCTGTTTTGGAATCTCCATGACTCCTAAATTTCCTCATACTGAATAAAGTAGATCACATAAAAATGAGACCATATGGGGTTAGAGACAGCTATTTGTTCTCCAGTCTCCGTTAGGTTTCAACTACATGGAGATTTTAAGTTCTATTTCTCTACTTAAAATTTAAATCTCCTGTTTTCTTTTCTAAAACATGGGATTTGTTTTCAAAAGTCTGTCGTCTTCAATAGTCAACAGTAGAAAGCACCTGATATTTTCGTTTTTATGATTTTCATATGATTTACAGAATAATTAGAATGATTAAAATAAATATTGTTAGAAGAAATGTCAAACATTTATTTTTAGTTTTGTACTTAAATACCATTACCTACACCTCCCAGATAATATATTTTCACTTTATTTTGTTTGATTATTTTAAATTTTATGAGTCAGGGTTTCTCTGGGTAGCCCTGACAGATGTGAAACTCATGCTGTAGACCAGGCTGGCCTCAAACAAAGAGAGCCAATTGTCTCTGCATCTCCAGTGCTAGGATTGAAGGTCTGTAGCAGAGCCACATAACCTCCCACATATTTTAAATATATGTATTAACAGAATTTTGAAAATTTTCTACTCAAGGAAAAATCTGTATAAAATATGACTTTGTAATTTAACAGTACTCAAGACTTATTAATCCTTGGTTACCAATATAATATGGACAAGAACTAATTAAACTATACTCATATGCTGTTATTTAGCTCAACACATTTAAACATGTCAATTCCCTGGACTTAGTTATTTTTTTCTTCATTTTGAATATTACTCTTTATCTGACATAATATTTCTACCAAAACAGAAAGAAAAGTATACCCTGTGGTTAATGGCTGTTGGATGATCTTGTAGGTAATGTTGCCTGGTCACTCATTGTTTTGCTGGGCATTTAAAGATACTTGATCAAAATGTTTCTCCATTCAACCTTTGTTTTTAAACTAAGAACCTTAATACTAGTCTGTATTTGAACTCGTCCTATAGTTACAAAGGACATTTGAAAGAAATTTTCATATTTCTCGTGTGTGTCTGTGAACAAATGTTTTATAAAGGGTCTAAAATGTTTTCAGTCTGGAAAAAAAGAAAGAGTAGTGAAGTATAGACCCTACTTCTGTGATGAAAAGATTTCATGTAAAACTATTTCCTGTTAGCCAGGTGGTGGTGGCGCACGCCTTTAATCCCAGCACTCGGGAGGCAGAGGCAGGCGGATCTCTTTGAGTTTGAGACCAGCCTGGTCTACAGAGCTAGTTCCAGGACAGGCTCCAAAGCCACAAAGAAACCCTGTCTCGAAAAACAAAAAAAAAAAACTATTTCCTGTGAAAATAGTACCAAACTTCCTAACCATGAAATGGAAATAATGAAAGTCACATTTGACTCCACTCATTTTATTGTAGTGAAACAGCAGTACTTTACCCAGGAATATATATATATATACCCAGGAATATACATATATATATATATATATATATATATATATATATATATATATATATGGCATATATTAGAATTAAGGCAAAATCATGAAGAAAGGCTTTCATAGAAGGAGTAGTATCAAATTGCAGATAATTTTATTAAATTATTTTTCCTATAATGAATCTTGAATAAATTTTAGAGTTTTAAATATTGAGTTTTTCTCCCTCTGTAACCTAATCCCCCCCTTTAATAGAAAATAGAATATTTTCTCATTTTTCCCTCCTATTTTTGACTCCAATTAGATTGAATATTAGGTTTCAGACTAAAGTAAGACAAGAAATAGGGTTAAAAGTTAGAAATATTATTAAGGTTAAGGTAACTATTAGGGATTAGGATGATGTGCTGGGTAGTTTTATGTTTATGTCAACTTGAAACATGTTTAAAACATCTGAGATGAGGGAATCTCAAGTAAGACGTGTTTCTATAAGATAGGGCTGTGGGGAAGCACATAGAGCATTTTCGTAATCAGATAATGACGGCCAAAGTCCCAGACCATTGGGTGGTGCCATTCTTGGGCACCTGGGTTCTATAAGAAAGCAGACTAAACAGTCATCTGAGGCATACCGGTAAGTCACAATCCTCTGTAGTCTCTGCATTAACTCCTATCTCCAAGTCTCTGCTCTGTTAGTGCTCCTGTTTTGACTTACTTTGATGGTTTATAGTAATTGTGATTATGAAGTATAAACTGAAATAAACTATCTTCCCAAGTTATTTTTTAATCATAATATTTCATAAAAAAATTGTAATCTTAACTGAGAGATTTACAGTAAACTGAACTTAATCCATACGTTATAGCATAGAAAATACCCCTCTAATCCTGACCCCATCTCATCCTTAAAGTCTAACTTTATCTATAACACTAAACGTAATGATAAACACAGTCTCCACTATAAACCCTGTGACTAGCCCTAATGCTAACTACAACTCTTTACCCAACCTTTTTCCCTAACCCTACCTTTAAACCTGGTTCTGTGTTTCATAACCTAACCCTGGCCCTGATCATGAAACTGAACTCTACATCTAACCATGTTCCTAACCCCACAGCCTGAGTATAACCCTAAGGCAAAAATCTAGCTATAATCCAGCGTCCAATGTAGAGTCTGCAACGGCAGTGAAGAATCTGCAGAGACTGGGTGGTGGGGGGTGGGAGGGGGGTGGGGGGGGTGGTGGGGGGAGTCTCGCTTTGTCGTTGTGTGCCAATTTAACACTCTTCTGAACCATTAGCCACGTTTGAGAAATCTTGCTATTGCTTTGGAAACACAGGAAAATCAAAGACAATTTCATTATTACAGAATTAGCAGATTAACAGTATCATTCCTCTTGTTATCTTAACTCACCTTGCTCTCTAACACACTTTGAAGTTACAGAGATCACTGCTTACACATATCTGGATGGCCATTACTTTTTCTGCCACATAATATGTTGTTCAAAACTATAGATTAAAGATTATTTTACATAATCAGGATCCCATAAGAAACATACCACAACTAAAAGGAATTATTTTAACATGCACATTGTTTTACAATATATTCTGAGAAACTTTTCATATGCATTAAACCTAGCAATGTTTTAGTTAAATTTCTATTGCTGTGATAAAATATCCTGACAAAAGTGACTTCCAATTCCTGGTATAATAATTTGAATGAAAATTTTCTTCGTAGTCTCCTGTATTTGAATGCTTGGATTCCAGTTGGTGATACACATTGGGAAGGTTTAGCTGGCACATGCAGTCTAAGTGAAGGAAGACGAAAACTCGGGGCAGGATTTTGGATTAATAGCTTCGTGCCACTTCCAGTTCACTCTCTCTGCTTCCTGTTTCCTGTGATGTGAGCTCTAACCTTCCCTTTCCTGCTACCATGCCTGTCACTTGCACCATGGTGAACTCTGATCTCTCTTTAACTATAAACCAAACTCTTTCTCTTATAGATTACTTCAATTATGGTATTTTATCACAACAGAAAAGAAACTAATATACAAGATTATATATGGGTTTGTGTATAACCTAAGTAATAACAACTAATATCTTAGTATGTAATAAGGAGTAAGTCAAGGAAAGACCTTAAAGTGTCTAGATACATCCACAGCTCAGAGCAAGGAACAAGGTAGAAAAAACTAATATATGTATGCCTATATACTCAAGGTTTAGTCTTATATCTTTCAATGCCAAGCCTAAAGGTAGTGAAGCCCTTGTGCAGATTGTCTCCTCCCAACCTCAATAAATGCATTCATAAAAAGTCTCTAACAGGCATGCTCACAAGTCAATCTAATCTAAGCTATCATCGATACTCTTCCTGGGTGAATCTAGATTGCACTGACAAAAGTAGCCATCACTACTAACTATGTCATAACCTGTTTAAAATAATATGTAAGTGTAATATTGACATTAGTATATATTAAATAATAAACCAAGGTATAATTTGAATTATGAAGCTGATGTTCAATTTACTTGCTAAGATATAGTATCACAAAAAGCATCTTATGAAATTCACTCCAGGTAACTTGAAAACAGTAAAGGCATTGAGCAAATTTGCTACAATTAGCCCCCAAAAAAAAAACATTTAAGTGTGCATGCACTTTCAATTTTCAGTTTATACTATCAGGGCTGTTTGATGCTGAGTTGCTACTCAATTCTAGTCTCTGCCTATATTTCCCCAAGTCAGCAATCAATCTATTCTTTCAAAATAATGATACATCTAACAGAGGACAAAATCAAACTATGGCCATGTTCCAGGCATCTTATTTCCTGCTCCTATGTGCTGTAGCAAAATACATCCACAGCCATGGGAAGCTAATGGCAGTAAATCTGCTTATTCAGAAAGAAAATAATGGATGTCGTGTAAACAGCAACACTTATGGGAAAGTGTTATGTGAATACAATTTTGGTTTTGATCTTCAAGGTGAAATATTAATGGAAATGCTTTTCTGATAATGTAACTCATTGAAAAGTAATTAGTATAAAACTCTATCTCTCTGTGAAGTGTTTATAGTCATTTGAGGGTCATGTTGGTGATGTCTGAGTTCCCAGTGTGCTAATTTCATGTCGCTATTTATACAGGAGAGAAGATTAAAAGCAAGAATTGTTCTTTTGATTGTGTTTCATATATATCAGAGGATTCATCTGATTGCTTCCTTAGGAGAATCTGTTCCCCATATATGGTCTCATATGACTTAACATTGTGCTTCTGGAAATTAATTTGTTATTGATGAAATAGATAATTCGTGTGACATGATTGATTCATACCTTAGGCATTAGACCTGCTTTGGTCCAAGAACCTTCATTAGGTGACTTAAAACTAGCGGAAGCTTCAAAATCTGGAATTTGAGGTCCTCTTCTGGCCTCTTTAGTAAGGTCCACAAGCAAGGCCCCCATATAAAAACAAGTATTTATACATACATACATACATTAAATAAATAAAGTTATCTTAAAATTGAATAATTTTAAAAGTAAATAAAAGCTGAAATAACAATACTGGGCTTGTACAAAGGATATCGATTCAGAATCAGACTTGGAGTGTTGGGTACAACACAGCCAATACTAACAAGATTTGGTCAATGTAGTTTCTGTGAAACCCGTGGTAAGTCTAAGGATTTTTCAGGGAATGTACTAGACTGCATCTCTGCATATTCCAGATGTACCTTCCAGGTAAAGTATGGAGCTTGGATAGTTATTTAGGAGTGCTGAGGGGATGTTGGTAATTGAATGCAGCTGATGATATGGGAGAGACAGGTTAGTATGTTCAGAGGCTTGGATAACATGTCAACACCAAAAACAACTTAGGAAGAGTTTATTCTGGCCTTCAGGTCTGATGGGATAGAACCATTTTGGCTGGGAAGGCTTAAGATGGCAGCAAATGTAAGGTATTGGCTGATCACATTTCATCTGCATAGGAAGTTCACAAAAGAAATGCAAAATGAGAGGTAATTATAAGAGTTCATAGCCTACCACAGTGATGGAGATCCTCTATCAAGCCCTGGGGTGCTAATGGTTCCACACCTTTTCGAAACAGGCCACCAACTTAAGTTCAAGTGTTGAATACCAAAGTGAACAGGAAGTAGTGACACCTTCCATGTGTATAAATCATGTTGGAGCATGGTCAAGGAAGCAGAGTACAACAATCTATCTAACTTTTCAACACTTATGCTCAAAATAGCTACAAAATACAAACATTTTTGAGGAAAATGAGGAAAAACTGTAGTTTATAATGCATATTTAGGAGGGATTACAAGCTATATCATTAAAAATTGTTTATTATCTTTCAGTGGGACTTACTCAAAAGTTTGAGGAAAAACTCACTTAATAAAATTAACAGCTTAGAATTATTTCATGATCTTTGTCTATGTACATAGATTGGTGTCATGAGGCTAGAGATATGGTTCAGTGGTTAATGGATGCTCTTCCAGAGGGTGTGGGTTCAAATTCCCAGTGTCCACATGGTGACTCACAATTGCCTGTCACTCCAGGTCTAGGGAACTTGACCCCTCTTGGTGCTTCCACAGGCAATGGGTACACAAGTGGTGCACAAACACGCAAGGAGGCAAAACACCCATAATAAAATAAAAATAATTGCTTTCTTAATATCTTCAGATGTATTCTGGATTTTTGAATTAAAGTACATAGTTAAGGGAACACTCTTTTGAAATTTATTTTTTTTCTTATTTTATATAGTATACCTGCTAGGAAAGGAAGAGGTTATTGTTCTTTAAGATGGTAGAATTATAAAAGTAGGATTGATCCATTAAACCTTTGGGAACAACATAAATTGTATGCATGAAGTCGTTCTATTAAGTCTTTGGTTTAGCATTTTAAAAATAAAAGAATGTCACCCGATTTAAGTCTCTCACTTAGAATTACTCTGGAGAGACACAGCAAAAGAATTATGGAGAGAGGGGCTGGGATAAATTGGACATTCATGATAAGCATATTTGATAGAAAAGGAAATTTGTATTAGGGGCAAGATTTGCAGAGAAAAGTTGTATTTCTTGAAATGCACTTTGTCTCTCTAGTATCATCATCTTCCATAGTGCTGGTGCAGCAAACCACCTTTCACAAAATTATTAGGAGGCATGCGACTTCATCGGAGGACAAGGCCTGAGAATAGCATGAATAAGTCCTCCTTGTTTCAAAGCCATAAAGAATTTAGCTCAGTTTTGTCAAGGTCGATGGATAGATTGCTGCATAATTTTGGACAAAATCCTGGGGGCCTATGTGCTACCTGCTATACCTGATTCCCTTATACAAACTACTGCCGACTGCCTCCAGTTTCCCTTCTTAGAGCCATGGATAAAATTGCTTTTACATAGGAAAAATCTTCCCTCTGATCACTCTTCTCTGGCTGAACTGGAGGGGATGTTGTTAAAAATATACAATGGATCGTATTCAGCTTCTAAACCCTTTGATGTTTCAAGTGTTGCCATAAATTCTGGATTCTGAGGAACAGAATGTTGCCTTTCCAGTCGCAGTAGTTCATAACACTACTAGTTTGCATAATTGTTTTGGAGAGAATGATTCTAATCACAAGAGCCTAAGAGAAATGCAAATGAATATATAATATCCAGAGTTAATAGGAACAGTATAGGAACAGAGAATGAAGGAAAATCACAGAAACTGGCAATGCCCTCATTTCTAATAGCTATGCTAATACTGTGGGAGTCGCCACTGTAGGAAGCTGAAAGGAAGAGAATGAGAACAAGAAATAAGCAATGCCAACTACTAAAAATTAACTAAGTTATGTAGTTTACAGAATGATAGATAAAAACCTGGTATATCCCTCATAGGAGATAGAGTAGTATAGAAAGAATGAGTTGATTCAGTGTTGGCTGATGAGTTGATTATGAGAGCTTACATTTGCCTAGAGGTAAACCTTAACCACTGGAGCTAAAATTCTCTTTTACTTTGCATGATGCTGTACTGCATATACTGCAAACTGGGCACACTGTTCTACCTGTAGGTGTGCCTAGTTAGAAAACTTCCTCTGTTGCTTGCTGTAATGCTTATGCTTCTAATATTAAAGTGACAAATCAAGCAGATAATGATTATCAGTGGGAAAGACGGGGGACTGAAAGGGAATGATAAGGGAACAACTTGCAATTACTGTAATTATTATTAGAAACTTAAGGAAATGAATCTGACTCTAAAATTGTTCATTTGAACAATTGAAACTGTATGAATCAAAAAGGTTCAGGCTATTCATGGCCACTGGTTTGATACAGGTGGTAAGAGTTCTTTCTGTTTGCTGACTTCACACACTTGTCTAGGTCATCAGACCTGTTGGGAATTAGGAGTTAATCTTCAGGTACAATATGATGGACTTGTATATGTGCTATGAATACAAGTGAAACAAATGACTACCATGGTGGTAACAGCAGACAAAGGCAGTGAAGTCAGTAAAATATACAAATCTGTTATCTGAGTCCATTTTGTGCAGGAAAAATATGTACAGGACTGTGGGCTCTCACTTTAGCTCTCTGGTTTTGAGAAAGATGCATCTAACAAAAAATGTGGAGTCGCAAGTCAGGCTTACATTCATGTTCACCAGGCTTTAACATAAAATAAAGTAGTTCCTGTAAATTAGGTCCCCAAATTCCTTTTTCTCAGTATGTTATAAACAAGAGAAAATACGGAGGTGAACTTTTATTTTTAAGATCATATCTTCAATTGTTGCAGTGATAGATGAAATAATTTCAAAGTGACTTTAAAGTTACATATTTAGCAATTTATTTTATTAACAATTATTAATATCAAATGAGGATATATAAAAGCAAAAATACATTGGTTTCATCACTCTATGTAAATATCCATGGATTACCTTGCCAGTTTCATTAAAATGAAGTCTAAAGTTGAAGAACTGGAATATATCAATAATCAATTAAATATTTATAGGACAGGGTATCTCTATGCTACAGGTTGGCTATAAATCCATTATCTTCTTCAGCCAGCTCAGTGTTGTGGATTCCTACATGCACTGACACACTTGGATCAATACTTATTATTTAGATCAAACATAGTAACAACTTCCCATTTTGAAAGAGCTTATTTTCCCCTTTCTAATTTCATTCTGGTCTCTTTAACACAGTATTTCTACAAGAATAATTTTTGAGTTTAAATTAAACTGAAATTTACAGTATCAGAAAAATATTTTTGTCAATATGACTACTGTGTATTTTTTGTCTTATTTAATCAGTTCCCACCTTGGTTAGTGTCCTGATGAGTATTGTGTCAGCTTGACACAAGGTAGAATCAACTTGGAAGAGGAATCTCAGTTGGGTTAATGCCTCAATCAGACTGCCTGTGAGCAAGTCTATGTATGGTTCATATTTCTTGATTAATGATCGATATGGAAGAACTCAGCCTCCTGTGAGAGATATCACCCTTGGGCAGGTGCTCCTGCCTTTTTAAGAAAGCAGGCTGAGCAATAATGGGAAACTAGTCATTAACTAGTACTTCTCCATTGTTGCTGCTTCAGTTCCTGCCTCAAGGATCTTTTCTTGACTTTGTTTTCTAACTTGCCTTCACAATGGTTAACTTTAACATAAATAAACCTTTATTTCTGTGAGTTGATTTTGATGTTTTATCACAGCAAAAAAAAAAAGCGTAAGAGAGTTTTACACACAGTTCAGTTTTCTAAAGCTGGAAAAAATGCTTTCACTTCTTTCATGACATCATTTCATAATTTCTCTCTCCTTTTCTATTTTGAAATTCTCACAATTATGAAAGAGAAAATGCTTTTACAAGAGTTTAAAATTCTTAACCAAACCTATAAAACAAAGGAAATCCTATCAGGTTTGTCCTCAAATAAAACTGAATCTCTTCTACCTGCCTCTACCTGATTGCCTGATTACCTAGATTAGCTTAGTCTAGGGCTGGGGGCTCATAATGTTTCTCCTAAGCTGACATGTCTGTCCATGTCATTATGCATGACTTATTTAAGAACCCGTATTGTTGAGATTTCATGGGTGATTCTTCTCACATCTAGAAGGCACATAAGAGCAGGCATCCTAGTCCTCTGGCTCTTACAATCTTGCTGTCACTTCTTCCACCTCATCTTCTAAATCTTAAAAGTTGAGATTGCACTGTAGATTTACTAATTGAGACTCTGACCCCAAAAGTCACTTATCCTCTGAATTTTAAATGGTTTTGGATTTTTGCAGCCATCTCCATCTGCTGCAACAAGAAGCTTTTTTGATGAGAAGAGAGATCTGCATCTGTTTGTGAATAAATATATTGGGAATATGATCATGAATTTAATTGTTTAGAGAAATGAAAATAATAAGTTTTCCTCTATGATCAATGACCCCTCCAACCATGAATATTTGGCCAAGTTCACAGTATCAAACAAAAAATCCCACCTATTAACTTGGCTTAAGTCCCGTTGGCTTTGATGCCATTGGGAATACCTTACTAAGCTGACCTCTGTGTTTCCTAGGTTTTGTAGATGAGTGCTAAGTAATATTAAATAAAATCAAATTATACAAAGTGTTCTTTTCTAAATAAAGCCTTGAGTATACATGTTTGCATATATCCATTACAATATGAAAGCTTCTCACAATCTGTTAATGATGAAGAATGGTGGCACATGCCTTTAATCCCAGAATTCGGGAGGCAGAGGCAGACTGATCTCTATGAGTTTGTGCCCAGCCTGGTGTACAAGAGCTAGTTCCAAAACAGGCACCAAACTTACACAAAGAAACCCTGTCTTGAACCCCCCACACAAAAAATAATGAAAAATTAAAATTTAAGCACTTAATGAAAAAGAATACTCTCTTCATGAAGACATGCTACTTTCTGAATATATATATTATATATATATATACATATATATATATATATAATATATATATATATTCCGAGGGCATGGTCTCTATGTAAATTTGCAGCAGTATTTCTTTGGAATGCTTTATTTAAATTTAACAAAATGTAGTTTTGATTTTACTCAATAGAGTTCTTAATATATTCAAGTATGTTTGTGTTCTATATTTGTATAGTAATTTCAATATCATCAGCAATCATTTAATGCAAATTCATAAATATGAAAAACTGAAGAAAAATAATATTATTCAGAGTTAATGGAAAATACAGAATTACAATTTCTATACTATCTGTTGGGGAATTACTAATCCTTAGTTAAAGGTCCCATGCTATTTGTAGAAGAGAACACCATTTATTTTCTGAAATGTATTTTAGCACTAGTGCTATTCAACATAAACTCTGTTTCATTTGACCATGTTTAGATTAATGACACAAATTAGGGCAGTGTTTTTATATTGGTATGTTTTAAATATTGTTTTGTTACAGAAAAAGGAATTGATCAAGCCAGTGTTGTGGAAACAATTTGCAATTCCTCTCAAAATATTGACAAAATAACTACAATTAGAAAATTAGCATGTCCTCCATACATATAATCACACTTCTTCATTGTGTATTTTAGCGAGCAGAAATGTAAAGAAATTCCAGATTAAGTGGCAAATTTTTATTCCCCTTCCACATACTATTCATTGAATTTCTTTTTTTTAATTTTATTTATTTATTTATTTTTTAATTTATTTATTAAAGATTTCTGTCTCTTTCCCTACCACTGCCTCCTCTTTCCCTCCCCTTCCCCCTCCCCCAATCAAGTCCCCCTCCCTCATCAGCCCCAAAAGCAATCAGGGTTCCCTGCCCTGTGGGAAGTCCAAGGACCACGCACGTCCATCCAGGTCTAGTAAGGTGAGCATCCAAACTGCCTAGGCTCCCACAAAGCCAATACGTACAGTAGGATCAAAAACCCATTGCCATTGTTCTTGAGGTCTCATTAGTCCTCCTTGTCCGCTATGTTCAGCGAGCCCGGTTTTAACCCAGGCTTTTCCAGATCCAGGCCAGCTGGCCTTGGTGAGTTCCCGATAGAACATCCCCAATGTCTCAGTGTGTGGGTGCACCCCTCGCGGTCCTGAATTTCTAGACTTATTTATGTTGCACACTTTCTTCTTTGCGAGCCTTGGCCATCTGTACAACCCATTTCCTCCTTCATATTATCATTACCTTTTCATTTTAACTTTCTCTGTGAAGGACATTATCATGGCCAAGGATTAAAATCTGAGAAAAAAAGATTCTATCTGCAAAACATAGGACAAATGCATGGAATTTCTTATAGCACTGAAAAGCTATATAGCCATGTTTGGATATGTTTGTAAGTTGAAAGGCATAACTCTGACCTTAAACTATTTGACAGACTGCTAGTCTTGATCCAGCAGGTGAGGGTTGTCATTAAAATTTTAGCTATTGTACAAACAATTAACAATTTTTAAAGTATGATGGCAATAATATTCCCTATTCTTTGCCCCAAACTAACTCATGTGGAGAATATTTATGAACTCTTCATTGATGTTGGTGATTCTGAATCATATTGAATCTGAATGGTTATCTTTGATTACAGCCCAAACCTCATCATTCTTCTACTCCCATCATAGTTCAAAGAGTCAGCAGCTTCTTGTTTCAATCTCTCGCTGTGTTCTGTTCTCTGAACAACAAGACGTGATTCTTTGGCAAAGCCTATGTGCCAGCTGGCCTCTTTACTTAGACAGCTCTCTGGCCTTCCACAGACCTCTGTTACATTTTATCTGTCACTGTCTATCTCTGTCTTTGGGTTTTTCTGCTTCTTTGTCTATGCCTCTCTCTCTCTCTCTCTCTCTCTCTCTCTCTCTCTCTCTCTCTCTCTCTCTCTCTCTCTCTCTCTCTCTCTCTCTCCCTCATCTCTCCATCTCTCTCTCTCTGACTTTTAAAAACATGCTTGTATCCAATATTACTAAATGATATTTTACCTGTTGGTTGCCTTATGAAATTGTCACATGATTAATATTTTGGAACCATAGTGCCACCATAATGAAAAGAACAGTTGATTGGTTATTTGGTGTTTTCCATCCAAATGATAGTGGTTAATGTGTATCAATTAAGCACAATAAGGTCACTGATAAAACTTAATGTCCCCTACAAACATAGTTGAATTTGAAATGTTCATGGTCACAGATTAATTAAAATGTTCTTGTGAAGGAACACCTTTTCTATAACAATAATTTGAGAAAATAGATTTTGGAATTATTAAAATAAAGCTTTCCATCATCATAAAATCACAATAGCAAACAGAATAAAAGTAACCTATCTTTATGAAGATTAAAAAACAGAGAAGATATAGATTCATTTTAAGTATTGTATATAAATCCTTGATAAAGAAATCTAAATTTATTTTGGTGTTTTGCATTTTAAAATACACAATTATCTCCTAAACTATATTTATTACTGAAGTTTTAACTATCCTCTAAATTTTATTTTGATAAACATTTAATTGAATATTGTATGTGACTTTCCTATATGCCAAAATTATATGTCATATTCCATATAATATCAGCAAATAAATATCAATCTATCTTGGAAACAAAATATATTATAAGACAATACATGAAATATTACAGTCATCAAACTGTTTTTCTTCTGACTATCTTCTGCTAGAAAGTAGATGCTCGTGTATCCAAGACAATACATTTCATGGAATAGTACCGTCATCAAACTGTTTTTCTGTCTTTCTCTTTTCTACTAGGAATTAAACGCTCGTGTATTTCTTTTATTCCTCTCCTCTTCATCTTGTTTTGATTTAAAGCAGAGTTGCACAGCATACAAAATGACTTTTTGTTTGCTATATATTCTTAGATAACCTTGGACTCCAGATCCTCCAGCCTCTGTTCACAAAGTATTGGCATGTACTGCACAATCTGTTTCTGATATTTCATTGTTCAAGTGTTCTGTCCATAGAACTTTATGAATACAAACTTTCTTTCAACACAAAATATGCTAAAACCATAAAATTCACTACATTAACTAGATTTGCTTCCTACCATTTTATTTTTGGACAAAAAAATTGCAAATCTTCATGAAATGGTATAATGTATGCTCTAATGTAAGTAATATGTAAACAAAACACTCTTGTTCCACTTTTTGTACAGTGCATTGTTTTCCTGGTATCTGTTTCCATATGTATCTTTGGTATCAATGCATTTTTTTCCAAATATGATAAATGAATATGAGACTTTGCTATAATTTTTGAGATGAAAACAGGATGAATATCCACATATAGCCGATTTAATGCACTTATGGCAGCTTCCAATGCACCTATCCATTGTCTATTAAAACTGTTTTCTACCATTCATAAAAAGACTTTGAATTTCATAACTTTTTGGGTAAAAATGGCTTTTGTTTGAGCAAGAATCTAACACATTGGCTTTTTCTTTGAAAAGAATAGCAAATGTACATACATCTTTTCCCTTCCTGTAAAGTAACTGCAGTACGTAAACAGAAGAGAAATTAGTTTGATGATCACATTACCAGGGTACATTAACTGCTACAAAATGATTTCAGAAGTAATCTAAATTTCTGACAATTTTTTAATTTATGTTTATTAAGGAAGTTATGAGATGCTGTTGCAAAGCACATGTAGAAGAAACAATTGTTTAATTTTGTGTGTTTGCTATAAAATTCCTTTACAAAAGCAAAACCACACAAAATCAAATAATAAAACATAAAAATTAAAATTAAAAACCAGAGTTTATTAATTCTTGAACCATCTGCGACATTTAGTTAAATGAACAATTTCTTAAGAAATTATTGTTATTATTTGACAAACATCTTGAGCAACTTTTCATTGTCATCAATAAACTGCAGTATAGCCTTATGAAATTTCTTTTCTACACATACCTATTTAACATGAAATTGCTCTTCACTATAAATAGAAAGCAGTTATGTGATAACTGCGTTAGTGCTACTAAATATCACGTATTTTGGGATCATGTAAACTGTTTATATTGTTCAAGATTTTTTAACTTCCCACTACTATTTAGAAGTCCAGTTAATGTATAATTTATTTATATATCTGTGCTTATTTTACACATTTTGTATATTAGCTATTATATATCATAAATTAATATATAAATCTAATATACATTTCTTTCTTCATAATATGTAATAGTTAATATATACACACCTTTTCAGAAACACTCAGAATTACATCCCCTGTATGAAATTGATGAGCACCTTCTTTTTAGTATGTTCCAAAAATGTTAGTGAAGTCAAAGATTCATCAGAGTCGGGGATTTTCTGTCTATTCTGACAAATGTCCCCACATGGCACTCATTTCCTGTGAGTGCTCCTGCCTCTGTATGACCACCAGTCACCTGAATACCCTCATTACAGAACCCTTGCAGCTCGGCCCATCTGTTATTCATTAGAGCCTACAAAGCAATCATCACAACATGCCAAACAATGGCCACCTCTTTGTCATCTGTGTGGAAAACTAGAGTTCCTAGAGAGACTGATGGAAAGAGAACTCACCAACCTCTTATTTTCTTTCCCTCAGTTCTTTGATTAGTCTGACCAAAATAGAATTGATCGAAAATGCCTTTGTATTTCTCAAAATGGTCAGAAGGAAGGCTAATGTTCTCTTTATGTCAGTAAATCAAATTCACTGAATGCTAATACTAACTTTAAGGAGTCTGACATAAAAAATGTTTGAAAAAGGTTTTTTTATATATCAGTATCTTTAATAAATATTTTGTCAACTACTTTGTGTATGATATATACAAATGAGTATGTAAATACTTTAAGATAAATTAGATAAAGTAATTCATATAATTTGATTGTAGGATAAAGGGAAACACACATGTAATTCTGATCTTTGAATGTGCCAGCAGATATAACATTTACCTAGTTGAGAAAACAGCTTGCTGGGGGGAGGGACACACAAAAAAAAAACATGTTTAATTTTGAGGTTCCATTTGAAATGAAAGCAGTTTACGCATAAGGACTTTAAGTAAATAATGAGTCTTAGTTACATGTACTTATGATTCACAGCAGGAATTTAATGGAATTACTAACTTTAATGAATCTTTTCTATTCCCCAGCACCAATTACAACACTTTTAAACTCTTTTCATCTTTTCCAAAGTCTTATAAGATATTTATGGATACTTCGATGTAAAATGAGGTAAATGTGTGTATGATCTCAATGTTTCAGGTGAAATAATTGATATGCAAGTTATTTTATTTATTAAAATCTGAATAACATGCATTGTGCTACAATTTGAATTTAGAAAGTCCAGCTCCAAATGCCACAGTCTTATCTAAACTGACACGTACATTGTTTTTATGCAAATATACTGGATAGAGTATTATAATCTTCCCTGTTTGATTTTCTGAAAATAAAGTATCTGTGGGACTCTATTGTGAAAGCCCTCATGCTGCGCTGCAGCAGCTCTCCTAGTCCCCAGATCCTGACAAGCATCATACTGAGGCATTGTCTGTGAGTCCTGAGCTAGCCAACCTGCCTGAGCCTTCCTTTGCCAGGTGAGGGCCTGGCAAGTAACTTTCCATCAAAGAGATGCCACAATCTGTTTTCATCCCTTTCCCCACCTCCATCTGGAAGTCAGAGAACCTGTAGTTCTGCTGTGATCACCTCACCAACCCCTCCTAAAAAGGCATAAGAGGCTTTTTCCTCTGCCACAGGGACTCTGGTTCTCATTAGAAATTTCACCATTCTGTCTGTCTCTGGTGCCTGGATCTAGACTACATGGATTACAGCTATGTCTGTTTTCTGTGTACTAAGTCTGAAGAAAAACAATTCTATTTTCCCGATGAAGCACAGGACAGTTCACTTCAATGGTGCTGCTTGATTTAATAAGCAAGACTACTTGAACTCCAACATGATTGGCACTCACATCTTCTTAACCAGGTTGTCAAGTGAGTAGCCCCTACCATTGCTCTTGCTGGAGCCTCAGATACTCTCTCAAACCTCACAATACTGGCCTCAAATTTTTGTACTTATTTCAGCATTCTTAAAAGAATTCTTCATAAGAAAGTGTCATACAATCTCTTCCTGGCATTCAATGGATTGCTTTTCTCCCTCGATGTTTTCTACCATTCATGTTTTCTAACATCAATATTTCAAACTATTCCACAAAATAGTTCAAAAGCATAAAGCTGCACAGTCACATTTAGCATAGCAGCAAACCCACTTCAGGTACAAATTTATGTCCTAGTTTCATTTCTGTTGCTGTAAAATATCATGGAAAAAGTGACATACTGGGAAAAGGATTCTATTGATCTTATGAGTCCTGGTGATAGTCCATAACTGTGAGGAAGCCAAGGAAGAACATCAAATACCCAGTCTTATCACCCACATAGCTGAGAGCATATTCACGTAATTTCTTGTTATTTCAACTTTGCTTATCAACTGAGACATTTCAGGAACCCCATTTCTAGGAAATGGTATGGTATACAATGGGCTGGCTCTTACTACATTAATTAACTTAAGATGAGGGAGTGTGTAACATTACAACCATACAAACAATGTCATAAAATTCTACAATTTATGTTCATGAAATCAACCAATTGCTTCTTTATTTTTGGTTCTTAATGATTTTTTATTTAAATTTTATTTATTTATTTTGGTTTTTGTGTAATTTTGGTGCCTATCCTGGAACTAGATCTGCTTGCCTACCTCTGCCTCCTGAGTGCTAGGATTAAAGGCATGCACCAGCACTGTCTGGCTCTATGTAGATTTTAAATTAACATACAAAGTAATAAGTTTTCTTACAGCATTATCTCTAAATAGAGGTTGTGCCTTTGTTTTCCAGCTGCTCTAACCTGAATAATCACAGATAAACTATATTAATTACAACACTCTTTAGCCATTTTCTTAGGTGTATTCTTGGCTAATCTTCTGTCTTAAATTAACCCATTTCTCTTAATTTGTGTTTTGCCATGGGGCTGAGACTTACTAGAAAATCTTCAGTGTCTCTCTCCTTTGGCAGCTACATGACATCTCTCTGAGTCTGTCTAGACTCTATATATCTCTGTTCAGATTTTCTGCTTGGCAGTACTCTACTAAGCTATTGGCTGAAACAGCTTTATTCATCAACCAATAAAAGCAAAACATATACAGGAGGATATCCCACATCAATTGTCACACATACT
Organism: Microtus agrestis; assembly: GCA_902806775.1. Taxonomy (NCBI): domain Eukaryota; kingdom Metazoa; phylum Chordata; class Mammalia; order Rodentia; family Cricetidae; genus Microtus; species Microtus agrestis. The sequence goes on from CADCXT010000555.1 coordinate 91,716, forward strand.
AAGGTTGGTTGGGCTTTCTGTCTATTTTACTGTTCCTTTACCTTGTCCTCATTGTACCGTTTTATCCCTTTCTACATTATAACACATGCCTTATTTTACTCTACTTACCCATGTCTTTTAAAGTCCCTTTATTTCCCTAAATGGGTTTTTACTAGTTTCCTGGCCACTACCTACACTCACCCCTTCAAAGTACGCTTAATAGCATCCTTTGGGTATATGCCCAAAAGTGGTATTCGTGGGTCTTGAGGTAGATTTATTTTTTTTGTTTTTGTTTTTGTTTTGAGAAACCTTCATGCTGATTTCCAAAGGGGGCTGTACCATCTTGCATTCCCACCAGCAATACAGGAGTTTTCCCTTTACTCCACATCCTCTGGATAAGTTGTCATCACTGTTTTTGATCTTGGCCATTCTTACTGGTGTAAAGTGAAATCTCAGAGTTGTTTTAATTTTGAAGATCACAATCATCTAAAGCAGTTTTCATGGAAAAATAGAAAATATTTGTTTAGGAATATTATGCATCAAACTCAGCCATTCATGAATAACCCAACAATGTAATATTTCCTGAAATCACTTTTTTGCTATTTATTTATTTCACTCCCCAGCAGCAGTTTTCCCTCTCCCACCCCACCCAGTCTCTCCCCATGTATCTCCACCGTCCCACCCCCTAGTCACACTCCTCCTCCACTTCTGTTCAGGAAACGGCAGTTCTCCCATGGATATCAAAAACAAAAACAAAAAAAGCATGACATATATTTCTGTTTAAAACTGTATAAGTGACAACATTTTAGTAACTGGGTTTTGCTTCATTACAATGTATTGATTCTTTAATATGCATAATTGTATATGGAATGATTGATGGATATTGAGGTCCAAATATTGATTAATAAACAAGGACTCCTGATATGTCTTTCATAATCAAGAATGTGTTTTAATATAAAATGTGAGACAAGTATTGAGTAAAAACAGGTAATTTGAAGCAAGTTGCCACTAGAAACTGACAGACAACAGAAAGTTTATCATTTAATGAACTCATGACATCCAATTACCTATTTTTCAATCTCTTGACATTGTGATTTAAATTTTGATCTCTTAATTTGAAATTATGGTTTAATTTGAAATATGTATTATAAGTCTCTGGAATAAAAAAAACAAACTTTAGTGACAAACGAAATAAAAACATTAACTATAACCATCCAATATATGAAAAATAAGTTTCCTCTTATTTGTTTCAGTTATATACAGATGAGCAATGAAGAATTAAAAGATGAAGCATTTTCCATAGAAAATTGATATATAGTTTAAAATAACAAAAGAGATCTGTTTAAATAAAACAGTTGCTAAACTAAATCATATGATAAAATAATATTTTATGCTGTTTTATGTTCTACTGTAAACTGTATGACTTTGAATATTCCAATTCATGCTTTTTGTAGCCATTTAGACTAAGAAATGAGTTTTCTACAGACAAAGTAATCAACAGCAAATTGGATGAAATAAGAACAAGAGTAAAAATGCACTAATATATGGAAATTTGGATGAAGATTTTGAGCTTAAATAAATGAAATTCACAGATTGAAGTACATACAATGATTAATTCCATTGTGGAAGCCACATGTGACTCAGTTTCTATCTGGAGCCATTTCTGACTTAAATAAATCATTGAGTTCAAGTTTTCCTGCTGTGCTTTTTCCAATAACCTTTGAGGGCTGTGAGAGAATTCTGATTTAGCCCGTAAGGAAAGAACTCTTTATCTAGTAGAGAGTATACTGCTGGCGACAAACCTCAGGAACATCAAGATAGAAGGTAAGGCTGCTTCTGAGCAGCAAGCACATGTTGGAGAGGAGGCTGCTCATGCAAGGACAGGAATGATCTTGTGGTTGGATACTGACTAGCTATCTGTGCTATGCTTTCCTCTGTTTTTGTGTAAAAACAAGTTCTATGGGCTGTTTGGCTGCTTCGGCATAACTAGACAGATCTCCTAATTCCATCCTTCTGTTTCTTTCATCTGTTCTTTTCAACTTTTCTTTGGCCTCAAGGATCCCCTATCTAGGAACCCTATCTGACTTTGTAGGGGTGGCCTCCTACATCTTATATAATAGTTCTCTTCTAAAAGTATATTTAAAAAGCAGAGAGTCAAGAGCAGGTGTTTTTATAATTTGGAAATAACAACAACATAAACAATATATGATAAGTATTGAATATTTGTTATGTATAATTCTTTATCAATAAAAAAATCAGGTGTCAGATATCTGGGTAAGATTAATGAAGTGGAGAAGTCACCACTGACCTCCTCTCTCTTCTGTTCCTCACTCAAAAGAAACTGAGATTTTTCTCTCCATCCTGCATAACTACTTCCTGTCTCCTGTCTTGAATCCTTCATGATCTCTATGGTTAATTTTGGTCAACTAGTAGCTAGCTCTAACCTCTGATTCAAAGCAAACTATATTGTCAGAATGTGATCAAAATATTACATATCATCTATATAGCTATTCTTCTAAAGTGTTATTGCATAATTAGATATAATTGTGAACATGAATTTATTTTATGGTGTTTTTGTATTTGGACTTAAGTTATTTAATGCATTGACTTCATTTTGCTTCTAAGAGAATTTAGTAGCTATACAACTTAGTTGTCATTAAATTGATGCGGCATTCCTTCTTTATTTAAATGCTATCTTAATTATTTCAATGTTTTAAAAAAAAAGCTGCTAAAGCCAGCAAGGACGCTCAGTGATGTAGCTCAAATTCTATTTGGTCTTCATAATAAAAACCAGGTGTCAGATATTAGGGGGTGAAATTTGAAAGAGCAGAGAAGCAGAGCAGCCAGCCACTAGTTCTTACCTCTGCCTCAGACTGAAAGGATGATCCTATCTCTAAGAATCCTCAGGCTGAATGCCATGAGCTCCTCTCTCCTCTGGCCTTATATTCCTCTCTCTGCTCAGACATATCTCTTTTGTCTCCACCTCCCTAGTGCTGAAATTAAAGGCCCCTGGCTCCCAAATTCTGGGATTAAAGGTGTGAGCCACCACCACCAGCTGACTCTGTTTCTCTTTTAGATTGGATAAATCTTCTGTGTCAACCGCATATATGGCTAACAATAATAAAAATTATAGAGCATAACAAGGCTCCTTCAAAGCAACTCATAAAAGTTGCCAGCAGATCCTGATGCAAACGGATCTGGCTTGATGACACCAAGCTTACCTTTGATAAGACAAGGTGAAAAAGCCCTTGCAATGCATTATGAAAAAACCCGACCTGTATATATATTTGGGGTCGAGGACGTGTTTGTGCTTTTTTCACAGAAAGAAAATAAATCCTGGACGTGATGTCGAGGCTGTGAACACACAGGAGTTCCAGACTTCCAGAGATGATTGGGGAGAGGTCCTTGGTCGGTCTCCCTGCCCCCAGGAAAGGAGTGCCTGCTAACAAAACCACCTACACCACTCTGCAGAGGGTCATCCTGCCTCCAGAGTCAGGGAGACCCGGCGGACATGAGTGCCAGGATGTGCTTCATGTAGCTGAATCCAACTCGCCTCACCCAGGTTCCCCCACCTGTCCTGGAGCACAAATGCTAAACTGCTTCTGGCTGAACTCTAGTCTGCTTTGGAGCTGAGTTGCAGACTAAACATCAGACGGCTTTAAACTTTGGGACACAGAACACATTTTAATTAAAATATTAACCTCTCTTCACTTAAGAAGGGGGAAAACTGGGGGTCTGTCACTGTTGCTCAGAGACTGGAACTGGTGGTATTTGATAACATCAATGTATGTCAATGTACTCCTACTGAAATTGATCAAATGATATTTGTAACTGCTTATAGATGTTGAGAAAAGTTTGACACATGCTGTAAAGTGTTTAGGTTTAATGCATATGTTAAAAGTTTAGATTTTGATCCCTTTTACACTGCCTAATTTTTGGCAGGCAGCACACGTAACTTTATGTGGAGCAGGCACTTAGGAAGGAGGACATACCATAGGCCAGACTAAAAGGTGAATACTGGGTTGGGAAAAGCCCGTTCTTCTTGTCTGGAGATGGAGTTATTGGTGCCAAAATTATATCATTATATCTTTTGTTTGAGGAACTCCTCACAGGCTTTTCATTAATGATAGACGCAGGGGCCCAATGACGGGAGTTAGTGTGGATCCTCGCCTAAATAGCACACCATACAGAGGTTGTAGAAACCGGCTCAACATGGCATGGTACAGGTATGAGGGTGCTCTCCACATGGCCTAAGACAGGGTGCCCTGTGATCTGCTTACTTTAATCCTGCTAGATGCCTTTCATTTGAGGAGCTCCACGGACGGGTGACTTATGGCAGGATAATCCCCCAACCTAAGGCAGGACCCTGGGAACCCTAGGACGCCTAAGGGGGAAAGAAAAAAGGCCTGGTCCCCACTCGACCTAGGAGTCATCGGGCACCCTCTGTTCCCAGGAGAGGTGGATTGCTTCACCACTTGAGAGGAGGGTCTCTCCTTGTCTCAGTCCCTTCTCCTTTGGTCTGACACCATGGATGACTCTGACTGGTGCTCTCCACGTGATAGCTGCCTGCCTTTGTATGGAAGGGGGGAGGGGATCTGTGGGGAGCCGTTTCCCCCTAGAGATCATTGCAGGAACCATCGCCCTGGGGAGACTGCGGGGAACCCCCACCCATGGTGGTGCTGGGAATGGTCCTGTTGCCCCACCCAGTTGAAGCTGTTATGGGAAAAATAAAATAAAAAAAGAAGGTGAAAAAAAAAAAAGGATGGCCTTGAACTCACAGATGTCTGTCTGCCTCAGCCTTCTGAGTGCTGGGATTAAAGGTGTGTGCTACCACTGCCTGCCCTCTTTGGTTAACTAGTGACTTAACTCCGCACTCTGATCTTAAACATCACCACATAGTATATTCTGGCATTTTTTGGCAAGCTGATGTCTTGAGAGGAATTTTTGGGACCCACTTTGTGGGAAAAGTGAAATGACTCTTCCAAATTTTCCTCCAACTTCCAAAAATGTTCTTTGGTGTAACAACACACTCACCCCCCACACACACAAACACACATACACACACGTGCACACAAAATAAATTTAAAACTTAATAAGAAAAAAATATAAAGCATGCATGTATTGAAGCTGAAAGATTCAGGCAGAGGAAAATTTTGATTTATAAATGTATCTTAGATTAAATCTTTCTGTATTTTTCATTTATAAATTCAATGTTTGAGTAAAACCAAGATTTTTTTGTTAATTAGATCTATCTATTTGTACATATTTTTATAGAGGCAGTAGGGTTGTGGATGTCTGAGAACAAATTTTAGTTGTCGATTTTCTTTTTCTGTTGTGATAGTCCTGGATATTTAACTCAGCTCCTTGGATTTTTCTCAATCACCATTGCCAACTAACCATTTTTTTATGAACATGACATATTTTAAATGTTTTGCATTTCTTGAAATCTTTGCATGTTATACATAATATATTATTTTAAATTTCTTTAAATTTGAATGGAATATTTTGTCCCTTATAATGTGTATTACTTTCCCCACCCCTTCTTCCTCATCAAAGTAAAAGGTTTGATTAATACTCAGTTGGAGGAATTATGTTTAAAGTGTATTGCTTATCTTTTTTTTTTTTTTTTTTTTTTTTGAGACAGGGTTTCTCTGTAGTTTTGGAGCCTGTCTCTGAACTAGCTCTCGTAGGCCAGGCTGGCCTAGAACTCACAAAGATCTGCCTGCCTCTGCTCTGGAGTGCTGGGATAAAGGTGTGCACCACCACTGCCAGGTGCTTATCTGCTTTTATTGTGTGTGTGTGTGTGTGTTTATGATTATACATATGTGTGACTATTTATTTTGGTTCATCTCTGGGGAAGTAAAATTAACTTTTAACTATGTGTAGGTATTTTATATATAAAATATTATCTCACCCTTTCTCTGTATCCACTGAAAATTATGTGGCATCTCAATTGCCTCTCTACAGAAAATAAATATAAAATGCTCTACAATAACAATAAAAAAGTTAATGGTTTCTTCTAAATAAGAATAACTTCTTCCAAATAGGATTAACTTCAAGAATAAAACTTTTTTTTCTAGTCTAACAAATGTAGCACAAATAATAAAAACCCAGAGACAGATATTGGGGTTCAAGCTAAAGATTAGTAAAGCAAAACAGCCAAGCCACTAGAAAAGTTTTACCTCAGCCATGGCTGGGTGATTACAGACTGTGCCATGAGCCTATGTTACATCACATCCTATATCAACAAATCTTTCTTGAGTATGATAAAATAATTATGCCACTGAAACAAAAAGCCCATTTGGGATAGTAATTATAGGTGATCAAAGTATTTGTGATCAACGCTGTAGCTTGTATAAAAGTAAAAGAGGCCAAAAGAAATTCTTGAGAATGTTGAGTCCTTTGCCACGTAGAGGTTGCATTATATTTATCCTTTTTACTGTTCAGTTTATATACTGAGGATTCAACTATTCTCAGATAACAAGATGGAGTTTGCTTGAGCTTCCAAACATCTAGTATGTCCTAATGTCTCCTATAATTGAAGAATATGAATGGAAGAGAAAAAAATATTGAAACTTTCTTTTTGCTAAGGTCCAAAAAGTTAAACATGTGTATATGTAAATGTGCACACATATTTTATCAAGTTGCTACTCTTTTCTTTGTAGCTATGTAAATCTACTCATAGGGACCTACAAATTTATTAATAGTTTCAAATATTTATATAGAAAAGTCAATGTAAATGATTATATGAAAAACTGTGGTTTCTCAATCTTTCATTATTAAAATGGCTCTTCTTGGAGAAAATCTCTCATAATTGTAAAAACAATATTTACTGGAATGAAGCTTAGAAAGTCTATTTAGAGTGCTGTAATTATCAAATTCAAATACTAACATATCTTGGCAATCCTTAGTGTTAATATTTTAGTATTTTGTATTGAACACAGTCAGTGGGCCTGTTAATCCACTGAGTGATTGTATACTATTCTCTTTATCTTTTGTCTCCAAGAAAAATGATGCTCCATTATTGTTTTGAGTGCATTATACAGTGTTGTAAATATTATTCTTGGGTCAAAATAAATAAACAAAGCAGTGGGGACAGCATGTATCTTTTATATATTATATAATGGTAATTTTTGTTTATATAACCAAATATTTTGGTCATAAAATTAATTTTCTGTAGCCATTGTTTCATTGAATTTAAAAAAAGAAACTATGTTGATTCATTGTATTATTATTTGGAAATAATAACAAAGCAATTACTGTGCAGTGGGATAGACAGTGACAATCAGAAGGCTTATAAATGTGGTAGTTATTTTCCATATGAATATGTGGAGAAATAAAGACTATTCTACCAGATTCATAAATGTTTTGTATTTTTTACAAAGACACTTTTTGTGTTAGACATTTGCTTTAACATCTGCACTTTGTTTCAGAATTATATGCCTTATCCATTTGAATACCTTTTAAAAGTAAACTGATCCTGTCCTAACTAGACATTTCTTTGCTATGCACACAAGTGGTTCTATATCCTACCACAGATATAATTGTTCATAATGTTATTGTGCTCTATCTATTCACAATACTTGAGAAACAGTTATGACCAAGATGTTTATCACTGGATCAATGGATAATGAAAATGGGGAGCCTTTACACAATGGAATTTTATTCAAGGATTAAAAGTAAAAAAAATCATCATAAAATTTCCAATTATAAAATTTGAAATCATAAAATGAAATAATAGCATTCAGAGATAAATGGGTGGAATTGGAGTACACAATACTGATCATGGTAAAACAGGTACAGAAAGAAAAAGCACTGCATGAGTTCTCTTCAGTTTAGATCTTCTAATATGTGTTTGCCTTTGGTACCAGTAGAATCTGGAAACTAGGAAAAAGCAATTACATTAGAGCATATAATAATGCGTATGTGTTTGTGTATGTGTTTGTGAATGTGTGTGTTTGTGTGTGTGATAGTTGACATGTGATTAAAAAAATATAAAGGGTAAATACTGAAAGTACAATTGTCTACTGAGCAATGAAGATGGGACTTGGAGGAGGGACAAGAAAGAAGCATTAACAACAGGAAGGACATGAAAAACCACTGAAAATTTATTACTTGGTATGTTTTATTTTTAAAGCCTCTAATTTATGTGTAAGTTCATGTGCTTGTCTGTTTTTTTATGTACCTCATGGATGCAGATTCCTGTTGCTGTCAAAAGAAGACATAGCATCCCTAGGAGTAGACTTATAGATGGTAATGAGCCTCAAAATGAAGAACCAAATGGGGAGCCACTGAAAATCAGCATATGATCTTAACTACTGAACTGAATCTCCAGATGATACTTTGAAAGCCAATTAAAAATGTGTAATATAAAAGATAAATAGATGCAAGTTTGGATAAGGCTCCTCCTAATAGCCATGGGTTAATAAACAAAACTCCTGGTTCTAGAGTTGTTTGCCTTCTTATAAGTTTCTATCAGGGAGGTTCCTGAAGTCATCCCTATATTATTTTCCCAACCCCATTGTTTGCCAACTTGAGCCAATTGATAACACTCTATAGCTAAAGCTACTATATATCTTGCTGCAATATATATAGAAACCAAACAGGAACTGAGCTGGAAGCTTCCTCCCTACTGACTAACTAATACTGCCAGAATTTTTAGCATTATTCAGGTTGTTTGGGTATCAGTAGTCTTTTCCAGTTACAAACACTCACTGTGAGTTATAATACAAACCTCCAAGACAAATGCCTAATGGTGTAATAGTGCAACAACTATTATAATACTGCTCTTTGATTGGCTGTAAGTAGGATTTCCTTCACAAGAGTTAGTTCAGTTTTGGTACTATAAACTGGATCCCAGTCTCATGGTTGAGGGTTCCCTGGGCTAGATGAACGTAATGAACAGCGTTGTTAAGCTGAATGGCCACATCACCAAACTGGGTTCTAAATATGTATGCTTGTACTCATAAACAATCTCTGCCTTCAGCCTTTAACACAGAAACTTCCCTTTGCAATGAATGGTGGTGAGGCAGATACTCACCACTGCTCTAGATTCAGAGAATAAATGATGGCTTGGCACATTTATGTCACCCTTCTAATAATTAGGGAACATAATGAAAGAAGTAGAGAGAATCTAAAAATGAGAAGTTTCTGAAAAGTACTGATGACTATTAATCATATTATTTAAGAAATTGTCAAAGAACAACATTTTAAAATGTTAAAATAAATGAACTGATATTCCAAATTCCATAGCTATCACTGGGTCCTTTCTTTCCTTTGGCAAGTTTCTTCATGGCTAAAAGAATCATTATAAGGGTCAGCTTTCTTATTTTCCCATTCTTCAGATATATTTTATTTATATCACTATAAAGATTATTATGAGCATTTATTCTAGATTCTACTACAGGAAAACAATTTGGCATATTGTACCCTTAAATTTCATTTAGTGGTTATGAGAAACCTGGTGCAAATAATCCACCAGAAACCTACAAAGATAACCCCATCTAAGACTCTTGCCAATAGTGCAGAGACTGCTTGAACTGGCCATCTACTCTAAGCAGACTGGTGACTACCCTAATTGACATCTGAGATACTGTATCCAGTAAATGATGGAAATAGAACAGAGATCCACAGATCAACATTGTGCTGAGCTCAAGAGTCTTGCAGAAGAGAGGACAGATTGCACCTGCCTGAGAGGTCATGATAGAAGAACCCACAGAGACAGCTGACCTGAGTGCATGGGAGCTCAGGGTCCCTACCCCAATAGTCAGCGAGCCTGCATGGGTCCTACCTAGAACTTCTGCATGTGTGTGACTATCTTTGTAACTTGATCTCTCAATAAGGCTTCTAATAGTGAGAGCAGGATCTCTCCCTGGTGCTTAGCTGACATTTGGTAATGGATTCCCTATTGCTAGAATCCCTGGACCCACCTCTACAAAGGGAAGAAGCTAGGACCTGCCTCAAATTGATGTGCCATGCTTTGTGCAAGCCCCATGGGAGGCCTGTCTCTCTCTGGATGGAAATAGAGGAGGAATGAATGGGGAGGTTGGGAGGTGAGAAAGAGGAGGGAACAGGAGGAGAGAGAGAATGGAAACTGGTTGACATGTAAAAAAAATGAAAAAAAATGATGTGGGAATGATTTCTTATTAATAAAGAAACTGCCTGGCCCATTCAATAGGTCCACCCTTAGGTGAGTGGAGAAAACAGAACAGGATTCTGGGAGAAAGAAACTGAGTAGGAGTCGCCATGATGTTCCCATGCCAGGCAGACGCAGGCTAGAATCTCCCGGTAAGCACACCTTGGGGTGCTACACACCTTATAAGAAATGGGCTAGTCCAGGTACGAGAGCTAGCCAATAAGAGGCTACAGATAATGGGCCAGCCAGTGTTTAAAAGAATACAGTTTCCGTGTAATTATTTCGGCGCATAAGTAAGCCATGTGGACAGCCGGGTGCAGGGGATGCAGTCTGGCCGCCGCTACCAATTTCAACAAAAAAAAATTGTTCAAATTAAAAGAAAAAAATCAGTGTTGAGTTTGTGTTAATTTGAAAAGGAAATATGTGTGGACAAAATATATGTGATATGAAAGTGTGGTTTGCTAGATTTCATTCCATCACAATTCTACCAAAGTTTTAAATTATATTCAAGAAATTGCTTATCTCACAAATTATTATTTTCAGAAAGGGAATTTAACCCAAAGCATTTCATACTATGGAATTATTTAACTATCAAGCTACATCAACAGCTCTTCTGTAAATTCTGAATTTACAACAGAATCCCTCTAAATTGCTCTGAACATCCAATCTTCTTGTCTCTGTATATTGATATCTGGGATTATAGTTAACTATACCAAAACAATTGTTGAGATAATTGACTTTAAATATTCACTTATTATATGCATGTCTCTTAAATGTTACTTTATATTTCTTCAGTGTTTGTCTACATATTGTCTTTTTCACATTTCCTCATTATGTCCTATGTGTTGAATAATAAATCAGAATAATCAAAGAAATAAAGATACCTGTTTCAAATTTAGGAAACCACTAAGGTATCAAGATTCTGTTATATCCCAATCATATAACAGAATCTTGATACCTTTGGGATAAAGGAGGGTTGGATAGGGGAGCAGGGAAGCACAAACCTTAGTTAAGGGAGCCACCTTAGGGTTGGCAAGAGACTCGAACCTAGAGTGGCTCCCAGGAGCCCAAGGTGATGTCCCCAGTTAGTTCCTTAGGCAGCTGAGGATAGGGAACCTGAAATGACCCTATCCTATAGCCATACTGATGAATATCTTGAACATCACCATAGAACCTTCATCTGGTGATGGATGGAGATAGAGACAGAGACCCACACTAGAGCACCGGACTGAACTCCCAAGGTCCCAATGAGGAGCAGAAGGAGGGAGAACATGAGCAAGGAAGTCAGGACTACGAGGGGTGCACCCACCCACTGAGACAGTGGGGATGATCTAGTGGGAGCTCACCAAGGCCAGCTCTGGACTGTGACTGAAAAAGCATGGGATAAAACCGGACTCTCTGAACATGGCGAACAATGAGGGCTGATGAGAAGCCAAGGAAAATGGCACGGGGTTTTGATCCTACTTCATGTTCTGGCTTGGTGGGAGCCTAGCCAGTTTGGATGCTCACCTTCCTAGACATGGATGGGGGGGGGGACCTTGGACTTTCCACAAGGCAGGGAACCCTGACTGCTGTTTGAACTGGAGACGGAGGGTGAAAAAAGTGGGGGGAAAGGGATAAGGGTGGGAGGAGGGGGAGGGAAATGGGAGGCTGGTAGGAGGCAGAAACTTTTTTTTTTTTTTCTCAATAAAAAAAGATTCTGTTATATCAAAACATATAAATAATTTAAAAGATTGTGTGCTTATGCAGTGATGGCTTGAAATAAAAACATTTCCAATCCAATTTACCTTCTTGACTTTAACTCATCCTTCTCTCCCTTGCAAACTTTGTTAGTAACACACCATATTTTCTTCCTTTGCTTTAAATAGGCGTCATGCAATGGACAGCCTCAGAACCTTTCCCCAAAGACAGAGCTTACTATTCTCTGTCTACTTTTATGAGTGCCTTAGGTTTTTATATTTTACCAATAAATAAAATTTAGAAAATTTAGTTAGGCACTTGACATATTCTTAAAGTTGATTAAGTGTAAATTCATGCAAGCTCAATCTTCAGGGCTCTTAAGTTGCCTGTCCTCATGCAAAGGTCTTGTAAAGGCCAAAAACAAAATATTAACAAGGTACAATACTGTTTTAAAATACCCAGAAGTAAGATATCTGAATCTTAGTTTCCATTATTTTTGCCACATTCCTCCTCCTGTCACAGTTCACTTGTCTTGGTGCCTTTTAGGATGTTGTCTAAAGAAATTTTTGGATATGTTTATCTGACTTTTCCCCTCTGTCACATATAGTTCATTAAGAAGCTACTCAATATTCAGGAGTTATAGAAGGCTTCATTTTTTAGTTATATTACTGAAGAGATAGTACTCAGAAGTATATAATGTAATATAATGTTTTTTTATCAGAGACTAAGAGAGAGAGAGAGAGAGAGAGAACACAATGTATGACCCTTGTTCCTTTTCTACTGTTCATTTTGGTAAAACATTTTTATTAATTTTGTTTATAAGTATATGTATGTACATGCATATACCACATGTGTATAGGTGCTCACTGAAACCAGAAAGGAACATGTTCTCTTCTGAAGCTCAAGTTACAGATAATTGTAAGTTGCTCTAGATGGGTACTGGGGAAAACAGCAGGCCCTCCTGAAAGAGGAGTTCTTAACCATTGACCCATCTCTTTACCACTTCGTTTTTTTACTGATTACGTACTAATTTTATAAAATAATGTTGTCCTAAAATATTATGTTTTCCAATGACAATTTTATGCACTCGGCACTACACTTACATCTTCCTTTTCTGGAAGGGTTGTGTTATGAGAGCTCATCCTTTAGCTATTCAATTGCAGGACCTGGAAGTAATGAGATGTCTTACCTCCTGAACTCAGAAATTCATCCCATTTGATATAAAAATAATCATGGTTTTTAATGGAAATTTTGATATGTTATTATTTAACAGAATATTCCAATTCAGTATTTATTCTATTTTTATTGGTTCAAAGTCTTTGTATAGCTAATCTTTTATTTCTAAATTTTATTTCAATTTTTAAGTGAGATCTTCCAAATTTCTGATTTCTTTTTTTTTATTTATTTTATTTATTTTATTTTTTCCATTAACAGCTTCACAGGGTGTGGGGCAACAGAACCATTCCCAGCCAACCATGGGTGTGGGGTTCCCCGCAGTCTCCCCAGGGCGATGGTTCCTGCAATGATCTCTGGGGATGGCTCCCCCCCCCTCCTACAAGGCAGGCAGCTATCCGGGAGAGCACCAGTCGAGTCAACCATGGTGTCGACCAAAGGAGAAGGGACTGAGACAGGGAGACCTCCTCTCAAGTGGTGAGCATCCCCCTCCTGGGACAGGGGTGCCCGTGACTCCTGGTCAGTGGGGACCGGCCTTTTTCTTCCCCTTACCCGTCTAGGGTTCCGGGCCTGCTTAGGTTGGGGTTTTGCCATAAGTCGCCCGCCTTGGGCTCCTCAAATAAAGGCATCTAGCAGGATTAAAGTAAGCGATCGGGGCACCCTGTCTTGGGCCTGTGGGAGCTCCCTCTCCTGTCCTGCCTGTTGGCGGTTTCTAACCTCTGTTGGTGTGCTATTGGGAGATCCGACTACTCCGTCTTGGGCCTGGTCATCATTAATGAAAGACTGTGGGGCTCCTCAACAAAGATATATGTATATTTTGGCCATAACTCCATCTCGACGAAGAGGGCTTTACCCGTTTCCTTCGTCTGGCCTTGGTGTGTCTGCCTATTTTGGGGCGCTACTTTTGTGGGGGCTTGAGGGGCTCCTGCGCTAGTGAATCTGGTAACCTTTTTTTTTTTTTTATTTATTAAAGATTTCTGTCTCTTCCCCACCGCCGCCCCCTTCCCTCCCCCACCCCCAATCAAATCCCCCTTTCTCGACCACCCAAAGAGCAATCAGGATTCCCTGCCCTGTGGGAAGTCCAAGGACCACCCACCTCTATCCAGGTCTAGTAAGGTGAGCATCCAAACTGCCTAGGCTCCCACAAAGCCAATAGGTGCAGTAGGATCCAAAACCCATTGCCATTGTTCTTGAGGTCTCAGTAGTCCTCATTGTCCGCTACGTTCAGCGAGACCGGTTTTAACCCAGGCTTTTTTAGACCCAGGCCAGCTGGCCTTGGTGAGTTCTACCAAAGAACTCCTACAGCTGATAAACACCTTTAGTAATGTGGCAGGATACAAGACCAACTCCAAAAAATCAGTTGCCTTCCTATACACTAAGGATAAAGAAACAGAGAGGGAAATCAGAGAAGCATCACCTTTCATGATAGCCACAAAGAGCATAAAGTATCTTGGGGTAACCCTGACCAAGGAAGTGAAAGATCTATTTGACAAGAACTTTAAGACTTTGAAGAAAGAAATAGAAGAGGACACCAGAAAATGGAAGGACCTCCCTTGCTCTTGGATTGGGAGGACCAACATAGTAAAAATGGCAATTCTACCAAGAGCAATCTATAGATTCAATGCAATCCCCATCAAAATCCCATCAAAATTCTTCACAGATCTGGAGAAGACAATAATCAATTTTATATGGAAAAACAATTTTCTCATTTCTAAGTAACACAAATAATGCCTGTCCATGCAGCTGCCTTTGCTAAACTGGTAAATAGGAAAGACAAAAGAGGGAGACAGACAAGGAAGTTCTGAAGGTGACCATGAGGAGCATGCTGGACAAGGCATATTAGTGACTGGTTAGAAATAAAACAAGTTTTGCACTTCTGCTTCAAGTTTAAAATGATGGCTGCTTTCTACTCATGTTTAACAGTGGTGCCCCTTTAATCTTGGATTACCTCTAAAAACAGCTTTTTAAGGCCATTTCAGTTTAAGCCTTTCAGTGTGATTTCTGAATCCTCTTTCAAATCCATAACAAGCCACCAAAGAATTTTATGCTTTGTTGTGTGATAAGAATTTTCCTACAGAGACAAAAGTACACATACCTACTTGCCCCAGACAGGGAGCCCATGACAAACCAAAGTATGAATACTACCAAAATTCAACTTGGTGGACCAATGAGTTTTATTTGGGTTACTTACAGGAACAAGGATGAAAGGTTTACTCAGAGTAGATGACTCAAAGATGACTCAAAGACAGCTCATCAAAGCTCATTCAACAGGGTGACAGCTAACAAAATCAGGAAACATGGAACACAGTGTGCATCCTACACAGCTCAACAGATTGGAGAGTATCCTTTCCAGATGCCTCAGGCAGTCTAAGACTCTTTTTAAAAAAAATTATTTATTATTTATTATGTATACAATATTCTATCTGTGTATATGCTTGCAGGCCAGAAGAGGGCACCAGACCTCATTACAGATGGTTGTGAGCCACCATGTGGTTGCTGGGAATTGAACTCAGGACCTTTGGAAGAGCAGGCAATGCTCTTAACCACTGAGCCATCTCTCCAGCCCCGCAGTCTAAGACTCTTGTAGGCAGTTTGACTCCCTCTGTTTCTTTCAGGTAGCTGGTCTAGCCTGAGTCTTCTTTGCAGTTTATTTTGTCTGAGAGTTATTCTCAACAGTATTTTCTGGTTATATCATCTTGGAGAGAGAGTGATTTTGTGAATCTGGTTCATTTCAGGAAATTCCTGAAGCTATTTAGAGCTCTTTATATCCTGTACTAAGGAACTTCCCTTAGGATGGAATGTTTCAGTCTCTGACAATACTAGTACACAGTAGGGTATGAAATTAAACCAGCATCATTTGGCTCTAGTGCTGTCTCTTAACAGTAGAGAAGTAAAAAAGGTATAAGACATTTCTCCATGAATCCACCTTTAATAAGTGTGTCTTGCTTTTTAATTTGTTGATGGATTTATCTCTAGTGTCTCTGGGAATGCTGCCACCTTAAAATCATTTTCACTAAAGTGCAACATGTGGCTGAAATCATATCTTTGTTTCTCCTCCATGAATTTCAAACTCTGGTGATGGGAGTGTCAGTCTCAACTTTGTTGAATGATGAAATATAAGTTCTCTCAGTATAAATAAAAAAAGAGGTCCCATTCAGTATGGAGTGACTTTCATCTTCCCTGAAGAAGCAGCTCAGAGCATTTAACCAGTGGGCACAATATTATGAAAAGCCTTGCCCATTCATTTAAAACAACATTTGTTCTTTATCTAGCTGGCATACTTTTAGATCTCTACTCATAACTCAGAGGAGGTAAATTTCTGCTTTGGCACCTGGTAGTAAAATTGAGCACACTAAACTTTCTATGACACCAGTGATTTTTATGTCACCATTATCTTTATAGCCTGGCCTTTGAAGAGACTGATAACTCTAAGTGACTAAGACCTCTTGCCAGAACGTGTTAAAGAATGGTGATATGTTTAAGACAAAAGCAAATAAAAGTTTTATTTTATGATATGAACTAAATGTACAATTTTAAAGTTCACACACAGAGAGTGAGAGCAAGAGAGATAGAGATAGAGAGAGAGAGAGAGAGAGAGAGAGAGAGAGAGAGAGAGAGAGAGAGAGAGAGAGATTGAGAGAGAGAGATTTCTAAAACTAGCAAAACAGCCTATAGTGTAGCTTAGGAGTAGTACCCTCAGCATCAAAACATACACTGACAAAATAGCAAATCTAATTTGATTCAAAAGTACAGTTAGTGTTAAAAAATAAACATGAAGCCTGGATGTGACTATGAATAGGCCAGCCATATTATACTTCACATAAGTGAATTATGCAGAGTTTACTTGGTTATAGAAGAAACTATATGGTGTGTATATTATCTGCTCAGATAATACCTCATGGTTGAGTTTTGTGACTTAAAGGGGGTTGGTCTTTTGTTTTATCTGTTGTAATAAGTCAGACTAATTATCTCTTTTCCTGCACTTTATGGGTTTCCCACTCTGAGAGAACTCAGAGTACTTCAGCATATTATCACCATTCTATTTTCCCTTTTTAATGAGTAATATCACCTAGTTGTAAGTACAACTATACGTTAGTGCAACCTCAGAATCTATGACAGTTCAGTCTCTACCATCCCTGTCACCTGTCTGAAATTATGAATGGAGGGAATGTGAAAAGAAGGAAATTGTCCCAAATCTGAAAAGAAGAATAGCAGATACTCCGAGTGCATAAAATATCAGCCATTTGTCAACATAGGGAATTAAATGATATGCAACAAAATGTGGGCTGTTTCATAAAACTAAGGAAAGCAGTTTAAGCAATCATTTTTCTATTGAAAAAAAAGTCTGATCTTAGTTGGGGTTCTAATATGTGGACTTTGTCATTCTGTTTTGTTGTTATGGTTGCTGGGATGTATTTTTCCCAACAAACTGGTTGTGAGTTGCAGTTGAAAATAGATACATATTTATTTCCATGTACATTTTGAAGCTTCAATATTTACTTCAAAATAAAATTCAACTCAGAGCTACAGAGAAAATATCATCCATAATTTATAATATCTGTTTTCTTAAACATATTGCACAATATTACTTTCTGGAATTAGAAAATCAAACTCACTCTGATTTTTGTTTCAACACGAGAGTTATAGTAATCACAGCATCCACTTGGGCTTGCAAAATAATCCTTAGCTGTTATTGAATAGGGAGCCATATTCATAAAGTCTGTCGTTAACCTGAATATAAGATTGGGAACACTTTGTTTGGACCAGAGTAAGTGTTCACAAGTATATTCATGAATCTGTGCCTTGTGAATAAGGCATAAAGTAATGGTTTTCAGATATGTTTGTTTTCAGGAGGAAGTAAAGAGAGGAAAGGTGAGGGAAAGAGGGAGGAAGAGAGGTAGATGAATAAAGACAAAGGGAGGAAGGGAAAGATGACAGAAAGAAAGGAAAGGAAGTAAAGGGAGGCAGAATTCGAGAAACATGGGAGAAATATCACATGCCAGCAATTAACGTTGATATGGCATTAATTTCAAAACTTTCTTGAGATAATACAATGTTTCCAACAGAAAAAAGGATGGTAAGATGCTGTTATCTTCAGTATTTCGATGTAGAACTGGGAAATAAATTCCTACATATTATTCATATATACCGTTTCATGAAAACATATATAATTATTTTGCATGTTCATAATGTTCATATGCATTCTTCTAATAATAATTTCATAGAATGTCTTGAATATATACAACTATCAATTATTTTAATTTTAAATAATCAGCAAAGGTATTTTTATTCATAATATATTTTTGTAAGTTGCCTTCCCATGCTATATTTGCTGCATGTAGTATTTTAAACTCCTCTAAATTTTAGCATTTTGATGATGATTTAAGCTATAAAAAAGAAGTCATTTATAATTATTTGTGTTTATTTTAGTAACTTTTTTGGATATTCTTAATAAGGAGATACAGCATTAAGGATCTTGCTGAGTTATCACAAGTTTCATTGTACCACAACGTTTAGGCTATATCATAGCTTCTGGCACTATTTTGAATTGTCATGATAATACCTCATCCAAAAGTCCACAGGACATATATTGAATTACTGCCACTAAATTCATATGGGACAAAGTTAAAATTTGGTGATGTTTAGTGACTAAATTGTAATGTGGCTAAAGAAAAATTTAATAAATTTGAATTAAAAGTCAGGTATAATATCAGGTACATATTTCTTGTCGTAATTTATTTGTTCATAAAATATTCATAAAGAAAATTCTATATGCTACTTTACTGCAGAAATCAAAACACCAATAGAATGAACCATATAATGTCCAGTTCTATCTCATAAAGGTTGAACTTAAATATACGAATAAGTAATGAAGAATTTAAGATTTAATTGAGTCAACCTTGAACAATACAATTGATTAACCAAACTCAATAAGAGCAAAGGAAAATATGTAAGCAAGTAGGAGATACGTGTGGTATGCTATTTGCTTTGTCAATTATGGATTACATAATTCTGGAGAATAACTTGGAAAATCTAAAGCATAGTGCACTGTGAACAAACAATGCCAAGAACTGAGCCAGGGCTTGTACCCTCAAGCTATGCTTGTCTATCTTCAGCAAGCCTTTGCTTTGCTCTAAGGTGTTTTCAAGTGATTGACTCAGTCATAGATTATGGGATCAATCAGCAGTATTTGACATCAATTTATTATTAATTTAAATCTTACCAGCATTGTTTTTTTTATAAATCCACATACGCATTAATGTTTGAGTAGCATACTGGAAAATAGAGTTTCACCTTACTGTTGTGCAATAATTGCCTTTCAGAGTAGTGGGAAAAATAAATCATTTAGGAAAATGGTAAAGAGCAAGGCCTGAACGTCATGTATAGGTCGGTACCTGAATAGCAAAGCCATGAATTATCAGTAGTGTTTAGGTCAGTTTAGGGTGTTGTAACAAAATCCAATAGAATAAACTGTTAATAAGCATTATAAATAACAGAAATTTATTTCTTATGGCTTTCGGGGCTATAATATAAACCAGGAGGTCTCTGTGATTGAGGTAAGATGAGAGCAATCTAGAGTGGTACAGATTGTCAGCATTTTGAAGTATGCTCATATAATAACGGGAGAAAGCATATAAAAAATTCACAGTTCCAGCTTCCTGACATTATCCAATCCCCCAAAGCACATCCTTTAATATCACTGTATCATATATTAGTAGGCCAACATATACTCTTTTGAAGTCTGTAAATATTCAGTTACTACAGTTGGAATGAATGACTCACAACAGTCAGTCAGACAGATCTGCAAAACCTGGGTAGATTTCTACTGTATCCTGTGTGACCCAGTACAACTATGGCCTTAAAATTTCAGGACAGATAATGTAGATTGCTGAAGACAGATATGATATGCTGTGCTTGATGTCATCCTCTGGCTATGCCACTCAGATTCTGCTAATGGGAACAAAAACGATGTCAGGTAGGCTGACCATTAATCCATGGTGGCAGTTAGAGTGCTGTGGAGTTTTGGACTATAGATATAATTTGATAGAAAAGTCACAAACATTTTGAAAATGGATTAGAAGAAGAATTGTTAGAAAAATATAGAAACAACATGCTTTTCACTATTTTGACTTTAGCACAAAAAAAGAATGAAAATGTTGTTAAATGGGGAAAACAAGAATATCAGTGTTTTATGAGGCAGTTATTCCAAATTTGCTTCATGTATTGTGTGAAATAACCTTTCATAAATCCAACTTTAGAAACATAACACGTAGTTTGATGTGCAGGTCTCAAGGTCAGAAAACAGGGTCTTGCTGGGGTCCAGGTACATAGAGGAAATAGTTACCACTGTGAGTTTGAATAAGGAAAGTGAAAAAGTCAAAATTATTTTTGGTATTTGTTCATTTATATCATTGTTAAATTAGACTTTTGTCTTCTAATGGATTTTAAATGTTTCATTCACATACATTAATTTGAAACATTTTGTAAATTTTTAAGAACATATAAAAGTCACTCATAATCCTACCATTTAGTGGGGAACAAATAAAAGTTTTTGACACATTTTTGTGCATTTTTCTATACATTTTATTTAAATTACTTGATAATGACAGGCAGAAATTTTCTAGAATTTTTATTTTACTTAAATTACAGTAAAACATGATCTTTAATAATCATATGCACTATACTATATGTGTCACTTAACTCTTTAATTGATGTCACTCATTTGAAATTCTCCATCCATTACATAATTGTTTATTTGTAAATATTATTTCAGTCATAAAAATACATTAACATAATGACATTTATACTGTAAATTAACTCATAATGTTACCTACTTAGTAATTGAAAAACAGTGTGAACATTTGTTTTATGGAGTTATTATGCGATATTAAATAAATAATCTTAAAATTTAAAAATGAAGACTCTCTCTTTAGCAAGACTAGCCATCAGATGCTATGAAACCTGTCTGTTCATGGCTGCAGGAAGATGGAGGATATGTGTAATAGAGTTTAGCTACTTAGAAATCAGTGAGAACAGTATTGATGTATGCCTGTCATTTGAATCGGAGGGAATGGCATATAGACACTTATGAAACTTTCTATTCTTAAAGAAAAGTTCTCAGACATCTTCAAACTTCCTATCACAAGATATTCATTGAAAGACTAATTCTCCAAACAGCAATTTCTGAGCTTAAACTTACCAAACACTCCCATCCCCATGGAGCAATTTCCACTTGTGCAAAATGGCAGAAAATGTCACATTTGACAACTATTCACAAAAACCAGTTTCACTCTAAAGAGGCTATCTTTGAAAGAAAGTCATATACACAAAGGCCTGAAGGAGTCTAAAATGAGATTGGAAACAAATGCCCTTGAACTGTATGAGACCTTTTCTCTCTGGTGATCTTTGCTTTTATACATCACTCTTGTTTTGATTTTGCTAGATGTTATTTCCTAAGTCTCCTACCTTCATGTTTCTATACCTTGATCCTTTCATAACTCATCTCAATCTGTGATGAGTCTGTTTACCCTGATAATCCATGAGGGACAGCTGTATTGAAATTTTGAATTTTGTTTTGAATCCTTATCTAGGCAACTATTAGCATTTTTTCACCAACTTGTAAACCTGTTTTGCTGAATATTGTTGAATCAGTGACAAATGAGCCAAGAAATACTCCTAAGGCAAATTTTTCTCCATTAACATATATGAAAGAGGAACTGCATCTCTTTGAAAGCATCAGCAGATCTGAGTGGAAGTAAAGGGAGCACAAATGTAGCAAATAATCATATTTATTCTAATAACTTCTAAATGGAAATGGAAACCTACAGATGTGGTGTGGATGAACACCACAGGCTGGTTCTTGTCTGGTGTGCAAGAGACTGAATATTAGAACGTGTATTAGAACTTCAGCCAGGGAGTTTGTTTTAACCTTCATGCGTAATACTGAAAATCAAAGTTTGTGCACTTAAACAAGCTATTAGTTTAAATAGGTATACATTAACCAGCAAGTTTGTGAGAAACTAAATAACCCTATTAATTACTTGCTTACAATGAATTCTTCATATTTAAAAGTCATGAAATAAAATAAAAACAAAAATTGTTTAAGAATGTTATTTGTTGGGAAAATTAGTTTGAACAAGTGGTTTAAATTGAATTAGTTGTAAAAACCTGAAAATAGTGAATGGTCAAAATCAGGACAATTCCCTCAGACCCCATTTGTGTGTTCAGTGCACACAAATGAACTGATATTACTTGATGTTGAATGACACTTTCAATTATCAATGTATGCTCACTCATGTTATATATTATTTTAGATTATCAAGCTGGAAGCCTTTATAAATTGGATTTAATACCACTGAAGCAAAAAGATGGATGAACTTGCCCTCGAAAATGAGGACAAGCAGGCAAAATGTACAGTGTTCCTTCCATGTTCTTTTAGATGGGCTGCCACCAGAAAGTGTGAACTAGAATTATGTTTGGTCTTCTTGAGTTCAAAAATTGGAAATTCCTCAAAGGAGTGTTGAGCAACTTGGGTTTTAGTTGATTCCAGACTTAGTTGAAGACTAAATCTAATTAATCTTTGTCAATAAAAATCATGAGTCAGTGAAATGTATTTCTTCATCTCTTTTGATTAACTTTAGTTTGAAGTCTATTTTGTTAGATATTAGGATAGTTACACTGGCTTGTTTATTAGGTCCATTTGATTAGAAAATCTTTTTCAAACACTTTACTCTGACATAATGTCGTCTTTGAATTCTTACATGTAGCAAAAGGATGGATCCTGTTTTCATAACCATCCTGTTAGTCTGTGTCTTTTTATATGTGAATTGAGAACTTTGATATTAAGAAATATCAATGATAAGTAATTGTTAGTATCTGCTAGTTGTGGCTTTGTTGGTGGTAGTGGTAGTGTGTGTGTGTATTCTTTCTTGAGTTTTGCTGGTGTGAGATTATCCATTGCCTGTGTTTTTGTGGGTATAGCTAGCTTTTATTGTTGGAGTTTGTCTTCTAGTTCTTTCTGTAGGGCTGTGTTTGTGGATAGGTACTGTTTAAATATGGTTTTGTAATGGGATATCTTTTTTTCTCAGTCTGTGATGATTAAAGTTTTACTAGGTATGGCAGCCTGAGCTGACATCCATGGCGTTTAGTATCTGTAAAATGTCTATCAAGGACCTTCTGGTTTTCACAGTTTACATTTAGAAGTCAAGTGCAATTCCAATAGGTCTGCCTTTGTATGTTACTTGGACTTTTTTCCTTTGCAGCTCTTTTTTTTTTTTGAGAACTACTGGTTTTATTGAGCTTATTTGTAGGAATTTGGGTGATGGGCTGTTCAACTATGAACCCCAATAAAAGTCAGCATGAAGCCGGGCGATGGTGGCGCACGCCTTTAATCCCAGCACTCGGGAGGCAGAGGCAGGCGAATCTCTGTGAGTTTGAGACCAGCCTGGTCTACAGAGCTAGTTCCAGGACAGGCTCCAAAGCCACAGAGAAACCCTGTCTCGAAAAAAACAAAAAAAAAAAAAAAAGTCAGCATGGAAGGATAAAATTATGGGTGAAGTAATGGCACAGATATCTTGGCAGTAACCAACAGCTTCATTTCTTCTTCATTTTTAATAAGAATTTTTTAATATAATCTTTTCTCATTTTAAATAGCTTTCCCCATTCCCACTCCCTCTCCTTCTCCTGCTTCCTCCGCTTCTCCCCATCCCACCTCCTCAACCACCCCTCAGAAAGTGTAAGGCTTCTTTGGGGAGTCAACAAAATCAGATACATCTTAGAATTTCAAACAAGGGTTTGAACATAGAAATAATTAGCGAAATAGAACTTCTATTTTACTCTTCATATGTTCCCCATCTTCTTGTAAAATAGTGACTAATGCAAAAGATAATATCTGCATTTTATTTTCTCATTGTAACTCTTCATTTACAATGATTGGAAAGTTTGGTTGTTTCTTTGTGTTGGTTGACAGCTGACCCCTAATTTCATCTCCTATCAAAGATAGTAAAGGCTGTGCATTCTGCCACACCTTACTTACACTCCCATTTCATATATACAATATTCAGGGATTGCAATAGATATTTTGATTTCTCAGCAGTTTTCTATGCATCAATTTATTCTCATAAATGGCCCTATTTATCAAGAAGGCATGTCACCTATCTCAAACTACAATGAAGAAGACAGCCATCATGTAATTCATTTTTTTTAATATTTATTTATTTATTATGTATACAATATTCTGTCTGTATGCCTGAAGGCCAGAAGACGGCGCCAGACGTCTTTACAGATGGTTGTGAGCCACCATGTGGTTGCTGGGAATTGAACTCAGGACCTTTGGAAGAGCAGGCAATGCTCTTAACCACTGAGCCATCTCTCCAGCCCCATGTAATTCATTTTAATGACTCCCATGATCAAATGGATCAGCCTTTGTTACATGCATTATCATATAGAGTTGGAAGGGTATAATTTTTGTTGCAGTATAAAAGCATTCTATACTATATCATTAATATGTTGTAGTAACTCTAACCAAAAAAAGCAGTAGACCTATATGACAATAATTTTAAGCTTTTTAGAAAATAAATTGAAGAAGATATCAGAAAATGGAAATATCTCCCATGCTCTAGAACAGGTAGGATCAACATAGTAAGAATGAAAATCTTATCAAAAGCAATCTACAGATTAAATGCAATACCCTTCAAAATGCAAGCACAATTCTTCACACACATTGAAAGAACAATACTAAACTTCATATGGAAAAACAAAAAAATCCAGGATAGCACAAACAATCCTGTACAATAGAGGAACTTCTGGAGGCATCACTATCCCTGACGTAAAGCTCTACTATATAGCTATAGTAATGAAAACAACTTGGTATTGGCACAAGAACAGATAGGTGTACCAATTGAATCAAATCAAAGACCCTGGAATTAAGCCACATACCTATGAACACCTGAATTTTGATAAAAATAAAATTATATGATGGAAAAAAGAAATTGTCTTCAACAAATGGTGTTGGCATAACTGGATGTGAACATGTAAAAGAATGCAAATAGTTCCATACTTGTTCTCATGAACAAAACTCAAGTTAAAATGGATCAAAGACCTCAACATAAATGCAGACACACTGAAACTCATAAAAGTGAAAGTGTAAACACATAGGCACAGGAGACCACTTTCTAAATATAACACCAGTAGCATCGACCCTGAGAATGACAATTAATAAATGTGACCTTCTTAAACTGAGAAGCCTCTGTAAGGCAAAGGGCATAGTCAACAAGGCAAAAATGGCAGTCTATAGAATGGGAAAAAAATCTTCAAAAACCCCACATTTGATAGAGGACTGGTCTCCAAAATATATGAAGAATTTAAGAAATTAGATATCAAATTGTCAAATAATCCAGTTAAAAATGGGATACATTCTAAACAGAGAATTCTCAACAGAGGAACCTCAAATGTCTCAGAGGCACTTAAAGAACTGCTCAACATCCTTAACCATCAGGAAAATGTAAATCAAAATATCTCTGAGATATTATCTTACACCAGTCAGAATGGCTAAGATCAAAAACATTGTTGAAACCTTATGCTGGAAAGGATGTGGAGTAAGGAGAACATTCCTCCATTGCTAGTAGGAGTGCTAACTTGTAAAACAACTTTGGAAACCAGTATGACAGTTTCATAGAAAATCTGTGAATCAACCTACATCAAGATCCAGAAATGCCACTCTTAGACATAAACCAAAGGATGCACACTCATACTACAAGGGCATTTGCTCAACTGTGTTCATAACAATATTACTCACAATCGCCAGATTCTGGAAACAACTTAGATGCCTCTCTACCAAAGAATGGATAAAGAAAATGTGGTAAATTTACAGAATGGACTATTAATCAGGTGTAAGAAACAATGACATCTTGAAATTTGCATGCAAATGGATGGAATTAGAAAAAAAAAACATTCTGAGTGAGGTGCCCCAGACACAGAAGGAAAAACCCAGAATGTACTCAATCATAAGTGGATAATGGACATAAAGCAAAGGATAACCAGCCTACTGTCCACAACCCCAGAAAAATAGTAAATAAGGAGAACACTAAGACAGATATACATGGATCTCCCCCAGGAAGGGAAAGTAGACAAGAACTCCTTAGTAAATTTGCTATGTGTGGGGGGATGGAGAAGTGTGGAAGGAGAGTGGGGAGCAGAGAAGAGAACATGAGGAATTGATATGGTCAAGTTTGCTGACAGACAGAGAGGAAAAGCAAGATATCTTGAAAGATGGAGCCAATACCAGCTTAGCAAGAAACCAGGCACTAGGGAAAGTCCCAGTAATTCACAAGGATGACCCTACCTGAGACCCTATGTAGTAGTGGGAAGTGTACCTTAATTGTGAACCTTCATCCAGTAACTGATGGAAAGAGATGCTGAGATTCACAGCTAACACTGGGACAAACTCCTGGAGTTTGTTCACAGAGAGAGAGAGGAACAATATTATGAGCAAAGGGAACAAGACTATGATGGGGAATCCACAGAAAGAGCATACCAGAGCAAGTGGGAGCTCACTGACCCAAGAATTACATCTAGGGAACCTGCGTAAGATTGAACTAGGCCCTCTGAATGTGAGTGACAGCTGTGTGGCTTGGTCAGTTTGGGGTCCACTAGCAGGGGAACCAATATTTATCCCTAGTACATGAACTGGCTCTTGGGAGCCCATTCCCTATGGAGGGAGATCTTGTTCAGCCTAATTATGGGGGAAGGGCCTTGGTCCTGCCTCAAGTGATATGACAGACTTTGCTGACTCCTTATCAGAGGTTGCAACCTCTCTTAAGGTAGGGAGGAGGTAGGAGGTGTGGAGGATGGGAGGGAAAGAGATCTGGTATTGGTATGTAAAATAAGATTGTTTTAAATATTAAAAAAAAATCAGGAGTCAGATATTGGGGAAAAAAACTGAAAATATGGGAAGCAAAGAGAGAGAGAGCTATAGTCACTTCCTATCTCTTCCATTCCTCCATCCAAGAGGGACTAGATCCTCTGTCCGTACTACCTCATCAGTTCCTGGATCCTCTCTGTACAGACCTCCAGACCTCTATGGTTAACGACTGGGTAGCTCTGCCATCTGTCTCTAAGCAAGTTTTAGTTGACAGAACACAAATAAAATATCACATAACACTTAATCAAGTTGACAACTATGATTATTCATCACAGTAAATAATTATAGCGTACATTTGACAAAAAAATTTTGATATAAAAGTTGGTAAAAGGAATACAAGGTTAAAACTAATTGGCTAACATTTCCTTATTGCTGTAATCCATAATTTTATTATATTATCTTATAATATAAAATTACTATATTGCATGACAGCATCCTCTTGATGGACTGAGCATTCCTTGTTTTTATATAAATGTGTAAAAATTACAGACAAAAAGATTATGTATCTTACAACAAGTGGCCTAGGTAAAAATAAGTCACTTAAGTCTTTAGTATACCTCATCAACTGTGGTGCAGGGGTACCCTTGAGCAAATCTATTGTACCCTGAGTTACAAAGAATCTGATATAAAGAGTGTTCACTATTAAAATATGAGATTAGGATCCCCCATGAGAAGAAGGTAGGTAAATAACTGCCAAAATACTACAGCTATATTTGACATTAGTTGTTGGATAAAATTTCATAAACTGTAGAAATTTCATCCTATGCTCTTTTACAAAT
Organism: Microtus agrestis; assembly: GCA_902806775.1. NCBI lineage: Eukaryota > Metazoa > Chordata > Mammalia > Rodentia > Cricetidae > Microtus > Microtus agrestis. The sequence goes on from CADCXT010000555.1 coordinate 119,383, forward strand.
TGTTCTTGAGTATTTGCTAGAAATTGCTGACCTTTACCAAAAGTTGGTATCTTGAAAGTTGGCAATGGAATAGAAAAGAAGAAGAAATAAAATTTAGTTACAGAAAATCATAATACAAAGAAGGCTTATCCTGTCATTAAACTGCCCAGACAAAGAAGGCGCTTTAGCAAAGAAGTGGAGTGGAAAGATATAACCTTTAAACAACTGGAATGGGTCTTACATGATTTCTATTAGTAGCATCACAGTAAGGATTAACTTCGTCTTGTAATGTAGACACACCAATGTTAAAATCATCATTGGAGATTTCTGGTGATTGAGGAGTGCCTAGAAATATTTGCTGGCATTTGTAGGGAAGATCTTACACAAGCTGCCTTCTGAGGGAAGTATTTCTAAGGGATCTTCTGATGCTTATGTCCTTTCTTCCTTTCTGTTGCCTCATCATAATTCTGAGACCATAATAGGTATCCTCAAAGAGGAAAATTCACTTGGTTACTCAGGTATCTATCAGCACATCCCTAGGGTATGATAAAATATATCCGGTATATTGCTATCATATATTTTAACTTGTTGTGATTTTCATCAAAGATTTTCAGATATTATTTTCTGCCTTTAGAAATGGGAAGGAGGGTGTAGAGAAGTGTGTCAGCTTATAAGAGCACTTACTGCTCTTACAGGGTCTTCTTGAGTTCTTAGCACCCACATGTAGGTCACAAACAAGTCTGACTCTAACTCAAAGGATTCCAATTCACGTCTTTCTTCTATGATGACTCTTGTTAGCACACAGTGCAAGAAGCATTATGTATACATATTCACTCAAAAAATAATAAAGAGAGAGAGGGGGTAGACCATTAAGGAAGCTGGAAGACAAGAATATCAGGAAAGACATTAGCTTATGGTCATGACAGGCTGCTCTTATCACAGTCCGATTCTAAGGAAAAATCCTTTATACCCCACATTGGCCACCTCTGCTTCAAAATCAGAAACTTCCATGGAAAAAAAATCCTTCTTGGACTATAGTGTCTTCTCTCTTGGGTCTCAGTGATAATAGTTGAATAACCCAAACATGTGAACAAGCCTTTTTTCACTTCTGTGAAGGAATGGACTTAGCCCAGCAGCATATTTGATTGGTCAAATTCCTAGAGCCTTGTTGGAAAGACTTGACTCACAAAAAGAAAAACAGCTACAAGTTTTTCAAACTTTTTGGTTTTGTGACCTCTCACATATTGTAGTTTTTGTGATCTGGAGCCATTTTTATCTAAGCCCACAGATAACTTAGTTTATTTTGTTTTCTTTTTTGCTGCTTTGTTTTATGTTTGTTTTTCTCTAGCTCAGAAAATGAGGAATAAAAGAGATCCCAGTTAACATGAAAGTCTATATATACTCATACTTCTACTTAGGAATGTAACAGGCTTGTAGATGCTTCTTACTTATTACCTGCTAATGCATCTTTTGCAAGGAAGTCCTGCTAGTACTAGCATTAGTCGACTGGGCTCAGATACTCTGTTTCAGACAAATATTCCGTGAAACCCATGGGTTTGACACAAATTTCTACTCTATTCATACCTGGAGAATGACTCTGGGATTCGGGTAAAATTATCCAATTTTACTGTTCATCAACCATCTCCTTAAAAACATGCCAGGGTGAAGAGAGTCGTGTTTGTAATAGAATGGATGAAAATAGAACTGCCTTTTCCTTATATGTTCTGCATTTCAGAAATTTTGCTCTTTGTTTGACAGTAAACTGTAGACCAGTTGCATCAGGATGTTAATCTCGATATATATAGCTCTGATATTTAGAGTTTTCCATTACTGTTTACTCTAAATAAGCCTTTTCCCTACTTTCTTCATCCTTCTCCTCTCTGTCACATTAAATGACATCTAAATATTACTGTGAGCTTGTAGAGCCTGGGTATTCTGGAAAGATACTTAAACTTTATTTTATTTATATTGACTTGGCTGCAGTTTTTTGCATAACCCCTGAAGAGCAGATATGATGCTGAACTCTAGTAGTACCAATGACTTAAAATGTGTCAGCTATGTTATAGGTAATGATGGTAGTTAGTTTCAGAACTAAACACACAAGAGAAAAATTAAAGAGGTTGATACCCTAGATGATAACTCATTTTTACATGAGATTTCTTTCAATGTTGAAAACATTCCTGTGTATAAAAAGCTGGAAGACCCACAGATGTGAGCCTGTTACACCTTAACTAGAGGTCAGAGAGTTTGAACTTAATTTTGCTATCGCAAAATAGTTGACAATAGATATGCCTACCAACAAGAGATTCTGACTTAGGGTGTGGTTAATTAGTAGTTTGGGTATAGAGGTAGATCTTCTCCAGCTAATCTAGAGGTCAGAGAATTCAAGTCTATTCCTTACATAATGTTAATGAAGTCTGTTGCCTAACCAAGCTGTTTTTGAAGTAAACTATGTAAGCAGTGGAGAATAAATGAGGATGGACTCAGGACTCAATATTCACTGAGCATCCCTCCTGATGCAGTCTTGTGTTTCTGTCTATTATTTCTGTTATATCTCTGTTACTTTTGCTTAGTAATTGTAATCCTCATGCTCCTACCCTGGAATGTACAGGTTTCATCAACTGGTCTTTGTCAAAAAACTTGGATTTAAATAACAAATCTATCATTTTAAGTAATGAAGAAGGATATGCCAGTGTATACATAGTATATTGGAAGCTCTGGATTCAAATCAAGAATAACATCTCTATTATTGGTCTGAAAATGGTTCTAATATTTATTAGCATCTTTCCTTTAAGAGGTTTCTAAAACAGTGCAATGTATATAATTTTGATTTATAAGTCTACATAAATAAAAGAGATCATATTAAAAATAGTCTCTATCTTTTTGAAGAAAATTTATTTAAATATTAGCTTGTGAGTCTCGAGTTCCAAGCAGTTTCCATATAACCACATGCAAGGTCTTCAGTTCTCAATTGCATTTAAGTTGAATAGATATTTAAAAAAAAACATTTGATTGTGAGGCTAGTCTTTCATAACTGAGCCATTTCTCCTGCTCTGTTCACTATGTTAGGGTGCCTTTCCCATGCAGGGGGAGGAGTTTGGTCCTTCCTCAACTTGATGTGTCATACATTGTTGAAGTCTATTAGAGGCCTGCCCCTTTTGAAAGAAAGCTGGATGAGAAGTGGTTAAGGGGAGTGGTTGAATGGAGGCAAGGGAGGCACGAAGGGAGGGGAAGGAGGGGAAACTATGATTTGGGGTGCAAATAAATGAAAATTGTCAGTTAATTGAAAAATTGATACCAATGATTGTCACAATTATTTTATGTCAAAAAACAAGAAATAAGTTTTGATTTAGCTAAAGGAGAGAGTAAAGCAAGCAGCAGGGATGTGTATGTTTCTCCAAAGAAATGAGGATGAAAATTGACCCTACAATGTAGTATATATTTTATTCAAATTCTATAACTTCAGTATAATATCATATAGGCTATTGGCTATAAAGTCATTTGTACATAAGCACTGGAAGATTATAAAGATGATAAGAAAAGACCCCTAACATACAATGCCCCAAGGCTGTGAGTGTTGTGAAGAGTTGCTCAAAACATAAGAGTATTATACACTATTCATTCTTGTCATCAATCATCTAAAATATCATATGACTCAAAAAGCTGAACTTTTTTTCTAATGGAATACCCTTTAGCTTATAAGAAGAAAGAATACAAGGTTTTCACAGCTAAAACCATACTTACATTTACTTTTCAACCACGAACTTACTCTAATTATAATACATTATAGTTAAATTATAATTTCAATAATAGTAAGAGAAAATGTAAATTCTAATAAAATTCTAAACTTACCACAATGACTCATGAAATTCCAAAGTACAGGATAGACTCAATATTTCATGTTGCCTAGATGAAGAGATTAGGCTTTATGTATCATGCCTGTCAATAATTGCTTAAAGTAATTCATAGTTATGGGGAAGGCCTGACAGTGCTTTCCATACCACTCTCATATCACACACACAGACACACACACACACACACACACACACACACACACACACAGAGAGAGAGAGAGAGAGAGAGAGAGAGAGAGAGAGAGAGAGAGAGGTAGATAAATAATTTGAGATAGAGATACATAATTTCCAATAAAAATAGTCTGTGGAAAGGATTCAGTGGTAATGCATTTATCTATCATGAACAAGGCCCTGGATTCAAGTCCCAGAGCAAAACCCAAAGAAATACCTTATAGCAACCTCCTTGGCAATTGTAGGTTTGGGCTTAGTGCATGACAAATGAGGTGATTTCTTTAAACCTTTCAAGAGCCATTACTGTTAAACCCACTAATTTAGCCAGGTGTCAGCAAAAAATTGGTTTGTTTTACACTACACTATATGTATTTGAGTCCATTGTCCAGTTGTGAGCCTCCAGCCTCTAAAACATGCACGTGGAGCATCTTCAAGTATGAAATTTGGATATATATGTCTATATCCGTATATATATATATATATATATATATATATATATATATATATATATGTGTGTGTGTGTGTGTGTGTGTGTGTGTGTCTTTGTGTGTGTTTATGTACATACGAATATATATATATATATAAACCTACATAAGTTAAAATGAAAAATATTCCTCATAACTGATAAATGAAATATTCATTATTTAGATTCAAAATGCACAAATTCTTATTTAATGTCCATACAGTATATCATATAGATATACTAAACAGAGTTATTTTGATGATATGTAAATGAATATAAGGTGTATGTGGTACTTCTATGAGAAGCTTCAAAATGACTAAGGTATATCGAGTTAATCACAATAATTGCAGTTATTGCTTTCAGTAATTCAGATATTTAGAATATTTGCTCTTGTTTGCAACTAAGGAAAGAGATACATATTTTAGTAACTTTGTATTAAATATTCTAATTATGACATTCTTGACAATGCAGCATCAAAGCAACCTAATGTCTTTTTTGTCCATGCTCTGAAATCCAGAAGACAAACTATCATAATGTATTTCAAAATTTGATTTCATATTTTTAATTCAATAAGTAATCTTGCTAATTATTTTGACCTGATAGTGGCTCATGAAACCACAGAAATGAATAAAAATGCTCTCTTCCCTCTTGTTAGACTTATTCTTTTTGTATCCCTATTCTTATGATAAGCCATTATGACATTCCAAATGTAATGTCGAACTGAAGTAGATAATCAACTTTTGTGTTTCAATGTTCTTAAAGATGTCCATATGCTACATTAATTACAAAAAATCCCTTGAATTTTAATAAATCCATAATCAAGCTGCTTTTTAATACTAGATTTCTGCTAAAAAGAAGCAAGTCACATTCTGGAAGGAAAAGTCTGTTCATGTAAAGATAGGACGGACGTACATTTACACTAGGAATGATACTTTTAATGTGCTCTAGCTGCAAAATGTTCATATTCATAATTAAAGAATAATTAACAACTTAAAGAAGGAATAATTTGAAACTGTGAATTGAAAACATATTTTCCCTAAAAATCATTTTAAGACTTAAATGTAAATTTTAATGAACAAAATAAAATATGGAAAACGGATACTTTGTATATTCATTCTAGTAACACACAATATGTAGTGAGAAATAAGGATAGCTACACAGTTATTGGTAGTCATGTGAAAGGAGCTATCGAATAAATAGACACTGGCCCTAGAGATTAAAAAACACATGGTAAAGAAAGAAACATAAGGAAAAGGAGCAATGATGATAATAATGTAATGTAAAAATAATAAGCTTATATTTTAATAGCTGTTTTCTCCAGGCATTTTTGTGTACATTTGTGTCTACCATACAAAAATAGGGCTACAATATGTCCATCTTTTGATAGAATTGGTTTGCATCAATTAGCAGTATCATAGGAAATGTACCCTATAATTGCAAATGTCGTAACCAGAACGATTTTGAAAGCAATTTATTATTCCACCTGAAAAAAAAGATCATAATCTCTGAAAGAAATTAAGCCTTATGATTTCAAATGAATATGTTATACTTTGATTACACAATATTTTTCCAAAATGTACTGTTGAGTGTTCAGTATAAGTGATTCCTCGCTGAATTGTTTTAAATCTATTTCCTTATGTTGTCTAACTTCTATTTTCATTCATATTTTCAATATGATTTTGTTTGTGTGTATGTATGTGTGCTATAAAGTCCTATTTATTACCACCTATACTTTATTATTTCATATATTAAATTAATTTCAATTATATATTACAATTAATATTTTATGTTATTAGTTTAAACTTTTTACATAATATTTTATATTAATGTTACACAAACCTTATTAGTGGCATCAACATAATTCTCTCTAAATACATACTTTAAGCTGGGTGGTGGTGGTGTGCACCTTTAACTCCAGCACTTGGGAGTCACAGGCAGTGGATCTCTGTGAATTCAAGGCCAGCCTGGTCTACAGAGCTAGTTCCAGGACAGCCAGGGTTGTTACACACAGAAATTCTATCTCAAAAAAAAAAACAACTAATATACATACTTTATTCGTATTTAAATGATATTTTTGTGCTGCTATCATTCTATGTTGAGGTTCATAGGAATTTATTGCTTTTGTACTTGTTATATTCCCTTTAATATAGGGTTTTCTAGACATTTAAGAGACAAATATAATTTCGTAGACACAAAGGGGTTAAATACGTTCAAGATAGAATGAATGATAGCATTGAGAGGAGAAAGTGAACACCAGCTGTCAAAAAAGTTTCTATATGCAATTGACTTCAGCATGTAAAGGTAAGCTAGTTTACTCCAAAGATGTCTCACTGGGTACGTTAACCATACTGAAATGTAAGCTCCTTGGCAAGCAGTGGTTAGCCTACACAAAACAAATTTAATGGTAACTTTTATTTTGTTCACTTTGCTTTGATATTTATTTTTCTTATGAGTGTGTGTGCGGGTGTATATTTGTTAAGGAGGGCACATTTGTAGGTTTCTTATGCTTTTTCAAGGCTGTTTATAAAATTCAGTTTTATATTTTTTACATTTTCCTGTTTTTCTTTTTTTCTGGTTTTTCTTTTTTTTTTTTTTTTTACTTTTATTTATTTATTTATTAAAGATTTCTGTCTCTTCCCCACCGCCGCCTCCCATTTCCCTCCCCCTCCCCCGATCAAGTCCCCCTCCCTCTTCAGCCCAAAGAGCCATCAGGGTTCCCTGCCCTGTGGGAAGTCCAAGGACCACCCACCTCCATCCAGGTCTAGTAAGCTGAGCATCCAAACTGCCTAGGCTCCTACAAAGCCAATACGTGCAGTAGGATCCAAAACCCATTGCCGTTGTTCTTGAGTTCTCAGTAGTCCTCATTGTCTCTATGTTTTTTTTTTGTTTGTTTGTTTGTTTTTTCCCAAGACCGGTTTTATCCCAGGCTTTTTCAGACCCAGGTCAGCTTACACCTGTACGAACGGCGAAAATAAAAAACACCAATGATAGCATTTGCTGGAGAGGGTGTGGATAAAGGGTACACTCATCCATTGCTGGTGGGAATGCAAACTTGTGCAACCACTTTGGAAAGCAGTGTGGAGGTTTCTCAGGATATACGGGATCAACCTACCCCTGGACCCAGCAATACCACTCTTGGGAATATACCCAAAGAGAGGCCCGATCATACAACAAAAGTATATGCTCAACTATGTTCATAGCAGCATTGTTTGTAATAGCCAGAACCTGGAAACAACCTAGATGTCCTTCAGTTGAAGAATGGATGAAGAAAGTATGGAATATATACATTTTCCTGTTTTCTAAAGAATGGAGAGCAAGAGAAAGAAAAATGTGTTGAGTTTGGTGTCTAAGGACATTGGGAAGATATGGGAACAAATGGGAGAGAAAACCTGATAAGTACATAGTTTATATTTTTTTCATAAAAAAGTAAAACATTTTGCTTCATACAATTTATATTTCTGATAATACTTTTTCATGCATACAGTTTGTACATTAACTTTAATGGCACTTTATTGAGTTCGCAGAAAATGTCTTTGAAGTTCCATTGGGGTTAAATTTTATTCATTAAATATAGAAATACTACTTTAAAATGAAGCTTCCCTATACCAATACATATTCTAAAAACATCATTAGGACTTGGTGAATGAAGCCAACAAACTCAAGCAGACCAGGGAGAGAAGGCTCAGCTGCTAAAAGGCCATATTGCAGAGGAGGTTTCCTGCATCCTTGTCAGATATCACGTAAATACTCATAACTCCAGGTACGGGGGAAAGAACATCTCTGTTCTAAACAAGCAGGTACACACATACTCTACACATGTACATAATTAAAAAGCAAAATCTTTAAAAGACAAGATTTCATAGGTGTGTTGGGGTGAATCTTGGAGGACTAGTAGGTAATTTTATCAAAGTTTTGCAAAAGCATACTTTATCCATACATTAAATTTTTCCTCTAACATATGAACACAAAATCAATGTTAGTAGAATGTACCACTTCTTTCACATGTTTTATAAAGACCACATTTGGGTTCATTCTAAACACTAGCAAAGTTCTAATGCAGTTGATTATCCCAATATATTTCCTAGAAATCAATTATATAGTTTTAAATTTTAAATTGTTATGCTCAATTACAAATATATGTTATATATAATTACAGTTCTCATATATGTAACTAAATTTTTATTTATTTATTTATTTATTTTCCATTCAAAAATTTACATTTTCTCCCCTCCTCCCTATCCTCTCCTACTCCACCAACCCCCCTCCTCCCTTCCCCTCCCTTCTAGAGAGGGCAGGGAACCCTGTCCTGTGGGAAGTCCAAGGCCCTCCCCCCTACATCAGGCCTAGGAAGCTGTGCATCCATATAGACTAGGGTTCCAAAAAGGCATAAAAACAAGTCCCAGTGTCTTTATCAATGGCTTCTCAGTCAGCTCCCATTGTCAGCCACAATCAGAGAGTCCAGTTTGATCACATGCTCTTTCAGTCCCTGTACAGCTGGATTTGGTGAGCTCCCACCAGAACAGGCATACTGCCTCACTTGATGAACCAACCCCTTGGGGTTCTGACTTCCTTGCTCATGTCCTCCAGCTCCTTCTGCCCTTCAACTGGACCTTGGGAGCTCAGTCCCTTACTCTGATGAGGGTCTCTGTATCTCCATCCATCACCAGAAGAAGATTTTATGGTGATATTCGAGATAATCATCAGTGTGATATTGGGGCAAGGCCAGTTCAGGTACCCTCTACTCTGCTGCCCGTGGACCTAGCTGGGGACATCCCAGTGTACACCTGGGATCCCCTCTAGAGCCAAGTCTCTTGGCAACCCTAAAATGGCTCCCTTAATTTTTTTGAAAATTTATGTTTACTTTCCTTTTACTTTTTATTCTTCTTTCATATATTACATCTAAACGATGGTTTTCTGTTCCCCCAGGCACTATCACCCCAGTAACATCCTCTCGCCCGCAGATTCTCTCTCCCACCATTTTCTCTCAGAAAAGAGCAGACATCAACCAAACACAGCATAATATGCTACTATAATACCAGACACATACAATCAAATCAAGGCTGATTGTGGCAACCAGGTAGGAGAAAAAGGGTTCCACAAGCAGGCAAAACACTGCTCCTGCTTCCACTATTAGAAATCCTACAAGAACAACAAGTTACTCAGCCATAACATATATGCAGAGGACCAAGGTCAGACCCCTACAGGTTCACTGATTGTTTGTGACGTCTCATTAGTCAGTCCTAAACAATTGATTCTGTGGACTATGTTTTCAGTGTCCCTGAACCTTCTGTTCCCTCCAATCCTCCTCCCCTTCCTCCACAGGAGTCCTCAGAGATCTGCCTAATGTTTGGCTTTGGGACTTTACATGTACTCCCATCAATTGCTAGATGAAGTCTCCCTGGTCTCTTTGGTAAGGATTTTGTTAGTCTCTGTATCCAGAACATTCTACAGGCAGAAAAACCTAAAAGCTGTATGTCAAATATTTTGTGACTGGGTTGATGTCCCAATCCACTCACTTGAGTCTTGCCTGGTTACAGAAAATCGGTGTTTCAAACTCCATGTTCCGACTACTAGGAGTCTGACAAGGTTAATCTCTTAGATCCTTTGAAGTTTCCATTACACTATATTTCCAAATTGTCCCTCAAATGCCCACCAATTCCAGTTTTTTCTCCAAGTATTTACTCCTTTCCAACTTGGTCCCTCCTGTTCCCAATATCACTGTCCCCTAGTCCACACACAAAATCAATTCATTTCCTCTCCCGAGAGAGATCCTTGCATCCCCCCCTGTCTTTCTGCCTTGATACTTAGTCTCTCTGGGTCAGTAACTGCAGCATGATTATTTTTATTTAGAGCTAGTATACACTTATAAATGAGTACACATAGTGGTTGCCTTTCTGGGTCTGCATTTCTTCACTCAGGGTGATTTTTTTCAAGTTCTATCCATTTGCCTGCAAATTTCATGTAATTGTTTTTAAGAGCTAAGTTATATTCCATTGTGAAAATGTGCCACATTTTCTTTATTCATTCTTCAGTTGAGGGATATCTAGGTTGTTTGAAGTTCCTGTCTATTCTGAATAAAGCTTCTGCGAACATGGCTGAGCATGTGTCCATGGGATAAGATGAAACATCCTTCCGGTATATGCCCAGGAGTGATAATGAGATAAATTGAGTTCCAGTTTTCTGATGAGTCAGCACAATGATTTCTAAAGTAGCTGTACATGTTTGCACTCCTACCAGCCATGGAGGAGTGTTCTTGCTTCACATTCTCTCCAGCATGAGCTATCACTTATGTTTTTGTCTCAACTATTCTGACTGCAGGGCTGCTTCAACATGTGACAATCTATCAACACACATACAAGTAAAGAATCTAGTTTGTGTTAAATAACTACTCCAGTGCATGGAGCCTTCACTGCAGTCTTGTAGATATACCAAATGTTGCAACGTTAAAGGAAATTTACTTTATTATCTCAACAATGGTCAACTTCCATAGTCATTAATATTTTCAACGCTTTGAAAGTCCATAGTATGTTGAAAGTCTGCAGACTGATGTGGTAAGTAAAAAGTAATTTACTTTCTTATTTCATATGGGAGAATTGGGGCATACTTACAGACAAATCTACATCCAAATAATGTTGAAAATAGCTCGTAATCAAAATGCAGGACTCACTTGTGATCTTGGTTTTAAACCATATACACAGTCATTTCTACATCTCTGTAATCCCCTATAGACAACTTTCCTTATAAGCTCAGGTGGTTTCATTTAAGCATAAAACTGTCTTTAGAGGACTTCTTATAATCCTATTACCAATATATTGGGTTTACCATGACCAACGAGGCTTTATCTTTTCCAGTGACATCTACCATTCTGCATTAATCTTTTCTTGATTATTTTTACACTTTTTTAACTGAAAATATAATCTTTTCTCATATCTGGATTATACTGTCCCCTCTCTCCCCTCATCCAAGTTTTTACCCATCTTCCATCCTCTTCAGGTATACTTCATTTCTGTCCCTAATTGAAGAGAGCATGCTTCTAGAGGGAAAACAATTTTGCATGAATTATCAAATGTAGTAAGACAAAGCAAAAACTGTCATGATGATTTTGAATACTGCAACCAAGCAAGAGGAAAATAGTCCAGATAGCAGACAAAAAGAGTAAGAGGCCCACTCGTTCTCACATTCAGAAGTCCCATAGAGTATTAATTTAATAGCTACAGTATATACTCAGGGGATATGCTGAGACCCACGTGAACCTTGTGCTTGTTGCTTCAGTCTCTGTGAGTTTACATGGCCCTTGCTTACTTGATTCAGTTGCCTTTCTCACCTGCTATTCTCCATTCACTCTGATTCTTTCTTTCTTTCCACCTCTCTGCCATGGGATTCTCTGAGCTCAGAGGAGAGAGATTTGGTGAAGGTTTCTAATTTAAACTTTCTCACCACACAAAGTGTCTCTGCATCTGTTCCCATCTCCTGCCAGAGGAAGCTTCTCTAAGGATGCCTGGATAAGACATTGATTTATGTGTGTAACTAGATATTGTTAGGAATAATTTTATTATTTTTTTTTCTTTTAGAGCAGTAGTGTTTGGTTTTGCTCCAAGTCTCTAGGCTATCTAGCCTCTGGTTTGTGGTTATCCAGCATCTGGTGTGGGTTCTTTCTCATTAATTAAGTCTTAGGTTAAATCAGACATTGGTTGTCTACTCTAACAAGTCTGTGTCATGATTTCCCTAGCATAATTTATAGGTAGAACAGATTGTAAGTCAAAGGCTTTGTGATTCAGGATGCCTCTTTGTATGCTGTGAGTATGTTTTATTAGTGTTGATTAATTGATTAATAAAGAAGCTGATTTGCCCTATAGCCAGGCAGAACAACACCAGGCAGGGAATCCGAACAAAGATGAGAGCGATAAAAGGCAGAGTTAGGGAGATGCCAACAATTGCCAGAGAAGCAAAATGTGATGTAACAGGTCATGAGCATTGTTATAAAATACAGAGTAACAGAAATGAGTTAGTTTAAGTTGGGAGAACTAGTTAATAATAAGCCTGAGATAATAGGCCAAAAGTTTGTAATTAATATTAAGTCTCAGAGTCGTTATTTGCGAAATGGCTGGCAGAGAGAACTGTCTATCTACACATGGCAGGAGAAATCTCCAGTTACAGTTTTGTAGCTTGGATAGTGTCTCATGTCTGCATAGCCTTCCTGCATTAGCAAGACTGTAGAATCTATATGTGGAGGTTCTGTGCATGAAAAGATCAATTTCTTTATGCTCAATGAGTTGTGTGGGCGTTGTCCTCAGCATTAGGGCCCTGCTGTCAGGCAACTTTCTGTCTTAGCAGCAGACTGGGTTGTTTGGGATCTCCATGGGATCCTCTTGGCTAACAACTAAATTGAATAGAATTTAGTCCGGCCACTTCAACTTTGCCCAGCAAAAGTCAAGTTGAAACTATACCCCCATTATTAAGAGTTATCATTAAGATTACCTTCAAAAATTCCAGGAAGCTTCAACTGCCTAGGTTTCTATCTACTGTGCTGCCCAAATTATATCCCTCTCTTCCTACTTTTGCCCTATACCCCATCATCCACTCACCTGATCCCCAAATTCAAATCCCCACACACCTCCAATCTACTTTTAAAACCTATTCTAAATTCCTTTCTTAGAAATATTTATACTTCCTTCCTAGAACCTCCTCTTTACCTAACTTCTCTGTCTCTACAGATGGTAGTCTATCATTTTGGTTATCATTTATTTAATGGCTAATATCCTCTTATAAGTGAATAAATACCATATTTATCTTTTTGTGTCTGAATTATTTCACTCAGAATGTTTTACTCTCTAGTTCCATCCATTTTTCTGCAAATTTTATGATGTCATCTTTAAGCTGCTTAGTAAAACTCCATTGTGTAAATGTACCACAATTTTTTCCCATTGTTCTGTTGAGGGAACATATGATTTTTTTCCAGTTTCTAGTTGCTAATAAAAAATCACAGTGTGCATGGTTGAGCAACTACCATTTGTGTGGGATGGGTCATCCTTTGGGTATATGCCCAAGAATGTTATAATTAGGGATACAAGGGATATACCTAAACATAGTAAAGGCAATTTACAGCAAGCCTATAAATTAAATCAAGTTAAATGGAGAAAAATGCAAAGAAAATCCACTAAAATCAGGAACAAGAAAAAGTTGTTTACTCTTTATGTATTTATTCAATATAGTACTTGAAGTTTTAGCTAGAGATGTAAGATATTTGAAGGAGACCAATATGACACAAATTAGAAAAGAAAAAGTTGAAGTTCTGTTATTTGCAAATGATATGATACTATATGTAAGAGATCCACAAAAATTTCACCAGGGTACTCCTGCACCTGATAAATAATTTCAGCAAAGTGGTTGAGTACAAGATTAACAACAACAACAAAAAAAAAAAAACAAAAAACAAAAATCAGTAGTCATCCAGTACACAAATGACAAATGAACTGACAAAGAAACCAAGGAAACAACACCCTTCTCAACAGACACAAATAATTTAAAATGTCTTGCTGGAATTCTAACCAAGTAAATGAAAGACATATATGATAAAAATTTCAGGTCTTTGAAGAAAGAAATTGAAGACGATATCAGAAGATGCAAATTTTCCCATGCACATAAATTGGTAGGATTGACATAGTAAAATAGCCATCCTACCAAAAGTAATCTACAGGTTCAATACAATCATCATCAAAAGTGCAAGGCAATTATTCATAAAGCATAAAAGGATTATTCTTAACTTTATGTGAAACAATAAAAACTCACAATAGCAAAAAAATCCTGAACAATGGAAGAACTGCTGCATGTTTCACCATTAATGATCTCAGGTAGTACTACAAAACTATAGCAATAAAAACTGCATGCTATTGGCATAAAAACAGGTATGATGATAAATGGAATTGAAGAACCAGACATAAATTTTATAGGTCATAAAATACATTCTGAAAATAAAAACTAGCATCTTCAACAAATAATGCTAATCAAACTGGATGATTGCATGTAGAAGAATGAAAGTAGATTCACATTTGTCACTCTGCAAAACATATATATCTTAACATCTCCAGGATTTTTATAATGAAGGAGTATTTGTGTTTTCAAAGGCTTTTTCTTCATTTAATGATCAACTGTGTATGTATGTTTGTTTGCTTGTTTCTCTCTTCAGTTTGTTTATATGGAGTATATTTACTGATTTTAGTATATTGAATTATCTTTGGGTATCTGGGATGAAGCTTATATCTCTTCTTTTGGTACAAACAGAAGATGCTATTTCTGCCTTGACCTCCTTTGTTCTGTAAAGTTAATTTCATAAATGAATTGTTGCATGAGTTATACTAGGTCTTAATAATAAATGCCCAGAGTCAGATATAGGGGAAAATGCTGAGAGATCAGAGAGACAAAAAATAGCCATATTACCAACATTGTGATATTTTATTTTTGTTTTAATAAGTAAAGCTTACCTGAAGATCTAAGAGTAAAACAAAGCCACTAGAGGCCAGGCAGTGGAGTCACACAACTTTAATCCCATGATTTGGGAAACAGGCAGATGGATCTCTGTGAGTTCAAGGCTACCCTATTCGATTCAAGACCAGTACAGAAACAGATCCAGGCGGTGGTGGTTTACATCTTTAATCTCAGTACTAGGCAGTCAGATGCATTTAATCTGAGCTCTAGAGGGAAATATAAAATGGGAGGAGACAGAAGTTCAGGGCTCAGTCTGCAGTTGCCCAGCCTTGGTAGAGGTAAGAATTCCCTAGTGGCTTAATTATTTTTTATTTTATTTTATTCTTTTGATATTTAGCTTGAAACCCCAATATCGTCTCTGTATCCCTAATCCTGGGATTAAAGGTGTGTGCCACCACTGCCTGGTTTCTAGTGGTTTAGTTTTGCCCTCTAATTTTCAGGCAAGCTTTATTTATTAAAATATAAATAGAATATCATACAGTGAATAGCTGTTCTATTGTACATTTCTGAAGAAAATTATACCTTTTCTTGGGCCACCATGGCTATAGCCTTCCAACTACACGTTCCTTCTTAGAATATGAGTTTTCTTCAGAAATTCCAGAGGTATGAGCCTTGAACACTGAATCCTCCACTGGCAAACTTGAACCAAGACTTCCTGTGAAAACACTAGGTACTGACATCCTATTCGGATGCATGGGACTCCTAGACAAAGTCACAAAAGCACTTTGAGTGCAGACTTTCCCATGGAATTAGAGTGCTCTGAAGAACAGGGGTCTGTACAGCAGGGGAGAGTTTGAAACTGGAGTGTAAGTGCAGAGTTGGAGCACCTCAGGAAATTTGAGATTTGTGGGAGAGTTGATGATAAGGAAACTTCTGAGTTTAAAAAAGAGTGACAAACTGAAATTAGCTCCATACACTATTGAGTGCTAAAAATGCTTGCTGCTGAAAATTGTTCAAGCCAATTTGAGAACAGTTCAGACATGTCCATTAGCTCACCCACACTTCATATTCAGTTACAATTTGAATTAAAGTGCTCCCGTGTGAATTAATGTGAAGAACATTTGAAAGCAACATTTCCCTATTTTTCTTTACTTTTGCAAAAATTTTGCATATTACTCTGAAATGTTGCTACGTCCCCTGAGGGTATCAAAATGCAATGTGGAGTTTCATATGCTCTGTATATTTATTCCTTCCTTATGATGTAGCAGAGACTTACATTATTGAACTAGTGAGCAAATTAGTTTGTATATAAAATTCAGAATGTGTCTTTATGTTGAAAACATTGAATCAATATATCATTGGCAAAGATATGTTAATATCACTATTAAAGTACACAATGAGAATAAATACATATTGAATAAGTGCTCTAATGTTTTTATGTGTTTTTAAATTTCCATTTAAGAGATGCCTAAACACAAGAAAATGGATATCATATGAATTTCTAAGGGAAGAGAAAATTGATTTTTGTGTAGAAAATAAAACTGTTCCATATTTTTTTAACAACTGTTTTTATGAACTGAGTATTGGGAAATATTTTCTTATTTTCCTCGAAAGGTTTTTTCTTGCATTTCATGAACATGTTACCACCTCAAATCACAGCTTATACCTGACATGAGCTTTGAAGTACTTGAAATTAGACCATATTGCCTCATAAACAAATTAATACCTACAAGAAGGTCAACTCTGTGAGTGAAGAACGTAAGTTTAAATCAAATCCTTGACTGTGGGCACAGAAGTAGAATTCTCTATCTTCCCTTTTTCATCTATACCAGAGTATTCATATGTACTTGAAGTCTTTTGGGAAAATACATTTCTAATAAAATGTCACAACTAGATATATACAATATTCTTTACAAGACTATTATAGGAGTCAAATTCAATGAACTGTAATAGCATGTAGTTCTTTTATTAATTTGTTTTTAAAGTGATAGAACATTATTTATTTGTAAGTTAGATATATGCTTCATGATACAGTTTTATTATATTGTTTTAATTTTTTAGGAACATATGTAAATATAATCAAATATTTGTTTTGAGAATAATTGATTGGATCCATTTTAATACATTCCTTCAAACACATCTTTGATATAGCTCTATAATGGATGTGTCTCTACTACTCTGTTACATGGGCTTATCTTATTTGGAGACAGTTTGTAAAGGAATAATAATAGTCTAAATATATTTAGCTTTACCTTTTTTTCAGAAAATATATATGAGTTATATAGAAATTCTGCTCAATGAGAAAAAAAAGACAATTGAATGAAAAGTGTCCTGGCTATCCTCTAGCATAGAGCAACCATTAGAGCAAGGCTAGCTTGTATGGTATGGTTTAGTTATTCTACAATCTAGCTTACATTTACTGAGACTCTGATGAACCACAAATCCATGAGAAGAAGTTATGTTTTTTAACATTTTAAATCTTTGGGCATATTTTATGTTAATAACACCCAAATTCTTTATATGCTTTCAAATTCTTTGTAAAATTACAATGCAAAATAATTTTCCAAGAGTATTGATGTATCAGAAATATATATATATGCAAAAAATAAAATGATTTACACAAAGACAAAGACTTATTTGTTGTGAATGCTTTCTCATTATTAATATTTATCAAATAGGAACATTCAGAACATGTTTGCAATTAAATAAGTAGATAAAACAAATGGCCCTTTCAGTTGAACACTTTGCTCATTAAATACTATTAATACTTAGGAAGGCACTAAGCGTGCTTCTACTGAAGTAGAAAAAGTTCTTGGACAGCATTAGTGTAAGTGAGTTTTGCCAGGAGTCAAGATATGTGAACCTGCTTTTGAAGAATGACAAATGTAAATTACTCATGAAGTGGATTAATTTGGTATGTCATTGCTTAAAGCATTGAGCATAAGTTATCTTCATATTTTATATGAATATGAATATATGACTTGAAATATAACTTCATATTTGAAATATAAAGAAATTGCAACATGTACAGTAGATGGTATTTTCTTCCATTTATTTAAGACCATAATTTTTAATTACCACAGTATGTATGACTAAAAAAAAATCAAATTTCAGTGTTACAGGAATTGTGTGTCTGAATAAGTAGTGTTCCTGCCCAATCATTTATGTTTTACTTTCTTGGTTAGGTAAAGGTAAACCAAATACATCTTTGAAAGTATATAAATTTGGGGTTCCATATTGCCCTGTAAATCTCAATGAATTTTATGTCATGCTTTTCCAATTTGGACAGCATACTGTCAGTAGTTGAGCCAAGGGCAATTTCTTGCTCAGTGGTTAGCTTTGCCATATTTAATGCATATTCCATATGAATGTTCTTCAATGCCCATCATCTTCTTTCAAAGTATATTGATGCTACCAGGAGCAGATACATGAAATGCCTTGTGTTATTGAAATATCTTAAATGAAATATTTTGTAGATCTTTGAAATGCTTGAATATCACCTGTCTAAAATATATGTTTAACTGTAAAAACCTACTTAATATGAACACAAGTTTGATCAATGTAGGTGACTAACTACGTACTTGAATTTCTTAATTATCCTAAACAATTTCTAGTAGCTTTTCAAGAACTAGAAATTCAAATTATAATTTTAGATCATCTGCATAGATATAATACCTTAAATAAGAGTAGAAATATATATAAAGTACAACACTATAACAGTATAAATAACCTTCTATTTTATCAATATTCAAAAATTGATACCTATGTAAAGTATTTGAGACTAGTAGTTGCTTTGTAAAAGTACATCCTGTAATATAAACTATTATTCCTTTCCCCCCACATTTTTTTATTTGATTGAGAGTAGAGAAAGAATGACAGAAGAAAGAGAAAGTGAGAAAAAAATCCCTTCATCCAAAACAGTAACAGACATCCAAAACCCACTAAATAACCAAAATAAGTTATTAGAAATGTGGTCACTGTGTTCTTAGAATTACTTCCTGTATCTGGGGACAACTGCTGTGTAATAATCCCTTGGTAGACTGTGAAGTTTTATTCTTGTGATTGGATAATAGACATTCTGAGGAGGCAATAGCTGAACAAAATAAAGTTAATCAGAAAAGTTTATCTAGCAGAATTCCGAGAGACAGAAGAGTGAAGACTGGAGTCACAAGCAAATGAGAGAGAAGCAAGATGGGCATACTGAGAAAAAGTACTAGTTACATGTCAAAACATAGATAAGAACTATGGAGCTGGTCAGTAGTGGCACACAGCTTTAATCCCAGCATTTGGTAGGCAGAAGCAGGTGGATTTATGTGTATTCAAGGCCAGCTTGGTCTACAGAGTGAGTTCCAGGACAGGCTTCAAAATAACAGACAGAAACCCTGTCTCAGAATACCACTCCCTGAAAATAAAGAAAAAGAAAAGAAATATGGCTTAATATTAAAGTATGTGTTAGCTAGTAGTAACAAGCCTGAGCTATTGACCAAGCATTTGCAATAAATATTAGGCCTCTAATGATTATTTGAGAGTAGCTGCAGTACAAGAAAACTCCACCAACAGGCAATGACATCTTTAGGGGACCCTAAGAAAATTGCGATAATTGTCAAGGCCTGGGAGAGTTAGTTCTATTATTTGTTGTCAATTCTCTGTGTGATCAACAGTGCAGGGCCTAGCCCTGAAATCCTGCCTGGAGTAGCTTGTAAGCCTGGTCCATTTGAGTTAGCATCTTTAAAGCAGTCCTGAACAATTTCCAGTCTGAAACTGATCTTTGGGTGGAGTTTGTCAGCTTAATGGCATTATCACAGTTAAGATAAACTTGTGGAGGCATTGAGCAGCAGAGACTGGAGACTGTGGTGAACTGGAGGCAGAGCAAAGCTGGGATTGTAATTCAGAAATATTAATTACTCGTTTTGCTGTTCTGACATGTTAAGTAAGAAATTACACTTTGAAGAACAAAAAGTTAGTGACTACACATATAAATGAGAACTAGCAAGACAGTGATACAACATGGCTTTTAAATTAATTTGCATTCTACAACAGAACAAAAACAGGTTCCATACCAAATATATTTGAAATATCTGAAAATATAGTCAGGTGATAGTCTTTAGCGCTTTATGCTTATTTTTCTCCCAGGGTACAAATGTTTGCCATGAAGCATCATCTGACCTATTTCTTTTCAACTATCAATGTTTGATAAGTATGACTATTTTATTGGAGATTTCCCATGGCTACCATTAAGGCTAAGTTCAGCTCCTGAGAGCCATTTTGTCAACTCTTCTTTATGTTTCTCTATAGAATTATCACATTTCAATCTGTTGACCTGTTGAGTCTTTATAGGCTGTTTCCTCTAAGGACAGGAGATATTCTCATTTATTGTTTAAAGTGATTTTCCACAAAGTCTGGTCAATAATTTATTAAGGGGTGCAAAGGAAAAACAAACTCACAAATACAGAACTAGGTAGACACCACAGCTGAATCAGCTACCATTGTATTGCCTTTGTGTCTAAGGTCTATAAAAACCAATTCTAAGGCTTGCTCCTGCTTTGAAACCCCTAAAAAAAGAGAGTGCACGACCTCGCCTCCATTTTATCCAGTCACATATCCAGAGAAAACCACACCCATAAAGATAGTCATCTCAAATGTCATTAGCCAAAATGGATCAAATTTCCATACCACTTGCCTATTTTTCTAATTAAGAAGATTCTACCCTAAGAATAATCAATCTACCTTATTGTCCTATCCTATCTATCCCTTTTTTTCTATTCCAAATGAGTTTCCTAACTCTAGTGTTTATTGTTCCCACCCCAACCCTATAACTAATAACCAACCCTTGCAGATGACATTATAGGAGACATTCTCATTTATTGTTTAATCTTCTGTGTCTAAAATACGGGTATAGATATAGATATATAGATATATAGATGTATTACTTTCAATACATATTTTGGATTGAATGAATAGGTGACATTAACTAATAATATTATTAAAACACTACTTAGATTGGGGTATCAAACTCTTCCCTAAAATAGTACTTTAAAAATTCTATGTATACCACAATAGACAGAATAATGTGTGAAACAAACTATTTGTTTTGACCTATTACAAAATGGCTTAAAGTTTTTTGTGTACCATTTGTGTACATTTTGTGTCTTAATTATCTTGGATTCATATTGGGGCTTAGAGTCCAAAGTCAAATTGCCTGCTAATTCAGATTCTGGGCAAGAAATTTCTGATAACCCAAAAATGGTCAACTTGTTATGTCTTTGCATAATTCATGAGGTTAAGAGGAATAAAGAAGAAGGAATGCAGGTCTTCTTAAGTCACAATCACATAGCCATTGAGAACCTCACTGTCATCGTCTCATCTAACTCTAATTTAATCTCCAATGTCCCTATTTCCAAATATTATTACTTTGAATATTAAGATGTCAGGATATGATTTTAGAAAGTAGGTCAACTTGTTATATGTTTCTAAAAGTTTTCATTATTTTATTTTAGTTTTGTAGAAGTGAAAAGTGATTTCATAAAGTTTTTCTGTAAAATGTTAGTAACAAGCATGTATACTAAATTATTACCTTAATTTCTATATTATGTATTACATATTTTAAGTGTTGATGATTTTGGCAACTCTTACTCCTCATATTTTAATTTAAGGAACATTTGAAGCATTATAGTAATAAATTTTATTATAGAAATTAAAATTTGATTTCTATTGCATTGGCATTTCCTACATGGTGATAATTTTATGTTTTAAAAATTGAGAGGAACTATTTATTATACAGCTGACAATCTGCAGGTGAGCCATTTGTGAGAATTATGAAGACCAGACTATCTGCTTGATTCATTTTATTCTTCAACACTTAATCAGACTTTCACAACCAGAATCAACTCTTACACAGAATTAAATTCCATTAGTCCTTTCAGAACCATTTTGTGGAATGCTTATATGAAAAAATTATCTTGAGAGCATATGAAAACTTCACAAATGTATAAATCAACTTTTATATGCTATCAGTGCTTTTTTAAAAACAATAGAATTTATTCCCTGAATACATAAAATTGAGCTCAGTATAATATCGGTCAAAAACAAAAAAATCAAAAATACCTTTCTTCTAAATGAAGAACTATGTTGTGGCTTTCACAATGCTCTGTAAAATAAATTGTTCACTTTCATTCTCTTCTCATACTCTTTATTTATATTCACTATTAAAGACTCTGAATGGAGATGTAAACTCTTATAATTTCAATGAGATATTAATCTAAAGAAAAATGTAACTAAGTAGCAGATTTTATGAGAACATGATAGTAGCATCAAAAAAATGACACTCAAATCTAATACTCTATTTAAGAAATGAGCTTTCAAATTTTCTATTCCAGTTTGATTTGAAATATAGTTATATATGAAGCTTCATATACATATGAAGTATTAGAATCACACAAAGTAACAAAGTATAAAATTTTGACTTTATTTCTTGTTAAAGATACCATTGTATAATGAAGCTTGGTACCTTTTTCAAAGAGTAGAAAAATTAAATAATATAAATACCTCAGAAGTATCCCACACTTAATGTTCAATAAGACCCTTTTTGAAAGTGTTTTTAATTTTTTTTTGAATTATAGGGTAGCCATACCAGTTCTCCTTTCCTTTTCTTACCTCAACCTCCCAAGCACCCTTGTTGCCTCTATCAAAGTTGTTGCCATACACAAAGCTACAAATTTGCCCTACAATTACCACTTTACTAAAGTAATTCCTAACTTCTTTCTAAATAGTAGCCTTAATCTCACTCAGGTGTAGTATTCAGTGCTCATCAAATTAAGCAACAACATGAAACAGATGAAAACCATTACAGAGGCAAAATACAATTGCTTCCCTAGACTTGATTTCCTCCTGTCATGACTAGAATGACAAAATTCTGCTTCTCCTTTAACTTTAATCTTTGAATTAAATCCTTCTTTAAGAAGTAGCTTATTTGCCTTATTAAAATTTATTATTATTATCATAATTCAGTGCAACTCTGTTCCTCATTAGAGGAAATTCGTTCTGAAGTGGATTGAGGTCCAAATTGCAGGCAAAAGTGACTTTGAAGTCTTATACCTCACAGGTGACATAATTATCACCTCCAGCAACATCAAGAATGAGGGGATAGGACTGTAAGAGGCAGAGGCCAGAGAAGAAGTCTGCAACATAGCATTTGTGGTCATGTGAACAGTATTGCACTAAAGATCTCATGGGAACTCTGACTGCCTGATGAAGACATGTATGAAATCTAGGCAGTAAAGAATAAGAAAGAAAAGAGCATATAATTGAAAGTCCTGAGGGTAGGTCCATGGAAGAACTGATGGGAAGAATGGAGAGTGAATTTCATCAAAATATATTATTACCAAAAGGAAATAGTTTAAACACAGAGAAAATTAACATATATAAATTATAAATTTATTAAAAACTACGTATTGTCAACTTTCCCTATTTACTTTATGTTCACACTTCTACACCTTCACTTCTTTGAACTATTGTAATATATACTTCTGTTCTGTTTCTTTCCCTTCTTTTAATTTTTTATTGAGAAAAAAAAAGTTTCTGCCTCCTCCCAGCCTCCCATTTCCCTCATCCTCCTCCCACCCTTCTCCCCCTTCCCCCACTCCTCTCCCCCATCCTCTCCAGTCCAAAGAGCAGTCAGGATTCCCTGCCCTGTGGAGAGTCCAAGGTCCTCCCCCCTCCGTCCATGTCTAGGAAGGTGAACATCCAAACTGGCTGAGGCTCCCACAAAGCCAGAACATGAAGTAGGATCAAAACCCAGAGCAATTGTCCTTGGCTTCTCATCAGCCCTCATTGTTCGCCATGTTCAGAGAGTTTTTTTTTTTTTTTTTTTTTTTTTTTGTAGCTTTGGAGCCTGTCCTGGAACTACCTCTTGTAGACTAGGCTGGTCTCTAACTCACAGAGATTCTCTTCCCTCTGCCTCCTGAGTACTGGAATTAAAGGGTGTGTGTCACCATCACCCGGCTCTGTTCTGTTTCTTTCTTTAAAATGATTATTTAAGAATCAGCACAGGTATCAGTCTCCTGTCGGTCAATCTGTGCATTTCCTAAAAATAAGCACATTATTGTGGATAATTACAATGTGGTTATTTATTCTATAATTATGGTTTGTATTTCAATACATCTCTAGTCAATACATTATTTAATCTCTGATCATACTGTAATTTTATTACTTGACAAAATAAAGATTCTTCTCTCCCTTTTTAAATCTAAAAAGATTCATCATAGATGAATCCATCATAGATCCTACTCCACAACAATGTTGCAATGATCACCTTTGTCATGAAGCTGGGTGCTATATGATTTTTGTTGTTGTTATTGTTATTTGAAATAGTGTTTCTCTGTAGCATTGAAGCCTGTCCTGGAACTCCCTTTGTAAACCAGGCTGGTCTTCAACTCACAGAGATCCTCCTGCCTCTGCTTCCCAAGTGCTGGGATTAAAGGTGTGAGCCACCACACCCCAGCTCTATATGATTTTTTTTTATATTCACACTTTCAAACAGAATAAATCATTTTCTAGCCTCTTTGAAAAAAAAACATTCTTCATATAATTATATTTAATGATCACTGTCTCATGATAATTTTCGTGGAGTGTCCTGTTTCATATTCTTAATAAACAATCGTATTTTACATGCCTATCATTATTTCACTTCCCTCTCCCTCCTGCCCTTCTACTCCCCCACATTCTCCCCACCCCAACCCCATTCACTTCTTAGAGACTTTGGGAGGCCTCCCATGGGGTGTCATCTAAGTTTATCACATCACTTGAGGCAGGACCAAGGCCCTCCCCACTGTATCTAGGTTGAACAAGGTATCCCTTCAAAGGGAATGGGCTTCAAAGAGCCAGTTAATGCTCTAAGGATGAATACTGGTTTCATTGATAATGGGACCACAGACTGCCCATGCCACACAACTGTCACCCACATTCTTTTTTTTGATTTTTTTAATTGAAAAAATTTCTGCCTCCTCCCAGCCTCCCATTTCTGTCCTCCTACTCCCACTCCTCTCCCCCTCCCCCCACTCTCTCTCTCCCCCACTTCTCTCCCCCTCCCTCTCCAGTCCAAAGAGCTGTCAGGGTTCCCTGCCCTGTGGGAAGTCCAAGCCCCCCCCCTCCATCCAGGTCTAGGAAGGTGAGCATCCAAACTGGCTAGGCTCCCACAAAGTCAGTACATGCAGTAGGATCAAAACCCAGTGCCATTATCCTTGGCTTCTCATCAGCCCTCATTGTCCACCATGTTCAGAGAGTCTTGTTTTATCCCATGCTTTTTCAGTCCCAGTCCAGCTGGCCTTGGTGAGCTCCCAATAGATCAGCCCCACAGTCTCAGTGGGTGGATGCACCCTTTATAGTCCTGACTTCCTTGCTCATGTTCTCCCTCCTTCTACTTCTCATTTGGACCTTAAGAGCTCAGTTCAGTGCTCGAATGTGGGTCTCTGTCTCTATCTCCATCCATCACCAGATGAAGGTTCTATGGTGATATGCAAGATATTCATCAGTATGGCTATAGGATAGGGCCATTTCAGGTTCCCTCTCCTCAGCTGCCCAAGGAACTGGAGACATCTCCCTGGACACCTGGGAGCCCTTCTAGGGTCAAATCTCTTGCCAACCCTAAGATGGCTCCCTTAATTAAGATATATACTTCCATGCTCTCATATTCACCCTTTCTTAATCCCAACCATCCCATTCCTCCAAGTTCCCCCCATTCTCCCCTTCTCACTTTTCTCTCCCCATCTCCCCTTACCCCCATCCCACCCCATCCCCAAGTTCCCAGTTCTTTTATATATATATATATATATATATATATATATATATATATATGTTTTCAATTATTAGAGATATTTTTAGAAGACCAATTTCACTGTTGGAAATTTGAGTTTAACTACACAATTTATGTACTACATTATCACCTTCTGAAACTTGCATATTGATAGAGATTGCCAAGCATAAACAGAATATGACCATTTCCAGAGGTCAACTTTTGATGTGTGATTTAATTCAAATGAATACATCTGATTTATACTTATAAGAAGAGAAAATACCATGAGAATACCATGAGAAGTCAGTTTCTAGCTAAACACAGTCATCAGATGATTTGATCTCTTCATTTTGAATTTCTAGAATACAAAACAATATGAACACAGTAACTTGTATATTTAAATTATCTAGCCTGTTCTACTCTAACTGTGAAATATACAATTTATGAAGTAATATATTTACACATTAACCAACCATTTTGTATGTGGAATATACTATTTTGCATTTCAACAATCATTCTGTGAAATTAACTTTTTCTCCAAATATACTGAATAATTTATAATCTTTTTTTCATTTTAAATGAAAATATGACATTTCAAACAATTTACATTGTTGTACCTCTTATTAACTGATTGTCTTACACATGCTGACTTGTTTATTTCTATTTTCTGTCAACACTTTTACAATTTTTTTCATTTCCTCCTCATATAAAGCATCATTTTATAATATGTCTTATATATACTGAATATTATTTAACTATATATTTTCTAGTTTTATCTTTTGTACTCTACTTCACATTTATTGCTTTGATTTTATGTTTCATTACACATGCTCATTATCATAATATCTATCTGAACCTGAAGAACTTTTACCAGTTTCCAGATCTAAGAATAATTAGAAAGCTATTTATTTTCCATTTAATATATTTAATTATCATCTATATTTATATGATGGGGTTCAACCCACTAAGGCATTTTATTTATGCCTCCTTAGATAAATGTTTGTACTTACTTTTCTTAAATTTTAGGATTCATCTGTCTAAATCTATAAATCACTTCACAATGATTATATTAAATTTATGTACCAAGTAATCATCAATAAATTTCATTGATTGACTAGAAAATGTTTTCCGGTCATGTGTTATATGGTTTGTTATCATTTGGTGGAATGTGGAGTTAGGTGGACACTTTTGGAAGTGGGTTCCAGCTGAAGAGAGTGGGACAAACTTTGAAAGATTATCCAAGAGCTATAGCTCCTTCCCTCCTTCATTTTTTTCTACCAAGAAGTGAGAAGCTTCAGGCTTATGCTCCCAATACACTAATTCTTTGACTCATAAATAGGCCTAAATCAGAGGAGCAAAGGATAAGAACTGAATTCTCTGAAAGTAATTCAGTTGTTTCTCTCAGGTATTTTTCTACCACAACAATGATCTGATGCTAGTACAGATATTGTTTCTGTTTTTCTTTTTCTCAGAAAGGTTCTGGACATTTATTTTAAAGTTCACTCGAGAGGTACTCATGTTATTGCTTTACATGGAGTTTTTTATACACAAATAATGATTTAATATGTTAATACTCATATTTAGCATAAAAATGGTACATTCTGCTAACTTCATTAATTCTTCAATTATATTAATTAATTTTATTGTACCTTTTGTGTGATATTACATCATATTAAAGTATAATAATAGTCATGCATCAATGAGCAAAGGTGATACTTTTGAGAAACATAATGTTAAGTGATTTTAAGTTTGTGTAAGCATCATAAACTGTATGTGTCATCATACAGATGATTAAGCCTAACACACAACTATGCTTTCTTATATATCCAGATGCAAACATTCCCTGACAACATTATGATCAGTTGATTAGAGATTCATGATGAAGAAGACAATACAGAATTAATTCAAATAAGTAATAAATGCTTCAATCAAGAAAGACAATAAATATAACTTGAGAGAACTGTTGTTGGTTAAAATAAAACTAATGACAATATCATGTCCATGATTAATTTACGTATTTTGCAATTTAAATGTAAAAACATAATTAGAGATGAAAAATTGGTTGAGAAAGTGTAATTTCTATTTAAATAATTGGGACAAAAGTGAAAACTACTTTCTCATATTTACCAAACTTATAACTTATGTAATAAAAATTAATTCATATGTGTAAGAATACTTATTCTAAAAATTTATAAACAATTTTTTTTACTATTTATAGGTAAACAGTACTAGTTTTAATTCAGACAAGTAATTTAAATGTGGATCTTTTACACAGTATTGTGGTAGATTATGATATATTTAAGAATTTGTATCATAACTAGGGGCAAATGCCACATACAGTATAATTTCCTAAAATTTAGACATAGCTTATTAAAGGACATTCATAATAGATGATTTAATATCAAATAACTTCTACTTTATTTGAAAATTGTTTTATATTTTATCATTTTCATGAGCATGTCAAAAATAAATTATTTAATCAGATTATCAGGTTTAATATTGACTGAAATTTATTTGGAAATAATATATGTATGAGATTCTAAAATATTGGTCTACATTTTTTCTGGTTATTAGGATAGAGTTTCTAAATATATTATTTTATCACAATTCTACATCATATACTATATTTATCACAATTCTACTCTATACTATGCATATATAGACTTTTTATGTAGTTAGTGTACTAAGTAAACTAAAATTGATGACATATGCCAGGCTATCAATGCCTACCAGCTGATTATTGCCTGTTATAACTATCAATTTTATTTCAAACTCCTTCTTATAATTGAGGAAAGACAATTAAATGGATCAAAGCTAAATGAATCCATGAATATACACTGAAAAATTATTAAATGGTAGAAATATTTTTAATAGAATTTTTTAAATTATATTTGATATTCTGAAATATAATTTCCCTTTGATATTAGAAGCATTAGCAAGTATAAATGGTTAATGGAGCTAAGAAAAGATGAAAGAACAAAGAGGAAGTTCAACAAAATCAAAATGCTTTGGAAAAGTAGATTAATATAATAATACTTTGTTATTGAGATTCTCTAACCATTCATTGTAGAAATAGATGGCTAGTGTTCTGGAAAGCAGGTGTCAGTTGTGGGTTAATTAAATACCAAGGAGATGTTCAATACTTGGGGGCAGGTGAGCAAAAAATTACATAATTTGATTCCAGGGCAAGACTGCCAAATTTAAATTTTATTTTTCCTCTACCTATAATACAATATAGAGTAGGAAAGGAATGTCATAAAATTACAAAAAAAGAAAAGTTAAAAATATTACTGAGAGGATCACTGTCTTAGAAAGGAAACTCTCATGAATGATATATTTTCTTTCTGAAACTCAGTAGAGCATTGCTAGCCTACACTATTTTAAACTCTTTTAAAATAGACTCAGTTGCGATGTTCTTCAGCTGAGCTATTTCCTGTATGTAACATCTATCTCAATTGTTATGAGTAAAATAAGGGCAATTTTGACATCTTGGGTTACTCTAGAAATTGAAACAATTTTAGCATTGCTTATCAATGCAGATAGACTCCAGGGTCAGTTCTTCTTCCTCTGAGACAAACTCACAATGAAATTCCACAGGTATTATGAACCGGATCTTCATCATAAGGTCATTCTTTAGAAATAGTAAATATAGGAACACATACTGGCTGGATTACATTTAGTGCCCTACTCATTAAATGATATTCTTCACGTTTATTGCCTCTCATTACCTTATAACTGTTACACCAAGAGAAAATACATTCCATTTGTCCTAGTTCCATTTTTAGTGTATAACCTCTTACTAATATAAATGAGAACTTGGAAACTCAAAGGCAAGCATGTAATTGATGCTCTCATTTGGTCACATATTGTTCTTCCCTCATCTTTATTTCTCTCATTATATTTCACATTGCCTTTCACCTTATTAATAATAATTTTCCTATGAGATTATGCCCATAATCTCTGGACACACACACCCATACACCACTGAAACATCAAAAAGGGAAGTAAGCATCTTTTTTGCATAAATAATTTATCCAAAAAGACAAAATGTTGACTAGAAGGAAGTCAGCAACTATTCTCTAATGAAAAAGAAACACCATTGATATCTCTTTTATTTCTTGCTGACAAATATGAAAATGAATTGAAATCCCAGGAGCAAAAATAATCAGAAAATATTTTTATATTACAAGGGAGTTTGCAATCTATTACATATCTGGAAAATACTATTCATTTGACTTTTCTTTTTTATTTTTTTTTTTGGAAAATTTCCATTAAGTTTACCTTGTCTGTTTTTGCTAATTGTGATACCTTTTTTTTAACTTATAAAAAACAAAAGGTAGATCTCACCATTACCTGAAAACATCTGCACAAGAATCTTAGAATCTTAAACTTTGATTTTATAAGCTGTGCACAGTAAGAACAATGGCAAGTACTTCTCGGCTTTTGGAGCCTTATTTCCCTCACCATTCCCATTTATGGAATAAGAAAAAAATTGTCTGTTATCCCCTGATCATAGCTCCTCTTGCAGCAGGAGTAGAAACTAACCAGCAGCCTATTCATACACGTGTATACACATATACATATGACTGACAACTGGTTATAAAGGAAAACTTGGGCAGGGTGGTGGTGGTGTACACTTTAGTCCCAGCACTCAGGAGGTAGAGGCAGGTGGATCTCTGTTAGTTCGAGGCCACGCTTGTCTACAAAAGCTAGTTCCAGGACAGGCACCAAAGCTACACAGAGAAACTCTGTCAAAAAAACAAAACAAAACAAAAACAAAAACCTGCAAACAAGATTAAATAATTATCAATTTCAAATATTTCTTTAATTATCTAAAATGCATGTGTGGTAATTTAAATGAGAATGTCCTTCTAGGCTCATATATTTGAGTGCTGGGTAACTGTTACCCAGTTACCCAAGTTAGAATAACTATTTGGGAAGGATTCTGAGATGTGACCTTGTTGAAGGAGATGTATTATTTAGGTTTCAACAGCCTACACCATTCCCAGTGTGCTCTATCTGCCTAGTGTTTTCAGACCAGAGACTCCTCTAGGGACATGAATTCCTGCTTGTGGTCATGTTTCCTGACATGATAGTCATGGACTCTAACCCTCTGAAACTGTAAGCCAATAAACTCTTTCTTTTATAAGTTTTCTTGGTCACTAGTATTTTGCCACAGTAAAAGAATAGTTAATTAAGACAACTTACAATATCAAAATGTTTTTCTTGCATTCTATTATTGTTATATGCCATAATTGGCTGCAAATCATGCCATCATACTTATCCTAATTATGAAGCTGAGGAGATAGCTCAGTTGTTAAGAGTGCATACTGTTCTTCAAGAAGAGCTGAGTCCATTTCCTAGAATCCATGCCAGAAGGCTTACATCACATATAACTGCTACTTTAGTGATCAGGTACACTCTTTTGGTATTCAAAAGTACTTGAATACATGTACACAGTTACACACAGAAAAATCATATACATATTATTAAATATTAAATAAATGGCAGACTACAATTCCACTACAGGCAGAGCTGTGCCAGAACCGAGAGGAAAACAGCTGCTAACATCCTGTCCCCATCAGCCACTGAGTCCTTGGATTTGTTCCAACTCTCTGATAAAACATGGTAGAATCTATCATCTATCTATCTATCTATCTATCTATCTATCTATCTATCTATCTATCTATCATCTATCTATCTATCTATCCTATCTATCCATCCATCTATCTATTTGGGACAGAATTTCCATGTGTACCCTTAGGTGTCCTGGAATTGGATCTTTAGACTTCTAGTCACTTAACAAAGAAGTATTGAAAAATATACTAATCTAAATATAATTTTACACAATTGAAACATTTGCTTTCTGAGTAATTATTTTTTTAATTTATTTTTTATTGCAAAGATACAGAATGAAAAGCCTTAAAGTTTAAATCAAACTTATATTTAGTAAAATCTCTAAAAGAATTGAAGGAAAATAATGTTTATAAAGGATATAATCACATTACATAAGCAACCATATTCCAAGAAATTAAATATGTATTAAAATCTGAAATAGTTTGAATTTGCTGGTTCTTTAACACATTATCTTTTATTATTATTTATTTATTTATTTACTAAAGATTTCTGTCTCCTCCCAGCCACCGCCTCCCATTTCCCTCACTCTCCCCCAGTCAACTCCCCCTCTCTCATCAGCCCAAAAAGCAGTCAGAGTTCCATGCCCTGTTGGAAGTCCAAGGACCACTCACTTCCTTCCAGGTCTAGTAAGGTGAACATCCAAACAGCCTAGGATCCCACAAAGCCAGTACGTGCAGTAGGATCAAAACCCAGTGACGTTGTTTTTGACTTCTCAGCAGTCCACTTTGTTCAGCGAGTCCTGTTTTATTTCATGCTTTTTCAGACCCAGTCCAGCTGGCCTTGGTGAGTTCCCGATAGAACACCCCCATTGTCTCAATGTGTGGGTGAACCCCTCTCGGACCTGAGTTCCTTGCTCGTGCTCTCTCTCTTTCTGCTCCTGATTTGGACCTTGGGGTTGTAGTCCGGTGCGCCAATGTGGGTCTCTGTCTCTGTCTCCTTTCATCGCCTGATGAAGGTTAATATTCAGGAGGATGCCTATATGTTTTTCTTTGGGTTCACCTTCTTATTTAGCTTCTCTAGGATAACGAATTATAGGCTCAATGTCCTTTATTTATGGCTAGAAACCAAATATGAGTGAGTACATCTCATGTTCCTCTTCAGGACCGCAAGGGGTGCACCCACACACTGAGACAATAGGGATGTTCTATCGGGAACTCACCAAGGCCAGCTGGCCTAGGTCTGAAAAAGCATGGGATAAAACCGGACTTGATGAACATAGCTGACAATTAGGACTACTGAGACCTCAAGAACAATGGCAATGGGTTTTTGATCCTACTGCACGTACTGGCTTTGTGGGAGCCTAGGCAGTTTAGATGCTCACCTTACTAGACCTGGATGGAGGAGGGTGGTCCTTGGACTTCCCACAGGCAGGGAACCCTGACTGCTTTTCAGGGTGACTAGGGAGGGGGACTTGACTGGGGGAGGGGAAGGGAAATGGGAGGCGTTGGCGGGGAGGAGGCAGAAATCATAAATAAATAAATAAATAAATAAATAAATAAATAAATAAATAAAAAGAAAGAAAAACCTGGGACTCTAAAAAAAATTATTGTTCACCTTTCAATCAAATATAATATATATACTCATTAGCTATACATTTTAATGGCTTTTTAATTGAAAATGATATTTTTATACAACCGTAAATTTTTAATATGATTCAAGCTTATTGTCATACCTCTGTAATTCTATTTGCATTAGAACCTGCAGCATAAGACTCACAATTTCATGACCTATATTAGCTAACCAGTGACTTACCCTAGCATGAACAACTTACTGAGGCCCAGATTCTAAGTAAAAAAGAAAAGGAAGTTGAGAATATTTCTTAGTGGAAGAGTATATGCCTTTCATATGGGAGGTCCTTTATTCAATTTCCAGTATAAATAAATAAATAAATAAATAAATAAATAAAATCAATATACTATATTGTGTTGCCAACAGCTCAATGAACAACCTAAGTCAGAGGTCGTATTAACCTGTTCATAGGTGTCCACATATTGGCCAACTTCATGCATTTGGCCTAGAATATCTAAATTGATATCCTAAAAGAAAAATCAAACATGATTTCTCCCAACAAGAATTTTACATCAAGGTTAAAGCCAAAATAGCAAATTATGTTTCATTTTTCAAAGTTAAGAATATGATATTTTCTTTGTATGGAAGAAAAAGCCTATGTTTAAAGATGTGGAAAAACATCAATGCAATTTCAGCAAATTTACATTGAAAGCAATTTTATAAAATTGCATATGACACCTGCAGCAAAGAAATACTATTTTAGCATAATTTTATATAGTGCAACTTTTCACAATCACAAAACTTCAAATACAAGATTATGAGATATAGAAATCATTAGCCATTTTCCATATCTTTTGTTTATAAAATATTTGTACCACTTAGTAAAACTAGAATCATACTTTAAACTTTCATAGAAGTAAGTAGTATTTCCCCATTTTATGAAAGAGTAGGTAATTATGAGAACCAGCATACTGAATTGCAAAAGAAAAGGAAACCTACTAAACTTAATTTCAGTTTGCTAATATTTGATAATATATTTAAACTTGAAGCATTTAATTTATATAATGCTTCTAAAATTATCATTCATTTGCATTTATTTACAATCATTGAATGTTCTGCATCAGAAAAAGAGGATACAAGTTAATATTTCTAAATGAAACACCTGGATCATTTTCAATTACATTTTCTCAATTATTGAACTTAGTTGACAAGCTTTTAACTAGTATTAATTACTATATATAGTTCAGTAAGAAACAAACAACAGATGTTTATTAAATATTCTTACAAAGTACACTCAATTTAGATAGTCATCTCCAATTTAATTAATTAAATCATCCCCCTCAATATTCCCTTTTTCCCACATTTCGTCATTCCTTCCCCGTTTTGCTTCCTTCCTCCTATACCTTTTCTTTTTCTTTTATTTTTTCCTCAGATTGCAAAATAAAATAAACATTATCTGAATTAAAGAAAATATTTATGAAGCAGAAAAAAATGTTTCTTGAACTCATTAGTTGAGAAACAAAACAATTTAGGAATTACCATATATTGCTTCATATTGCTTTAAGGTCTCAAAATTTTCTCTTCCTACAGATTGCTTTAGAAACTAAATTAAGCAATTCAAATGAACAGCTTAAGTAAAGTTTCTATTTAAAAACAACCTTACAAAATATTGAAAAATCTATCTTTAGTCAGAATATAACATATTCTTTAAAAACATCAAAATTGGATTATTCATGTTTCCTGATCTCAAATCTTAAAAATTAACTTTCCTTGAAGAGTGGATTTGGCAAAGCCTACCATCTTTTGTTCAGTTTCCTACTTCTCTCTGCTAATAATCCTATTTATAAATAAGAACATCAGTTCATGCAGAGAATTTGGAGGTGAATAACTAGGAAAAATTTACAAAATCATAATTTACAGAATTATAGAAATAGAAAGTAATCCTTTTACTTGAAGAGTAACATTAACAAAGGACACATAAATAATATTGTTCTTAATGAAAAAATCCTAAGTTTTTTTCATAAAATAATATGTCCAGAAAGAAAAGATTATATGCATTATTTCTGCTCTTTTATGAAGTATGCCTGAAGATTTTGGCATGGGTAATTAGACATGAAATCAGGCTAATAGAAAGTTTGTGTAGAAGTTCCTTCTGTTTGTGTGTTGTTTTTCATTAGGAAATGAATAAAGAAACTTCCTTGGCCTAGTAGATAGGGTGGAACTTAGGTAGGCAGAGAAGAAAGAACTGAATTCTGGGAAGAAGAAGGCAGAGTCAGGAAAAAGCTGTGAATCCTCTGCCTTAAATAGACACTGGTTAGAATCTTTTCTGGTAATCCACTGCTATGTGGCAATACAAAAATTAATAGGAATGGGTTATATTAAGATGCAAGAATTAGCCATTAAGAGACTAGAAATAATGGGCCAAGCAGTATTTTAATGAATAGAGTTTTTGCATGGTTATTTCAGGGCTAAGTTAGCTAGACAGCCAGAGGAACAAATGGCCCTCTCCCTGCAACAGAAAGTAACTAGGTTTTTAAGTAAAAATATTTATTTTTGTTAATGGCTTTTACTTTTATATAGGAAATGCTAAAAAAATGCCATATATAAAAAAGTTAACGTGTGGAATAGTTGACTTGGTAGGCTAAGAGACCAATACAAAATTCTAAAATACAAAACAAACAAATGAACAAAAAACCAGGAGCATAAGATACAGAGATGGCTAAACAATGAAGGGTTCTTCTTGCTTATTTAGATTTCCAGAGTTTAGTTTCTAACAATCAAATGAGAGAGTTGACTTCCACCTGTAACTCCATCTACAGGGAACCTGATATTCTCTCTTGGCCTTCATGAGCCTTTAGAGTGCATACCTACTCATCAATAGTTTCTCACATCATGAGATTGAGGGCAGGGATGGGTACAAGAAATTAATCATTTGCATGCAAAATTCAAGATGTCATTGTTTTTTACCACTGAATAGAACTCTAAAGTGTATATTGCCACACCTTCTTTATTTATTCTTCTATTGAGGGGCACCTAGTTGTTTCCAGGTTCTGGCTATTACAAATAGTGCTGCTATGAACATAGTTGAACAAGTGCTTTTGTAGTATGATTGGGCATCTCTTGGATGCCAAGAGCAGAATTGCTAGATCCTGAGTAGGTTGACCACCAGTTTCCTGAGAAACTGCCACATTGATTTCCAAAATGGTTGAACAAGTTTGCATTCCCACCAACAATGGATGAGTGTTCCCCTTACTCCACATCCTCTCCAGCAAAGGCTATCAATTGGTGGTTTTGATTTTAGCTATTCTGACAGGTGTAAGATGGTATCTCCAAGTTGTTTTGATTTGAATTTCCCTGATGGCTAAGGAGGTTGAGCATGACCTTAAGTGTCTTTTGGCCATTTGAACTTCTTCTCTTGAGAATTCTCTGTTCAGTTCAGTGCCCCATTTTTTAATTGGGTTAATTAGAGTTTAAATGTCTAGTTTCTTGAGTTCTTTATATATTTTGGATATCAGACCTTTGTCTGATGTGGGGTTGGTGAAGATCTTCTCCAATTCAGTAGGTTGCTATTTTGTCTTATGACAGTGTCCTTTGCATTACAGAAGCTTCTCAGTTTTAGGAGGTCCCGTTTATTCATTGTTGCTCTTATTGTCTGTGCTACTGGGGTTCTACATAGGAAGTGGTCTCCTGTGCCCATATATTGCAGACTACTTCCCACTTTCTCTTCTATCAGGTTCAGTGTGGTCAATTTTATATTGAGGTCTTTAATGCATTGAGTTTTGTGCAGGGTGATAGATATAGATCTATTTTCATTCTTCTACAGGTTGACATCAAGTTATGCCAGCACCATTTGTTAAAGATGCTTTCTTTCTTCCATTGTATAATTTTAGCTCCTTTGTCGAAAATCAGGTGTTCATAGGTTTGTGGATTAATATCTGGATCTTTGATTGCAAATGGCTGGAAATAGAAAACACTTTACTGAGTGAAATAACCCAGAACCAAAAAGAGAAATATGGTATGTACTAACTCATTAGTGGATTCTAGTCATAAAAAAGAACATTGAGCCTATGGTTAGTGATCCTAAAGAAGCTAAATAAGAAGGTGAACCCAAAGAAAAACATATATTTATCCTCCTGGAAATTGGAAGTAGACAAGATTGCCAGGAAAAAGTTGAGAGCACTGGGGTGGGGGTGGGGTTAGGGGGAATGGGAGATGGGGAGAGAGAAGGAAGGGTTGTGGAGAGCTTGGGGGAATGTGATATTTGAGATAGAGGAAGGGTGGATATGGGAGCGGGGAAGAAGATATTTTAACTAAGGGAGCCATTTTAGGGTTGGCAAGAGACTTGGCTCTAGAAGGCTTTCCAGGTGTCAAGGGGATTTCACCAACTAGGTCCTTGGGCAACAGAGGAGAGGGTGCCTGAACTGACCTTCTCCCATAGCCACACTGATGAATATCTTGCATATCACCATAGAATCTTCATCTGGCAATGGATGGAGATAGAGACAGAGACCCTCATTGGAGCACTGGAACTGTGCTCTCAAGGCCCAGATGAAGAGCAGAAGGAGAGAGAACATGAACAAGGAAGTCAGGACCGCGAAGGGTGCATCCACCCATGGAGACGATGTGATTAATCTAATGGGAGCTCACCAAGGCCAGCTAGGCTGGGACTTAATGAGCATGTGATCAAACTGGACTCTCTGATTATGGCTGACAATGAGGGCAGACTGAGAAGCCAATGATAATGACTCCGGGTTTTGATTCTACTGCATATACTGGCATTTTGGGAGTCTACTCTGTTTGGATGCACACCTTCCTAGACCTTGATGGAAGGGGGAGGGCTTTGGACTTCCCACAGGGCAGGGCACCCTGACTGCTCTTAGGACTGGAGAGGGAGGGGGTGGGGGAGTGGAAGGGAAATGGAAGCATGGGATGATGTGGAAATTTAAATAAATAAAAATATGTGCTCATAAAAAAAGAAATTAATCATCACCTTTGGTCATCAACCAATCCTAGCAATAAAGGTATGTTGGCTAATAATGATTGGGCTAATTTGTTTTTGTATTCTGACCTTAACAGATTTTTACTAAACTATATGCCTTTCTAAAACTTTAGATTATCTTCTTGGGTATTTACCTCAAGGCTATTCAATGAAAACATAACCACCAGCAATACAAATCTTTTCTTTAGTCCTAGATAAATAGTGGTTGTCTTTTGGGTTTATCAAACCTCAAGCTTAGAAGAATTGCTACTTATTTTAAAAGAATTCAAGGTTTTTTTTTCATACTCTTGGGGAAAGAGCAGATTACAACAAATAATCAAAGAAATGAAACAAAAACCATTTTTATTTTTAGAATTAAGCATTGATGAAAATATTAATCTCTTAGGCATCTCAGGGATAATCAAAGGTAAATTTAAAATTCAAGCTGTAAAGTTTAAGATATAATTTTTCAATAAAAATGATGAGGAAACCTGCTGAGAGATTATCTTTTTCTTACCTGACTGGAAGATATGCTCATTAAATCACAAAAAAGTGGCATATTAAATAAGTCCTGACCAATGACAATATCAGTTGAAATGCAAAAGTGAATGGGTAAAAACTTATGGAGCCCCACCCATAGATGACAATTTATAGGGAATAAACCTCCAAATTAGTTATACAATAGCAAATGGTCATCTCTAACCAAATATAGAGACAAACAGCACTAAAAAGACTCACTGAATTATTACTTCATTTTGAGAATAGTGGATGAGTCTGTACCTTGATAGAAAACCAAAATCAGTCATGACTGATACTGATAGATTGATACATGAATTCTTCCCAGGAATACAAAGACTACAACTATATATATATATATATATATATATATATATATATATATATATATATATATATTGATCAGAATAAATTGAGGCAAGAAGATAACATAAGTATATTCAAATTAGATCAATAAAACTGCTCCAAAGAGTTTATCTAACACACAGACTGAGGAACAGGCAGAGTTTACTCTCCTGGATCATTTAAAAAAATAGGTATCTTAAACATAGTGGTTCCATCAACCTGACATGTGACTGATTACCCAGTGTGTGTGTCAAGGAACCATTATATACTGTTCCTATCTATTCTCCGTTATAGACTGGATTACTGTTCTTCTCTAAGAAAAATTAAATTTTAGATAATCACTTGAAACTGAGAAGAACTATTGGAATATTCATATAGGGAATAAAAGTAATGAAAAGATTATATGCCAAAATATATTTTGTTTATTCTAAGAAAATTTTCAGAATCATAATGAGATTTATTATTGCTAAATATCTTGAGTTTAGCAACTATTGAAGCAAAGAGGCAGTTAAATCAGACTTTATGTTTTACCAGGTTGTTAAGAGGTGCATAGAAGAACAAAAGAAAGTCAGGGAAGAAAGCAATTGGCAGATGATATTACGTCTGAGGTAGAGAAAAGAGTTCCTAGGAAAATGAGGCAATATTAATTTGTGGTGATTCCGCTAGTTAAATAGTGTTACTGATGTAAAACTTTTGTTTGTGAAGCTGTAGATCATTTTTACCTTACTGTAACCTGAGAACTTCTGAGGCTGAAGCAGAGAGGTCAAGAATTTGAGACCAGTCTGGGATACACAGTGAGATCTTGTCTCTACTAAAACATAAAAGTAACATGGAAAAAAAATAAACTTCACTGAATTAT
This sequence comes from Microtus agrestis, assembly GCA_902806775.1. Lineage (NCBI taxonomy): Eukaryota > Metazoa > Chordata > Mammalia > Rodentia > Cricetidae > Microtus > Microtus agrestis. Next base: position 158,908 of record CADCXT010000555.1, read on the forward strand.
GTCAGCTGGAAAGACTCAAAGTGTTACCTAACAGATGGAATGTTGAAATTGAGATGTTTCAAAGTTTAACAAGATTTTGGAAGTGATTAGAATAATGAAAATAAATATTATTAGCAGGAACCTTTGAACAAGTTATACTATACAAGTGAAAAAATAGCAGTAAAACAAGTAGTTACAAATGCCATTCCCTAAAATGACATCTCATTCCTCTCTGCACCGTCTGCTCATAGACAAATGGTAAACCTGAAGACAAAAACTCTTGAGATCAACACTGAGAGTCAAATGAGCCTTTGCATTTTTCTTAGTTCAATCTTTAAACACATAAAAAAAATCTGGTTTTAGAAATTGTGGACAAGATGATTCCCAAAAAATTTCTCCAATGTTTCTCTTGCTAGAACCACATGTGGGTCTGGGGTAGTAATATTCATATGTTGACATGCTCAGGTAATCAGCTGCCCAACCAAGAACAACAGCAAACTGAGTCATTTCAAATCTAAGAGCTCTAAAGAAGAGGAAAGTCTGTTAAGGGCCATACACCCAGCTATTTTGTTTCCTTTCAACTTTTCCTATGAAGAGAAATAAACTCATATTCTAAGAAGATCAGAGCATAAAGATAAAAGGCTCTCTTGTCAGAAAATCCATCTCATCTTAGAATGTCATATAAGGAAAATTCACAGGATGTAACCAGTATGACACTTTCCAAATGTTTTCTGCCATGTACTCAGCGTCTATGACTCACCACCCAGAAAGTGATAATATAACCAGAGAGAAATCATGGAGGTATTGGAGATACAAGATAAGTTTTATATACTCATTTACAATGAATAATAACATCGTTGGGAGAAACTCTGCAGCAGTTTATAAAATAATTTTGATTATTGAATTTAAAAAAAAGATGGTCTTGATCCAGACGAGTTAGATGGAGATACATGTAAACATGGCAAGAACACACCAATGTGCCACAGAACATCATGCTGTCAAAAAACGACAATTTGTCAACCTGCATTTTATCAGTCAAAAGCAAATAACTAGCTCTGCGTCTACTCAAACACAATTCTCATTACTGTTGCCCAATCAATTTATGCCATGTCTGCCACAATAAAATGCTCTTTTGTAAACCTTCGCAGGCACTGGATTTCAAAATCACCAGAGAAAGATGTATGTAAAATTATAGAATTTGAATTCATAGTTTATATTTACTTAGACTTTACATTCTAAATGGGTAAGACCTGCACTGTGTGTAATGTGTTCAGGATAATGTTTAAGTGTATTTCATTAAAGCTTTACATTTGAATTAATTTATGTTGTTAAAATATTTTCATTCTAAAGAATCAAGTACATTATGCTTTCAATATTAGAGACAGGAAGTTCTTATAATTTGGTGATAAGCAAGGCAAAGCCCTTAGAATATAGATTATTTTTCAATATAAGGATGATCCAAAGGGCAAAAAAAGTTTGCAGAAAAATATTATGATGATGAATAAATAGTTAAAAAAATAGCTTGAAATTAGCAAAGTAAGTTTATTCATATGTAGAGAGAAATTAATGACTATAAAAATGCCGTGGTGAACATATGTATGTAAATCTCAGTACTGCAGTTTTGCTTTTTCTCACTTACTTTATTTATTTATTTATGTCTCTCTTTATTTCTAGAGAAGTCCGAAAACATCACAGATGTTGTATGCGGTATCACTTAGCATAGAGAAAAAAAAGAGCAACTTTGAAATTTGTCAACACATTCAAATGCATTAAGGATTGAATGCTGTTTCCTCACTACAGTTTCTGCACAGCTCATACACTAGTTGCTTTTATGTGCCTAACCAATAAATCTAGAGCACACGTGAGGGCACTTTAAAGCCAAACTGGTCATAAACTCTGATCTTGCAGAATGTTGTGTGTGTATTCACATTTGTGTCCTCCATATTAGATATGTGATCATGTGGAACTGCTTAATCAATTAATAAAACATTAACATGTTTGAAATTCTCAATAATATAAAATGCACAATGGAAGACAGTTGATCACACTGAGCTCAAAAAAGCAAGCATAAAAGGTTCGTAATTGTTTTTAGCTATTATAAAAATAAAACAGACATATTTTATGTTATAAAAATAGAAAAAGAGTAGGGTATAGAGATTAAAATAAAGATAGTGGTATATAAAAATGAAAGAAAATATAAACACTTTCTTCTAAAATAGAATAAAGTTGGCTTGACAGGTAGCCCAGGAGTTTGAAGCACTGGTACACAGGCCTGAGGACCCCAGTGCAGTATACAAATGCCACAAGGTGGCAGGAGAGAACTGATATCAGAAAGTTGTGAGTTGTACTGTGACTTTCAAACACACACACATGAACACGAGAACAGAAAATGAATGAATGACTAAATGTATAAATGAATGGGTTTTGTTTTCTTTCATTTGTTAAGTGGGTCCAGAGAGATGCCTTAAAGTTAGGAACATTCACTTTTCTTCTAAAGAACTCTAGTTGAATTGTCAGAATTCATATGCTATCTCACAACCATCTGCAACTCATACAAAAGGAAAAAATACATGAAAATAATCTAGTGATTCAACAACTAGAGAAATGACACATGTTTAATACATATATATGTTACAAAACACACAAATAAAAGCATCCTTATATATGTAAAAACATAAAATATATAAAAAGTATGTATATATATTATGACATAAAATACAATATAAATTTATTTATATCTATAAAATCTTGGGCTTCATCATCTCTTCTTTTCTCCACTTCTCTGCTCTCATTAGATTTAATGTTTTCTTTGACTATATCCATTTATTCTACTGTACCTTCAATGCCTGAAATTTTCACCTCCATCTATTGTATTCTGTTGTTGAAACTTGCTTCTGTAATTCTATTTTGAATTCCTAAATTTTTAAATTCCAGATTTCCCTCAAATTGTTTTCTTTACTGCTTCTTCTATTTTCACGTTTTGAACAGTTTTATCTGTTTCCTTCAGCTGTGTGTTTATATTTTCCTGTACTTATTTAAGGAATGTATTTATTTCCTCTGTGAGAACCTCAATTACCTTTTAAGGTCTTGTTCTTCGGATCTGTAGGAATATTCAGGACAAGTATGGGGAAGAAAGTCTGTAGCATCTGTTGTGGGTGGGGGCAGAGAGGAAAGGGAGAAACAACATGTTTTCTGCTACAGAGCTGAGTATGATTCCGGAGCATTGGATCTGGAGAAGAAGATTGTGTTTCCACCTTCGGTCTACTTATTGTCCTCAATAGATAGCAGTTTCAAGGAACATGGATGCCATAAACTTTAGCAGGGATGGTTGGAATTTCAAATATAAACCATAGTTTTAAAAAATTATTGTTGATGGCTATACTTTTAATCATCTGATTGATGATAGAAATTATTCAGTACAAATCTGGTTGAGATGAAAAAAATCAAACAAGATTTTTCCATTTATTTGTTTTTATTTATTTATTTATTTATTAAAAATTTCCACCTTCTCTCCTCCTCCCATTTCCCTCTCACGCCCCGTCCCCTCCCCTCCCTCTCCAGTCCTAAAAGCAGTCAGGGTTCCCTACCCTTTGGGAAGTCTAAGGTCCTCCCCCCTCCATCCAGGTCTAGGAAGGTGAGAATCCAAACAGACTAGGTCCCACAAAGCCAGTTCATGCAGTAGACTCAGAACCCAGTGCCATTGTCCTTGACTTCTCAGTCAGCCCTCATAGTCAGCCACAATCAGAGGTCCGGTTTGATCACATGCTCCATCAGTCCCAGTTCAGTTGGCCTTTTTGAGCTCCCATTAGATCAGTCCCACTGTCTCAGTGGGTGTATGCACTCCTCCCAGTCCTGACTTCCTTGCTCATGTTCTCCCTCCTTCTACTCCTCATTTGGACTATGGGAGCTCAGTCCAGTGCTCCAATGTGGGTCTCTGTCTCTATTTCCATCCATGGCCAGATGAAGGTTCTATGATGATATGCAAGATATTCATCAGTGTGGCTATGGGATGAGGCCAGTTCAGGCACTCTCTCCTCTGCTGCCCAAAGAACAAACTGGGAACACCTGGGAACCCCTCTAGAGTCAAGTCTCTTGCCAACCCTAAAATGGCCCCCTTAATTAAGATATCTACTTCCCTGCCCCATATCCACCCTTGCTCCATCCCAACCATCCCATTCCCCCAAATTCTCCACGATCCTCCCCTTCTCAGTTCTCTCTCCCCATCTTCTGTTACCCCCGCCCCATCCCCAGGCCCGTGCTCCCAACTTTTGCCTGGCAATCATGTCTACTTCCAGTAACCAGGAGGATAGCTATATGTTTTTCTTTGGGTTCCCCTTCTTATTTAGCTTCTCTAGGATCACAAATTATAGGCTCAGTGTCCTTTATTTATGGCTAAAATCCCCTTATGAGTGAGGACATACCATATTCCTCAATTGGGGTCTGGATTATCTCACTCAGTAAAGTGGTTTTTATTTACATCCATTTGTATGCAAATTTCAAGATGTCATTGTTTATTAACGCTGAGTAAAACTCTAAAGTGTATATGTGCCACACATTCTTTATCCATTTTTTATTGAGGGGCTCTTAGGTTGTTTCCAGGCTCTGGCTATTACAAATAGTGCTTCTATGAACATAGTTGAACAAATGCTTTTGTAGCATGATTGGGCATCTCTTGGATATATTCCCAAGAGTGGAATTGCTGGACCCTGAGGTAAGTTGACTCCAAGTTTTCTGAGAAACTGCCATACCGATTTCCAAATTGGTTGCACAAGTATGCATTCCCACCAACAATAGATGAGTGTTCCCCTTACTCCACATCATCTCCAGCATAGGCTATCATTGGTGTTTTTTTTATTATTTTTTATTTATTAAAGATTTCTGTCTCTTCCCCACCGTCGCCCCCACTGTCGCCCCCCCCCGTTCCCCCCTCCCCCAATCAAATCCCCCTTCCTCGACCGCCCAAAGAGCAATCAGGATTCCCTACCCTGTGGGAAGTCCAAGGACCACCCACCTCTATCCAGGTCTAGTAAGGTGAACATCCAAACTGCCTAGGCTCCCACAAAGTCAATAGGTACAGTAGGATCAAAAACCCATTGCCATTGTTCTTGAGGTCTCAGTAGTCCTCACTGTCCACTATGTTCAGCGAGACCGGTTTTAACCCAGGCTTTTTTAGACCCAGGCCAGCTGTCCTTGGTGAGTTCCAGACATCACATCCCCACTGCCTCAGTGTGTGGGTGCACCCCTCGTGGTCCCGAGCTCCCTGCTCGTGCTCTCTCTCCTTCCGCTCTTGACTTGGACCTTGAGATTTCAGTCCAGTGCTCCAATGTGGGTCTCTGTCTCTGTCTCCTTTCATCGCCTGATGAAGGTTAATATTCAGGAGGATGCCTATATGTTTTTCTTTGGGTTCTTCTTCTCATTTGGCTTCTCTAAGAACCCGAATTATAGGCTCAATGTCCTTTATTTATGGCTAGAAACCAAATATGAGTGAGTACATCCCATGTTCCTCTTTTTGGGTCTGGCTTACCTCACTCAGGATAGTGTTTTCAATTTCCATCCATTTGCCTGCAAACTTCAAGAAGTCCTTGTTTTTTACTGCTGAGTAGTACACTAATATGTATATATTCCATACTTTCTTCATCCATTCTTTAATTGAAGGGCATCTAGGTTATTTCCAGGTTCTGGCTATTACAAACAATGCTGCTATGAACATAGTAGAGCATATACTTTTGTTGTATGATACGGCCTCTCTTGGGTATATTGTGTATTGGGTCCATGGGTAGGTTGATCTCAAATTTCCTGAGAAACCTCCACACTGCTTTCCAGAGTAGTTGCACAAGTTTGCATTCCCACCAGCAATGGATGAGTGTACCCCTTTCTCCACAACCTCTCCAGTAAAAGCTATCATTGGTGTTTTTGATTTTAGCCATTCTGACAGGTGTAAGATGGTATCTTAAAGTTGTCTTGATTTGCATTTTCCCTGATCGCTAAGGAATTTGAGCATGACTTTAGGTGTCTTTTGGCCATTTGAACTTCTTCTGTTGAGAGATCTCTGTTCAGCTCAGTGCCCCATTTTATAATTGGGTTGATTAGCCTTTTACGGTCTAGTTTCTTGAGTTCTTTATATATTTTGGAGATCAGACCTTTGTCACTTGCGGGGTTGGTGAAGATTTTCTCCCAGTCAGTGGGTTGCCTTTCTTTCTTAGCGACAGTGTCCTTTGCTTTACAGAAGCTTCTCAGTCTCAGGAGGTCCCATTTATTCAATGAGGCCCTTACTGTCTGTGCTGCTGGGGTTATACGTAGGAAGTGGTCTCCTGTGCCCATGTGTTGTAGAGTACTTCCCACTTTCTCTTCTATTAGGTTCAGTGTGTTTGGATTGATATTGAGGTCTTTAATCCACTTGGACTTGAGTTTTGTGCATGGTGATAGATATGGATCTATTTTGATTCTTCTACAGATTGACATCCAGTTTTGCCAACACAATTTGTTGAAGATGCTCTCTTTTTTCCATTGTATACTTTTAGCTCCTTTATCGAAAATCAGGTGCTCATAGGTTTGTGGGTTAAAGTCAAGGTCTTCTATTCGATTCCATTGGTCAACTTCTCTGTTTTTATGCCAATACCAAGCTGTTTTCAATACTGTAGCTCTGTAATGGAGTTTGAAGTCAGGGATGGTAGTGCCTCCAGATGTTCCTTTATTGTATAAGATTGTTTTGGCTATCCTGGGTTTTTTGTTTTTCCATATAAAGTTGATTATTGTCTTCTCCATATCTGTGAGGAATTTTGATGTGATTTTGATGGGGATTGCATTGAATCAATAGATTGCTTTTGGTAGAATTGCCATTTTTACTATGTTGGTCCTCCCAATCCAAGAGCATGGGAGATCCTTCCATTTTTTGGTGTCCTCTTCTATTTCTTTCTTCAAAGACTTAAAGTTCTTGTCAAATAGATCTTTCACTTCCTTGGTCAGGCTTACCCCAAGATACTTTATGCTCTTTGTGGCTATCGTGAAAGGTGATGCTTCTCTGATTTCCCTCTCTGTTTCTTTATCCTTAGTGTATAGGAAGGCAACTGATTTTTTGGAGTTGATCTTGTATCCTGCCACATTACTAAAGGTGTTTATCAGCTGTAGGAGTTCTTTGGTAGAGTTTTTGGGGTCGCTTATATATACTATCATATCATCTGCAAATAACGAAAGCTTAACTTCTTCCTTTCCAATAGGAATCCCCTTGATCCCCTTATGTTGTCTTATTGCTATTGCTAGAATTTCAAGCACTATATTGAAGAGGTATGGAGAGAGTGGACATCCTTGTCTTGTTCCTGATTTTAGTGGGATGGCTTTGAGTTTTTCTCTGTTTAATTTAATGTTAGCTGTCGGCATGCTGTAAATAGCTTTTATTATATTTAGGTATGACCCTTGTATCCCTAGTCTCTCCAATACCTTTATCATAAAGGGGTGTTGAATTTTGTCGAATGCTTTTTCAGCATCTAATGAAATGATCATATGGTTTTTTTCTTTCAGTTTATTTATATGGTGGATTACGTTAATAGATTTGCGTATGTTGAACCAGCCCTGCATCTCTGGGATGAAGCCTACTTGATCATAATGGATAATTTTTCTAATGTGTTCTTGAATTCGGTTTGCCAGTATTTTATTGAGAATTTTTGCATCAATATTCATGAGTGAGATAGGCTTGTAATTCTCTTTCTTGGTTGGGACTTTGTGTGGTTTTGGTATCAGGGTAACTGTAGCTTCATAAAAGGAATTTGGCAATGACTTTTCTCTTTCTATATTGTGAACTACATTAAGGAGTATAGGTATTAGCTCTTCTTGGAAGTTCTGGTAGAATTCTGCATTGAAACCATCTGGTCCTGGGCTTTTTTTGGAGGGGAGATTTTTGATAACAGCTTCTAGTTCTTCTCGACTAACGGGTCTATTTACATCATTCACCTACTCTTGGTTTAGCTTTGGTATAAGGTACTTATCTAAAAAAATGTCCATTTCTTTTGCTTTTTCCAGTTTTGTGGCACACAGGCTTTTGTAGTAAGATCTAATGATTCTCTGAATTTCCTCTGTGTCAGTGGTTATGTCCCCCTTTTCATTTCTGATCTTATTTATTTGCGTGTTCTCTCTTTGTTGTTTAATTAGTTTGGATAGGGGTTTGTCGATCTTGTTGATTTTCTCCAAGAACCAACTTTTTGTTTCATTGATATTTTTGGACTGTTTTCTGTGTTTCTATTTTGTTGATTTATGCCCTCAGTTTGATTATTTCCAGTCTTCTACTCCTCCTGGGCAGGTCTGCTTCCTTTTTTTCTAAAGCTTTCAGGTGTGCTGTTAAGTCCCCGATGTATGCTTTCTCCATTTTCTTTAAGTGTGCATTTAGTGCTATGAACTTTCCTCTTAGCACTGCTTTCATCTTGTCCCATAGGTTTGAGTATGTTGTCTCTTTATTTTCATTAAATTCAAGGAAGACTTTAATTTCTTTCTTAATTTCTTCCTTGACCCAGGTGTGGTTCAGTAGTTGACTGTTCAGTTTCCATGAGTTTGTCAGCTTTCTGGGGGTAGCATTGTTGTTGCCTTCTAACTTTAATCCGTGGTGATCTGATAAGACACAGGTGGACACTGATATTTTTTTGTATCTGTGGAGGTTTCCTTTGTTTCCGAGTATGTGGTCAATTTTTGCGAAGGTTCCATGAGCTGCAGAGAAGAAGGTATATTCTTTCCTATTTGGGTGGAGTGTTCTATAGATGTCTGTTAAGTCCAATTTCTTCATTACCTCCAATAATTCTCTTAATTCTCTATTAGGTTTCTGTCTGATTGACCTGTCCATTGGAGAGAGAGGTGTATTGAAGTCTCCTACTACTAGTGTGTGTGGTTTAATGTCTGCCTTCAGATCTAGTAATATTTCTTTTAGATAAGTGGGTGCTTTTGTATTAGGGGTGTAGATATTCAGGATTGATACGTCATCCTGATGACTTGTTCCTGTTATAAGTATAAAGTGTCCATCTCGATCTCTTCTTATTGATTTTACTTTGAAGTCAGTTTTTTTAGAAATTAATATGGCCACACCTGCTTTTTTCTTAGGACCATTTGCTTGAAAGACCTTTTCCCAACCCTTTACTCTGAGTAGATGCCTGTCTTTGTGGTTGAGATGTGTTTCTTGCAAACAGCAGAATGTTGGATCCTGTTTTCGTATCCAATCTCTTAGCCTGTGCCTTTTTATAGGTGAATTGAGACCATTAATATTAAGTGATATTAATGACCAGTGGTTGTTTACTCCAGTTATTCTTCTTGTTTTTGGTAGTAGAGTTTGTGTGTCTCCCTTCTTTGAGTTGTGCTGGTGAAGGGTCTCTAGATGCCTGAGTTCTTGTAGGCAGTGTTGGCCATGTTGGATTCCTTGGGTTGTGATTTTCCTTCTATTACCTTCTGTAGGGCTGGATTTGTGGCTACGTATTGCTTAAATTTGTTTTTATCCTGGAATGTCTTGTTTTCTCCATTGGTAGTGAATGATAGCTTGGCTGGGTATAGTAGTTTGGGTTTGCATCCATGGTCTCTTAGCTTCTCCAGTACCTCTATCCAGGACCTCCTGGCTTTCATGGTTTCCATAGAGAAGTCAGGTGTAAGTCTGATCGGTTTACCTTTATAAGTTACTTGGCCTTTTTCCTTTGCAGCTCTTAATATTCTTTCTTTAAACTGTATATTCTGTGTTTTGATTATTATATGGCGAGGGGATGTTTTTCTTTGATCCAATCTGTTTGGTGTTCTGTACGCTTCTTGAATATTCAAAGGAATATCTTTCTTTATGTTGGGGAAGTTTTCTGCCATAATTTTGTTAAAAATATTTTCTGGGCCTTTCAGCTGTGACTCTTCTTCTTCTTCTACTATTCCTATTATTCTTATGTTTGGTCTTTTTATTTTGTCCCATATTTCCTGCATGTTTTGTGATGAGAATTTGTTGGTTTTGCTGTTTTCTTTGATCAGTGTGTTTATTTTCTCTATGGTGTCCTCAGAATCTGAGATTCTTTCTTCTATTTCTTGTATTCTATTGATTATGCTTGTTTCTGTAGGCTCTGCTTGTTGACCTGGATTTTCCATATCCAGCTGGTGCTCAGCTTGTGTTTTCTTCCTTGCTTCCCTTTCAGTTTTCAATTCTTGAACTGTTTCCATTACCTGTTTGATCGTTTTTTTCTTGGTTTCCGGTTCTGTCTGTTTGATCGTTTTTTTCCCAGGGTATCATGGACGTATTTTCTCATTTCTTCAAACATTTGGTTATACTTCTCATCTATTTCTATAAGGGCATTTTTCACATGTTGTTTAATGGACTCTATTGCTTTCATAAAGTCAATTTTTTTCACTTCTTCCATATTAGGGTGTTCAAGTCCATCTGTTGTAAGATCATTGTGTTCTGGTGTTTTCATGTTGTTTTTCAGATTATTGGGTGAATTCTTGTCTTGGCGCCTGCCCATCTCCTCCTATTGAGGCTATCTAATGGGTCTTTTGAAACAGGATCAGGTTTCCCTGTTGGCCAGGGGCTCCTCTTATAAAATGCTGTTGCTCTGTTTCCTGGCTCCTGCCAGGGGCAAAGTTCCCTCTTGCCCCTCAGAAGGGTCTTCAGGAACAGGACCTGGCTCCTTCCTTGCTAGGGATCTCACCAACCAAGGGCCTACCTCTTTGCTTTAATTGTAGTGGGGTGATCTGCTCTCGGTGTTGTGTGCCGGTCCTCACAGTCTGTCGTTCCTCGCTGTCTGCCTTTGCCTGTGCGGGTGCTCTGCCGCGCCACCTCTTTGGTTTAATTGTCCTAGGGCGATCTGTTGAGCGCTGGTCCCGCCCGCCTGCCTGGCCATGCTGGTCCTGGTCTCCCTGCATCAGTCGTTCTGCGCCCTCTGCCCTGCATCAGGTCATTCCGCGCCGCCACCCTGCGTAGGTCGTCATTGGTGTTTTTGATTTTAGCTATTCTGATGGGTATAAGATCATATCTCAAAGTTGTTTTGCTTTGCATTTCCCTGATAGCTAAGGAGTTTGAGCATGACCTTAAGTGTCTGTTGGCCATTTGAATTTCTTCTGTTGAGAATTCTCTGTTCAGTTCAGTACCCCATTTTTAAATTAGGTTAATTAAAGTTTTAATGTCTAGTTTCTTGGGTTCTTTATATATTTTGGAGATTAAACCTTTTGTTGAAGATACTTTCTTCCATTGTATACTTTTAGCTCCTTTGTTGAAAATCAGGTGTTCATAGGTTTGTGGGTTAAAATTCGGGTCTTCTATTCGATTTAATTGGTCAACATCTCTGTTTTTGTGTCAATATCAAGCTGTTTTCATTATTGTAGCTCTGTAATAGAGTTTGAAGTCAGGGATGGTAATGCCTCCAGAAGTACTTTTATTGTATAGGAATGTTTTGGCTATCCTGTTTTTTTTTCATATAAAATTGATTATTGTTCTCTCAAGGTCTGTGAAGAGTTTTGTTGGGATTTTGATGGGGGTTGCATTGAATCTACAGATTGCTTTTGGTAGAATTGCCATTTTTACTATGTTGATCCTCCCAATCCAAGAGCAAGGGAGATTCTTCCATTTTCTGGTATCCTCTTCAATTTATTTCTTCAAAGACTTAAAGTTCTTGTCAAATAGATCTTTCACTTCCTTGGTTAGAGTTACCCCAAGATACTTTATGCTCTTTGTGGTTATCATGAAAAGTGATGTTTCTCTGATTTCTCTCTCTGCTTCTTTGTTCTTTGTGTATAAAAGGGCAACTGATTTTTTGAAGTTGATCTTGTATTTTGTCACATTACTAAAGGTGTTTATAAGCTGTAGGACAGGATTTCTCTGTGTAACAGTCCTAGCTCTCCTGGAGTTCTTGTAGATGAGGTTGGCCATGAACTCACAGAGATCTTCCTGACACTGCTTCCCAAGTTATGGAAATAGAAGCATGGGATATAAAATATGTTAATGGTTTTTTCTTCCCTCTTCTTTGTAATGATATTGGATTGTTTTTAAGCCAAGTTGAAATCATTGTAATTTGTTCTTTAGATTTTGTTTCTATTAGTCACTTCTATTTCTGGATAAGCAGATATTTGACATTCTAAGCCATTCTTAAAAAGTTATTTTTTACCATTACAAAAGAGAAGAAATGCCAGTTTTTTATAATAAAAATAGATATATCTACCCAAATTATATAAAAATAAATAGGTAAATGCAATAAATTGCTCTCAATTATGTTGGAAAAGTAGAAATGCAGAAATAATTGTGAATTACTTTATATTGCATAAACATTATCTTTTTATTTATAGCTATGTATCTATGTTACTAATGAGCATGCAGTAAACTAAGTAATAGAATTACATAAAGCACAAGAAATGGTTACAAAACAATATAAGCAATACATGTATTACACTTTGAATTATGTTATCTTTTACTTTTCAACTTTTATTGTATATTTTAAGCAAGGTCCTTATGTAATTTTCAATGATAACTTTATTTGTGCATGGAATTTTATGGTTTACACTTTCAAGAAAAGTATTAATGAGATTAAAACAGTTAAACATTACCAATAACCTATCTTTTCATTAATATTACAAAGTTTAAAATTCCATATTTTATAACAATTTATTACTTCAGTTGGATCCTACACCTTCAATATCAGGCTCCTGGAGTCATTATCTTTTGCGAAAAAATATCCCAAGACTATAAACCATATTTCCATAATTATACTAATGAAGTTGATTTTTAATGCATTTAACCTTAAATCAAGTCTTTACTAAAAGATGACTTCATTTAAGGGTGATTTTTTTCATAGCTGTAGGCAATTCAGAGAAAATAATTTGATTTAGCCAAAATTTAAATTGAATATGAGACCTTATAATTTTCTTTTTCCCATATGTCTGGGAAATTCCTTTTTATATACACTATTTAAAATGCAAAGAAGGAAATCTAGAAGTACTCTAGAACAAATCACAACAGCATTTTTTCCTTAAAGTTTGGCAACTATTAATTTTGTATTTTTGTATCTCTTGCTCTAGAAGTGCTATTATTCTGAAGTGCCAAGTCAAATTAAATTTTCTTGTATTCAGAAATCATTATTATTAAAGGAGTGGAATTTTTAGACTCTCAATAAATAGGAATGTATTATGAGCATATTGTTCAACAAAGTAAATCAAGGGAAAGATTTCAACTTGTGTTCTTTATTTGGACACTTTATATTTTCAATCCATGTAGTAAGCCAGATGAAATACATTGTTGAAATAAGGGGTGGCGGGGCTGCATCCCCAGCACCCCAACCGCCCTCACGGCTAGCTTTACCAGAAATAATTACATGGACACTGTATTCTTTTAAGCACTGCTTGGCCCATTAGCTTCAACCTCTTAACCCATTTCTAATCATGTGAGTAAGCACCCCAAGGTGCGCTTACCGGGAAGATTCTAGCCTACATCCATCTTGGGTCGGAGCTTCATCCCTATGCCTCAGAGTGCAGAGCTATCCTGTCTGCCCACTAGACAGGAGCATGGCATCTCTCTCTGAGGCGTCTGGCTCTGAGCGGAGCTGCATGCTTTCTGACCTCACTTCCTCTTCTTCCCAGCATTTTATTCTGTTTATTCCACCCATGTTCCTACCTATCAGGGCCAAGGCAGTTTATTTAACCAGTGAAATCAACAGATTGATATATGACACTCCCACATCAATACATAATGTATCTTTCCTGTACTGTTTCTCTACCATGTATTAGCTGGTCCCCAAACTAGGCAATTTCCAGTTTTAATAAGGAGCAGAAGGAGAGAGAGCACGAGCAAGAAACTCAGGACCGTGAGGGGTGCACCCACACACTGAGACAATGGGGATGTGCTGTCGGAACTCACCAAGGCCAGCTGGACTGGATCTGAAAAAGCCTGGGATAAAACTGGACTCACTGAACATAGTGGACAATGAGGACTACTGAGAACTCAAGAACAATGGCAATGGGTTTTTGACCCTACTGCACGAACTGGCTTTGTGGGAGCCTAGGCAGTTTGGATGCTCACCTTACTAGACCTGGATAGAGGTGGGTGGTTCTTGGACTTCCCACAGGGCAGGGAAACCTGATTGCTCTTTGGGCTAATGAGGGAGAGGGACTTGATTGGGGGAGGGGGAGGGAAATGGGAGGCGGTGGCGGGGAAGAGACAGAAATCTTTAATAAATAAATAAATAAATAAATAAAAGAAAAAAGTGATATAGTGGCAGCAATGAGGAGATGTGATTTTATAGCCATTAAAAAGTGTTTTGATGTCTTATTTCTTTCATTTTTTTAAAGGATAAACTTTCAGGAAATATTGATATGAACTATTGTGTTTTTCCCTTTCTTTAACAAGGACAAATTTCTGTAATACATAATTTGAAGAAAGCCATAGTTTCAGAGGTTGTGATCTATTGTCTACTAACCTCATTTTTGTGGGACTGATGAGGCAGATAAAGGGCATAGGAAATTAAAGCTCTTCACATCAGGACAAACAGAGAAGAAAAGAGGGGGAGGGAGAGAATGAGAGAGGAGGAAAAGGATGGAGAGCAGGAGAGAAAGCAGGAAAAGGAGGGGAAGAAGGAGGAGAGAAAGATGGAGGAGCATGCTGAGTATAGACATGATTGCTTCCTGAGAGTTACTGCAACCATGCTTATTCATCTATCAACTCAGATGAATTTACAGACTAAATTACATCTCATGAAACATTCACCTCTCAATGATGCCAGCAGCTGAGGAGAATTAAGCCTTCAGCACCTGAGCCTTTGTGAGTAGTGTTTTTTCTTCAATCTAGGACATTCTGAAACCAGGGAAGGCAAAGAAAAATCTGTAGTGAAGATTGACTGACACAGTAAAAATGATAGAAAAACCACTTGAACACAGTTGTGTAACTGCAAAAAAAAAAATACTTGAGTAAATTGAGTACATTTAAGAAGTTTAAAAGGAAGAAAAATAAGTGAATTTAAACAAACTGAAGGGAGTGCTGTTTCTATTCATGTCACAAACAGGGATCTTGATAGACTAGAGACTTCGGGCTGGATTTGTCTAAGTGAAAATATTATGTATGGCCTTTTAAAAGTGTTGGGATATTTTTATTACTTTATAAATAATGCTAGTCAAAATTTCCACTTCCTCCCCTCCTCCTACTTTCCTCCCCCTGCCCCACAACCCTCCCCCCATCCCCTTTAGTCCTAAGAGAGGGCAAGGTACCCTGCCCTGTGGGAAGTCCAAGGCCCTCCCCGCTACATCCAGGCTTAGGTAGGTGTGAGTCCAAATAGACTAGGATCCCAAAAGTGTCATTATCATTGGCCCCTCAGTCTGCCTCAATTGTCAGTCACATTCAGAGGGTCCAGTTTGATCCCCTGTTCGTTCATTCCCAGTCCTGCTGGAGTTTGTGAGCTCAGGTGCACTGTCTTAGTGGGTGGATCAACCCCTCATGGTCCTGACTTCCTTGCTCATATTCTCACTCCTTCTGCTCTTCAACTGGACTTTAGGAGCTCAGTACAGTGCTCCAAAGTTTGTCTCTGTCTGTATCTCCATCTGTTGCCAGATCAAGGTTCTATGGTGATATTCAAGATAGTCATCAGTCTGACTATGGGACAAGGCCAGTTCAGGCACCCTCTCCTCCACTGTCCAGGGTCCTAGCTGGGATCACCCTGTGGACTCCTGGGAATCCCTCCAGAGCCAAGCCCCTTGCCAACCCCAAAATGGCTCCCTCAATTAAGATATCTCCTTCCCTGCTCACATATCCAACCTTCCTCCACCTCAACCATCCCACTCCCACAAGCTCACCAAAAACTTAAAGGAGATGGAGATGGCAAAGTTGTTCAAGTGTTTGTGTTGTAAGTGTAGGTACGTAGGTTGAGACTATACCATCTGCATGATATGAGTAAAAACCCTAATCTGTACTCACAGTGATTAGGACATTGAAATAGCAGATTTCTGTGGCTCATTGTCAGGAAGCCTAGCAAATGATGGCCTAAAGCCTAACTCAGTGAAAGACCTTGTTTTATAAAATAAGTTAGGGAACAACAGAAGAAGACAGTGAGTGTTGACCTCTGGCATCCACCTGAAAGTTCTCACACATGCATACCCACTCCTCACACACATTCATACAGATATAAACAAGTATATTCACCACACAAACACACAAAACACATACACAAAACATATCTGAGAATTTAAGAAATTATGTTAAAATACCGGACATAGCACAGAATGCCTGGAAAGATGACTAAAGTATTAAGTTTATGGGATGCTCTTTCAGAAGCCCCTGGTACATTCTCAGCACCTACCTAACTGCTCACAACTCCAGTTTCAAGGTATCCATCACAATCTTCTGGCCTCCACAGGAACCAGGCAATCAAATCGTGCACAAGGATACATGTAGGCAAAAAATAGGTACTCAAGAAAAAGGTGAATAATAACTGAAACACTGACACGTAACTAAAGAAAGAACTATAATTAACATTTCCCAGAGCATAATGTGGAGATCTGAGTAATAATGTGAGTAATAAATGGTCACAACAAATGTCAACAGGCTGATACTGAGACAGCTAAATTCACTTACTTTTGATAAGAAATATAACAACACTGATAGAGGGGATTACTATTTCTTCATTCCTGTAGTAATAGTAAAGAGACATTGCTATTTCTACACAACCAAGCTCTTTCATGCTAGTTCACAGGACAAATACAACAGTGAGACTGTAAACCAGAGGAGACAAAAGAGAGAATAAGACCAAGACTATACATATATCAAAAGATATTGATGAGGAACTGATATTGCTAGTCATCTATCTGATCATTTGTGGTCATAGGGATTTAACTCAAAATCTCACTTAGTCCAGGCAGACACTGTGCCACAGAGTTGTATCCTGAGCACAGCATATCGAGCATTCTTTTTAATTTTATTGTACATGCATATATGTAGACTTATAAATAGTGTTTGGGTTTAATGCATATGTTAAAAGTTTAGATTTTGATCCCTTTTACACTGCCCTAATTTTTGGCAGGCAGCACACGTAACTTTATGTGGAGTAGGCACTTAGGAAGGAGGACATACCATAGGCCAGACTAAAAGGTGAATACTGGGTTGGGAAAAAGCCCTTTCTTCTTGTCTGGAGATGGAGTTATTGGTGCCAAAATTATATCATTATATCTTTTGTTTGAGGAACTCCTCACAGTCTTTTCATTAATGATAGACGCAGGGGCCCAATGACGGGAGTTAGTGTGGATTCTCGCCTGAATAGCACACCATACAGAGGTTGTAGAAACCGGCTCAACATGGCATGGTACAGGTATGAGGGCTCTCTCCACATGGCCTAAGACAGGGTGTCCTGTGATCTGCTTACTTTAATCCTGCTAGATGCCTTTTATTTGAGTAGCTCCAAGGACGGGCGACTTATGGCAGGATAATCCCCAACCTAAGGCAGGGCCCTGGGAACCCTAGGACGCCTAAGGGGGAAAGAAAAAGGCCTGGTCCCCACTCGACCTAGGAGTCATCGAGCACCCCTCTGTTATCAGGAGAGGTGGATTGCTTCACCACTCGAGAGGAGGGTCTCTCCTTGTCTCAGTCCCTTCTCCTTTGGTCTGACACCATGGATGACTCTGACTGGTGCTCTCCAAGTGATAGCTGCCTGCCTTTGTATGGGAGGGGGGAGGGGATCTGTTGGGAGCCATTTCCCCCTAGAGATCATTGCAGGAACCATCGCCCTGGGGAGACTGCGGGGAACCCCACACCCATGGTTGTGCTGGGAATGGTCCTGTTGCCCCACACCCAGTTGAAGCTGTTAATGGAGAAAAATAAAATAAAATAAAAAAAAATTCTCAATAAAATACTGACAAACCTAATCCAAGAACACATTAGAAAAATTATCCATTATGATCAAGTAGGCTTCATCCCAGAGATGCAGGGCTGGTTCAACATATGCAAATCTATCAATGTAATCCATTATATAAATAAACTGAAAGAATTTTATACCTTCTTTTTTATGTGAATACACAACTAAGATCATGCATTTGTGCCCTCTGTATTTCTCATTCTTTGTAAACTATGAAATTTGCTGTATCATTCTTTTTCACTATAGTTGTATTTTAAATATTTTCTAATACGAATCATATTATTTACTCAACTATTTATTTAATAGTATTAAATGTATCCTTCCAAATGCAAAAAATATATATATATATATTAGCTCTTTGAGAGTTTAACACTTTGAATTTTGGACATTTTCCCAACCCTTTTCCCTAATTAAGTGAAGAAAAAAATGTTTTTTAAGAATTGAACACAAGTATGATAAAATCTATGTTAACATTATTTGCTTTATAAGGTTAACAATCTACTAAGACAGAGACAAAAAAAGTTCAGATAACCAAACACAAATAAGAAATATTTTATTTATTGGTAAAATATTTAAATACACATAATTTCTAGTGGATAATTTTAATTCCTTACTTCTATTCCAAATATCCACAAATCAAAAAAAAAAGATAAAGATAAAATAAGATGACTTGGTCTTTGGCAATCTACATAAAATTCTCAAGAATAGGTGTCTCGGAGTGAAATGACCTTATTCTGTAATTCCTTTTCTCTATAGTCCAAGGTAGGAGGACACTGAATTCCCTATAATAATGCTGGTGCTGATGAAAGCCAAGCTTTTTGTGTATCTGAGATAAAAGAGAAATTCCTTCACTGTCCTTTATCTTCTCAAGTTAATGTCAAAACTGACTTTATCAGCCTAAATATATTTTACCTATGTGAATTATTCTAAAATATGACAAAGGTATTATCAAAGACAAAGTATGTTCAACATACCGAGATAAAACTCTAAGTTCAGGAAAAGTAGACATTAGCATACATACTTTAAAGGTAAATAGGGGGAAAAAGAATGATTTGCAGTCTTTCCTCAATATTTGTATCAAGTGAAATTATCTATCTTTTTGCAGCCACAGATTTCTTCTTTCCTAAATACAGTAGCTGTAAGGTAGGTCCTATCTCTTCAAAAACCTAGGAAATCATCTCTTTCCCATAGTAGATTCCACTTCACTCCTGTAGTAATAGTAAAGAGGTATTGTTATTTTTACACACAATTAAAAATTGATCAGTTGAAAGTCTATTATCTGGAGACTTTAGAGATATAATTTAGATTGTAATAATTTTTTTAAAAAATAAAGATATATGTTAGGGTTATTTCTATGTCTATTTGTCTGTGAGCATGCACTCATGAGTGCCAGTGCCCACAGATGTGCCAGAAAACAGATGCCCCTGCAACTAAATTTAGAAGAAGCTGAAAGCCACCTTGGGTAGTTTTTTTTAATATATATATATATATATATATATATATATATATATGTTTTTTTTTAATAATACCAATCCAAATTCCCACTCCATCCCCTTCTCCCATTTCCTCCACACACACCCCTACCTGGGGTAGTTTTTTTAAACCAATATTTGGTACTCTAGAAGAGCAAAAAGGCCTCTTAGCCTCTAACATATCTCACCTGCACTAGAATAATCTTTATTTTTTCACTAAGCAATTTTTCTCTAAAGCAGAATCATCAGTGGGAAAAGAGTTCAGCGATTCATTTGAACTCATTAAATCATCACTTGATGAGTGTCATCATTGTCATTACTCATTTGCATATAATACTTTGGCTCATTCACAGTATATTCAAGCACATTCTAGTATTTTTCAAATACTACATTTTAGTTTTGCCTTCCTGTCAGATTTTATGTTTTCTTGCCAGTATTTATCAAGAAAAATTTATTGTATATTTGTTGTACATAATATATTTTAGACAATTTAAGTTTACTTTTTAATATCTATCATCAATCACTCTGTCCTCTGTGTATCTAAGTATCTGTGTATCTGTCTTTCTTTCCAACCATCTATGTATATTTTCAGTGCTCTATATGACCCAGATATTTGTGATTTTATAATGCATGTTTATTAATTAATGAGGAGCATGATGCAGAATTGCAATTTCAATAGTATTTATAGAGATAAAGTTCACAATTGTTTTTTATTTCATGATGATGGAGTTTTGGGATCCATTCTTGGCGATTTTTCCTTTTGTTTCCATTGCCAGCATTTCTTATGTCATCTTCTATATGCTCCGAGCTATCAGATCAAAACCATGACAGTTAGATGGCAGTGTAGGGGCTACAGTCCATAATGTGGGGAGTATAGCAAATTATTTGATAGGTGTTGGTTCCCTTTCTGTTTACAGGAAGTACTATTTATTTTCAAACAGGATTATTAGAAACACCTTAAGATGTCAAATGATATGTCTCCATCTGCTTAGTGGTGGAAATAAACACTCCTAACATGAACAGTTCATGGTAAGTCTTCAGTAAACTGACTTCTCTGCATCTCATCTCTCAAAAATCTTCAATGATCCTATGATTTAGGAACTTTAATTAACTTTATTTTATAAATGAGAAATCTGGGGCTCAATGTTATAATTAACTTTCCTCAAATCATAAGGCAAACATATGTGGGATGCATGATTCCCATTCAAGCACTATGATTCAGGAACCCTTATTTTAACCACTACCTGCTCCTGCCTCCCAATATTTCTTCTGTAATGTCCCCTTGGAAACATATACAACAGTAAGTTACAGCATGAAATTTTGCTGATAACTTTTATGACAAGTTTTGTGTCATGTTTTAGTACAGTGACACCCTCAAGAGCTGTTATGTCTTCTAGGACCATTTTTCCCTGTATTAAATGATTCTTATACTCCATAGACTATGCTACTAATCTTAGACTATTTTTAAAAAAAAAATTAAAAACTTTTCCAGGATACGTTCTCTGCTTTAGATTTCCCAAAATATGACTCATACAATGGCTATCCCCAAGTAAATTAATAAATAAACCTCTGCCACACTATCATAAGAAATGTGGTAACTCTAGTTGCAACATGTTTTAATGGTATGCAAATGTTCTTTTTATTCTATATCTAAGTAGTATATTTTAGTTGTCAAAAATATACAGTGCACATTGTCTCTATGTTTTTTTTTTTTCCCAAGACAGGTTTTATCCCAGGCTTTTTCAGACCCAGGTCAGCTGGCCTTGGTGAGTTCCCGATAGAACATCCTCATTGTCTCAGTGTGTGGGTGCACCCCTCGTGGTCCTGAGTTCCTTGGTCATGCTCTCTCTCCTTCTTCTCCTGATTTGGACCTTGAGATTTCAGTCCGGTGCTCCAATGTGGGTCTCTGTCTCTGTCTCCTTTCATCGCCTGATAAAGGTTAATATTCAGGAGGATGCCTATATGTTTTTCTTTGTGTTCTCCTTCTTATTTAGCTTCTCTAAGATCACGGAACTCAAGAACAATGGCAATGGGTTTTTGATCCTACTGCACCTATTGGCTTTGTGGGAGCCTAGGCAGTTTGGATGCTCACCTTACTAGACCTGGATGGAGGTGGGTGGTCCTTGGACTTCCCACAGGGCAGGGAACCCTGATGGCTCTTTGGGCTGAAGAGGGAGGGGGAGTTTATTGGGGGAGGGGGAGGGAAATGGGAGGCGGCGGTGGGGAAGAGACAGAAATCTTTAATAAATAAATAAATAAATACAAAAAATAAATAAAAAATAAATAAATAAATAAAATATACAGTGCATCTTATGTACATTAAAAAACACTTGAAATTATTGTTGAAAACTTGTGCATTCATTTCTTTTTACTTCTTCCTCCTTATTTGCATAAGTAATTGCTGTCCTGTTTGGGTTTTACACTTTATGTGCATTTTCTTATATAGAATATACTCAGTGAAGCAGCGCAACTGCTTTCTTTGATCTTTTTTAATCATTCTATAATATTTATGTGTATTTGTAGAATTTACATTTATCACATTGCTTCATATTTATTTGAAGTTTGGTATTATTCATTTATGTATATATGTAAACTGTGTTTATATATCCCAGTCATATAATTTTATATTAAAACACTATCTTATTTATCATCCTTCGGTTATTTATTTTTACATATGCACAAATGTTTCAGTGCTATATTGCTGAATCATATAGTACATTAGTTGTTTTATTAAAAATTTATAAAAATACTATATGTTTATAATAGCTTAAGCTAAATTTATTTTCTCTCACTGGCTATAATGAATATACTTTGTGTGTGTGTGTTTAATTGTTTATGTGTTGTGTGTGTCTGATACTTTGAGTATTGCTCATGCAGATGATATTTTGATTGCCATTTAAAAGTTCTTTAATGTAAATTTTATTTAATTGTTATAAATTAGGATTGGGAATATATTTCTATAGTATTCTCTAACTTCAGTACCTATAATAAATAATGTTTATGCTTTCTGTTTAATTTATATTATTACAACTCTGTTTTATGATTAGAATTTTAATGTCTGTTTATTTATGGGTAATGAGGAATATTTGCTTATGAATATAATAATAAACTACAAAATAATGAATATTTAAGAATGTCTAGCATTTTACCATGTATTCAGGCTTCTTGTGTACTTTTCCTTTACATGCATTTCACACATTTTTGTAAGCTAATTCAAATATTGTCTTACTCCAAATGTTAAATTTTTGCTTTTCTATTCACACAGATTTTTCTATCATTTTATTGTGTCATTTGTTGAAAATGTTAACTAATAAATTATTTACTATATTTTGTGCATGCTTATGCATGTACTTCAATGAATATTTTCCTATGCCAGTATCATAAATATGTTCTCTTATATGGCTGGTTAGAAGAGATCATTTAGTAGGTTAAAGCTCTTGCCTGACTTCACTCCCCATAATACAGAGTGAATACAAAAATTGACTTTAAAAGTTGTTTTCTGAAGTCAAATTATTCACTATGCCCTTCATGTACCTGCCGACACACAAACACACAATGCATACAAACATTCATTAAGAAGACGATGATGATGACTGTAATGATAAATGAATTAAAAATAATATTCATAACTTATTTATGGTTCCTTAAATAGTTACATATTTGTTATATAATTTCAGGTCCTCATAATTCTCCAAAGTTTTTTTTAGAATTTTATAGTTTCTTTTCAATAAAAAATGATTCATGTCTCTTTACAAATGTAGTTTAAACTTTTTTATTCATTTGATTTTTAAAATCCACTATCTCTGTAGTGTCATATCAAAATTCTTGCACCCTGTGGATCAGTGTCTTGTTCACTTACAGAGTTTTGACCATGTATTCTCTTCATTAATATGCTTAAAAATGTATTGATAACTCTCTCTACATTTTCTCTCTCAATAATAACTCTTTTATAATATTAACAATGACAGGATCTATAGAACCAGCATTTGAGTTTTTATAGAGTGACAAAATATTATTTGAAATTTTATGCAAATTTTTTGATAAAAGTGAAATGTAGGTCTACTGTATTAAATTTATTGATGGATGTATAATATACTTAACTTATTTAATAAAAAAACTATAATTTCATCCATAATATGCATATTTTCATTTTCTTGTTAAGTCTTTCTTAATTTTGCCTAAAATTTTTACCTACTATATTTGTTCTACGGTATGTATAGTAAAGTAATTAATTTTTAAACACTGGCTTTAGAGCCATGAGTTTACCTCAATGTATTTATAATTTTTAATCATTTGTCTAGAGATTCCTTCATTATTTTGCTGCACTTTGTTTCAACCTGGGTCTCACTTTGCATTACAGGCTACCCTGGAATGATGGGAAAACTCTATCAACCAATCACATCTAGTTAGGGTGTGGCCACCTGGAGCCCAGGTAGAAAAACCAGGGGATGCAGGTGCTGCTCTCTCTTCACGGTGTCCACCGGACCTATCGAATTTTGGAACTCCCATTCTTATAGTGTAAGTTTCCCCTCTTTAACCGTTAAAGGATTACTGTTACTATTGAGCTAGCCTGGTTACTTATCATACCTACCTAATTCGCGACACAGGAACTGTCTCTTAAGCACAGGCTTCTTGCACATTCTAAAACTATCAACATCATTCGTTCTTTTTGAATGCAGTGTTGACCTCTATTTGAGCTATTAGTCAGCTTTACATTATTGACACAAAATACCTGAGATAGCATAACTTAAATATAAATGTTTATGTATTTGACTATTTTGGTAGTTCAAATGAAAAGTTTAGGTTATAGTTGGGCATTCTGCTTTGACATCTGGAATTGTAGTAGATGCTTATATGTCCTGGAGGGAGAGCCTATGTATGAAATAAATTATCTCACCAATTGGAAGGTTAAGAAAGTCTGGTTCCATAATCACTTCTTAGGACATATTCCCCATAAAATAATCACTATTCACACAACATTCCGAAATGCTCATCTTGCCACAACACATCTACTAACCATGGGCATTTGAGGAACTCTACACATATTCAAAAAATAGCATTTGCTCTTTCATTGATTTTGCTGCTGATGTATTATTATTTTAAAGAATCTGCAAACTTACCAATAAATGCTTTATGAATGAAACGTTTTCCTGAATGGGATATAGTGCTTACATAATATCTGTCTAAAAAGTGTAAACCTAACTCATCTACCTTCAAGGCTGTATGTACAAAGGTAAGAGGTCACCAACGTATCTTAACAGACTTCACAATGCCTTGTTCTGACCAAAGAGAAGGGAAATGGAAATCATTTAGTCTTTATCCTAAACTATTAGTCATCAGTTTAAAGTGACAATAGAGTACAGATATACTCCTCATGCATTGAACGCCCTCTTAATAGGAGCAATAGTCTCACAGAATTAGAATGCTCCACAAGCAATGCTCACTTCTTCAGCCTCCTTGCAGAGATGGGAGAAAATAATCAGTCAGACCATAGTTGACTATGTCCTCTTAGCTTCTCTCACTCCTTGTCCCTATGATTTCTGTACTTCAACCTAGAGCTTATATTATGCCTGATCTTCTAAATAGATTCAAATGATTCATATCATTTCCTGAATTTCCTCCACTAACTCCCCTTTGCTCTTCTTGGGAAAAGTCACTGGACCTAACATTTTTGAATTCCTAGAAAAATATAAAAGAAAAGTATGACCTGACTTTCACTATGCTTGTTTGTTAGTTATTGTTTTGATTTTATTATTTTTAATATATAATTTAGCATAGTCATCTCCCTTTCCTTCCAGTACTTCCCAGATCCTTGCACCCTTTGTTCTTAGAGAAGACTGTCTCTCAGAAGCTGTCTTTATCCTCTGACTTTTACAACCCATCCAATTCCCTGACATTCCTCAAACCTTCATAGTATGGAGGTTGTTTCATAAATGTATAAATTGAGGGAGATACCACACAGTCAGTTGCTCTCCACATTTTGACCAGTTATGACTTTTTATAATGATGCCTGTCTATTGCAAAAATATTTCTTTGATAAGGAATGAGAGATACGCTTGTCTTTGATATAAAGATAAGTGTTTAGAGTGCAGTTTTACAAGTTGCCGTGGGTCATGATGCTTTTCAACAACTGAAAAAGCATGGGATAAAACCGGATGCTCTGAACATGGTGGACAATGAGGGCTGATGAGAAGCCAAGGACAATGGCATGGGGTTATGTTCCTACTTCATGTTCTGGCTTTGTGGAAGCCTAGCCAGTTTGGATGTTCACCTTCCTAGACCTGGATGGAGGGGGGACCTTGGACTTTCCACAGGGCAGGGAACCCTGACTGCTCTTTGGACTGGAGAGGGAGAGGGAGAGGAGTGGGGGGAGGGGGAGAGGGGTGGGAGGAGGGGGAGGGAAATGGGAGGCTGGGAGGAGGCAGAATTTTTTTTTCAATAAAAGAAATCAACAACAATAGAAATGTAACTAAGATAAAAGTCTCACCATTTTCTAGAGGGCACTAATATCATTTTGAAATAGAGATAAGATGAAATATGTGATTAAGTAATGGTAACAAGTATACATTATTATCAGAAATTTAATGTTTCATTTTTGTTTTAGTTTATGGTTGAGAGTTTGTGTGGAAATGGTATTATGCAGTGCAGCTAGACCTCTACTCATTGCCGAAAACAATCCTTTATTAAAGAAGTGATTTCTCCTCAACAGAAACAATGCAGCTTCTTGAGAAGTAAACATGAAGCAACATGGAAGGCTCAGTAGATCCTCATAATTCCTCTTGTAATGAAACAATGATAGACTTTATAAACATGTCACTTAAATACAAATTTTATTAATATCTTTAGTGGTCAAGATTGAAGGTGGTACTATCAAATAAGCTTTATAAATTTTTGCTTATTTACAGAATCTAAAAGGTTTTAGGCATAGCAGACATTTAAAAATATTTATCTATGTTTTAATTAAGCATCAAATTCATATAAATGTTTAATGAAATACATAGGTTTTGATAATATTATTATGTAATAAATCCTACTATAACATTAAAAGTTTATTTAAGTTACATAATCTCTGGTCCTCACACTTATACAGCAGCAATTTACACAAAAAAATCATAGTCACACTTACTTGACATTTTATTTTAAAAATACTAAGTTTATTTGCCACACTAGATTCAGGAAACACTTTGTTTCTTATAATAATGTGTATGTTTTCTTATTAATTTTAGAACACTAGATCAAATTAATTAAAATCAAACTGTTATCCTAGCACTTTAGAATATATTACTGACTACCATTTTCTTCCTTTTCCTCTTATCTCTTTTAAATAAGACTGACTTTGCATATATTTACAATAGTAACTATAAGTATTTAAATACAGAATAGCAGGAAAATGTTCAGTTTGTTTTTCCTCCCCATCAGAAATTGTTATAAGAAAAAGGTGCCAGTCATTCAAATTGTTTGATTTCTGCCTTGAGGCTTTAGTACTTTACCAACTATTCATTGTTAGCATGAAGTCAACTTGAATGTCTTACTTTCCTTTCTTGGTTATTTATGAAACTCAGCAGGAATTTTAAAGCTGCTTATACTAGAATTAGATACCTCCCACTTTTCCCAGTCAGAAACTAATAAAGAGTAAAAGTACTGTACTAGAAACAAGATTACTAACTGAAAACACAGTTTAAACTTATTTCAAAGTAGGTTTTCTTATAAATAGAAAAATGCATTCTTAACTTTTGGGGGAAATGGGGAGTAATGTAACTCAGTTAAATATTTTACTATTCTATATAGAAATTATTTTTTTCATGAAGAAAATAATTTAATGTGTTTTTCTATATAACCATATTTAAGTCTATTTGTAATCTGTACAAATTTTGGAGATTAAATTTACAAATATTTCAAAAATATTGCTAATTAAAAACCATCAAGATTGTGTCACTGTTGTTGTTGAATAAAGTCTGAATCATTACACTTATTTGTAATAAAGAATGACACACACACACACAAACACACTTAATGCAAATGATTTTTGGGTATCACAAAGAAGTCAATGAATGAAGTTTCATATAAAACTTCTTCCACTTGGTTTTCTGTCTTTTGTACAATATTGTGAATTTTGTAAATAATCTCATGATGTGGGAGTGTCATATCAATCTGTTGATTTCATTGGATAAGCAATAAATAAACTGCTTGGTCCCGATTGGTTAGAACATAGGTGGGTGGAGTAAACAGAAGAAAATGCTGAGAGGAAGAGGAAGTGAGGTGAGAAAGCATGCAGCTCTGCTCAGAGCCAGACGTTTCAGAGAGAGACACCATGCTCCTGTCTAGCGGGCAGACGGGATAGCTCTGCTCTCTGAGGCCGAGGGATGAAACTCCGACTCAAGATGGATGTAGGCTAGAATCTTCCTGGTAAGCGCACCTCATGGTGCTACTAACATGATTAGAAATGGGTTAGTCCAGGTGCGAGAGTTAGCCTAGAAGAGTCATGATAGAAATGGGCCAAGCAGTACTTAAATGAATACAGTATGTGTGTTGTTATTTCGGGCATAAGCTAGCCACGTGGAAGCGGCCGGGGTGTTGGGGACACAGCCCCGCCGCTGCTATTTCAACAATCTCAAAACTCTTGAGATTTTTTTATTTTCAGGTGGAATGATAATCGTTCATATTTTCTTTATTATATTGCCTAACATGAAATATAGTTCCTGAAGTCTTAAAATTATTTTCTATAACATATAATACCAACATGTCATAGACATGCTCAGTTGGGAAATTGCTGGACATTCAATCAAGAGTCTCTGAATCTGGATCACCATTACCACCACCCACAATATCATCACTATGGTTCAATATATACAAATATCAGAGGACATACATAGAGCCTGTTGACAAGCCAGCCTAGCTGAATTGGTGAGCTCAGGGTTCACTTAGAGACCATGTCTAAAATGATAAAGAAGACAGTTTGAGGAAGATACCCCAAATCTACCTCTGACCTCAACATACACCCACCTATTCATTTAAGAGTACATATATCACTCTTTGTCTTTTATACACACACACACCACCACCACCATAACCACAACCAAGTAAGTCCTTGAAATTTTCTACAACATATTTCTTAAAAGGGATGGGGAATCATGTTCCTTCCAGAAAACATAGAAATATAAAGCCAAGGAATGGTATAAGATACCTCCCTTCAATTGTTGGTGTGAGAAATCCAATATATACTACAATATTGCATGCTATTCCCATTGAACATAGTTGCCCACCAGAACTTTAGGAGAAGGAACCATTGCTAAAGATACTAAAATATTTAGTCAACAAAATTAGAGAAATGAATGCTCCATCCTGATAGTCGGCTTCCATAGTTCCAAAAATTTCTAGGCAGGACCACTGAAGTCAAAGGGCATAGCCTTATATTCCCCTCTCAAACCAGCCATATCATCCCTGTCTCCACCTCCCTAGTGCTGGGATTAAACCTTTGTGTGAGCTCTGTTTCTCTTTTACACATATTCAATTTTGTGTAGCTCAGGGTAGCCTTAAACTAACAGAAATCCTTCTCCATCTCCTCAGTCCCAGGATTGAGGGTGTGTGCCTCCTCTGCCATGCTTCTTGTGGCATAACTCTGCACTCTGATCGTCAGACAAGCTTTATTTGTTAAAACATAAACAAAGTATGACTACATTCAACTCTTATACCACTTACAAAAATGCTTTACCTTCTAAAGACATAGACAGCTAGAAATTATATGGTTGTAATTAAAAAGTTTTTTGAAAACTAGATAGAAGAAATTATATCAGGTACATTATTATGAGATGATTTGAACACTGTTTCCATGGTTGTACAAGCACATTGCTTAGTGCTAAACAGAAGTTCCTGGCAGTACACTTCAGACATGAAATCTTCCCTTGTTCACTTGTCTTTATTGATTCTTCTGAGGAAGGGGCAACAGTAAAGTATTTGGTCACATTCTTAGTATTGTATTTCTGTCTCTCGCAGATATAATTCACTCTCAGTTTAGCATCCAAATTGTAATGCAAGATATATTGATAAAGGAAGAAGATCAAACAACTGTGACTTAATGACTTTAGAAAATTTTACAATACAAATAACGAACTATAACTTGAGTATAGAGCATGATAACTTTAAGTGAAATTTCCCCCATTATTGTCCTTTAGGGTATGTTTCTTTGTCACAAAATCGACTAGGGTATTTGGACACAAAACAAACTTTCATCGCTTTCTTATTTACTCCTTTGTTTTTTTTTTCTATTCCTTTTATTAGCATTGTCTACATCCCCAACTTTTTCAGCAGTTGGTTTTCCATTGGAAAACACTATTTTTACAATTTTTTTCTTTCTTTTTTTATTGAAAAAAAAATTTCTGCCTCCTCCCAGCCTCCCATTTCCCTCCCCCTCCCGCCACTCCTTTCCCCCTCCCCCACTACTCTCCCGCTCCCTCTCCAGTCCAAGGAGCAATCAGGGTTTCCTGTCATGTGGAAAATCCAAGGTCTTCCCCCCTTCATCCAGGTCTAGGAAGGTTAGCATCTAAACAGGCTAGGCTCCCACAAAGCCAGTACATGCCGTAGGATCAAAACCCAGTGTCATTGTCCTTGGCTTCTCATCAGCCCTCATTTTCTGCCATGTTCAGAGAGTCCGGTTTTATCCCATGCTTTTCCAGTCACAGTCCAGCTGGCCTTTGTGAGCTCCCAATAAATCAGCCCCACGGTCTCAGTGGGTGGGTGCACCCCTGGCGGTCCTGACTTCCTTGCTCATGTTCTCCCTCCTTTTGTTCCTCATTTGGACCTTGGGAGCTCAGTCCAGTGCTCCAATGTGGGTCTCTGTCTCTATCTCCATCCATTGCCAGATGAAGGTTCTATGGTGATATGTAAGATATTCATCAGTATGGCAATAGGATAAGGCCATTTCAGGTTCCCTCTCCTCAGGTGCCTAAGGAACTAACTGGGGACATCACCCTGGGCACCTGCGAGCCCTTCTAGGGTCAAGTCTCTTGCCAACCCTAAGATGGCTCCCTTAATTAAGATATATACTTCCAAGCTCCCATATCCAACCTTCCTTTATCCCAACCATCTCATTCTCCCAAGTTTCCCCCTTCCTCCCCTTCTCAGTTTTCTCTCCCCATATCCCCTTTCCCCCATCCCACCCCACACCTAAGATCCCAATTTTTGGCCGACAATCTTGTCTACTTCCAATATCCAGGAAGATAACTATATGTTTTCTTTGGGTTCACCTTCTTATTTAGCTTCTTTAGGATCACAAATTATAGGCTCAATGTCCTTTATTTATGGCTAGAAACCAATTATGAGTAAGTACATCCCATGTTCATTTTTTGGGTCTGGGTTACCTCACTTAGCATAGTGTTTTCTATTTCCATCCATTTGCAAAATTCAAGATGTCATTGTTTTTTACCGCTGAGTAGTACTCTAATATGTATAGATTCCACACTTTCTTCATCCATTCTTCCTTCTTGAAAATACATTCAGGGCCATGAAAAATCTTTCAAAAGGCAAATTACTACTACTTAAGATGTAACTGTGTTGACCACAAACTTGATATTCTAAAAACTTGTTTCCCTGACTCTTATTGGCTTATTTCTATATAGGTAATTCCCAGGCTGTTATTGGCAAAACATATTTGAAATAAAACTTATTTTTGAGGGCTATTGTTTTAAATATTTGTGGGATTTTATTTATCAAAGATTTTTATTATTTTTACAAAGACTTGGTAATGGGCTAGTGATTTCTGATGTGGTAATATAGAAATGTTAATATTTAGTACTATATTTAATTATTTTTACTTCCATACATAGAGAAAATAAATAAAAATTTAAGAATATACTAGACTTGTAATACTAGATCCGTGTTAATCTCTGGAACATTATATTCTAGGTACTCAATTTACTTTTCTCATATGTAAACCTAGAAGAATAATAGCATTACTTAAATGGTTGATTATGAAAATTTAATGAGGAAATAAATTACTGTATTTATTTTAGAGCACATTATATCATCCTCCCAGTCTAGCAAAAATGATCAATGACAATTGATAGTATAACAGTTGAGCATCATAGGAAAATCATGAGGCTAGGCAGAGAATAGGCCTAACATTACTCAGATATCCCTTTACTAATTGGTGCAATACACCATAGGAACAAAAAAAACAGAAACTGTGTGTCACCCTGTAGTGTCAAAATGCTATAGCATTAAATATAGAAGAAATTCCAGATTATTACAAACAACATGCAACAATCTGGCCATCAATAGAAGACATAAATTTCAATATGAATTATTTTTAACCTAATTTATATATTCAATTCAATTTCAAATAATATCCAAGTACAATTTCATGGATAGTTATTTAAAATATGCTAAAGTCAAGGTAGGATGACATATTTAAGCGTGGGACTCAGGAATCCTAAAACTGTTCAGGTAGAAAGATAGATTTAAACGTGGGACTCAGAAATGCTAAAACTGTTCATGTAGGATGCTGCACAGTCCTGGTGCTCAGGGCATCAGGCTTTTTCATCCAGAACAGACAGGCTTTCATTTCTTTTATACTTCAGAGTGCTAGCTACACTCAGTTTGATTAAAAACAAAAGCATTCTGGTAACAAAGAAAACATTTGAAAAATAGATTTGTAAAATTAAACAGTTAAATGTAAGATGAAAGAAAAAATATAAGTATACTAATAAGACCTACAAATTGTCTTAAATAAATACTGACCTGTGTATTCTATAATAAACATCTCTCGGTGAAAATTTGATTGTTTACACATAAACAGTTACAATAAACAAACCCTTTGATACAAGAAGCAGCAGTATGCTTGAGAACTATTTGGAAAGAAAGCTTCTATGTAAACTTCACTTTTGCCTACTAATATAAATTATAGATGGCAAAAAGCTTTAAAAACATCAAAATGTAAAAAAAGGTTTAACTGGGTCTCTTAGAAAACACCTTCAAAGTCACTGTTTAATGGTTTGGGAAGGATTACTAACTCAAAGCCATCCTGAGCTACATATATGAAGCCAGGGTTCAATTATATTTAAACAAAGGTATTTATCATCCTAGAAGAATAAAAATTTCAAATTCAATCATGATTAATGTAATCACAAGGCAGACTGCGGCATATCGGCTCAAATTATTGAACTCTTCTCACACTATTATATTACAAACAAATAATATTTATAAATAAACTAGTAGTATTCTTTGTATATAAAATGAGCTCATATAAAACTAAGGGAGAAAATCACATATGATACTAAATTCATAATAAATGAGATGTTACTATACAATTTACAAACAAAAAATATATGAAATAACTAACATGAAAACTATTAAGTTTTTACAATGATAACATAATTCTAACTAAATTGACATTTCTAAATATATTAATAATTCAAAAACATAAGATTTTTATTGTCATTAAAATACTTGGTAGTTTTCTATAATTAATTTCAGTCTAAATCTATAAGAAAAAAATTAAAGACTAAATGATTTAAGAATAGTCAATTAAATGAAAAATACTTGTCAAATATAGAAATGTCATATACTAGTTTTATCAAGACAAAAGTATTTTTAACCAAATTTTACTAAAGAATTTCAAAATTGAGAAATATTTATACTCCTACTATCAGGAACATCTTCACTGATTGACTTAATTAGACCAACATCTGGAATAAAATGAGAGTTTTTAATAGTGCAAGAGAAGATAACCTATGAAGAATTGACAAGTTATGAAGAAGAAGGTAAAGAAAAGGAAGGACAGATATGGGGAATAGAGTAGAAGGGGAAATCAATAAAGGTCCTGGTTATTTTTTGTCAATTTGACCAAACCTAGATGTATTTGGAAAAGGGAATCTCAATTGAGAAAATTCCTAGAATTTATTGCCTATAGCCTATGGAACATTTTCTTAATTGATGATTGATATGGGAGATCCCTGATCACTGTGCATGGTGCCACCTCCGGGTTGAACAAATTTAGCAAGCAAGAAGAAAGTCAGCAAGCAGCATTCTAAAATGGTATCTGCTTCAGTTCCTGCCTCTAGATTCCTACCTTAAGTTTCTGCCCTGTCTTCCATCCATAAGCAACATAAGTACAGACTTGTATGCTGAAGCAAACCCTTTTCTTCACAAATTGCTTTGGTTGTGTTGTTTTTGCACATCAATAGAAACTCCAAATAATACACCTGGTAAAAGAAATCCCACTGTGCAGTGCCCTTTGAAATTAACACAAAGAGTAGAAAATTCAACTTAGTCTGAGAGCAAATGTTTGTTGATTTCTTGATGTGAGACAGGCCAGGTAGTACAGTGACATACTTTGTCATACATCAGTAAGTTGTTTGGATTTCAAGGGAAAGAAACAGAGTTGGAATCTTAATAAAGTTTAAGCAAAATGTAATCATTATATATCACTATTTGAAATTCACATATTCCTGAGCAAAAGCTTCACAAGTAAAAATTGGTGTGTCTCTTCTAGTTTATTGGCACTAAAGAGATAAAAAGATAGGTGTGAAAGAAAATTTCTAATCACTTTCAAGTTCTTATTGGAAAAATAATTAAGGGGACAACAAAGCTATCTAAAACAAGCCTTGCCTGCCTTTGCTGTTCTCTTCCTTCTCTATTTTTTCTTCATTTCTCCTACCTTTCTTTCTTTTTTTTGTCAACGGTTAGCTTATGTTGGAAATTTATCACAATTCTTTTGTAGCTCATAATTTAATAAATTGAAATATTTAAGTAGTAAAAGAATTTGAACAGAAAGAACAGAGCTACAAATCGTCATAAAGCTAAGAAGGAAGTACTGTTGCCAACAAAATTATTTCTAGGAACAGTTTTCATCTTGGTGGCCAGTTAAGATATTTTCAGTGTGCTATGTCGAAGGTGGGCCATGAGGAATTTTGTCACAGATACCATTCACACATCCATAACTTGCCGTACCTAATCTGCCTCGCTATTGCTCTAACCTAGGTTTATCATATTCCTGTGAGACAGTCACAAAATACACATCCAAATTCCAACATTTCCTAGAAAGACATGTAACACAAAAGTCCACTTCCTGGTCCAAGGCTCATTTCTCACATGGTATCCTTCCAATATCTATCTATAATAAAGGACTGAAGTCTTTCTCATTCCTCATTCTCCACAAATCTAAAATCTTTATATCACATTTTCACCTCAACACACAGTCATAGAAGTTAATAGACCACTGTTAAGTCTCTGTTTAATTCTTTAGTATACTGAACCTGGTAGTTATCATTTGATGGACAGAAATGTACCTATTTAATAATATATTGGTTTGGCAAATAGAATTATGGACATTGGTTATTCCATTGTTGAGTATAAAGAGATTTAGATGAAAAATCAGTACATGTCTTAAAGGAACACTTATTATATTAATTATAAATAACCTCAGATGAGAGGGGAATGATGCTCTCTGTTAATGTTGGAAATTTTATCACAATTATTATGTATTGCATAATTTGATCTATTTGAAATTTATAACAAGTAAAACAGCTTGCATACACATAACAGAGCTATGAACTGGCAAAAAGGTAGTCATAAATTTGCCTTCCATAAATGCAAATATAAAAGATCCTGACTTAATAAGTAAAGTAAAGAAATATGCTGAAATTGTTAAGATCTGCTATTAAAAATATTTTGTTTTTGGAAAAATGTAGAAAAAGTGAAATTCATGGTAATTTTGTTGTTGGTATCTCAGATTAGCATCATAACCATAGTTACAAATGACAAGCCTAGAAAAAAGTATGCACTAATATTTGAAAAATTAAGACAAAAAATAAAATATTGGCTAGGTTCCTCAAGTTATAACAATTATATTGTTTATATTGTTTAATATAGACTTCCTGCCCAATTCTCATTTGATTTTGCAGCTAACCATTTTGTTTGGCTCAATACTCCAGTCAACTTTTGTGGACTCTAGTTTTAAATACAATTCAATTATTTGATTCCACATGCTTTAATTCCTGTCTGTATTGGTTTGTGTTCTACAACATGGCCTAGTTTTTGATCTGGTACATGAGGGTGTGAATGAGTTTTCTCCTGTGGGTATAAAAATGTATTTGAGGTTGGTAGATATGTTGAAATGTGCATAAAGCTAGTAAGTGTTTCTTATTTTCTGAGACAAAAGTCTTGTTGATGAAGTAGACTATGGAGTGATCAGTTCAGTTCACTTTCTCCAGACTGGAGTCCAATACCTGTTTTGATATTTATCATTTTTCCTTTGCTTTATGAACTAACTTTATTTATATTTTAAATTTAAACAGTTTGTATTAAAATATCTGATTGCATAAAGGTATGTTTTTCTCCTTTGTGAAAGAAATCATGTTAAATGTGATGTTACTTTTAATGAGATATTGTTAGTATAGCACATGCATAGTTAAATCTTCTGGATAAGGTCCAAAGTGGATCTATCTATAGATTACCAAATTTTATTCTACATAAGCTATTATTTTAGTATGGGTTTTAGTATAGTATTCCCACAATTAAAGTATCACTATTGGATTTTCCTCATGAAATCATTGTTTAAATAGTAAGCAGGCCTTTGGACATCATAACCAGTGTGGCCCATAAAAATGTCTGGAGACATGGGTCACTGCTTTTAAAATTAAGAGCTTTGCTATAAAATGATGAAGAATAGCTATTATGAAATGACTGCTGCAACAAAATAAGAACAATGCTACAAAATACAAAATGAAATATAAAATGTATAAATATATTGATTTTAGAGAGGTGTTTTGCAAAAAATAGTTTGTAATCTATTACATGTTTTACATGAATTCTCTAATAGGTCAAACATTATCATATACATGTTTTTGCTTATAAGACAATGACCAAAGTCTGGAGCTGTATGGTAAGCACAGATTACCTGTTTTGACCAATGAAGTCAGAAGACCTGTTATAAATTTCTTCACTGCTTTTTTCTTTATTTCATAGCTTCAGTATATAAAAATAAATTTAAGGTGATCCAGTCATATTTAATGAGAACTTTTATGTTATATAATGTATAAAATATTTTCATTTTCAAATGTTCCTCATTAATATTGAAAGATATTTTTCTTGTTTGCCAAGTTAAACATTAAAATACAAATTGTATCTTTCAAAATACACATAGGCCTTAATTAAGCCATGTAGCCACCATGGCATATCATTTAAAAATTGTATTAAAATACCATTGCTGTTGAAAATCTATCTGAAGAAACACGAAAGGATTATTTTAAAATTTGTCTGGAACTTGAGAGCCTGGCAAACAAAGCTAACTAATTAGTCACTGGGAATGCAAATGTATTTACTTTATTTTGAGTCAGTTAAACTTAAAGCTCCTGTAAAAAAAAAAATACCACATAAAGTAGCTTTAAAACCACCACATTTATTTATTTAAATATAAAATTACACATCATTATTGTCTTTTACAATACTTTATATAGTAGATACCAAGTTTGATACTATCAACAGTGGATTTACAATTGCTGACAAATATGCATTTGAATTTTGTGGTATTAGACATTAAAGCCATTAATAGTGGTTCATGTCTATAATCCTAACACTTGGGAGCTGGAGACAAGAAAATAAAAAAATTCAAGGTCATATTCAGCTTCTTGTAAGGCTTAGTCCAGCATGGCCTACAGGATATCATCTCTCAAAATAAACAGAAAATAAATGTGAGGTAACAAATGCGAAATAGATAATATTTTACCTTGTGAGCAGCAAGTACTCAATATTTCCCATATATAAGCATTGAATTTTTCTTCTTTTTTATTGAAAATAGATTCTTCTCTCATGCAACACATCCCGAACACATCTTCCCACCTTCCACTCCTCCCAGCTTTTCCAGTTCCCATCTCACTACAGTTCCCCTCCTTCTTTTCTCCTCAAAACGGACCTGACCTCCAAGAGACAAAAACTAAATAGCACAAAACATTAAACAAGGAAAAAACCTCTTATCAAACCTAAATTAGGCAACCCAATAGGAGAAAAAAAATGTCCCAAGAGCAGGCAAAATACTCAGAGATATACCTACTCCCACTGTAAGGATTTTTACAAAAATACACAGCTAACAGTTATAACATAAAGGCAGAGGACTTGGTAAGAACATTGCAAGCCCTGTGGTTGACACTTCAGTCTCTGAGTCCACATAAGCCCTGCTTTGTTCATTTATTTAGTGGTCCATGTTCTCCTGGTAACTTCAATGTCCTCTGATTCCTACAATCTCTGTCCCATCTTCTGCAGGATATCCCCCAAACTACAAGGGAAGGATCTCGCTCTGCACAATATCTTTCTCTGGGCTCCAATTTCCATCTGCTACTAAGCCGCTCTAGTGAGAACTGGATAAGGCACAGATCTATGAGTATATATAGCAGACTATCATTAAGAATAATTTCACTTTTTTTTGTTTGTTTTGCTAGTCAGGCTTGGTTATACCCTACATCTCCACACTATCCAGTCTCTACCTATTTAGGGTATTGACTCCATCTGATGGAATGGACCACAAGTTTAACAAGACATTTGTTATCCTTTCCTACATGTTCTGTGTCACTATTACCGCAGCACATCTTGCAAGCTGGAAAGACTGTAGGTCAAGAGATAGCTGGAACTGGGGGAATTTGGAGGGATGAGTGGAAACCTATGCAGTGGAAAGCTCCTGGAATCTAGAAGGGTGACCCAAGCGATGATTCCTAGTAATGGAGAAAGATACATAGGCTAAATTGGCCTTCTTTTGTACCCAATTAAGGCTTTCTGTAGTGGGACAGGCTTATATTTGTTTAAACTGTTGGCCAAGGGCATCCTGTGGAAATTCCTAAGCAACCCAGAATGGTGCTAGGATAGATAATCATTCTTTGAAACTGATGACAGGGGCATCTTTTTGAAGACATCTACACAGCATTGTACACAAAGAGATTGAAGTGGTGCCTGAATGGAGTCTCCATCCCTATGTTCTAGTCTCTTTGACATAATAAGGTACACTGAAAGCTATAGAAAGAGAAATATGGTTAATATCCATGCTTGGAATAAACCTAGCTAACCACCCATAACTAGAGAAGTGATGGATCTTAGAGTAAAACATAACACTGTCACTTTTATAAAGACTGTAATTTTTAACTGTACTTTATTAGATGACTTTCCTTATTCCCACAGATAAGTGTAGCTCTCATCCAACAAAATTCAGAGAGAAACTGACTGTGGAGTGCCAGGACCCAACTTATACATCAGCAACATGCCTCCTCCACTTAAGCCTTGGGGAACATGGTAAAAGAGAGGACAGAAACATTGAAAGAGAAAGAAGAACAGAAGATTGTATCTTCTAAATTTGATAGAAAAGCTACACCCAAGAACTTTCAGCAACATAACCACTTAAATAATGACAACAGCAGTTGACATACTAAGATAAATGGGACACTACTACTAGATGAAGAGCTACAGTAAAATAAGGACTTCTGAAAGAGGAAATATTAATTTATCCCAGAGATGAGCCCTGTAAATGGCATCCAATCCCAGGCTTCCAATCATAAAAATATATACTGACAGCAATAACAACAGTAAACAGACTCATTAAGTTTCTTTTACATACTAATTCATGTGGGGAGGAAATTGGATGACAATAATAATTAAAGAATAAAAGAACATTGATTTGAAGGAAATAAAAATTGACAGGAGAGTAGTTGGAAGAGGGAGGAGGACTGAAATCGATGTGACTATATTCTGCTTAAAACTTTAAAAAATGGTAAATAAAAAACCAAAATAGTCAGTGATCTAGCAAGCTAAATAGTATGACTAATTCGTCTGACCAATGTAGAGTGTCTTTTGAGCATTTATGTTCTACACAAGTTTTCTGCTTAACATGATTTTCCAAAGGCACTGATAAAGGGATTTCAGAGATAGATTCATAAGTAAACATGTTCCTCATAGCCCAAGAACATGAATAAAAATAAAAAGTCATAGAAATAATGCACCAATGTGCTGAGGTACTTTTGCACCCTGTCATATTTTTCATTAGAAGCATTAAACTCAAGACTTTCTACAATGAAACAAGAAAATATCACTTTACCAACTATCTAGCTATGAATTTTTGCCAGTTCGCCCAAGAATATTAGAAATAGATAAAGTGGATTAACTTCTTATTGATGGTTATAAAACCCTATATCATATATGTTGGTGCTTTAGTCATCAAAGAAAAATGATAGTACATTTTCAGAATTATTTAAAATTTCTAGATTCATATTTCCTACTCAATTCGTCATTGACAATGGCAAAAATAACCTTTTAGCAGCTTAACGTGTTATTTTGTAAAAATACAATCATTTCTAATGACAGATAATACATGGGAAAAATACATGTCTCTGCAAGTAAAGAATCTGCAGATTCTTGAACTAAAGATGAAGGTATATTTTTATTCCCCATGCTATGCTCTCAAATTATCTCACAGAATCCACTCTGTACTCATCTTTTACAACTTATTTTAACTACAGCACATAAAAACTAAACATTACCAATATGTGCACTATACTAGCTAAGGGGCTATTATAATCCACTGCATTGAGTTATTTCTTTACCTGCATCTCATTTTTGGCAAAGAAAAATACACAGTTATTTTTATTTTCTTGGCTTTGCTGTGTTTTCTTCTTTCAAATTGGATTAAAGTAGTGGTCTTGGATGCAAAAAGAGGATAAGGTATACATGAGCTAAATAACACAGTGTGAAGTCATCCCCAAATCTCTCAAAAAAACTCACACAGTTGTTTATTCTCTCAGTGTTGAAGTAGAAATGGGGATGAACAAATTCTAGTGCCACAGAGGTATATGGGTTGCTTTAAATGATGCATTTCAAAATTCAAATTTGATAATGGGGAGATCAATTGTCAATATCAGAGAAAATGAATGAATTTTGTACTATAAATACATATTTTAAGTAGATCAATTTTATAAGAAGAGTAGTTTACTTATCTCAGTTTTCAGATTCTAAAATCCCAAACAGTGTGTTTCAGACTCTGCAAGCTCCCCACCCCCATCCCTTGGCATTGACATTTTATAGCAGATGGAAAAACTGGGAGCTCAGATGTAGGAGAAATTGTCACATCCAAAGCCAAAAGGAAAAGTTGGAGAGGTTGGAGTACCACATCTCCTATTGCATGTTCTACTGCCTCCCCATAGCAACATCCAAAGACAAAGTTTTAACACATAGACTTTATGAGTAATAATACAAACCACAATATAAGAATTCTACTTCCATTTCTTTCTCTCTTCTTCTTCTTTCATTTTCTCACATTCTCTGTTTTGCATTGCCTACAATTTAAAAAAAAGCCTTGGCAGTTCTGTGACCACCCAACTCTCCAACTTGTGCCATATCATCTGCTCATAGTATTTTGAAAATGACATATTGTTAAGTTAGGCCACTCTCACAGAGAGTTTCTTGCTACCACGTTTTTATGGTCTGAGATCACTGATACCAGGCTCGATAGATGCTAGTTTCTGGTTCTAGTAAAGGTCTAATAGAATGTGCTGTGGGATTCCCCTCTGTATGCTGTGAATACCCTTGATTAATAGAGAACTGCTTTGAGCCTATAGCAGAGCAGGGCAGAACAAAAGTAGGCAGGAAAAATGAAAGTGAATGGTAGAAGAAAGGAGGTGGAGTGAGGGAGAAGCCTTGTAGTATAGCCAGGGACAGACACTGGGACCTTTAACTGGTAAGCCACAACCTCATGGCGATTCACACATTACTAGAAATGGGTTAAATTAAGATGTAAGAGTAAGCAAATAAGAAACTAGAGCTAATGTGCCAAGCAGTGATTTAATTGATACAGTTTTTGTGTGGTTATTTCAGGTCTGAGCTGCTGGAAGTTAGGGAAAACATGGAGGGTGAAAAGTGGAGGGTGGCCAGATACACACTAGCGGCCTCCCCAAACACGAGTGCACTGCTATTCTCTGCTTAGCTATGTAGCAATTCTGCAGACATTGGCTTTGTGATGCACATTGTTGAGACCTGTTCACCTTCAGGTTTCACCAGCACAATACTGATTTGCACAACAGTTCTATACTTTCTGTACTGCTACACCTCTAACAAACAGTCTTTTTCAAACTATGCTGCCTTAGGTCAAGTTAGTGCTGTTGCAGACAGCCCATTGGACTCAAAACCTAATGATAAGGTAGGTTTCAGCAATTCAGCTTCAAGGACTTTCACAATCTCAGGAGTGCAGCCATAGACATGATGAAGTTGATAACCACTTATACCCAAACACAAGCCTCTCCTTTAATAATACATATTTTCTATCTACAGATCTCCTTATAGGTTTCCCTTAGATCTATATTCTAAATCCATGAATATGGGTCAGGAAAAATTTGGTTCCATTCTAGTGTTGAGGAGTTCTAAAAACATCCCTTTGGCTACCAAGACTGATGCTAAATTAAGCCTCTCTGATTCAGCTTCTATATGTACCTGTATTATCTCAGGATAGGGATTAATGCTCAGACCAAGCCTGGCAGTGATGAAGAACAACGCAAGGGTCTGTCTGATGGGGAAATCAAAAGTCTCTGAGCATACACCAACTCCAGATATTCTACCATCAAGTGTTATTTCTTTGAAGTTTCTTGGTTTCATTGCCTACAGCATGGTATTTGGACCCCAAAGTAGAATTGTCCTGTGCTCAATTTTCTTCTCATTTTGCCAGTAGGTAGGGTTAGTACTGGACAGGAGACTAATCTTTCCAGTACCATATTTCGTCATGGTAGGCCCGTCACCAGACTTCACTGTAATGCCTAGACTTAATTTCTTATCTTTCATTTGTGCTATGTTATTTTGAATTAAGGAAGGAATTACTTAAGGCAATGCTTTTCTTTTTTTCTTTTTTGAGACAGGGTTTCTCTGTAGCTTTGGAGCCTGTCCTGGAAACTAGTTCATGTAGACCAGGCTGGCCTCAACCTCACAGAGATCCACCTGCCTCTGTGCCCAAGTGCTGGGGTTAAAGGTATGTGCCACCACCATCAATCTAGGCAATTCTTTCTTTCATACTTGCAACTTATATATGAGTACAGGCTATATATCCTAAGCAATCAGAAAGCTGCAGGATGGTCTTTTCTTACAATTTCCCTAAGATCTTGCATACTTTTACCTGTTTTCCTCAGATTTTGTGGCTGTGTTTTGCCATCTAAATAGCTAGTATAACTGTGTGTCTTCAGTAACAACTGATAGAGATATTGCAAAGCTACCACCTTGTTCCCCTTCTCTCCATTAAAACCTCTTGTAAATGTCACTGCTGGAGAATTTTATATGATAAAATGATGTTCATGGATGAAATCCATCCCCCATTCCCTGTGATTTAATTCCTTACCTATAATTTGACTGCTTTTCGTTCCATTTTCAATTGGTTGTGTTGATTTTGTTTTTGTTTTTATTTTTTTCATTACTGAGATCAATGACCTGCCCCAATATATACATGGGTGTAAGGACATCTATTATCATGGCATGAGTAATAGGGTAAGAAAACCATCAACATTATTCTCCAACTATAAACTACAATAGTGGCTCATCTGGGAAGATATTGTCTGCTGTCCCCTCAGAGAAGTGTCTTCTATTGATTTTTTTATTATTACTGAATATTTTAATGAGAAAGGTAACACGATTCAATGTAGATAAAAATACTTAAATCTTTGGATCCTTTATTCCATGGCATTTGTCAAAAAACACAATGTGGCCAGATCTTTTACACTATAGCTTAAATATCAAAAAAAGATTTATTAGTAATTTGCAGTTAGCAGCAAATACATACATGGAGCCATAAGTGGGTCACAGGTCCACAGACTATGTTAGTGATGTCTAAAAGGT
This sequence comes from Microtus agrestis, assembly GCA_902806775.1. Lineage (NCBI taxonomy): Eukaryota > Metazoa > Chordata > Mammalia > Rodentia > Cricetidae > Microtus > Microtus agrestis. Next base: position 202,019 of record CADCXT010000555.1, read on the forward strand.
GCAAGATGGTTCTGAAAACTCCATCTTAACGTATAATAGGAGTCAATGGCATTGCAACAGAATTCTAGACATAGAAGGAGGAACAAGTCAACTGATGCCTAATTTTAATATCTTAAAGAGGGAAGGTTACTTACTTGAAACTATAGTGAGGTACAGTCTCATTTATGATTATTTACATTCATATACTGAAAAAATCTGTTATTTGGACAAATCTTGTTATTTGTTACAAAATGAAGTCCATATACCATGCGTGAATAATTTATCCTTTTTAGATAATGGAATAAAGTTATCAAATCTTCATTTATGTTCCAACCATTAAAAAAAAACCTTAAGCCTGGAAAGAAAGGGAGAAAGAACCCACCCACATCCCTGTTCCTCAGCACACCAACTTCTGCAAGGACACATATGCTTGCTGACTTCAAACATTTATTCTTTAAAAAGTTTGTTGCTTTTTATACAGCTCTACATAGTCCTTAATGTTCTTTTGGCAATGGACAAAATGCTTACCTCCAAAATATATAAAGAACTCAAGAAACTAAACATTAAAATACCAAATACCCTGATTACAAATGGAGTACAGATCTAAACAAAGAATTCTCAACAGAAGAATCTCAAATGGTCAAAAAACACTTAAGGAACTGCTCAATATCTTTAGCCATCATGGAAATGCAAATCAAAATGTCTCTGAGATATAATCTTACACCAGTCAGAATGGCTAAGATAAAAAACACCAATAATAAGTTATGCCAGAGAGAATGAAGAGTAAGGGGAACACTCCTTCATTGCTGTGGGAGTGTAAACTTGCCCAGCTACTTTGGAACTCACTGGGTAGTTTCTAAGACAATTAGGAATCAATCTACATCAACAACCTAGATGCCCTTCAATGGAAGAATGGATGAAGAAAGTGTGGAATATATACATATTAGAGTACTACTCAGTGGTAAAAAACAATGACATCGTGAATTTTGCATGCACTATCCTGAGTGAGGTATCCCAGACCCAAAAAGATGAACATGGGATGTACTCACTCATAATTGGTTTCTAGCCATAAATAAAGGACACTGAGCATATAATTTGTGGTCCTAGAGAAGCTAAATAAGAAGGTGAACACAAAAAAAAACATATAGTCATCCACCTGGATAAGAACCTTCATCTGGCGATGGATGGAGATAGAGGCAGAAACCCAAATTGGAGCACCGGACTGAGCTCCTAAGGTCCAAATGAGGAGCAGAAGGAGGAGAACATGAGCAAGGAATTCAGGACCACGAGGGGTGCACCCACCCACTGTGACAGTGGAACTGATCTATTGGGAGCTCACCAAGGCCAGCTGGACTGGGACTGAATAAGCATGGGATGAGACTGGACTCTCTGAACATGGCGGACAATGAAGGCTGATGAGAGGCCAAGGACAATGGCACTAGGTTACAATCCTGATGCAAGATCTGGCTTTGTGGGAGCCTAGCCTGTTTAGATGCTCACCTTCCTGGACCTGGATAGAAAGTGGGAGGACCTTGGACTTCCTGCAGGGCAGGAAATCTGGACTGTTCTTCAGTCTCGAGAGGGAGGGGGAATGGAGTGGGGGGAGGGGGAGTAGTTGGGAGAGGGGGAGGGGAGTGGGGGGAGGGGGGGTTGTGTGGGAGGAGGGGGAGGGAAATGGGAAACGGGGAGGAGGAGGAAATCTTTTTCAACAACAACAAAAAAATAAAATAAGATAGTGAAAAAAAAAAACAGTAAAAAAAAGACCCAGCAATACCATTCTTGGGCATATACGAAAAGAATGCACACTAATACTACAAGGACATTTATTTAACCGTGTTCATAGCAGCATTATTGATAATAACCAGAAGCTGGTAGTAACCAATATGCCCCTCAACCAAAGAATGGTTAAAGAAATATGGAACATTTACAAAATGGAATATTACTCAATGACAAAAAAAAAGACATTGTGAAAATCGCAAGCAAATGGATGGAATTAGCAAAACCAATCATGAATGAGGTAATCCAGCCCCAGAAAGAAAACACAGTATATATCCAATCATAAGTGGATATTAGATCTAAAGCAAATGATAACCACCATATAAAGCTGGGTAAAAAAAGGGAACACTAAGAGAGACATTCCCCTGAGAAGGGGAAATAGACAAATGTCCTGAGATAATTGAGATTACTGGGGGAAAGAGAGGGCAGAAAAGGAGGGGAAAGGAAAAGGGAGGGGGAGGAAAGTATGAGGGAACAGGATGGTTCGGATGTAGGATGGACAGAGAGAAAGAGCAGGGAAATTGATATTTTGACTATGGGAGCTATTATGGGGCTACTATGAAACCTGGCACTAGGAAAATTCCCAGGAATTCACAAGAATAACCCAGCTAAGAACCTAAGCAATAGTGGAGAAGGTGCCTGAACTGGCCTTCCCTTGTAATCAGATTGATGACTACCTTAATTGTCAACATAAAACCTTCATCTAGCAACTGATGTATACAGACACAGAGATGCATAGCTGTGCTGAGCTTCTGGAGACCAGGCAAAGAGAAAGAGAAGAACTTGAGCAAAGGTGTCAAGACATTGATGGGGATATCCACAGAAACAGCTGACCTGAGCTGGTGTGAGCTCACTGACTCCATACTGATAGCAGGAGAACCTGCATAGGATGAAACCGGCCCCTCTGAAATGTGGGTAACAGTTGTGTGGCTTGGACAGTCTGTGCAGCCACTGGCAGTGGGACCAGGATTATTCCCTAGTGCTTGAACTGACTTTTTGAAGCCCATTCTTTTTGAAGAAATACCTTGATCAGCATAAATATGGGGGTGAGTGACTTGGGTCTGCCTCAAAGTGATATGTCAGACTTTGTTGACTCTCCATGGGAAACCTTACCCTCTCTGAGGATAATAAATGGGGTGTAGGGTGCAGGGGAAGGTGGGTCAGTGGGAGGAGGGAAGGGAGTAGGAACTTGGATAGATATTTTAAAATGAGAAAAGACTGTTTTTAAAAAATTAATTAATTAAAGCATAAAAAAACTGTTTATCTAACTTGTTTTGTGTGTTTGCACTTGAATGTGTGGCCATCCTCAGGATTGTGGTTCTTTTTTACTTTTCTTTGGTAGTTATCTCTGAACACTTGGAGAAGGATGTCAGTAGATGACTCAGAGCTACACACTATGCAGTTTCTTGTTCTCTACCCTCCGATTATTTGTAGGTCTCTGTCTTAATTACCATCTATTGCCAAAAGATTCTCTAATGTGGTTTGAGAAATACACTAATCTATGTCATAAATTCTTATTGACTACTAAAGGACTTAGTTTAACACTATGTCCCATTAACAGAGTAATAGTACTACCGCTTATGACTTTCTAGCCACAGGTCCTTGGCCCCAAGATATAGACCCTATCTTATGGAACAGGCTTACAAAGCAATCAGAAATTTGCAGGATATTCTCAAGTCATTCTCATTATTGTTAAACAGTGGCATGTCTTGCCAGGCCACTAATAATTGTAGCTTAGCTCACAGGGTTTGTAGGTGGATAAGACAATGATAACTTTTCTCCTCCTGTAATATACATAACACCTTCTAGAATTATAAAAGATAGATACTGGTGATGAGGTTTCTATGACAATGCTAGCTTGGTTCCAACTGTTATATGAAACAAATGTACGATATTTTCAGCAACAATGTCTTAACATAAATTTCTGAGGGATAGCTAAGAGCCGTAATTTTTGACATTTTTAAATCAGTAATTCTTGCTTGTGTATGAAATATCAAATTAATTTTTATTTGTGTTTCTCTAGTGGCTAAGGGTGTTCAACACTTAATATATTTTTTCAAGTGAAAATCTCTATTTAGTTTTATGTTAGATATATTAGATGGTTTTTTAAATGATAATTATTATTATCATTTTATTCTTTGCATATTCTAGGTACTCCCCATTTTTCAGATGTATAGTTGGTAAAGTTTGTGGTTGTTTGTTTCAATTTATTTAGTGTTCTATAAGATGCTTCCTTACTTGCATGATAGTCCTTTGCTGCACAGAAACATTTTAGTTACATGGTACTCCATTTATCATTAGTTTTGATGCCTAAGATAACATGGTCCTTTTCAGAAAGCTTTTTATCTGTACCTATAAGTTCAAGCATATTCTGTACTGTCTCTTCTATCAGATTCATCTTATCAGATGCTAAGTTTAGGTCCTAATCCACTTGCAGTTGAGTTTTGTGCAAGGTGATAGATAAGGATCCAGTTCCATTATTCTACACACAGGTTTCCTGTTTTACCCTCATTCCTGATTCTGAAGATAAGATTGATAGAACTGATATTTTTACACTATGAAAGATTATTAACCACGAAACCTCTCTATTAATGTATGTAGATAAATATTTATCCACTCAACTTCAGATTGCTTTTCCAGATATTTGTAGCTTCCTTATGTAAACTCATTATCACTTTGCTTGTAGTTTTCATTTAAAATCTATTTATATTTTTCTGCTAAACAGGAAAAATATTTATCTTGTACATTCACATTACATAGTGAAGTCTTGATATTATTGGTTATTATTAGCCCTGAAAGGTTTATATAGTTTTATTTGAATGAGCTACACAGGAAATCACCACACCTATAAGAAAAAAAATATTCTATTTATTTCTTCTCACAATTAATATGTTTAATTTTTATTTTCTCTCCATTGACTTTTTAAGGACTTCCAGCCCAATGTGGTAATATGCAGAAGAGAAAGGACATATTTGCCTTGTTCTTGATCTAAAATAGCTGTAGTTGTACTATCTACTCCCCATGGTATAATGCTAACGGAAAGCTTTTGTTTTATTTCATAGACATCCTTCACCAAATAGTATTGGCATATATGTTACCTTGTCAGATTTTTCTCTCTGCTGACCTGAATCAATGCTGATAGAGTTATGTTGAGATATTCCAATATACTGGGGAAATACACTATTGTGCAACCATATATGCAATCTATCTGTCTGTCTATCTATCTATCTATCTATCTATCTATCTATCTATCTATCTTTTTATCCATCTATACAAATATATATGCTCACTTTATACCTTTTATCTGTTTTTACAAAAGTAAAACATATTTTGAAATTTGAATTTCATTTAAAACTGTTATATAAGTGTTATTTATTTTGGTTCACTATTACAGGAAATTCCTACATATTTAGAATTTTTGCATTTTAGATCAGATAAAATACATATACTTCTTCAATTAGCATTTGTTTGTATAAAAAGTTTAAAAATATTTCCTTTTCCAAGTTATTTTAGACTTAAACTGCATTAATGTTATGTGTAGTTGAACTACCATAGAATAACTTACCTGGAATTGCTTTGATGCCTTCAACTTTCTTACCCCAGCTTCTAGTGTTTAAGATTTATTCTCATTTTTTTAAGATAATCTAATTCATTCTCCAAATGTGATTAAGAATATCTATTCCTGGTATATTTTATTTCCTATAGTGGTATTACTATTATCAATAAAAGGTTATCATAGTGACAGGAATTCTTTCTTGCTATAATTTTGAATAACAATCTGTTGTATATATGTACCACATGGACATTATCCATTCATCAACACATGGACATATGTTGTTTTCATTTCATAACTGTATCAAATACTATGCAACTAAATATGTTAATTGATACATATTTCCAAGTTATTTGTTAATTTTCCTGGGTTCAAAGAATGACTTAGAGAAACAGAGTTATAAAGGTTTATCTGCTTCATAAATCAGAAAATTCTACACATTCTCAAAATTATTCAGGGAGAAGGGAGAACACTCAAAAGTATAGCATGAACTAGTTAAAGCATCTTGCCCTTGATGCTTCGAAGTTGTCTTCTGAATAGCAAGAAAATTAGACTTTATATAATTCAAAATATTTTTTTGTAAAAAGAAAGACTATGATAATGCTGTTTAGTTACATTTATCATTTCTGAACTAGGTGTCAAAGGAAAAGAAGGAACTCAAAATAGATGAAATATCACAGTTATAGATGTGCTTAAACAATCTAATGGCTTTTCTAAGTATGTTCTGGAAGAGAATGTTTTCTCCAAAAGCCAAAGCAAACGATGTCTCTCTTCAGTTGCTTTGATCAGGTATTTTATCACAATAGGAAAAGTAATCCTGATTTAAAAAAAAAAATGGTATGGAGAAATGGGTCCATAGTTCTGACGAACCAGATCATATATAATTTCGGCATTTGAAATATTTTTGTAGGAGGAATGTGGAAGAGTTTGCAGCCACAAACTAAAGCAGTATAGTTAAAACAAACAAACAGAGTTTAAAGGATCATTATAGTAGCAGTTCAGGAGAGTGGAAGACTGAGACACATGAGGGCTGTGGAGATCTAACCTATGAAGTGGTGCAGGAGAATTCTCTGAATTCTGTCAATCATGTTATAAATAAACGCTGACTGGCCAGGCAGGAAATATAGGCAGGAAAACCAGACAGGAAGTAGAAATGATGTAATGAGAACAGGAGAATACTGGGAAGGAGGAAGTTGATTCCTCCCACTCCTGCCCAGAACACCGAAGCAGCAGGATGTGATCTGCCCCACTGAAAAAAGGTACTGAGCCACATGGCTACCATAGATCAGAAAAATGGGTTAATCAAGAAGTGAGAGTTAGCCAGTGAGAGGCTAGAGCTAATGGGGCAATCAGCTTATAATTTATGGAGACCTACGTATGATTTTCTTTGAGGCTAAACAATTGTAGGGTACCGGGTGGGACAGAAACCCCAACAACAACAAACAGGACCCTTCATGTTACAATGAAGTTTCAAAGGGTAACAGAGATGTTACTGGGTACTGGACTAATAACCATCAAGGGTATGATATGGCAAAGAATCTATCTAGTGTCTATCATAAGTTCTTACAGGTAAATACCAGAGTCATTGTTAACAATAGAAAGTTTAAATTTACACAATATAATTGATTATGAAAAGGTAACTTGCACAAAATTTAAAAAGTAAATCATGCAATATAAAATACTTGTATAAAATACATATAATTTAATATAAAATTAAAAATGATTTACATAAGATTAGTGTATCATATGAGATCATTGTACACATATTAATCTTGTTCTTAAAATAGATGAAGAATAATCATTCAAGATTCAGCATTATTAATTGTCAAAATTAAATTGGGCAAAATAAATTTAAAAAAAGACACAGTTAAATGATAGGTTTTCACCAATAAAAAATTAATATTGTCATTCTGGATTGAGTTTATAGGATAGCCTACCGTCTTTATTTAAAGAAGTAAAATTGGTTTGTTAGTTTTAAAAAGTCAGTTACAGTTTGTTAACTGGATTACTAAAGTAAGGATTTTGGTTACTTTGGAGGAAATGATAAACGGAAGATTATTCTATTAATTAGGTTTCTTTTTATAATTTATTTTTAAAAAGTGTATTTTCTCATCATACATACCAAATCCATTTCCCACTCCCTCATCTCCTCCTTTTTGTTATCTCCACCTCCACAACCCTCATCCCACCGCCATCTGAAAAAAAATCCTACACTAGCTTAAAATTGAGTATAATAAATGGTCATTTATTTAGGGGTAGACTCACAGATCACAAACCTCTGCCAGAACAAGGAACAGCAACTAAATCCCTCAACCAGAAAAGAGGCAAGACATGTGCTTTACATCGACATATATAGTATAAGAGGCCACGCCCAAGCGGGCAGGTAATTTAAAGGCTACTGGCGGTAGGAATTTTATGGCACCTACCAACTCCTCAAAGAGAATAAGGCTTCCCTTATTCTCCCATGGGGAGGCAAAAAGGCTAGCACATTGCTTTGAGGTGGGACCAAGAACCTGCGCACTATTTTTAGGCTGCACAAGGCATCCCTCCAGAGAGAATGGGTTCCAAAAAGCCAGAACAAGTAATAGGGATAAATCCTGGTCTCATTACCAGTGTCGCCATAGTCTGCCCCAGCCATACAACCATCGTCAACATTCAGAGGGCCTAATTTGGTCTTATGCTGGTTCCCTTGTTGTCAGGCCAAAGTTGGAAGGCTTCCATTAACTCAGGTAAACTGTGTCAGTGAATATCCCCACTGTGGTCTTGATCTCTTTGCTTATATTCTCACTCCTCCCTCTCTTTGACTGGACTTTGGGATCTCAGCCCAATGCTCTGATATGTTTCTCTGCATCTGCTTCCATCAGTTGCTAGATGTAGCTTCTATGGTGATATTTAAGATATTCATCAATCTGACTAGAAGGCAAGGTCAGTTCAGGAGACCTTCCTACTATTGATTAGGGTCTTAGCTGGAGTCATCCTTGTGGATTCCTGGGAATTTCTATAGTGTCAGTTTTCTTGCTAGTTCCCTAATGGTTCCTTCAATCAAGATGTCTTTTTCTGTTCTCCATCTCTGTCCTTACCCCATCTTCATCCCATTCAATCTAGTTCTCCTCCCCCATCTCCTTTGCCCCTACTCCTCCCCTTATAACTTCCCTTCTCTTTCCACTCCATGCTCCCAATTTTCTCAGGCTCCTGTCTGTTTCCCCTTCCCTGGGAGATTTATGTATGCTTCTCTTAGGGTTCCCCTTGTTACTTATCTTCTCTGGGGTTGTGGAAAATAGGCTCCTTATCTTTTGCTTTAGAGATAGTATTCTCTATGAGTGGGTACATGCCATGCTCATCTTTACTGAGCCCGAGTTACCTCATTCAAGATGGTTTCTTCTAGTTTCATTCATTTGTGTGCAAATTTCAAGATGTCATTGAGTCATTTTTTTTTTACAGAGTAGTACTTCATGGAGTACTCCACTGAGTATTTTTATTGTCCATTCTTTGGTTGAGGGCCATCTAGGTTGTTTCCAGGTTCTAATTATTACAAATAATACTGCTATAAGCATAGTTGAACTAATGTCCTTGTAGTATGATTTAGAATCCTTTGGATACATGGCCAAGAGTGGTGTTACTGTGTCCTGAGGTAGGTTGATCCCCAATTTTCTGAGAAATTGCAAACTGATTTTCAGAGTGGGTGTACAGGCTTGCATTCCCACCAGCAGTGGGGAAGTATTCCCCTCATTCTGCATCCTCTCCAGCATAAGCTATTATTCGTATCTTTGATCTTAGCCATTCTGACAGGTGTAAATTGGTATATCAGAATCATTTTGATTTGCATTTCTCTGACGGCTAAGAATGTTGAACATTTCCTCAATTGTTTTTCAGCCAGTTGAAATTCTTTTGTTGAAAATTCTGTTTAGATCTGTACAATATTTTAATCAGATTATTTGATATTTTGATTTCCTGAGTTCTTTATATACTTCGGAGGTCAGTCTTCTGTCTCATATGGGGTTGGCAAAGATCTTTCTCCATTTTGTAGATTGCATTTTTGTCTTATTGACTGTGTCCTTGCTTTACAGAAGTTTCTCAGTTTCAGGAGGTCTCATATATTTATTTTTGCTCTCAGTGTCTGTGTTACCGGTGTTATATTTAGGAAGTGGTCCCCTGTGCCAATACATTGAAGGCTACTTCCCACTTTCTTTTCTATCATGTTCAGTGCTGTTGTATTTATATTAAGGTCTTAAATCCAGTTGGATGTGACCTTTATGCATGAGAACAGATATGGATCTATTTTTACTCTTCTATATGTTGACATCCAGTTATGCCGGTACTATTCTTTAAAGATTCTTCTATTTTTCATTGTATAATTTTAACTTCTTTGTCAAAAATCAGGTGTTCATAGGTGTGTGGATTAATATCTGGTTCTTCAATTTGATTCCATTGGTCAACCTGTCTTTTTTATGCCAATACCATGCTGTTTTCATTACTGTAGCTCTGTAGTAGAGCTTGATGCCAGGGATGATGATGCCTCTGGAAGTTCCTTTAATGTACAAGATTCTTTTGGCCATATTTTATATTTTCTTTTTCCATATGAAGTTGAGTATGTCCTTACAAGGTCTGTGAAGAATTGTATTGGGATTTTGATGGGAATTGCATTGACTCTATAGATTGATTATTTTTGGTAGGATTGCAGTTTTTATTATGTTGATCCTACCTATCAAAAGGAAAGAAGATTTTTATATTTTCTCGTATTGTCTTCAATTTCTTTCTTTAAAGACTTAAATTTCTTGTTGAACAGGTCTTTCACTTCTTTGGTTAGTGTTACACCAAAATATTTTATGATATTTATGGTTATTGTGAATGGTGATGTTTCTCTGATTTATTTCTCAGCTACTTTATGATTTGTATATAGGACAGATACTTCTTTTTTTTAATTGATCTTTTATCCTGCCACATTACTGAAGGTAGTTATCAGTTGTAAAAGTTCCCTGGAAAAATTTTGCAGTCACTTATACATACTATCATATCATCTGTGAATAGCGAAAGTTTAACTTCTTCCTTTCCATTATGTATACACTTTGTCTCCTTTTGTTGTCTTATTACTCTAGCTAGAACTTCAAGAACTATGTTGAATATATATGGAAAGAGTGTACAGCCTTGTCTTCTTCCTGATTTCAGTGCAATCGCTTTGAGTTTCTCTCCATTTAATTTGATGTTGACTGTTGACTTGCTGTATATTGCTTTAATTATGTTCAGATAAATTCCTTGTATGACTGATCTCTCCAAGACATTTATCATGAAGGGATGTTGGATTTTGACAAATGTCTTTTTAGCATCTACTGAGATGACCATATTTTTTTTTCTTTCAGTTTATTTATATAGTGGATTACTGTCAGGAGCCATTTACCCCCAAATTTGGCAGAGCCTATCCCACACCCTATTATCTGTTAATAGAGAGCTATCTGTTAGCGGAACCCGCCCCACACTCCAACTATCTAGAGAACTAGGTGTGTCAACTTGCGACTTCCTGACCAAGGAATCATGACCTGACTGATCGTAACCTCTTGGCTGATGGCCTCGTGACCGGCTTGGACCATGCTGCAAGATTCCTTCCTGCTCGCCCCTGCCCCCCCAATTCCTCATCCTATATAAGCTGTAACCATGACTCTAATATACGGAGGCTCTGACAAACCTAGCATGGCCTTCTTCCTCTCTCCTGCCTATGTCTTTCAGATAGTGCCTCTCTGGGACCCTGGAATTACTGACCAGCCAGGTGGGTTACAACCCCTAGACAAACTAACCCGTCAAGGCGGTCTACAGATTACAATGCTAGATTTTTGTATGTTGCCGTGAGCTGTCCCTGCATCTTTGGAATGAAGGTGACTTGATCATGGTGGATATCTTTTTTTGATGTGTTCATGGATATCATTCACCAGTATTTTATTGAGCATTTTTGTATCAATATTTATGAGGGAACCAGTCTGTAATTCTATTTCTTGGTTGAATCTTTATGTAGTTTCATTATCATGATAGCTATAGCCTCATAGAAAGAGTTTGGCAATGTTTTTTTTCTGTTTCTATTAATTTTTTGATAAGCAATTGCCTTTTTAAAAGGATGGATTCATATACATGTTCATTTAAAATAATACCACACTAGTTAGTAAGAATTTGTATAGTTCTATGTTATGCTCTATTCTAAGAAATTTTATGGGTTAGAAAAAATAAGTAGAAAAAAGACCACATATGTACAACTAAACTAATTATTATAGATGAAAACAAAATGGAATATTACCTCTGTTGTTCTTTCTGGAAACTACAACTCCCAGAATCCTCCTGGATTACGGACACCTGTGCACGCACCTATGACAGGTGTAGGACATTCTTCCCAGACACCCTTGCACTTCCCGTTAAAAGGCGAGATTCCACGAGGTCTTGCTCTCTCTTTCTCCATTTTCCTCGTGTGTCTCGCAACCCCTCCCTTCCGTGTTACCCTCCCCATTAAAGCGCACCCACGTGGAGCTGCGTGCGCATGTCTGTCTGTTTGTCTTGCGTTCGTCTCCACACACACCCGCTTTTTTTAAAGAATAATAACCTCATTTTAAAATTGACCAGTTTCTAAAGAAAAGATGAATATATGGGACTGCAGAGCCTGCTCAGTTTTGAAACACACTTGTTGTTCCTGCAGAGAAGAGAACCATGTTTCCCAACTGTCATTTGCGTATACTTGCTTTTAGTTCCAGTTCCAAGGGACAAAATACTCACTCCTGGCATGTACACAGTGCACAATTATATTTACATTCAGACAAAGAGATATTGTACATGAATTTATTTTATTTTTATGGCTACCAAAAAGTCAGTGATTAATCCACATCAACTGACCAAATTTATTATCTAACACAGCCACAAAAATTGATCCTGCTAGAACTAAATAATGCATATTTAATTGGACTCAACATGTAAGTAGATAAAGATTGTTTTACTTTGCTCGAAACACATGTAAGTTCCCTAAAATTATTTCTTAAATATGTTATAGGAATACAATTTGAAAGGGTGTTTAGGAAAGTTTCATGATTAATTTAAATGTTACTTGGTAGGAAAATTGGGTACTCAGTGCAATAATATAAATCTATGGAAGCAGGTTCTAATGCCAATGAAGAAATATAATTGCTAGTGTGAGCAAGAGCAAGAAGGCAAAGAATGAGCTGCCTTCCTTCTTACATGTCCTTTATATAGGCTGCCAGCAGAAGGTATGGACCATATTAAAGACAAATTTTTCTGCCTTGAAATGTGGGCCCATATTTCATATAAAGTAATTCACAGGCAGGCTCACTGGCCACTAGGCAGCTGCAATCCTGCCAAAAAAAACCCAAGTTAGTCAACTAACAAAGGCCAGGATGTAGTGCTCCTTCTCCTTTGTCAAAAGGTAGATCTCCTGGGGATGGATGTTTTCCAAAGCTGGTGACTAAGTTGCAGGTGTTTCCCTAGCCCCGAGTCCCTGGAAAGAGAATTTTAATGAGGATCCACCTTGGTTTATCTGGGGTTTAAAATGCGTTTTGTATAATAAACAAGGATAGTTCTTCAGGATGAATGAAGCCAGAGATGTCCTTCCTTGATGACTGTGTGAACAGTGTCTCGTTATTTCTCGCACCTCGGTACCTTTCAAGACACGGAAAGATAGTTTCTATGTTGGGGCCTATGGGCTCTGACAATGAAAGATCTAAATTAAAAGTAGGTCTTTCAACTTCAACTAATTTAACTAAGAAAAGAATTCTCACAGGTGTACCAGTCATTTGCAATTCAGTTAATTCCAGATATAGTCAAACTGACAACCAAGAACAGCCATCATGCATCTGAAAACGGATAGTTTGAGCTCATCTGTAGGGAAGCATAGCAACCACCTGCAAGAAGGGTAGGTAGAATCAAAAACCAAAGTGGTTGCACAAGTTTGCTTTCCCACCAGCAAAGGATGCGTGAACCTCTTACTCCACATCCTCTCCAGCAAAGGCTATCATTGGTGTTTTTGATTTTAGCCATTCTCACAGGTGTAAGATGGTATCTCAAAGTTGTTTTGATTTGCATCTCCCTAATTGCTAAGGAGGTTGAGCGAGGGGAAGGAAATGGGAGGTGAGGGGGAGGCAGAAAATTTTAATAAAAAATAAATAAATAAGTAAATAAATAAATAAATAAAAGAAGGGTAGGTAGAGAAGAAAGCAGAGAGAGTGAAATGGAAGTAAGATAAAACTATGAATTCTCAAAGTCCACACCCAATGGTGCAGTTCCTCCAGGAAGAAAAAGCCTCCTAAACCTCCACAATTACTGCTACCCATGGGGAAATAAGTGTTCAAACATCTGACTTAATGAGGAATGTTTCTAATTAAAATTTCCACAATCACTGATCACAATGAGTGTCTTTATAATATAGTTTACCAATGAAAGTTAAAAATTTATAGATTTTCTACCAGTCAATTATTTAATAACAAAGCAATTACCAGAAAAATGGCGTGGAAAAGATGTCTCCACCAACAATGTATCAAATACTGGAGGTATACACACATTTGTATAAATTGCAAATATCTAGACTTAAGTCATATAAGATTTCAAGTATGGAACAAATATATTTATATCATTATGAAAAGTGTAGAAATGGTAAGAATTTTTCAAAAACTGGAAGTATTAATTCACTTACATACAATTTTATCTGTTCAAGGAGTAGTGTTTTTTTAGTTTCATAACAAAATAAAGAGTACTAAGTAGAAAGTAAATTAGTATATGAATTTTAGTACCACTAGTTTATAGAAATATCACATTTTCTCATCAATTATTTCTTTCATTATGAAATCCTTATCTTTCACTTATATATTATAATTCTCAAATGTTGAGTTAAATTTTTAAGATTCATTATTGACTAAGTTTACATATTTGAAGGCATAACAAACTGCTTCTACTCTCTTTATATATTAACAGGAAAACAGTAAGACAGTTTAGAATAAATCCTCTAAGCTTAGTTAAATGATTAACTCATCACTGAGGAGGAAATTGTAAATTATATTAGCAAACTGAATCACTGTTATGAATGTACATCATTCCAACACACAAATTTCATTGGTGCTGAAATTTTATGTGAGGCTATTTCTCAAACTGATGAAATCAAGCCATATAAAAATTATTTTAGTAATTCTCATTACCACTAATATTGTGTCAATTTTAGACATATCATAATAATCATGAAAACTGACTGAAAACTGTAATTGGGTATCATCAAATCAGAAGCTGGCTGTACTATCTAGTTTGGAAGAAAGAATAAGTGAGAGCTGCCAGAGATTATGAGGGCCTAATAATTCATAATTTAACACTACCTCAATCTGATTTCTAAAGCTAACTAAACAACTGTGCCTGTATTTTCACCATGGCAGTTTTGTTTTTTTGTTTCTATTACAAAACTATATTACAGACAAATTAGGCCCCAACTTGCATTTGTATGCCCTCAAATAATCTATATGTGGGAAGTTTTCTTCTGTAATATTGTAATATTTGAGAGATTGTACATGAGGAAACTCATTTCAAGAACTGCTTATAACATGAAGCTTGTAGAAACATTTTTTTAATCATGTAACTTTGATCACTTATTGTGGCCGCCTTGGGTGGGTCACTAGTCTCGGGGTTGTAACCCACCCTGCAGCCTGTTATTCCAGGGGTTCGGAGGGGCGCTGCCTGGAAAGGAATTGGCGAAACAGAAGGACGAGACCAAGCAGATTTTGTCAAGGTCTCGTTTATTAGGGTCCTGGTAACTGCTTATATAGCCCCTGAATGACGGACTTGGGGGGCAGGAGAATGGGATCTTGCCGCGTGGTCCAGGTCACGTGGTTCAGGTTCGTCAGGTTTGTCACGTAGGCCTGGAGGTTACGTCTGGTCAGGTAGGCCAGGAAGTCACAAGTTGCCACACCTATTTCCCTGGATAGCTGGAGTGTGGGGCGGGTTCCGCTAACAGATAACTGCTAATTGTGTATGGGGCAGGTTTTGTCAATAGAAGGATTCTAAACACAATTATAGGTGTGGGGTTCTCTGCAGACTCCCCAGGGTGATGGTTCCTGTAATGATTTTTAGGGGGGAAACGGCTCCTAACAACTTATTTGTTCCAAAAAGTAGAACTGCTGTACTTGGAGTTAAGATGTGCTGTTTGTGAGAGTCTTCTGTCTGTCAGGTTTTTTAAAGTAAGAGATATGTAATTATCTAAAATTTTGTGTTTGATAATCTCTTTTGAAGCTTATTGTCATTAACCAGTGTTAATTTTGTTCAGTTTTAGTCAGATACTTAACTGGAGTTTGTCTGACAATAGAAAGAAACTGAACCAGTATGCTTAAAGACCAAAATATAGAGAACATGAGGAACCCAGAGTATGCAATAAGAAAAAGGAAAAAATGGATGCTAAATTAATTAACACAGAAACTTCTGGATCCTTGTTGAAAGAAGTCTGGGGCTAGAAAAATATGATCTGAATTAGAGAGTGAGGAATAAGATTTAGTGATCTCTTGAGTATTACAGGCATTCAGAAATAGTTGAGACTAACTATTAACATCTTGAGTCCTGACCAATGGGTTTGCAGTTGTTTAAAATGGATCCATCTCTCTCTCTCTCTGTCTGTCTCTGTCTCTCTCTTTCTCTGTCACACACTCATAGTTATATATTTCACAAATGAACACATATTCATCTTTATTTAAAAAAAAATTTAAACTTATAGAAATAATTTTTGCATTTGATATTTTTTGCTTCTTTGTTTGGATTAATATCCAAGTCTGTGATTTGGTTCCATTGGTCTTCCTGTCTGTTTTTATGCCAATACCAGGCTGTTTTCGGTACTGTAGCTCTGTAGTAGAGTTTGACCTCAGGTATTGTGATGCTTCCAGAAGTTCTTTTATTGTGCAGGATTGTTTTGGCTATCCTGTTTTTTTTTTTTTCGCATGCTTTTCCATATGAAGTTGAGTATTGTTCTTTTGAGGTCTGTGAAAAATTTTTCTGGGATTTTGATGGGCATTGCATCGAATGCGTATTTAACAAATGGTACTGGCATAACTAAATATCAAAATGTAGAAGAACAAAAATAGGTCTTTATCTATCATCATGTACAAAACTCAAGTTGAGATGGATCAAAGACCTCAACTTAAAGACAGCCAACTGAACGGTATAGAAGAGAAAGTGGGAAGTAGACTTGAATGCATTGGCACAGGAGAACATTTCCTAAATATAACCCCAGCAGCACAAGTACTGATAGAAACAATTAATTTCAGGGACCTTTTTAAATTGAAAAGCTTCTGTAAAGCAAAGGAAAACAAAGTCAACAAGACAAAACAACAGCTTACAGAATAAAAAAAAATCTTCACTATCCCTACATCAGATCTCCAAAATATACAACAAACTCAATAAATTGGCCATCAAAAGAACAAATAATCCAATAAAAAAAGGAGTACAGACCTCAACAGAGAACTCTCAACAGAGGAATATAAAATGGCTCAAAGACACTTAAGGAAATGTTCAACATCCTTTGAATGTCAGTTTGGTGATTTCTCAGAAAATTAGGAAACAACCTACCTCAACACCCAGTAATACCACTTTTGGGTATATGTCCAAAGGATACTCAATCATGCCACAAGGACATGTGCTCATCTATGTTCATAGCAGCATTGTTTGCCATAGCCAGAACTTGGAAACAACCTAAATTCCCCTCAACCTAAGAATGGATAAGGAAAATGTGCTACATTTACACAATGGAGTACTACACAGCAGAAAAAAAAGACAACTTGAATTTCTCAGAAAAATGGATGGAGCTAGAGAACATTATTTTGAGTGAGGTAACCCAGACACAGAAAGACAATTATCACTCATAAGTTGTTTTTAATCATAACTCAAAAAAACAGCTTACAAATCGCAATCACAGACAATTTAGACAACAATGAGAACACTAAAAGAGACAAACATAGGTCTAACCTACATAGGAAGTAGAAAAAGACAAGTTCTCCTGAGTAAATTGGGAGGATGAGGACCATGGGGGAGGGTACTTTTTTGGATGCATTGTCCCAATTCATATCAAAGACCTGATATTCTATAAATAATAGAGGAAAAGAAGTTTAAAACACATCTCATGGATATTGTCAGAGACTTTTGCCCTGAAGTTCTAAGTAGTAGATTACTACCTGTTGTAGAAAATCTAACTTGTTTGGCATTGCTTGCTTTAATAACCAGTAGACTCTAACAATAACCTATGAACAATTAATCAGTTCATTTTGAAAGTTGTATCCTATGTCTTCAAATGATCCACCTTCAGCAATGTTGAAATGTGAAACAAGATAGAGCAGGTATATTTTAATAACATGTAGAATCTGTAATACTTTCTTTAATTATTTTTCTCTCCTAATTGAGTTCTAAATAATCAGTATATGTAAAAACAGAACAAGTATTCTGTGAAATTTTCTAATCCTTTGAAACTAATTCTTCTTTGTAACAACATTCATGTTTAGAAAATTTTCAGTTTACAAGTGGAGCTTTCGTAATGATAGTTGTATTTTTTCTGTCTAACACTTTTATAACTTTTTGTTTTCATATCATGCTTTAAAAATATATATTCTTTGGACTAGAGTTACCCACATTGGTAAAATTTTACAGGGTCTTTTGCATAATCAGAGACAGTTGATGATCAAACATAAAACACTTCAGATAATTCAGTGACACAAACATTCCGTCAAGTAGTCAAAGAAAACAATGTAAATTTCCATGACACAGATATATTTCTTTACTATGTCTATGTCCTTACGTAGAGAGGATTGTTTTGTAATTGTTATTTTATCACCATGTGTCATTATACTATCTATTTAAAAACTTGTACTGTGAAGTCAAGGATAATGTAAGCATTATTATTGCAGTTCAAAATGCTGTGCTTCTTTGAAAGAGATACCTGTTGCAAGGAGCAGGCTCTTTTTTTCAGTCCACAAGGCTAGCTTCTTATTGGCTAATTTACATCTCAATTTAACCCATTTCTGTTAATCTGTGTATCGCCACCTGACTGTGTCTTACCCACAAGATTCTAACCAGTGTCGGTCTCAAGCAGGAGATCAATGGCATCTGCCACTCTGCCCTTCTTCCCAGCATTCAGTTCTGTCTACTTCTCCTACTTAAGTTCTGTCCTATCAACTAGGCCAAGGCAGTTTCTTTATTCAACCAATGAAAGCAACACATAAACAGAAGGACCTCCTACACCAGATACCCACAATTGTTAAGTTAAAAAAATGAAGCCAGATATTCATCATGTTTTATAAAATTATATTTATCATCATTCTTCAAAAATAAAGATCCTAATGAATTTAATTGTTTCCTTTAGCTCAGTTGCTCAAAGGATGAAAACACATATTTTTTTTTCAGAGAAGGCATTTGAGGGTAGGAATAATTCCAAAATACACAGCTGAAGTGCTTATCCAGTTTTCAGCTTGATTCTATATCATTTAGTTTGATTTTATAACTCTTTATAGATTGTTTATGGTTAAAAGCACTCTGCTTGCTAGAAATTTGATCAGTCATTAGAAATTTTGGCAAAAGTTTTCTCCAAGTGCTTCTAAATATAACCTACAAACAAAGTCACAAAAAGTAATGTGCAGCTTGAATGATGATTTACCCTAATGATTCCACAGCATCTAATAGATACAATAAGAGTTATGTTTAAGGGATTTTTTTCTCTCCTTGAAGCTTTGAAATATATGAGTAAATATAGCTGGCTTTCCACAAGAGGGCTTCATGTTTCAACTCAGCATTATCATACTTATTTGGCAACATGCCCAGAAAAGCCTAATGCTTGTTAGGTGATTGAATCAAAAAGTTTCTGTTGGGATATTTTACCTGTTCTATGTAGGCTACTTGTTTGTTTTCCCAACTACCCAGACTCCAGAAATAATCACACAGAAACTATATTATTTAAATCACTGCTTGGCTAATCACATAAGCATATTGCTAGCCAGATCTTACATCTAGTACTAACCTATTTACATATTTCATATTTTACCCTGAGGCTCATGACCTACCAGCAACATATCAGCAACTCTGTCTCTGGCAGTGGTTTCATGGATTTTCCTTGTCTCCAACTCTGCAACATGAGGGCCTGCTTGTTGGGGTTTCTGTCCTGCCCTATTCCCACAGTCAATAGGTCCCAAAGAAAATCACACAGAGGTCTCCATAAGTTATAAACTGGTTGATCCATTAGCTCAGGCTTCTTATTAGCTCTTTTAACTTATATTAACCCATTATTCTTATCTATGTTAGCCACATGGCTCACTCAGTACCTTTTTTGGCTGGGTAGGTCACATCTTGCTTCTTCCATGACGTGGTCAGGACTGCAGAAAGAGCTTCCTTCTTCTTAGAATACTCCTGTTCTCATTGCCCCACCTCTTCTTCCTGTCTGGTTTCCTGCCTATACTTCCTGCCTGGCTACTGGCCAATCAGCATTATTTAAAATATAATTGACAGAATATAGAATTGTCCCACACAATGCCTCCTTTCTCCCAGCATTCAGTTTCATTTTTCCCACCTTGCTCTACTCTACCCTATCACAGGCCTAGGACAGTTTCTTTCTTAACCAATGATATTAACAGCATACAGAGGGCAAGCCCACATCAGTTCTAGAAGTATTTATTTGGACTTAGTCTTAGATTTTACATCTTATACAAATATTAATTTTACCTACATGTTTTAATTCATATATTATCTACATACATAAACTGCAATCACTTCTCTTTATGATATTCTTTTATCAAAGATAATTTTGGTTGACTTTATAAGCTAATGTTATTATAAGCAAAAGTAGTAGGAAATGTGTGTATTTTTGCACACACAGACATATCTTATAAACATATGTAGTATTCAATTTCTTTACATATAAAATATTGTATGATTATGTATACATATAATTTGATCTTATATTTGAAAATATCTCTACATATTTAGAAATAGATTTATTAAATGAAAATAACATTGAGTGTTCAGAGTATAGTGATATCTGCTGTAAGAGCTTAGAAGGCAAAGTTATTGAAAGACTTTCAGATAATGGAAGCTTGTTTTATGCAGTTTCAGAGGGAAGAATGACAGTCCTTAAAATGATCTCTATGTGATACTAATGTGATATATTGAATTAAAAATCCATGATTTATGGTCATCTGGAGTTGAATAATAATCACCTGAGATAAATAAGAGATCAACACAACATAATGAAAACCTTTGCTTCATTAGGACAATCAGCACTACTTGTCTTTGACATGAAATATTCTGGAAGAGTCTTTATTCAGGATCCGCACAAAGATCTATAATCAGGGATGAATCTCAAGCTTGAAATAGAATTTAGAAGTGTGTAAGAGTCTCCAATGTGATAGTTGTTTGAAGGCCGGAAGAAGTTACATAGAGCAGCAGAAACTGTCTCCACTGTAACAGCCCAGCAGAGTCCATGGCGAGAAATGCAACCTCAGTGCAGCCATCACCATGAGATTGCCACCAAAGATACAATAACTGTGACAAAGTCATAAAATTGAAAATTTCCACCCCCCATTGGAGCCATAAAGTTTATAAATGAGTTCCAGATATTGGACATTGAGATATTTGTACTGTTGGATTTTTGTTTGGTTTTGATATTATTATAATTGTGCTGTAATTCTTCCATCTTTGACTAAGAAAGTTATATGTTATGAATTTTAAAGGTTACCATATTTTAAGACACACACACATACACATTTGGTTTTTGAGAAACAAATTTCTGTGTAGCTTTGGAGCCTGTACTGAAACTCTCTCTGTAGACTAGGCTGACCTAGAATTCTCAACGACTGACTTGCCTCTGCCTCCCAAGTATTAAGATTAAAGGCATACACCACAACTGCCATGACTGAGACTGACGTTTTAAAAAAGAACCTTAACTATAAGTTTTTTGAAATTTTAAAAGGCCATTGGAATTTTCAAAGTCAGACTGTGTTTTATATTGTGATGTTAACATATAATTTTGCAGACAAACAAGAAAATACAGATGATTGTTTATAATGGTGGGTTTTTATGTCAAAGCTGACAAATACTTAAATGTGATAGAAAATTTCATTTGTTAACTAGAGGACATGGAACCACAACTAAGAAATTGTGTCTACAAGAGTAACTTGTGAAAACAAATGTGAAATATTTTCTTAACTGTTAATTGATACAGGAGATTCCTTATACCATAGTAATGCCATAGTCAGCATTTCCCTATGATTTTAGTTGTGTCTCTTTTAGAGTCTATGACCTCTCTAATCCTGGGATTTTGGCTAAATTTACAATATCAAATGTTGATAATCTTATTAAGTTGGCCTTAAGTCCAATCAGACAGTCATTGATTATTCCCAAGAGAACAATGACATGATTTAGCAATTGGGTGTATCATACCAGAGTGGTTTCTACTTTAGTTTGCATGACTTAGACCAGAGTAGGAGTGTGGATACCTCTTCTCCCTTCTCAGCATAAATAGCTTTGAGAGATAAGCATCGGGGAACAGGACTTTCTGTCAGCACAGTTTGCTTTCTCTAATTCTATGACTGAAGTTTACAATGTTTTCATGTAGGGAACTTTACCTAAGAGGGGATAGAAAGTCAAAAGGTGTATATGACTGCTACAAAATTATGGGCATGACAGAATTGTAGTTGTAGCATTTATAAACTCTCAACATTCATAGTTGCCTGAACAATACCTGTACAAGACCACTATCATCAACTTCTGGCAAATAAGTGAAAAGGGCTCATGTGGCTTCTACTCTAGTTTAAGAGCTATGAACAACATTGGCTAATAGGAAGGATAAGTCAGTTTTCTTCAGCATCAGGCTCCCTCAAAATTTGCCAATACTAAAGTGGTCAGTCCTACATGTATGTGCCTATAGGAAATACTAAGAGGACTCAGGAAATTTCATATACATTTATGTGTATATGTAGTAAATGTTATCTATAAGAATAATTATTGATAAAGCAGGCATGAATTTGGGAAGGGAATTTGTGGTACAGGACTTGGAAGGAGTTGGTGAGAGATGGAAGGGTAGATATAACCAAAATTCATTGTATTGAGGTATGCAAACAAGTTCAAGGGATTTATTTTTATTTAAAATGTGCACTAGAGTTTGAAGAAAGTGTTACTGAGATTATCATTCTACACCACAAAAATTGAAGAACGTGAACATAATGGCTAATTAGTTCAAATGTTATAATAGATTGGTAAACTTTTCTCTTATGGACACATAATCATACGAGGTCCAGAAATCTCAAATGAGGCTGAGATAGGACCAACTAATATCAGGAGTCAGGAAAGTGCATGTATGAAATTTAAGAGATAATAGTAGTAGTAGTAGTAGTAGTAGTAGTAGTAATACTAATATCTCTTGGTGTATCAGATAACCTGAAGAGAAAAGATAAGTGAAACAACTTGATGTTCAGAAAAAAAGTTATAACTGGGGATACTGAAAGATTGAGGAGTAATTTGACTCTCAAATAAGAAGATTTGGAATAATTTTGAGTAAGAAATGCCCACCTTACAGAGCATAATTTGTTTTTAAAAAAATATCCTAGCTACTTACCAGAGAATGGATTGGATGAAAAGAGTAAAACTAGGGTACATGATTTCAGGAGGACAGAAGGCTGTTGAGAATGTCAGTGACAGGTAGAGAAAAGCAACTCTAAGTATTGCCTAAATGAATCCTATTGATAACATGATTTTATCATTAGGATTCATTTAGGCAATGAATCTTTAAACAGATTACTTAAATGGTCACAATATAAAATATGTACTGTTATAATGATTCCAATTAGAAAGTCTGTTGGTGTGAGTGTTTAAATACACTTGTGGATATTTCTACCTAAGACACTTAGAATGCAGTAAATAATTGAAAATATTCTTTTTATGCTTTATTACATTTCAGTATTTTAACTTCAATATCTTATATACATATTACAAAAACCACTTCATCAGACACGTCTAAATGATGTTTACTAGAAACTGTGTTTTAAAATACAATAGAAGATATATTTTAAGTGAAACTTAGGTTGCGGTCTTCTCCTAGGCTGAAACACAGTGTAGTCTCTTGGGATGAAATCATTGTGTAGATTGGAATCTGGTATAAACTCATGTCTGCACTAGAATATTTTTTCTCTTTCTTCTAATCGTATTATCTGTAGCATGCTTTGCTCAACAGTATCTATGATCCTTCTGTACTTTATTATTGTGATTGTTCATGGCCAGTTTTCCTCCTTAATAAACCCTTCTTATTTTCAGAAAGAGGCTTTCAAGCTGACGAGCAGTCTCCATTTATTTTCCTCATCACAGAGCCTCTGGTGGAATGCCATTTCGTTATCATTAGCAACCCAGGTGAGTCTATTGAACCTGCAGGGTAGGGACAATCTGTGCCTGATGAAATGCTTCAACTTCCAGTTAGGGAAATTTTGTTCAATCAATATAAAGTGCTGAGGTGACACATCCTGCTTTAAACTGTGCCGGGTGTTTTTAAGTAGTCGACTACGATACTCAATGTCAAGGTGCTACAATGATGTATTTAAGTTTGAAAT
The DNA here is from genome assembly GCA_902806775.1 of Microtus agrestis. Lineage (NCBI taxonomy): Eukaryota > Metazoa > Chordata > Mammalia > Rodentia > Cricetidae > Microtus > Microtus agrestis. The sequence goes on from CADCXT010000555.1 coordinate 225,908, forward strand.
GGCTTGCTGACTTTGAGTGCAATAAATTCACCATTTGTGAGTGATAATTACAAGATTGACTTTCTAGAAGTTTGGCAGAGCCTTACCATTCTTCCAGAAAATGCTAAGAGTGAGCTCTATTTCCTTAACATTCTGTTTTAGGGGAATCTTTTCAGCCCTTTCAAGCAAAATAACAGAGTGAATCAGATAAGTGTCTTTTATGTTATGTACATAAAACATTTTGATTTTACTATAAAAGATGCCAATATTTTCATGAGAAGGAAACAAGCCAGAGTATTCAAGGAGTCATCTGAGTATAGAGATATCATGGAGAAAGATAAGGTATTAGACATTTCTGTTAAGTGGACATAAAGGCAAAACATCCATAATATTTAAATGAATAATCAAAACAGTAAATACTGAAGCCTGGAACAACATTAACATTGTAACTATTTCTATGCTCCAATCAATTAAACAAAGGAAAGAAAAAAGAAAAGTTGGCATTTAGTTCTTCTGAATAAATATATGGAGGTCTTTTTTTTTTTCTAATATAGAAGAGGTCTTTGTCATCTTAATCTAGAGGCAGTTTTCATTAATGGTTATTCCTAAGAAAATATAACCACTAAAAATTCTGTCAACAACATCTTTAGTTTTTGGTGATAGTCACTTTCATCATTTATTCATTGTCATTGTTTTCTCCCCAACAGTACTGGCTACTTGATTTAACACATCTTAATATTGGAATCCCCTCATTGGAGACCTATTCACAAAACACAGAGAAGACATGTGATTGCTCTAAAATGGGAAAATAATATTTTATAAAAATAGTTTCTGAAGTGTTTTATTCTTGATGGTAGGACAGTATGATAAATCTCATAATTCCTTGGATTTAATTAAGAATACTCAAGTGAGAAAATTTTTTCTTAGCTAATTTCCTAAATATGAAAAAGCAGATGTGCTTATAAGCATAGATGAATAATTAGAATTCTGGCTTCTTGTACATTTCAATTGAGGTTGGAGAAATAAATGTTTCATATAATAAAAACAGAAAATGTAAGGTATAATGTATTTATAGCACATTTTGGTTCAAAATATTTACTTAAACAATGATAGTAAATGGGTGTTAGCTAGAAGTCAGTTGTATAGTGCCCAGTATGTCTGTTTGACCAACAGGGGAATAGATGTCAACTTACCAAAGGTAGTTATTTTGCTGTGATGTGTAAGACTATTTTATGAAAGAAATTAAAGAGCATTAGAAATCATGATAAATGTAATCTTACATAATGTCCAGTTCAATTGTAATTCACTAAACTGCTTAGTAGTGGAATTGAATTTCGCTGAAAGTCATTTCCTATAATCTACAGGCTGTAAAATAAGTGTATAATGAAAAATATGTACAAGCTATATTAATCTATGAATTGGAACTGAGGTCCTTATATTCGCTTAGAAAATGAATAACACAGTTATCATCTTTGCCCAACTGCCTCCTTTAGTTTGTATCTGAACTATTCCCCCAAAGATTCTGGTTTAAAACTTTGCTCTGCAGTATGACATGCCTAGAATGGGCAGAGTAGTTAATTGGTGTCTGAAGCACATCTGTCCAGGACTTTCTGGTTTTCATGATTTTCATTGAGAAGTCGGGGGGTAATTCTGATTCTGATAGGGCTATGTTTATGTTATTTGGCCTTTTTCCTTTTCAGTTTTTCATATTCTTTTTTATTCTGTATGTTTTATATTTTGATTATTACATGCAGTGGGACTTTTTTATTTTTTTTTTGGTTCAGTCTTTTGGTGTGCTGTAAGCTTATTGTACCTTCATAGGAATCCTTCTTTAGGTTGGGAAAATTTTCTTCTATGATTTTGTTGAATATATTTTCTGTGCCTGTGAGCTGGAGTTCTTCTTCTTCTATCCCTATTATTATTTTTGGTTTGGCCTTTTCATTGTGTCCCGGAAATCCTGAATGTTTTGTCTTAAGAATTTTTTTGGATTTAACATTGTCTTTGACATATAGGTCTATTTCCTCTATACTATATTCAATACCTGAGATTCTCTCTTCCATCACTTGTATTTAGCTCGTTATACCTGAATATGTAGCTCCCATTTGCTTACCCAGATTTTCCATTTCTAAAAGTCTCTTGGTTTGTGTATTCTTTATTGCATCTATTTAAGTTTTCATGTTTTGAACTGTTTGAACTCTTTGCCTCACCTGTTTTGTTGTTTTTTCTTAGCTTTCTTTAAGATATCCATTGATTTCTTCCAATTTTTCATTTGTCTTTTTCTTCATTTTTTAAAGGGAATTTTTCATCTCCTCTTTAAAAGTATCCCTCATGCTCATAAACTTACATTTAAAAGTGTTTTTTTTTCCTGCTTCTTCTAAGTTTGAATGACCAAGTATTCCTGTAGTATGACCAATGGGTTCTGGTGTTACCATATTGCTTTTTAATTTGTTAAACAAATTCTTCCATTGGTGCCTTCTCATCTCTTCTTCCAGTTGGCTCTGGCAGTTTCTTTGCCTCTTGGCCCAATCCTTGCTGTTGCTGTCTGTGTCTTTGGTAGCAGCTGAGGTCTCACTTGGCCTGCTCTTTTTGTCCTCTCTGTGCAGGCATAGCCTGTGCTTCAGAGTTCCTTTCATGGTCTTCTCTGTACTGTGGCAGCCTGGGCTTCAAAGGTCCCCTGAGTGTTTGTGGGTAGAGTGGGCCTTGTAGCTTATAAGATTCCATCAATGGGGTGGGGGTGCAGGTTGCAGCAGCCTGACTGCTGGCTGGGTAGAAAATTTGAGGCAGGTGGGGAAAGGGCCTAAAGGCTGGGGTTTCCACCTGGGTAGATGATGAATCTCTTTGTCCTCTGTGCAGTCGTAGTCTGTGCTTCAAGATTCCTCTGAGTTTAAGGGGCATAGGAGGGCTTGAGGACAGAGTAGGACTTATAGTTTACAGGATCCAATGGATGGGAGTGTTGGAGCAGCCTACCTGCATGAAGCTTGCCTTCTGGTTTGAAAAATTCTTTCATACTCTTAGGGTTTAATTAATTATTTATTGTGTGTGGGTGAGGGGGCTTGGGTATTTATATGCCATACTGCGTGTGTAGAAGCCAGAATGGAATTAATTCTCTCTTTCTCTTATGTGGATTCTAAGAAGATAAAACTCAGGTTGTGATGGTTGAGGGCAAGACTCTTTTTGTGCACAACCACCCCAGTGGCTCATAGTTTTAAGTTTTGAATAAACATTGTAAAAAGCTAGAGTAAAACCTGATGATATAGCTTCTACATTAAAACAAACTCTCAACGTTTGTGAGGAAAATTAGTCTGTACCAATCATTACTAGATGTCTATGGTACCATTATTTTTTAAGAAGTATCAAGTAATAATCAATTACCTATAGCATTTACATGGGTGAATCTATTTATGATAGTTAATCTTCATTGCTAATCTGATATTTAAAACCAACATAAAAACATGCCTCTGGGTATTTATATATTAAGGTGATTAAAAAAAATCCAAATAAATAAGTCTACCATGAATGTGAGCAGAAGTGTAACTGTGGCTGTAGTCTCAGACTTAATAGAAAGGAGAAAGCCAACAATCATCTTTTTCTCAATCCTGACTGCTCAGGCAATGCCATCAGGTTCACCATTTATTCATTTTTATTAACTCAGTGAGCCTTATAAACCCTCCCTCTTCTGATTTTTGTTAGGAATATGCATATATGTATACATTTGTATTCAAACATATGGGTATATTTATATATATGTATGTAAATATATGTACATATATGTATGCATACACATACAGATGTATGAGAGAAATAACTACTCTAGCGTTTTAACAAGAGGCTTGCTCATAAGCAGATGTTATCACTTGATGGATTTGAACAGTAGACTACTTATTATTAGCAATACTATTGGATACAGCAGGACAGACAACTCTATAATTTTAAACAACAAAAGAGTTTTAGAACTGATAAAAATTATTGCCATAATATAAGGGCACAGGACAAACAAATATCAAAATTTATGTACATGCAGACTTTCATGTAGAAATGTTAACCAAAAGCTTATCTATTTACATGCAAATTATGTGAAGTATTGGCTTCCATTCACATTCAGGGATTGAATGATCACTGTGCAAGGTATGATAATGAGAGAACTGCTTTGTTATTTCTTTGATCTTCTCTATGGGCTCATTAAATTGGTTTTATCATTAATATTTATAAGTTGAGAAAAGGAGGTTTAGAAAGGTTAAGTTAATTGCTCAGGATCAGTCAATTAGAAATGTAGGAAAAGACAGTTTTTCTCCCAAATCTTTCTTGAAATGGTAACAGTAACTTAAAAGACTATTTTTTCTATAATATATTTCAATGAAAATAATTTTAAAAATAAAAATAAATGCAGCCACAGCAATCTAAATTTCCAGTTGACTGTATTGAATAATATTCTTAGACTTTATTTATAGTTTAAATATTTTATCTAAAAATATCTCATTTACTTTTATTTTGTGGGAATTAACATGTTTCTCCTGCACATAAGCAAGTGTGTCATGCAATGACTGTGAACGACTAAAAGGGGTGAAAGATACTATAGAACTGGAGGTAAAAATGACTGTGCCACCATGTCAGTACTGGGAACTACACCCTGGTGATCTGCAGAGACAGTAAAAGATCTGAACTGCTGAGACTTGAGTCTCCCAATTATACAATGTAAATAAAAAACTTCTTAAATTTTTTCTTTAATTTGAAGAAATCATACTTTAAAAAAGTAATCTACCTAAAGAATCCAGAGTATTTGTTTAAATATTATTTTATAAGCTATGCTTAAAATACTTTGAGAGTACTCATTCTTTTTTAAATTTACTTTATTTATTTAGGTTATATCCTGACCACAGTTTCCTCTCCTCTCCTCTCCTCCCATTCCCTCTCCCAACATCCTCTCTGCTCTGAACCTTACATAATACACTCCTCTGTTTCTGTTCAGAAAAGGACAGGCCTCCCATGGGTATAAACAAAGAATGACATATAAAGTTGCTGTAAGACTAAGCACCTTGCCTCATATTAAGGCTAGGCACGGCAATCCAGTATGAGGAATAGCTTCCCAAGAGCCAGCCAAATCATTAGGGACATTCTCTGTTCCTATTCTTAGGAGTTCCACAAGTCAGCTAAGCTACACAGCTATCACATATATGTAGAGAACCTAGATTGGTTTCAGACAGGCTTCCTGGTTGTTGGTTCAGACTGTTTGACTTCTTATAAGCAAGGTTAGTTGTTTCTTTGTGTTTTCTCCTGATTTCCTGGATCCTCTGATTCTTACAATCTTTTTCCTCTCTTCAGCAGGATTCCCAGAGATTGGCCTAATGCTTGGCTGTGTGTCTCTGCATCTGTTTCCATAAGTTACTGAATGAAAGTTTTCTGATGACTATTGGAGTAGTCATCAATCTGATAACATGATCTGTCCATTTCAGGCTACATACCCACTCTCCTTAGGAGTCTAACTCAAGGTCATCCTTGAAGAATCATGGGAGTTTCCCATCCATTTGAAATGCACCCCCTCCAGTCATCTCTTTCATTACTCTTCCCCTTCATCTACCCCACAACCTGATCGTACAAATTCCAGTGCCCATCCACCTCCACTCCACCAAGGAGATCTCTTCTATTTCCCCTAACCAGGGAGATCCATGCATACACCTTTAGGCTCTCCTTGTTACTTTGCCTCTGTGGGTTTTTGGATTGTAGCATTTTCATCCTTTACTTTACACATAATATCCACTTATTAGAGAGTACATATCATGTTTGTCTTTCTGGGTCTGGGTTACTTCACTCATGATGAATTTTTTTTCTAGTTCCATCCATTTGTGTTCATTTTTTTCAGATACCATTGTTTTTAACATCTAAGTATTACATGATTTTGTAAATGTACCACATTTTCTTTATCCATTATTCAGTTTAGGGGTATCTAGTTCATTTCCACTTTCTGGTTATTATCAATAAAACTGCTATGAACATTAGTTGGGTAAGTGTCCTTGTGAGATGACTGATTATCCTTTGAGTATATGCCCAACAGTGATATAGCTGGGTCTTGAGATAGATTGAGTTCCAATTCCCAATTTTGTGTCATATTGGTTTCTAAAGTAGCTATACAAATTCTCACTCATACCTGCAATGGAGGTGTAAGTTCTCCTTGCTCCACAGAATTCATTGGTACCTGAGAAAATTGAAGCACAATTAAAATCCCAGAGACAGAAATTGGGATTCCACCTGAAGGTCAGTGAAGCAAAACAGCCTGCCAGTGGTTTCTACCTCTACCTTATTCAGAAATCTCAATTCTCCCTCCAAGAATCTCAGAATGAGACTGAGACTGTGATCAGTCTCCTCACATTTTATGTTCTTCTCTAGGACTGAGATTAAAGATGTACACCACTGGGATTAAAAGCATACACCACCCGGTTTCTATGACAAACTAGTGTGGCTATTTGGATTAAAGGTGTATGTTACCACTGTCTGATCTGTAAGGCTGATCTTTTGTAAGATTTTACTCTCTGATCTTCCAAAAAGTTTTATTTATTATACAAATAATATTTGTATATTATTTATATACAAATGAAATGCCACTACAGATGACTTCCTGAGCAGAACCCCAGTAGCACAGACACTAAGACAGAGAATTAATAAATGGAACTTCATGAAACGAAAAAGCTTCTGTACGGCAAAGGGCACTGTCAATATATCAAAACAGCAACCTAGACAATGGAGAAAATGTTTCATCAACACCACGTCTGACAGAAGGCTGATCTCCAAAATATATAAAGACCTCAGGAACCTAAACATCAAAAGAAAAGAAAAAACAAAAGATCCAACCTAAAAATGGATAGAGACATAAATAGAGAATTCTCAACAGAAGAATGACAAATGTCAGAGAAACACTTAAAGAAATGTTCAACATCATTATCCATCAGGGAAATAAAATCAAAAGGACTCTGATATTCCATCTTATACCTGTCAGAATGGCTAAGTTCAAAAACACATTCTTAAATAAGCCCTGAGCCAAGAAAACATTGTGAGTTCCTTCAACAGGAATGCAACAATATTGCCTACAGTGTTTTAAAGCTTCAAAACATGAGGCACATGTCCAAATAAATACTACAATGCAGCCCAAGATGGGATACAGTCTTTTCCTACAAAAGTGACTTATTCTTTTATCATGCCTTGATTTTTCAGACAAGATTGTCAATATCTATTCTTACTTCTATGATATCATTGAAAGAGAAATTAAACTGGGGCAGAACAGTAGATTATACCTTTTATAACCAAACCACCAATATACATCTCATTTTTATTCCTAAAATGAAAAATGTCTTAGAGAATTTGTGAATAATTTTAACTTATCATGCCTCTCATTGTTTACCTACTATTTGTTATCAAATATGTGCTCCAGATACACATAAATATAGAACCACATCAAGTAAAATTACAAATTATTTCCTGGTAACAAAACACTTAGCATTTGGTATCAAAATTATGTGCCCCACACTAGTGAAAACTGACCCAGTTTGACATCAGGTAAATTTTGAGGATGATGTGTTTGTATTTCTTAACTCTCTGTAAATTTTGATGCCCTTTTATTTGTCTAATCTATGAACATAAATGTTATTATATCCACAGAAAATATCATACATATCTATTTATTTGTTTCCATTAGATTATTTAACATATGTACTCCATTTTTAATAGCAAGTAAATTGACCTCAAAGGAAACAACTTATTTCTAGTTTGCATGTGTGTGAATGAAGACTTCTCCCTACCAGTTAACTCTGACTTCCTTAGATACAATTTAAAGGCTACTGAAGAAAGGCTGTCATTTTTCTTACTGAGAAAAAAAGTCACTAGACAAATAAATAATGTAAGAGATGTTTATACTCATGTAAGAGACAAATGTGAATCACATAGTGATGAGATATGCACAGATAGGAACATTACTTTTCTGTTTTTCACATTTCAGTGGTATATGTGCTTGTGTATGTATGTATATGTGTGTGTGTTGGTGTGTACATGTTTGCACAAATTTGTATGTAGTTGTACATGAGCTTGTGAGTTCTTGCATATGGAGGACTGAAGCTGACATTCTTTTTAATCACTATCTACTTTATCTGTTTAAAAAAGGAAGCAGCTCTTTATGAACCACAGCTTGTCCAAAGGTGCAGTGTAGCTTGCCAACATGTTCTGGTGACACCCTGTCTTTACTTTCCAAGAAGTGGAGGACAGTGCCCACTCAGTATTTCTGTAGATCTCAATCCCACAGGCTTTTTATTTCCCCTGTCATCTTCCAGTTCCCGGGCAAGTACTTCATGTGTTTTGATCAGGTAACATATTCACTATCCAAATGACACAAATAAAAACATACTCAAGAGAACAGGTTATGATATGTGTACCCAAATGGGAAATAGATGTACTGGCCTATGTAACTGAAACTCAAATGTATATGGTTAAGCTTTTGTAGAACTGGATGAAGATTCAGATAGTGCTACTGCTGCACAAGTCTGTCAGCCTATCTTCCCTAAGGTGTATTAGATTTTAAGAACTATTTTGTAAATGAGGTGACAGATTTTATGTGCTGAGCATGAAGTTCAAAAACATAGAGAAACTCTAACTCAGTATTACCCTAAATAATCCCGGAAGTTCTCTTCCTCTGTTGAATTGTGTCGATCTGGTAAAAGAAAGTATTGTAGACTAGAAAAATGGAATGCCCTGTTCTTCTTTAGGCCATGACACACAACTTGAAAACACAACTAACATCACTGGAATAGGAAAAGAAAATTAATTTTCTCAGATTGCTATTATATGAAAGTGAGTGAAAGGGTCCAGAGAAAATGGCTCTATAGTTAAGAGCTTTTACTGCTCTTGCACAAAACCTAAGTTCAGTTCCCACAACCCATATCTGTTGTGTGGCTCACAGCCTCCTACAACTTCCACTTCAGGTAATTTGACATCCTCTTTGGGCATCCCACATATGTCCTCATATACATACATACTCAAACATATATACACATAAGTAAAAACAAAGTAAACTTTACAAAAAATGTGAATGGCAGCAGAAGTTGTATTCATTTCTTCATATACAACCAAGATAAAAACATTTACCACTTTTATAATTCATTTATAATTGAAGATGTCCACACATGATTACTCTGTCACTGACACCTATAGGTGTCATCTATCTATTGAAAGCAGATCCAAACCTGGAGTACCATTATATTTTATGTGCATTAGTTTGGTGTATATGTGGTTCACAAACTAAGTAATAGATTTGCTTACATCTTAAGTATGACGGGTAGAGTAACAAATAAGGAACACCAAAACGAAGGGAAAAGCCATGTATTTGGAAAATGAAAGTAAGAGAAACAACCCACAGTAAGACATTGCTGAATTAAGTCCATAAATGTGTTTCTTGAACTGTTTGGATGAAATACATAAATTCTACATAATGTTCTGTCTCACTTTTTATTTTTGTGGTAAGATACCATGATCAATATAACAGAAGCGAGAGTTTATTTGGGACTTAGGTTGAAAGTTTTAGAATCAATTACCATCGTGGTGGGGAACATTGCTGTAGATACGTAGGCACAGCCCTATAGCAGAAACTTAGAGCTCACATCTTGAGGCATAGAACCACAGAAAAAGAACTAACTGAGAATGGGATGGACTTTTGAAACCTCAAAAATCAGACCTAGTGGTATACGTTCTCCAACAGGGCCATTTCTATTAAAGCTTACCAAACAGTCCCATAAACTGAAGACTAAGTATTCAAATTATGGTCCATTATCACTTTATCCAATTCATTCTACATTACCACAATGTCGAACTTTGCAGAAATGTTCATTTGTTACCTTTTTCAACCAAATAAATGAATTATTGAAATTAAACCACTGATATTTGAAACCTCAGATTTCTGAAGTGAATCAACATTTAATGTACATCAAGAAGACAATTTAATATTATTTTATTTATATTTTAAAAATGCAACTATTTCTACTCATTTAAGTAGATTATCAACTGCATTAATATTTTCTTCCTTTATAGTCCTTATGTCCATATATATATGTATATATATATATATATCTCAGAAAACGTGTCTTTTTCTATTATTGTTTTGTAATGATTCACATTTACACTGAAAAGCAAAAGAGAGCTGCCTAGTGAAGAATAATCTGAACGCAAAGACATCCACATCTCTCTGCCTAGAGGAAGATCCCTTGCTCAAACACACAGAAGCTCAACTTACACTCCTGAGGCTTCTGGAAGAGATCATTACACATACCATTCTAATACCTCCAGAAAGGACACACTGCACAGCAAGAAAAACCAAACTGACATAAAGCTCTATAATCACACAGTGAAGTCCACATGATGTTCAAAGGTTTACTCCAAAAATCCCACTCACCATTTTCTGCAAGATTTTCCCTGTGTGTTTTCATCTTAAAAATAAAAGCCATAGTTGTTTAGTGCTGGAATTGGCAAAGAATAAAATGGTCAATTAACTTGAGTTCATAGTTCTCAAATTTATTACTCCAACAAATAGATCAAGGATGAACTGAAGGATGAATTTCAAGACTGGAGCTATGGTCAGAAAATTTAGATTCGGTCATAGGAACTCAGAACCTTTTTCATATAAACTGTGCATCACTGAAGCCCAACTTTCCCCAATACTTACCCAATCAAACTTACAAAAGGAAAAGGAAAAGTCAGCTCAGGGAACATGCCTGAGAAAAACAATGATGTTTCTTCTAAACTTCTTCCCTAGAAGATAGATAAAAGAGTCAGACAGTCCTCAACAAAAAAGGCAATCAAATGAATCAGTATAATAAACCAAAGTAACCTTACTAATATTTCTGGAATTCCTGAGAGTTAAACAAAGGCAAAGATTAAGAACTGCCTGTCATTATGTCACTGATGTTGTTCATGAATAAAAATGAATTTTCTTGTACAATTTAATGTTGATATGAGACTAAATGAAGGGAAATTCTAGTCAACTATTCCCTTTTCTACAAAATGAATGTTATAAAATTTCTTTAATGCTTAATTATATTTTATACTAACATAATTAGGTATACTTTAGAATATATTATAATATATGCAAATGTTTTATGATATCTTTAAGAATAATAAACATCCTAAATTATTGATGGAAGTCTTCCACTACCCAGAGGCCAGGAAAGCATCCTGAATCCCTGCATAATTTCAACTGTTCCTCCTCTTCTCAATGCCATATCCTGGCCCACACATCTGGAAGAAGCTTACTATCTTATCATAGGCCAGGGAAGCTCCCTAAAAAACAGAGACCAGGCCTGCATCCTGAGTCCCAGAGACTAATTCAACACCCCCCCCCCAAACAAAGAAGAAGCATTCTACCCCACTAGAAGCACAGCCAGTATCTGGAGCCTGGAGGACTGATGACCAGATTAGTACGCATACACAAAAATAGCCAAAACTTCAGCCCCAAACCTGGGTAGCAAACCACTGCTGAATGAGAGGCTATGCAGGCCATCAGACATCCAGCTGTCAACACAGACACAAACCTTCTATTCAAGCACAGACTATTGGATCCAGAAGAAAGACTAAAGAGTATATAGAAACTAGGGAAGAAAAAACTCTACCCTACAAAATCAGGTCCAGAAATTAGCATCTAGACCTATAATATGTCCAAATGCAGATCTGAAATGTAAGTGTAAATAAGAGTACAAACAATATCCAGGGCAACATATTACCACCAGGGCCTGGCTATCCCACTAAGCAAACCCTCAATATACAATGCAGTAGAAGTAAAATACAAAAAATCTTAAATTAGCTTTATGATGATGATGGAGGCTCCTAAAGAGATATAAATATTCTCTTAAAGAAATCGATGAAAAGGCAATCAAAAAAGTTGGAGAAAATGAATAAATCCCTTTAAAAATGCCAAGAAAGTCAAGAGAAAACCAAACATGTGAAGGAAAGTATCCAAGCCATGAATAATTGAAATAGAAGTAGTAAAGAAAAAAAAAACTGAGGAAATTCAGGAATTAAAAACTCTGGGTAGACAAACAGGAACTACAGATTCAAGCATTGCTAATAGAATTCAAAAGACAAAATAGAGAAACTCAGGCATTGAAGATAAAATATAAGAAATAAATTCATCAGTCAAAGAAAATGTTAGAACTAAATCTCCTCAAATCTGGAATTCAATACAAAGACCAAAACAAAAAATAATAGGACTAGAAAAAAGAGAAGAATCCCAACTCAAACTCCAAGAAAATGTATTTAACAAAAGCATATCAGATTATTTCTCTAACCTAAAGAAGGACATGCCTATTAAAGGCACAAAACATCTTATTGAACACCAAACAGACTGAATCAAAACACAAATCCCTGCATCACATAATAATCAGAACACTAAATATAAAGAACAAAGAAAGAATATTAAAAGCTGCAAAAGAAAATGGCCAAGTAAAATATAAAGGTAGACCTATAAAAATTACACTCTACTTCTCATCTGAGACCATAAAACTCAGAAAGGTCTAAATAGAGGTCTTGCAGACTCTAAGATACCATGGATACCAGCCCAGAATAATATATCCAGGAAAATATTCAATCGCCATATATAGAGAAAACAAGATATTTCATGACAAAGTCAAATTTAAATACTACCTATCCAGATATCCAACACTATAGAAGGTACCAGAAGTAAATCTTCAACCCAAACAAGTTAATTGTACCCACAAAAGCACAAGACAGCATGAAAAAAAGAATCAAACTCAGGGCTGAAATCAATAAAAAAGAAACAAAGAGATCAATATAAAGAAACAATGAGACAAAGAGAAGTTGCTTTGAGAAAATCAACAAGATACAAACCCCTATCAAAACGAAGTAAAAGGTAGAGATAGAATACCAAAATTACAAGGTCAGAAAGAAAAGGGGGACATAACATCAAGCATTAAGGAAATCCAAAGAAGCATCAGGTTATAATTCAAATACCTGCTTTACATAAAGTTGGAAAATCTTAAATAAATGGACAATTTTCTCAATAGATACCACTCTACTTAAGTTGAATAAATATCAGATAAAGAGTTTAAATATACCCATGTGTTAGAAAAAAAAAACGGGGTCCAGGGACAATTGTTTTCAGTCTCGAATTCTATAAGACCTTCAAAGAAAAGTTAATGACAATATGCTTCAAATTATTCCACAAAATATAACCAGAAGGAACATTCCCCAATTAATTTTATAAGGCTCCAGTCATCATGATAACCAAACCACACAAGATTAAAAAAAAATAGAATTACAGGGGAATTTAACTTATGAATATTGATGCAAAAAATATTTAAGAATGTACTCCTAAACCAAATCCAAAAACACATAAAGATATCATTCATTATTATCAAGTGAGATTCGTCACAGACATTTCCACCATATAAATAAACTGAAAGAAAAAAGCAACATGATCATCTCATTAGTTGCTGAAAAAAATGTCTCTGAATTCTAAAAGTCTTGGAGATATTAGGGATGCCAGCTGAATACCTAAAATCAGCAAAGAAAATACATAGCAAGTTGATAGTCAATATCAAATTAAATGGAGAGAAATTCAAAGTAGTTCCACTAAAATCAGGAACAGGACAAGACGGCCCACTCTCTCCATATTTATTCAGTATAGTCTTGAAATTCTAGCTATACCACTCTTGGGCATATGCACAGAAGATGCTCGATCTTACTACAAGGAAACTTTTTTAACTATGTTCATAACAACTTTATTCATAACAGCCAGAATCTAGAAACAACCTAGATTTCTCTTACCTGAAGAATGGATACGAAACTGTGTGGCACACACACACAGAGGCACACATACTCAGACACACACGGGTACACACACAAACACACAGAGACAGAAGGAGACAGAGAGGAATCTCATTAAGTGATGAGGAATCAGGCTCCCTGATTGGGAGACAGACAGTAAAAAGAGGTTCTTGGTAGGTTAATTGCTCTTAATTTATACACTTATGATAACAACTTTAAGACTACTTTTCACCTCTGAAACAAGACATGGTAGGCTTTTCTCTGTGAAGGCAAGTGTTGTGTGGTAAATTTTAAATCTCCTTGGGTGTGGCAGATTGAGGTTTAAGGGTTGGGTTTCTTTCTCTAGAACCAATCATCATCACCTTTTTGTTTATCGTTCTCTTTGATTAATCAATCACACACAGTAGTCCAAATCAGTCAATTCTGAAATAGAATGGGAATCCACACTGCACCCCTAAAAATATAAAATCTCTGACCTTTCCAAACTAATTCAAATTCTACATCCATATTCTCTCTACACCCACTGAGATAGTACTTTGTGTGTTCTGGTCTGTGTTTATGTACGTTTCTCCTTTTAATGAAACTTGATTGAGTGCTGAAAGCTTGAATTTTTTCCTTTCATTCTATGGATTGGAGGGGAAAAATCTGCTCCTGCTATTCTAGAAGACCTCATGATAATGACAGCATTATTCCACACGCCTTTACTTCAGGTGCAAACAGTGACATACAAGGAAATGAATGTTGTGTCTGCTAGACTACCATCTGGAAATCCTGGCTAATACTTTTCCCACATTGTGTTTTGGTAATTATTTAAAAGAGAAAGTGACAACTACAAAAGTAAGGTAATAAATTATTCATTGAGGTAAAAAAAATATTTTTGTGCTATAACATTTGTATTAAATATGCTATTATTGCTCAATCTAAAATTTTTGTTCCTATTCTTTTATTTTACTTGTCTTGTCTCAAAGAAGAACTAAGGAAATGTCATTACTTAGCCCCCAAATTTGTAGACATTTTTAAATTGTTGCTAGGAAAAATATTAAGTTGTAAAAATTTCCTCCATTTTAGGCATTTCTATAGCAATAAATTTGTATGTCAGGCACACTGATTAGTATGCACTAATGTATTATGTACTCAAATGGAGAAAGCTTAAGAACTGGGCTGTGGAGGCCCAAAAATCTGAGCCTATTCTGACCTTGTCTGAATGTCAGAGAGTTTGAAGTTGCTCAGTTGTTAATAATCAGGGCAATACATCCTAAATTAGGATGTGGTTACTTGCTTCTATAGAAATTAGGATGGCCCAAACAGTTGGATGCACTCCACCTTGATCAATGGTCAGGAAATTCAAGCACACACCTATCTGTTCCTTCTTTTGAAATAGGGGATTTGACATTGGTAATGGCTGCCTTTACCATACATGGTCTAGGGTAGTTTTACTGCCTAAACAGCTGAATGCTAATGCTTTGATATCTCAAAAGATTGAAGCAAGTAACTATTCTGGATTTCATTTGCATCATGCCAAAGCAGTGTTTTGTCTTTTCGGGGTATAAAAGTGTATGGAAAATTAAACGTGGTGATTTCAGTATTCACTGGAACTCCCTCTCGGCACTATTCTAGGCTTTTCTGTTATATTATTCTTCACATGTCTTCATACTCTTTATTTATATTTCTAATTCTCAAGCCCCTACTCTACAAGTGGTACTTTTGTGGAGGCTGGTCCCTGACACTGGGTGATCTGATTTTGATTTAGAGAGAATTTCATACCTAGTCACCTAAATGAAAGAGAGCATAAGAAAGTGACTTAGAACTTCAGTCTGCCTGACATAATCTAGAGAATGTGAATATTAGACTGTGTACTAGGGACACTGATGAAGAAATTACCAAAGAAACAACACTCTCAGATTTTGACAGGCACCCAGGCAAATAAAGATTACTCATCTCTGGTCTGCCATGCCTGAAGCATGAAAACAGCATATTCAGAATATGTGGTAAATTACAATGCTTCATGCCAGAGCATACATAGTGAGAACTAAAACCTACTCATTGGTTTTAGCATTGTAAATTTCAACATTCACTTTGATGACATAAATCCCTGAGCGTTTTGGGAACCAATACTTTGCTCAAAAGACAGGAATGAGAAGTTTGAGAAGGGTAGGTGATTATAAAATTCTTCCAAATTTTTTTATCATACTAAGGAGCAGAGAAATTCAGTAACTAAGTGATGGAAACTCAGTGCAGTTTATTCTTAAGAAGAAATGCATGGTTTAATCTTATAATAGTATAAATCACAAAATATGAATCTGTCATTTGGAAAAAAGGAATTATTATTTTGGTCAGACACAAATATTGCTTTATTTTTAACTTTTAAGGCATATTCAGTAGTGTAATTTGTCCCAGGCATGAATCAAGAAAAGCAGACTTTGCCATAGGGAAAGGCTGTTTCTGTTATTCTTTTGTCATTCAAGGTCTCAAATGCCCCTAATTTTTTTTTTTCTACAACTTGTCCAGGTTAAGATTTGAGACGGCTGTAGGTGGTGACATTCTTCTCATTAGCGCTAGCCTAAATGTTTCTTCTCTTGCCTTAAGCAATTGAAGTTTTAAAAATAGCATTTTGCTCTGGAAGAAGAAACTCCAGGCAAGTGCTGAAATTGGGGAAAATGTTAATCCCTCATAATACTTTCAATCACAGTGTATCCAGCACAAATATAAATTGTTATACACCTATTTTTGTTTTGATTTGCTTTGCCTTTTAAAACAAAATATGTAGGGAAATGTTACCATTGGATAAAATTGGGTGTGATTAGGGTAATATTATTAGTAATAAAAATTTACATTGGACAAATAAATACAATTGCAGTCACAATAAAAAGAGAACCACTAGAAAATAAAGTAAGATTTTTTTTCCAAATTTCATTAATTTTGTGTAATCAAGGGCCTTAAATGTTTGTAAATATATTATACCACTTCATGGTGCAAATGATTTTTTATTTCAAATTTGTTCAGATTTTGGTGAATTTTAAAGTTTGAGTGAATTTTTATCTTATCATCTATTAGGGTTGGTTATTAGGATGGAGGGAGTTCTCTGTTTCCCTCAGGGTGTGGATAGATGGTTTGATAGTTCAAAGGGCACATTGCTCTTGCATAGGATCTTAGTTTATCCAGGTCATGTGGTGTTGCACAACTTTCTAAAAATTCATTTTCAAAAGTTTCAGTACATTTTCTCGGTGTCCTGAGACCTAGGGTTATACCATACAATTCAGGCACATGCACAAACACAAAAAATTAAAATAAAATTATTGTTTAAATAAAAACTTCTTTCACATAGTAGAAATGTCTGGATGGTGGTGGCATCCCAGAACTTAGGAGGCAGAGGCAGGTGAATCTCTGAGTTCAAGAACAGTTTTGTTCTATAAGAGCAAGTTCTAGGAAAGGCTCCAAAGATACAGAGAAACCCTGTATTGATAAAACAAAGCAATAAACAAAAAACACATAAGAGAAATTTTAAGATGTGATTGTTTGTTATTTTGTTGCTGTTGCCTGCTTGTTTTGCTTTTTTTGTAGACAAGTTTATGTCATTTCTATTTCAGAAGCTTTATTTAGTTGAAATATTAATAGGAGAGATTAAACTATGTCAGATTCATTTATCATTTTATGTGAATTGAGAACACACATCTAGAAATAGTAACACAAGTTACTAAAATAAACAAAAAGTCAAATAACTATTTCTGGAATGCCTTGAAAAGAGGGCATGGATACTAGGACATGGATAATTTTGGTTACCAAACCTACAACATCTGGGATTAACTAAACTAGAAGAAGCTGAGTACATTTGTGAAAGAGATTTCTCATTTGATCATTTAAGGTGGGAAGACCTATATCTGAATCTGGATCATCTGACCTGTGAGGATGTACCCTAAATCAGGGTCATCTGAGATTGAAAGCCAGTATCTGGGCCACATCATCTGGTAATAGTCTATATAAAAGAAATAGAAGAAGGAAATGTTTTTTTTTTTCCAGCTTGCCTTCACTTTCCTTGGGAGTTCTTCATTCCTGCTGTTCAGGCATTCCCTTGCTGGTATTAGAACATTCTTTAGTTCCCCAGTATATACTAAGAAGCAGGTTACACATCCAGTTCTGTTAACTGACAACTATTTGATTTTTTGACTTTAGTTTTAGAATTTTTTATTGAAAATAGACTTTTTTTTTAAATATGATATGTTCTGATTAGTGTTTCCCCTTCCCCAACTGATGTGGGATTCCCCTCTGTATGTTGTGAATACCATTGATTAATAAAGAAGCTGCTTTGGGCTTGTGGATAGGGAAGTACTTAGATAGGAGGGGAAGACTAAACTGAATGCTGGGCGAAAGGATGCAGAGTAAAAGAGAATCCATGTAATCCTGCCAGAGACTGACACCGAAACTTTAGCCGGTAAGTTTAGGGATACACATACATAGGGATACACACAGATTAATTGAAATGGGTTAAATTAATATGTAAGAGTTAGTAAATAAGAAGCTAGGGCTAATGAGCCAAGCAGTGATTTAAATAAATAATATGGTTTCTCTGTGATTATTTCAGTTCTGGGCAGCTGGGACAAATAAGCAGCACCCTCCAACACCTAACTCCTCCCAGGTCTTACCTACGTCTCTTCTGACCCAAATCCATAACTTTTCACTCTCTCATTAATATACTAAAAGGTATTTAAAAATAATGACTAATAAAATGAAATTAGATGAAACAAAAACTAATAAACCTTAATAGGGCAATAATATAAAAAAACAGAAAAACTGAGCCAAATAAAAAGCTCAATAAAAATAAACACATATAGATGCACACACACCCACACACACAGAGAGAGAGAGAGAGAGAGAGAGAGAGAGAGAGAGAGAGAGAGAGAGAGAGAGAAATCCATAAGAGCAAAATAATGGAAACCATAATGTATATGCAAAGAACCTGTATGGATAAAAGGTAATAAATACAAAGAATTTTGGGGGGGGGTGTTGAGTTCATTTTGTAGTGGTCATGTACTGCCAGGCATGGGGCATGAACTTAAGAGTGGTTTGTAAACACACGGAGACTCCCTTCGAGTAAACTAATTATTATTTACAAGTAGTTATCAATTGGAGATAACTTCTGGGTTACAGATGGCAGTCTGTATTCACTTCTGTCAGTGCTGGAACACTGTCAGATAAGAAACTTTGCAAGCTCTGTGCATATTCCTTCACTCTGTGAGTTTCTGTCTCCTTGGTGCCCTATATCCCCTCTGTCTCTTGCAATATATCTACCTCCTCCTCAGAAGAGTTCTCACAGCCCTGAAGAGGGTAGTTTGTTGGAGACATCCCATAAAAAACTGGTATCCCAAGGTCTCTCACTATTGCACATTTTACAGTCATGGGTCTCTATATTAGCTTCAATTTACTGCAGCAGATAGCTTCTCTGATAATGCTATGTAAGACATTGTATATGGATATAGCAGAATTGGTTAACCACAAAAGCTTTGTGCTACTACTGCCATAGCATATTTTGCAGGCAAATCACCATTATAAATCAGAGAGTATATGGCTGTGTAGATGACTACCTTTCTACTTTAGTAGCATAAAGAAGAGACTATCCAGTACCATGAATACTAGTCAGTAATGGTGAAGGATCTAGATAGGAGTCAATTTAATTTATCCATGTTTGTGACTCACTACAAATTTGTGGAACGAAACCAATAGTCTTATTTAGGGGGAGACTGTTCGTTTGTTTTCCAGCTGCTGTGTCATGCAATGATCACCAAAAACTATATTAATTACAACACTGTTTGGCATATTAGCTAAGGTTTTTTATTGGCTAGCTCTAATATCTTAAATTAACTAATTTCTATTTTTCTGTGTATCTACACAAGGATATAGATTGCCAGGAAAAGTTCTGACACCTATCTCCTTCGGCAGCTACATGGCAGCTGTATGACTCTGCCTACTCTCTATATATGTCCCTGTTTGGATTTTCTGCTTGACTTCATTCTACTAAAGTAAATTGACCAAAACAGTTTCTTTAATAACCAATGGTAATAAAATGCATTCATAGCATATAGAGGGGAATCCCACATTATCTCCCCTTTTCTGTGTAAATATAAAAAGGAAGATTTTTCATGTTAAAGCAGTCTTTTGTCTTCTTCCACCTGTAGTACTGTGGTATAAAAGTGTATGGAAACTTAAAAAAAATAAAAAGGAAGATTTTAACTTTAACATAGAAAAATTACATGTAACAAAACAAACAGGGAACAAGCAATAACTGAAGTTACAATATTTATGTCTACTTTATCTTTTATCATAACTAAGAAAAACTATCTATTCTTCAACTCCATCAAAAACCCCAGAAGGATATAACATTATTTAAGTAAACAAGAAGTGCATTGTAAGCAACTTTCAAAACTCTAAAATTGACAGAGACATCTGACTGCCTGGAAAGTCACCAAAAGTTCTTTTGTACAATTGGGAAATCTGTTTTCAACATACAGGCCCATAGTATCCAGCAGACTTTTCCAGGAAGCAGGAAATTTGAAAGGCTCTATCTTGGCAGTTTATCATTCACTTTCTTCTGTGTCCTGTAGAATGTATGACAGTTTCTTCTGTGAAGCAGGAACCCTGAAGGACCATCACATGCTTTGGAATGTTCAGCAGTCAAATTTTTGTGGTTCCTGCTTGCCCAATTTATACAGAATAATATTAAACAGTCTAGGCAGGAACAGATCCTTTCACAAATGGCTAGCAAACACCATAAGGAGCCTCTTTGATGCCCATCATTCTCTTGAAGTAATTGGTGCTGCCAGAAGGAAATATGTGTCATTATTGAGAAAAGTCTAAGTTTTTATAACATTTTAGATGCCACATTCTGCATGTCTTTGAATTATTTGAAGAATACCTATCCATCTGAAATATATGTCTCTACATCTAGAAAGTCTAACTAACATGACTACAAGTTTCCCTTTTATAAATGACTATCCAACTGTATTTCTTAACTATACATTAAATTTTTAAAAGATACACAAACACATTGCCTTAGGAAAGTGCACAAATAAACATATAATACAATTGAGTTTAACTTTGTATCAATAGACCAAGATTTATACCAATGTAAAGTATTCATCTATATAGCATATCCCCCTTTAAATGTAAACAAACATTTATAAACAATTCGGGATTTTGTGTATTGTTTTCTAGACTACTTCCTGCTGATTGGCAGTGCTGTTAATCTATTCTTTCATGGAGTATGCTCTATGGTAGGTCAATCTCAGCACACAGTCATGAAACTGTCATGGATGTTGGAGTATCTGGGTCATTGCTTCAGGAATCTTCTTTGATCTAACTACATTAGCTGGTAAGGAAACCACAGCTTTCTTACCTCTGTGAATACAAAAGCAGAAGCTCTTTTCCAAAGCAACATATTCTTAAACCCAAATTTTAAGGTAAGATACCATTAAAAATACATTTGTTGGTTTTGTTTATCAGCTTGTACAATGAAATGTCTCCCTCTACTTAGCTCATTCACACTCTATAAAGTCAAAGAAAACAAAATTATATAAATAATCCTAACTCTGTGTATTTTCTATCTTTATGTGCCTTATTTTTCTGACGCTATTACTTTTCTATAAGTTTAGTATTTATTTTATTATCTTTACTCCTTTAATATATGCCTGCTTGTACTCTGCCTCTTTAAAGACTTTATTTTTAAAACTACTTCTTTTTATTACTATCTATGCTCTTTTCTCTCTCTCTTCCAAGCTTACATACTTTTATTTAACACTGTGACACACTAGAAGCTCTTTTTTCATCTGGACATGCACTTATTACATGTGTGTTTATAATTATTTTTGTACCAGAAGTGCCTCTTTTATTTTTTTAAGTGCTAAGCAGGCATGGCTAAGACCAACTCTACAACCTTGCCTATTGGCTCTGCCCAGTCCAGCATGGCAGAGGCGTATCCACTGTTGACCAAGGTTTCTGTCCTTCCCAGACATCATTCAATCCCAAAGAAATCAGACAGAGGGCTACATCAATTTCAAACTGATTGGCCTATTAGCTCAGGCTTCTTGTTAACTGTTATAACATATATTAGCCTATAATTCTTGTCTGTGTTAGCCATTTGACTTGGTACCTTTTTTGGTGATGCAGTTGCATCTTGTTTCCTCCGTATCTGGCTTCCTTTGTCTCTGGGTCACAACTCCATACTCAAACTTCCTCTTCCCAGAATTCTCATTCTCACACCTCTACTTCTTGCCTGGTCACCATCATCCCACCTAGACTTCTTGCTTGACTACTGGCCAATAAGCATTGTATTAAAAATAATACCAGTGACAGGATAAAAGACCATAGTTCCACAGCACTTCCTCATTATTTTTAAAAAAATCAAGAACTCTGATTCTAATATCCTTTGTTTAACTTTTCTCCTGACCATTATCCACAACAACTTGTAACACACATTCTAAACACAGGAAAATATCCATAGTCCAATTTTGGGGGGATTATGGTCATAGTTTTCCAGGCAAATTCCTACTGATTTGGAGTGCTGAAAATCTTATGAGGACCTAAAGAAAATATAGAATTATGATTAATTCCTGACTGGAGTATCTTGTAAAGCTTGATCATCTCAGGCAGCAGTCTTGAATCTGTTATGGATGTAGAACCAGATATCTGAGCCATCCACCCCATCAGAAATTTTTTCAGGGGGACTTCCTCGATCAAATCTGATTTTCCTTAACCAGGAATGAATTCATAGCCTCTCATTTCCTGTGGAAACAAAAACAAAACCTTTTCTCCAAAGGAGCATACCTTTTGACTTCAATTTTGAAGTCAAGGTATTTTCAAACTACGTGCCTTGGATTAATTTAGCAACATTTATAAACAAATATCATTTAGCAGCTATTGCTCCATCCTCAGCATTCAAACAATTCAAAGAGAACATAATAACAAAGTATCCAGATTCTCTGTATTCTCTGTGTGTTTTCCATTTTTATGTATCTTTATTTTAAACTCTATTTCTTTTGTTTTTATTTTTAATTTTTGGATTTTTGAGACAAGGCTTCTCTGTATCTTTGTCCTCGAACTCACTCTGTAGACCTGCTGCCCTTGAACTCACAGAGATCCACCTGATTCTGCCTCCCAAGTACTGGGATTAAAAGTGTGTGCCACAACACCCAACTACTCTCTTTTTTTCTTTTAAGGACTTTATCCTTATTTTTCAAGCCTACATATATTTTTAAACACACTCTAAACTGTTTAAAGGTTTTTTCTTCTAAAACTATCTTTACTGTACCTCTCTTTTTCTGACCATATGAGTCTTTAATTTGCTAAGCAATATGGATAGGATTAAGTTGTGGCTTTGATAGCTGGATCCAACCCATTCCTTAGCTTTCTGAGTGTCTAGCCTCATAGCAGAGGTACTGGCCAGAGCCATGTTTATTGCCACTATTCTATTGTATGGCATTTCATGGTCCCATACCAAAAAGCATGCGTTCACGTTTTCCTCAATACCATTTAAGTGTTTTGTTGCAGGACCTCTTAAAAGAACTGTAAAGTTTTGCAGCTAAAGTTGAGTCAGGAAGCCTCTCTTAAATGAGATGCACTTGCCTTTCACATACAGAGCCTACGTGAGAAAGTGCTATCATTAAGTATTGCTTAACTCGATTCTGTTGTGTTTAGAATTAATTCCCGACCTCTCTTAGGTTTTAAGTGGATTTAGCTGTCCACATTGGCACCATTCTGTTGAGTGAGGTTTCTGTCCTGCCCAACCATCGTTCAGTCCCAAGAAATCACACAGTGGTTTACATTAATTATAAACTGATTGACCTATTAGCTCAGGCTTCTTGTTAACTCTTATAACTTATATTAGCCCATAATTCTTATCTGTGTTAGCCACATGGCTTGGTACCTTTTTTGGCAATGCAGTAACAACTTGCTTTCTCTGTATCTGGCTTCCTCTGTCTCTGGGTCATGACTCCAGACTCAAACTTCCTCTTCCCAGAATTCTTGTTGCTATGCTTCTACTTCCTGTTTGGTCACCATCACCCCACCTATACTTCCTGCCTGGCTACTGGCCAATCAGCATTTTATTAAAAATAATACCAGTGACAGGATAAAAGACCATGGTCCCAAAGCAGTTCAGTGTCTTTGAGAGCTATGCATAGTGCCCCAGCTCCAGGGTTACAGCAGATCTCAATCATCATTAAGCAATTTGTAACACACTGTTCATAGACACCATTTAAGTGTTTGGTCTCATGAAAGAGTTAGATCTGTTTGTGCAACTTGCACGAGTCAGGAAGCCCTTCCCTACAAAAGCTGCACAACTTTTTCTGACAATGCTGTCAGCAAGACCTCTCTTAAAAAAAATCCATGGTGCCCCTGCTCACAGTCAGCAAACAGAGCCCATGTGAAAAAAAAATGCAGATACCAAGAAGCTACAGTAAACTCTGTTCTTCTGTGTCTAGAATTTTGCTTTAAGCTTTCTCAGGTTTTATGTGAATGTAGTCAGCCCCACATTTGGTGGCATTTTTCTTTTTTAGTCAGAGACTGCTCATTAGTTTCTCAACCTCCCAGACATGCAATAATTACACAGAAGCTATATTAATTACAACACTGGTCCATTAGCTCAGGCTTCTTAATGGCTTTCTCTTATATCTTGAATTAACCAGTTTCTATTTCTTTGTTTATTGCCAAAGGTTGTGGCTTACCATGTAAAGTTCCATTATTGTCTCCTGTGGCAGCTACATGGCATCTCTCTGACCTTGCCAACTCTCTCTGTATATCTGTGTTTGGATTTCCTGCCTGACTTCACTCTACTAAGCTATTGGTCAGAATAGTTTCTTTACTAGGCAATAGTATAAAGCATATTCATAGAAAGCAGAGGGGAATCCCACATCAGTCTTGTGATAATAGCCTGTGTAATTTGGGGTTTCCCATGGGATCCCTTTGGACAACAACTCACTTAGTTGTAACTCATCTGCAAAATGACAGCTTCATTTTGTGATTACATATGCCCATTTGGAGCTGTCTCCACCACTATTGAGTTGTTCCATTTAGATAACCTTCACACATTTTAGGTAACTTCTACTGTATTAGGGTTTCATACTGCTCACATAACCCTTAGTTTTAGATGTCCCTCTGTATATTCCTTCTGTCAATATACTTTTCCCTCCCATTACTAATTTGATCATTCATTTCCAATCTCCCACCATCCATTGAGAACTATCTGATCTATTTTCCCTTCCGAGACAATCCTTTTCCCTAGGTTTATACACTACAGCTAACCTATGCAATATAGGGATTGTACCCTGCTTATTAAAGAGAGAACAGCTACTATCTACATATAAATGATTAAGTATCATGTTTGTGTTTTAGGATCTGAATAATTGCATTCAAGATGATAGTTTCTAGTTCCATACATTAATCTTCAATTTTCAATATTTCTATTTTAATCTGTTTACAATTTCTTGCTATTATGACTAGAGCATTAATGAACATAATTGAGCATGTGTTTCTGTAGTAGCATGTAGGAGGCTTCCTTTTGCAAGAACAACTAGTTCCCAAATCAAGATTCAGAGACTTCCAATTAGTTATGAATGGTTGGCCTTATCTTACCCTCGATTTTTGCTAACTTTTTAAAACTTATTTTAATCTGTTTCTCTTCATCTTCATTTTCCCTTGGGGCTTTTTATCTTTCTTTCATTGGGTATGTCCTACTTTGTGTCTGGCTGGTTGGGTGATGCCTGATTGGCTGTCCTCAGGCATCATTTGTCTCCATTGTTCTCTTCCTCCATGTTCTCTCTCTAGTTTTCTTCTTTCTTTCTCTTTCAAACCTAGATCCACCCTCCTCCTTATTCTCTCAGGCTACCAGCCCCATCTATCTCTTTGATGCATAGCATTAGGCCATTCAGTTTTTTTAGGCCAATCATGTGGCTTAGGCAGGCAAGCTGAAACAGCAGCACATATTTACATAATTAAACACAGACAGCATAAATAAATGTAACACACCTTTACATAGTTATAGTAATATTCCAGAAAGGTGTAATATAAATTTGTTTGGATTTATGTTCCAGAGTGGTGCCCTAGTTAGGTGTGAAAGCATTTATTAGGCTTAAGGTTCCTCATCAGTTTTCAGTATTGAAACAACTCAGTGCAGGAACCCCTACCCCCCAAAAAAAGATAGGAACCTGGAGGCAGGAGCTGAAGCAGAGGGCATGGAAGGAATCTGCTTAATGGTTTGTTCCTCATAGCTTTCTCAGCTTGATTTCTGATAGAATAAGTACCATTATTCCATCAGGGTACCAATATAATAGGCTGAACCCTCCAACCTCAATCACTAATTAAATAAACCACTTATGTTACTGCCTAGAGCCGGATCTTATGGAGGCATTTTCTAATTGGGGTGCCCTCCTTTCTGATGACTCTAGTTTGTGTCAAATTGACATAAAACTAGCAAGCAAAGGTGGTAAACTGGATCTAGAAATAGATCTACTAAGCTTCCTGAGGATATATCATAACTGATTTTCACAGTGGTTCCATAAGTTTGCAATCCCATCAGAAATAGATCCCCTTACCCCATATCTTCACCAGCATAAGTTGGCATTTGTTTTGGTTTTGGATAGTTTCACTTGTGTGAGATACAACATTGGTGTAGTATTAATTTCCACTTTGCTGATGACTAAGAATTTTGGACATTTATTTACGTTACTCTCAGTCATTTGTTTTAGGTTAGATCTACTCTCATTATTAATTGGGTCATTTGTTTTCTTGATGAACAGGTTCTGAATTATTTGTATTTTTTAGATATTATGCCTATAGGAGATGGATAGTTGTTTAAAACTTTTCCCATTCTGGAGCCTGACACCTTTTCCAAATGATGGTTTGCTATTGAGAATGTTTTTAGCTTCAAGAGGTCATTTTATTAATTCTTGGGCATAATCCATTGCTAATGTGTTATTTTTTCAGCAACTTTTTTTAAAGTCTAAAGAATCAAGACAATTCTCCAATTTATTTTCGATGCATGTAGTCTTATTTAAGGTCTTAGGACCATTTGCCACTGAAATTTGTGCATTGTGATAACTGAAGTTTCTACTTGAATTCCTATACATGTTACCACACAGTTTGATGAATATCTTTTACTGAAGAAGCCATTTTTCTTCCACTGCGTATTTCTGGCTATGTTATAAAAAATAAGGAGTCCATGGGTATGTGGATTCATGTCTGGGACATAACTACATTCCATTAATCAATTTGCTTATTTTGTTATGTCCCTCTTTTTATCACTAATATTGTTACCTTGTGCCTTCTCACTCCCTTTTAATTAATTTGGTTAAAGATTTTTAACCTTACTGATTTTCAAGAACCAACTTTTGTTTCACCAATTCTTTATTGTGTATTTTTGTTTGTTTGTTACTATTTTGTTTACTTCAGCACCATCTTTTCTTCTAAGGAGTTACATGTTCTTTTTTTCTCAAGACTTCAGGTGTTCTCTTAAGTTACTAATATGAGATATCTCCAATTTTATATGAAATTGATTAGTGCCAATAATGCTTCCCATCGGTTTGAGCATGTTGTGTTTTCATTTCATTCAAGTAGAGAAGTTTTTAGTTTCTTTCTTAATTTGTATCTTGACTCATTTTTTCATTCATCAGTGAGTTATTCAGTTTGCATGAATTTATAAACTTGCTATTATTTCTGTTGTTGATATCCAGTTTTAATCTGTGATAGTCAGATAGGATATATAATTTTATTTCAATTTATTTTTATCTATTTTGACTTTCCTTGCATCTGATTTTGTGATCAATTTTTGTGACAGTTTTATGAGGTGCCGAGAACAAGGTATATTCTTTTGTGGATGGATAAAATGTTCTATAAATAAGTTTGTTCCATTGAGTTTCTAAAATCATTTATTCTCAGCATTTTTCTCTTTAGATTCCTCTGGATAACTTGTCTATTGGTTAGACTGGGGTATGGAATTTGCCCACTATCACCATGTGAGATACAATATGTAATTTTATCTGTAATAGTATTTTTTTAACTTGAGTTTCTTTGTTTGCTTCACAATTATTTGATTTACAATTTCCTTTCCTTGATTTTTTTCCCATGGACATATATGTAGTGTTCTTTATTATCTCCTGATTAGTTTTGCTTTCAAGACTACTTTTCAAATATTAAGATGGCCACATTCGTTTGTTTCTTGTGTCCATTTGAATGGACTCTCCATTTTTCCCCTGATATAAATTATTTTCTTGATGGGAAGACATGTTTCTTTGGTGTTGCCCAAGAATGGATTCTTCTCTTGTATCCAATCTGTTAGTCTATGTCTTTTTTTTTTTTGACAAAACTTAACCATTGATGCTTAGAGTTATCAGTGAACAGTTTTTTCTGATTCTAATAATTTTGTTTGTGGTTGTGTATTGTTTTTCTCCCTTCTTTTGATTTGTTTATCATGGATTTTTTTTTGTTCCTTATGTTTTCTTGTGAGTGCAACCTCTTCAGATTGAACTTTTCCTTCTAGCACATGTAGACAGATACTGCTTAAATTTTTTAATATTGGAATGCTTTTCTTTTTCCATCTATTAGAACTCAAAATTTTCTTAGTTATAATAGCCTGGAGTAATATCTGTGGTCACTAAGAGTATGCCAAATATCTCTCTAGGCTTTATAGCTTTTAGATTCTCTACTGAAAAGTCAAATGTTATACATTTTGGCCTACCCTTATATGTCACTAGATCTTTTCTCTTGCATCTTTTAATATAATTTCTTTGTTCTATTTAGTTTTTGTATTGATTTCTTAATGTGTCATTTTGAATTTCCTTTTTTGGGTACAGTTTATTTGCTGTATTGTATGCTTATATTTCTAGTACGGTAATGAGTACTTCTATCTTTATGTTAGATAATTTTTCTTATTTAATTTTTTTGAAATTCTTTCTATGTCTTTGACTGTTTTTTTTTTTTTTGTTATTCCTTTTAGTAGTAGATTTGATCTTTTCATATGTCCCTAATTTCCTGGATGTGTTTTGGCCCGGATTTTAATTGAATTTAACTGAGACATCTAATTTATTATATCTTGTTTTCAATGCCTGAGAGTCTCTCTTCATTGTCTTCTATTCTGTTAGTGTGGCTTACATGTGATGTTTTGGTATCATTTGGTTTTTTGACTGCCTAAAATTTCACTTCTGGTTCCACCTCATTTGGAGCTTACTTTATTGACTCTATATCTACTTTCAAATCTTTAACTGCTTTTTTCACCATTTGACTGTCTTTGTTTCTCGCTGACTTCTTTAATGGATTTATTAATATCTTCTTTGAGGTCTTGAACATATTCATAATAGATATTTTGTATTTCTTTTCTTCTGCTGCAAATATTTTATATCTCACAAGCTACTGTAGTAGGGTTACTCGGTTTTGGCAAAGACATGTTACCTTAGATGTTAATGCTTGTGCTTTTACACTGGCATCTAGGCATCTGGGTTCTGGGTGATTGTGACTCCAGGTGTTGATATTTGCTCCTGTCTTTGTTGGATGAGTGTCTTTCCCCTTGGTTTCTTTTCCCTTTTCTGGACCTTATGACAGTGTAGTTGCTTTGGTTTGCATTATAGGGAATTCTTCTGAGCCCTTGCTGTCATGGCCGTTGGTGATCCTTGGCAGAGTACATTTCCAGTAACTAGGGACTAACTTGTAAGAATAGTGATTGACTTGAAGTTGGTGTTGAGAGGGTCCACAAGAAGGAGGATCTGTGTTGAGGTTTGGAGGAGTCACCAGGGAGTAGAGTCAGAGAGTGAGGGCAGGTCTCTGCAACTGCTCTGAAATAAAAAGCTGGGATTGAAATTGGGGAACTTGCAGTGCAGTACAAAAAGAAGTGTAACTATATAAAGACCTTATTCCTGGGCTCACCTGGCAACTAGGATAAGAGATCATGAGTGTCCTTGGTATTGTTGATTTATACAAAGCAATGAATCCCATTTTGATTAATATAAATTAATTCTATCACTGCATCCTTATAGCACTAACATCTGAAAAATATGGCAAAACTTCTCAGAACACTATAATCACTAGAAACAGACCAGTTTTTACTTTAACTGAAAATTGATAAAATATAAATAGGTTGAAATATAGCTGACTTCTCTGCATATTTATTCATTAATTTTAAACTATATTACTTTGGCTCTTTGAATATGAATACATTAAAGAAATAATTTTGAAAAAATGCAGTTCTATGATTCAAGAAGAAAGATATTTCAACAATTAAATACTTAGTTTTCAGAAATGAAAGTGACCACGTTTTTTCCTACTCACACAACTTTACTGTTTAATGTGCTAAAGATACATATGTAATCGAAAGTTGTAGAATAATGTAAAATTAAGTGCTGTAAATGGATTAAGTAGGTATAATAATTGTTATGCAAATTTGTAAAAGGAATCTTCAAACAAATTTTAATTAAACTGTAATAGTAAATTAATTTCATTACTTTCAATTCATTACTAAATTTTTACTGCTATTACATAAGAAACTTTTACAAATTAAAATATTAAAATTTTAATTTAATATTAAAATAATTCTTGTTTTAATTACTTTATTTGTAATACTTCTAATTAGGAATCAGTGTTTGTATCAAGTTGTATTATATTGAATTGTACCATAAAAGCTATGTTGACCAAAACACAGTTTATTATACGTAAATTATTCTAGGGAATGAATAAATGATGCTTTGATGGTATCAATGTAAATGTTTCTATTTTTGCATTTACTGGTGTATGTGAGTATTCTTGAGAGAAATTATTAATTTCCACTAAAATCAGGGTATTTAAATAATTAAAAATAACATATTTGAAAGGTAAAATAATATACATTAATATATAATAACAAATATGAGAGCCAAAAAATGAAGACTGACAATTTAAACAGATTTACTTGACCTCAATTATCTCCCAGGTAGCTTGAACAAATACCTATGGATAGATTGTAGTGGTAGTGATATCAACGAAGAAGATAAAGAAAATATTCATTCAGGTAGGGAATTACAGACTGAAATGATATGATAGATCTATAGATATGAAGGAATGTCAGACAGAGAATATAAACAAAAATGGAAATCATATACCATTATTTGATTCTGAAATTAGTCTAAGATTATGAAAAAGTGCGCTAGTCTACTAGCATAGTAGGATTCAGAAATGCAAGATATTACAGAAGAAGTGATTAGTGCTTAAGATCCTCCACCACCAGGAATACTACTCAAGGTAGAATCTCCAATCTGCTGTATTTAAAGTCAGGAGCATTTGTTATGTTATATTACATCTCAGGTATAAATAGTGGGTATTGTAACTACCTAGCCACATGTGCTGTTACATCATGATCCAAGTCATATACAGAGCACTTAGAGTGGCCATCATATAGCAGTAGTTCAATTTTTACTAGATTTGGGGAAAAGAATAGCATGGCTCACATTTATGAAAAAGTTATATATATATATATATATATATATTCTGCAAACTAACTAACATTTTACAATTACCTGAAACAACATGCTGTGCTGTGTAATTTTTAAGCACACTAAATACTTTAATCTTATTTCCCAGTATATTTCATATTCTGAACCATGTATCCACACATTTATTTTTAATGGCCATTCATGTACACACATGTACTGATGAATTAAATCTGGACACTAGACCTTGTTGTAGAAGGCTGTTTGTTCATTTCCCAGCTGCCCAGACTCCCACAGAAAACAATATTATTTAATAAAATGGTCATGTATCTTTTATTTTTCAGTTTGTTTATTTGGTGGGTTACGTTGACAAATTTTCATATATTGAACCATCCATGCATCTCTGGGATGACGCCGATTTGATCAAAGTGGATGATGGTTCTGACGTGTGATGGGGGAGAGTCTTCTGTTTTGTGTTAATTTCATTGGTTAAATAAAGAGACTGCCTTGGCCCTTTAAAAGTACATAAAATTAGGTAGGTGGAGTAAACAGAACAGAATGCTGGGAGAAAAAAGCTGAGTCAAGGAGTCGCCATGATTCTCACTCTCGACACAGCCACAGGTTAAGATCTTCCATGGTTACTCTAACCAAACAAGTGGAAGACTTATATGACAAGAACTATCTTAAAGTTCTTATTAAATTTTTGAAGAAAGAAATTGAAGAAGATACCAGAAAGTGGAAAGATCTCTCATGCTCTTGGGAATGTAGAATTATATTAGTAAAAATGGCAATCTTACCAAAATCAATCTACAGATTCAATGCAATGCCCAGCAAAACCCCAGCAAAAAAAAAAAAAAAAAAAAAAAAAAAAAAAAACAGTCCTCGAAAGAACAGTACTCAACTTCATATGAAAAAAGCAAAAAGACACAAGATAGCCAAAACAATCCTGCACAATAAAAGAACTTCTGGAAGCATCACAATCCCTGACTTCAAACTCTACTACAGAACTGTAGTACTGAAAATAGCCTTGTATTGGCATAAGAACAGACAGGAAGACCAACAGAACTGAATCAAAGACCCAGACATTAATCCACACACCTTTGAACACCTGATTTTTGACAAAGAATCAAATTATATCAAACAGAAAAAAGCATATTTAACAACTGTTGCTGGCATAACTGGATATCAACATATAGAAGAATAAAAATTGATCCATTTCTATCACCATGCATAAAACTCAAGTCCAAATGGATCAAAGAACTCAGCATAAAATCAGCTGCATTGAACTTTATAGAAGAGAAAATGGGATGTACACTTGAACACACTGGCACAGGAAATACTTCCTAAATATAACCCCAGTAACACAGACACTGAGAGAAACAATTAATAAGTGGGACCTCCTGACACTGAAAAGCTTCTGTAAAGCAAATAATCAAATAAAAATAATGCAGTACAGACCTAAACAGAGAACTCTCAACAGAGGAATAGAAAATGGCTCAAAGACACTTAAGGAAATGTTCAACATCCTTAGTCATCAGAGAAATGCAAATTAAAACAACTCTGAGATTCCATCTTATAACTGTAAGAATGAACAAGATCAAAAACACTGATGACAACTTATGCTGGAGAGGTTGTGGGGTTAAAGGGAACACTCCTTCGTTGCTGGAGTAGATGCAAGTTGGTACAGCCCCTTTGGATGTCAGTGTGCCAATTTCTCAGAAAATTAGGAAACAACCTTCCTCAAGACCCAGTAATACCACTTTGGCATTCAAGGTATTCTCAAATTTGTGGCAAGGAAATGTGCACAACTATATTCATAGCAGCTTTGTCTTTCATAGCCAGAACCTGGAAACAACCTAAATGCCTCATGACTAAAAACTGATAAAGAAAAATGTGGTACATTTCCACAATGGAGTACTTCACAGCAGAAAAAAAAAAAAAAAAAAAAAAAAAAAAAAACCGACATCTTTAATTTTGCAGGCAAGTGGATGGAGCTAGAAAACATCATTTTGAGTGAGGTAACCCAGACCCAGAAAGACAATTATCACATGTACTCACTCACAAGTGGTTTTTAAACACAAAGCAAAGAAAATCAGCCCACAAATCACAATCCCAGAGAATCTAGACAACAAAATGGACCCTATGTGAGACTTACATAAATCTAATCTACATGGGAAGTACAAAAAGACAAGATCTCCTGAGTAAATTGGGAGCATGGGGAGCTTGGGAGAGGGTTGAAGGTGATGGGTGAGGCAGGGAGCTGAAGCAGAGAAAAATGTAGAACTTAATAAGAATCAATAAAAAACTATATTATTTAAGTTACTGCTTGGCTAATCACTTACATATATTGCTAGCTAGCTCTTCTATATAGAAGCAACCCATTCCAAATATTTTATATTTTACTATGAGATTTGCAGTCTACCAACAAGTTCAAAAAATCAGCTCACGTCTTTCCCCTCTGGCAGCTACATGTTGTCTCCTGACACAGCCTTCTTTCTTCCAACATACAGTTTAGTTTACACCCACCTACCTCTGTTCTGCTCTGCTATAGGCCTAAAGCAGTTTCTTTATTAATCAATGGTAATCACAGCATACAAAGGGAAATCCCACATCAAGACCTTATGACTAACAATATTGAACAAAATGTTATGAGAAAATCATGAACACTATGTTTTGAATCATGATTAGTAATAAAACATCATTTCAGAAATATAAACAAATTTTTGAAATGTCTATGGTTAATTAAAGAAAGAAATTCTATCACTCTAAATAAATTGATTTTTTTATT
This sequence comes from Microtus agrestis, assembly GCA_902806775.1. Classification (NCBI taxonomy): domain Eukaryota; kingdom Metazoa; phylum Chordata; class Mammalia; order Rodentia; family Cricetidae; genus Microtus; species Microtus agrestis. The sequence continues at coordinate 259,919 of CADCXT010000555.1, forward strand.
GATTTTTATTGGGCTCTTCATTTTTCTCTGCTTCCTTCCCTGCCTCTCCACTACCCACTTCAACCCTCCCCCAAGGTCCCCATGCTCCCAATTTACTCAGGAGATCTTGTCTTTTTTTTATTTCTCATGTAGATTAGATCTATGTGTCTCGCTTAGTGTCCTCACTTTTGTCTAAGTTCTCTGGGAATGTTGTTTGTAGACTGGTTTTCTTTGTTTTATGTTTAAAAACCACCTATTAGTGTGAGTTCAAATGTTTACTGCAACTATACCAAGACAAAAGTATTCTGTGAGTAGTAACATATTTTATCCATTTTCAAGAAAGAAAATCTAATTGTACAGTTGATTAATTTCTTTTAATTTAGTATATAGTCTGTTAGTTACATGTGTAATTAATTAATGCAGCAATTCATAAAGCAAAATACAAACAGAACAGAATACTAGTATTTATTATCACTATCTACTTTATAAGCATTTATGCATTTATCAAACAGCATAGATTATTGCCATGTGAACATGTATTAAGTGATGATGCATCCATGTATTATTTATGAAAAGTACTCACATCATTTGAAGTATATTCCTCTTTTTGACTCAATATAAAGGGTAACTTTTCATTATAAAATATATTTTATACATATATGTAAGAATGAAGCTAGATTCTTCGCTCTTGTTCTGCTCAAAACTCAACTCTGAGTCGGTCAAAGATATTAACATAAAACATGATATTCTGAATCTAACAGAATAGAAATTGGGAAATGTGTTTAAGCTTACTGCCATAGTACATTAATTTCTGAATGGACTTCAGTAGTGAAGTTGTAAAGATAAATAATTAATAAATGTTACCCCATGAAACTAAAATGTTTTTGCACATAAGAGGACACTGTCATCCATTGAATAGAAAAAAAAATTATTAGTGACACATGGGGAAGAGGATTAATGTCTATAATATGCAAAAAATGCAAAGAATTAAACAACATGAAATTAAAGAACTCCCTTTAAAAAATGGAGATGATTTGGGAGGTGATGGAACCAGAACTGAAATATATGTAAATTTTTTTCATTAAAACTAAAAAAAAGTTTAAAGTGTTAAAATTAGGTAAAGACTGAAAAAAGAAATTCTCAAATGGTGAAATAAAAAGATAAATAAAAAGGCAGCTAATTCTGGAATATATTGGGATGGGAAATACATATTCACTGCTGGTCAAAATGCAAGCTGGTGTAGCCACCATGGAAATTAGAATGGAGATTCAAGAAAGAGCTTGAAATAGATCTACCACATCACCATGCTATACTATGCTGGGATACCTACTGGTATCAGCAATAATTAGAAGTAATAATTGATTTTATTATAAAATATAATTGCAAAGTTGAGAATTAATAATATAAGCTATCATTTGAAGATATGAAAGTAAAATATAAACAATATTACAGCAAAAAAGATTATTTATCTCAATATAATCAATTATTTGTTAGTAACTTGCATAAGTTTATGATTCAGATATCTAATTTATACCAAGGATGAAAAAAGCTAATGTGTCTACATTTTTGGCCAACTCAGTTTTGATTAAATTTGTAAGCAAATAAGTATGTTTTTAAAGGTAAGATGCTAAGATTTACAGAAAGTAAACTTTGACATTTCTTCATGATATTTTTTTATTTAGAATTCAAAATGAGAACTTGTTATCCAGAAGCCTGCTGTTTTTAAATGTTTACTAGTTCATGAATTAAGTAGGCACATAAACCAGTGTATATATTTGTTTTGTTTTATTTTTCAGTTAACAAACAGACAGCAATTTACATGCTATTTCACTCCATACCAAAATTCAAGCTGGTTTTAGGTGATTTCCAAAATTATTTTCAGCTCTAAAACTGTGTTTACTGTAAGGGTACTAAATGATATTTCAGAAATTACTAAGTGAGGTTTATGATGTATGAAAACATTATCTTCTTGGATTTAAAATAAGCTATGAAAACTATTCTTTCTATTGATGAGTAACTACTAAAACAGTTGTTTGATTCTCTTACATAAAATAGTTTACTATTTATAAATGTTACAGTTCATTTTCCTGTATAAAACTCTGAATAGATAGATATATACATAATTTTAAAAATCAAATAATCTAGCTATCTTCAAGTTTTACTGTCAATACTTGTACATTTCTTAAAGGGATAATTGAGAGATTTCTTGAATGAAATTTAATCTAAAGCATTTTTGATGCTCACTTAAGAGCCATGAACTGTTACATGCAATATCCTACCTTCATATTAAGTGCATTTTACAGAAATGAGAGGAACTAGTGATTATTTCCTTTGATACTTCTAAAGTGGAATTCTAAGTAGTAATTATTAAAAACCAAAACTGAATTTTAAACCAAGTATCTGCTAAATTTTCTTTCTTTTGTGAAGAATAGCCTTTTTAATTGTACATGTCATTGCTCATAATTCCTTTTTGAAGTACTAAATTATTTTTTTAATTCTCTTTGTATTTTTTTCATTCTGAATCAATTGTTTTCCAGCAATACATTATTACTGATTTTGTAATTAAAATATTTTTGTTTAGCCTTGAATATGGCTAAATAGGTTATGCTTCATCCTGATATGCAAAGGGGAGAAAAAAGATTTTTGTGTATGTTAAAATTGCAAAAAGCCTTTTCACTCTCCAAGAAAGCATAAGCTTTCACAGAGAACAAGCAAAGACAATGGACCTGATGCAGAGCTCGTGATTCTGAGGAAGGTTAATGGCTTGAATTGCGAGAATTCCAATGTACAGACTGTAATTGTGAGAGGCAGATAAAAGCCTGCAGGATGACAGGAAAAGAAAACATCTGTTTCTTCATGGCAATGGCTGTCTTTCCATCTAGTAAGCATTTCTCCCCTGTGTTAATAGCACATTTGCCAAAATCTCATATACTCATTAATCTGAGGTCAAAGGGAAATATAAGACTCTTAAATTTAAATAGTTATTTAATTTTTTATTCCCCCCTCTATCTTTTTCAGGACAAAGTTTAGGACAATGGTCTATAATATTAAATAATTTTATTTGGCAGTGAAAGACATACCAAGATCAATATTCTGTTTTCAAGAAAGTACCTATTTACTTATTCCTATATTGGTTGGAGAATTAGTTATTGCCATAAAAATATTACAGATTATTGTTACAGATAGTGTTTATCTAAATCTTCAATAGCGTACTTTGAAATATTAGTGTAGATGTAGTTGGCAAGATTAGAAAGGCTGTGGAAATTGAATAACTTTTCCTGCCTAGAGTGTGGGCAAAACCTTGAATTTGATGGAAGTCACCACTGTGGCTTAGTTACTAATCCATTCTCTTTGAGCTAATCAAATGGAGGTGACCTAGAATTTGGCTTAATCAAAGAATCCATTAACAGAGATGAAATATTTGATATTTTTTTTTCACCTGAAAACAGCAACATTCAGGTAAGGAACTTCCTATACGGTAGAGAGTTATGGTGACAAACTGCGGGCAGCCCCTAGGAACTCAAAGTAATTTCCACTGAATGCTAAAAGGAAAATAAAGACCTCCATTATACAAACACGAGCTCTTCTTGGAATGAACTGAAGGAACCCGGAAGCAGAGTTTCTCTTAGTGTAGTTCCAAATGAGATCTCTGCGGAGTAGCTAACTTCTCCATTTTAGTCCCGTGAAACCCTGTTCCGAAGGTAGAGTTAATGTGACTGGAATCTGATTCATGGCATAGGCATGATAACACATTAATTCCCTATATTTTGTGCAAATAATACGCTTTTAGAAAATACAAAATGTAAAATATATGCTCAAAACATGAATTTTAAAATTAACTTATTCCAGCTGCACGATATCTGTTTCTCATACATCTGCTTTTACTTAATAAAATTATGATCCTACCAGTGGTTTGAAACAGAAACTTTAGTCATTTTTATTTCTGTAATGTTAATACTCCATATGCAACCATTCAGCTATACTGTTAACTAGCTGTATATTTAAAGTTTTTCAAATTTAATCATTTCTATCATTTTCTCAGGCCAAACAATGATAGGAACCCTAATTTAACCTCATCTTCACTTATGCTACAGATTTTAGAGGGTGCGCTCATCACTTTACACAAAAATATATTTTTGTGTCTTCTCAAATTTTGTGTCTTCTCAAATTGTCCTCCAGAAGAACTATTGTTTTGACTAGGAAACAAAATTTGTAATTTGTTCATTAATTTTCATCCAGTATATTAACAAAATCTGAAATTGATTCCTCTTCTTACTTAATCTCATACAAGTTGATTGTTTAAAATACTAATTTGTTAAAAATATTCATGTAAAATATTAGTAGAAAATATTTTCCAGAAGACTCAATATTAAGTATAGCAGCATTAGCTAAATTCATACTATAATATCTCAAAATGTTTTTATTAGTACAAAACTAGCTATTCCTCAATAAATACATTATTTTATATTTTATTTTCAGGAGTCTAGGGACATGTCTTGATGAATTTATTTCACTTTCCCTTACTTAAAAATAGTCTTGTCTCTAAAACACAAGCTTTGGGTTAATCGGAGTCAGGTTAGGTAGCTATGCCAGAAGAAACTAGAGCGAACCTTGTTCATCTGTTATCTTACCGATCCTGTCCCCATAGGATTGCACACCCTTTCTACTTCCTTAAACATCCCTTTGAACCAGTCATCTTGCCTAAGAAGAAACCCTGACAGCTTAAAAAAGAAATGTCTGGCAGGCTTTCCCTATGTTTGGGAAACCTACAGTCAATGAAGCTGGGAGTCACGTCTTTACTTTCCTTGCTAATGTTTGCATCGCTGGCTTTTCTCATAAGACATATTTCTGTTCCCTTGAAAGGAGAAATTCTTTCATTTTTATCCTCCAGATTATTGGTACGAAAAGACATTGGTGTTTTCTCTACTATTCCGAAATGTCTTTGCTCTTTTTACCATTCCAATTATCCAAGCTTAATTCTAAATCATTAATTCTCATCCCTCATTATTATTATTATTTATTATCATAAAAGCCCACCAGTTTTGTTTCTGCCAAAAAATTCATTTCATTTTTCTTATTCTGCTCTTAATTCTTGATCACTACTATAAATCTATAAAAATCTTGCCAGAGCACAATGTCAGAATTCCATGAATACTTCTTCAATCATAATCTCTTAAATCTTATCTCACTCAGTGAATTACATCTCATTGGGGATATCTCCTTTCTGAGTGCAACATCCTAACTTCTTTTTAAAACATAATCTCATTTTTCTTACAGCCATTATTTCATTTTTATATGATAGTTCTAATTGTCAAATAGTGCTTCAAACCTATCATGATGCATCATTTATTTCCTCTATAAAGCATTCAGAACCCTCAAGCCTTCTTCTTTAGCCTATTTTTATGTTGAATTCTTTATGAATACACATATATACTCTCAGTTTTATTAAATCACTTGACTTTCTTGTGATTTCCATGCCAATACCAAATTGTTCTCTTAATATTGCATAGAATTTGCACCACGGTAGCCCCAAAACCCTACTTACAAAATTCTTCATCATCCCTCCTTTCAAAATGAGGACTAGTACAGTCCAGGACCTGTAATTTGTTTCTCAAGTTCATTAGTCTTAGTCTTCAAAGCAATGTTTAATTAGAGAATAGACCACAGATTTGAGAGTGGAACGGGTGGGTTGAACATAGAACATAGAAGCTTTTGGAGGGAGAATATGGAAGGACAAAATGATGTAATTATATTTTATTTTCAAAATATTATTTAAAAAACACTTCCTATTTTGCAGTATTGGTGTTTGTTTTTTTAATTTTTTTTAAATGTTGAAGTCTTTAAAATTGAAAGATATGCTTCAGATATATAGTTAAAATCCCTCAAAAGGGATACGTTCTTTTCTTGCCAATCCCTTTAAAATAGAGTAGTGCCTGCAACCTAGAGTGCATTTCATTAAAGCATTCTGGAGATAAAAGTCAAAGTCCAATATACAAATGTGTGAACTGTAATGATTACTACTGGGAGTCTTAACAAAATTTCATGCCCACTGGGAGTATTCTTGTTTTTGTCTGCCCTTACCTGCCCTCTACAGTATTAGTGATGCTAATTATGTTTAGTAAAGTTAATTAAATCATAATTAAACCTTGAAAAGTATGGTATAACAAAAAGGTGGATAGGGCTGGTGAGATGATAGTAAATTCAACTTTAGCAACTATTATAGCCATATACAAATCACTTTTGACTTTTGTAAAATTATAATATAAACCATTGAGAGTTTCTAAAAGGAAAGATTACTTTTCCTTCCTGAATATTCTACCCTATGAATATCTCCTCTTCTGTAAAGTCCTTTTTAAATTTATTTTCATTATTTTAATAATGTATTTGTGTGTGTCTGCATGTGACTATGAGCACCTGGGTGCAGATATCGATGGAGGCCAGAGGGAAAAGATCTCCGTGGAGTTGGAGTCATAGCTTTTAAGTAGATGAGATATGTAGGTGCTGCAAACAGAGCTGGTCCTCTGGGAGAGTAGAAAATAGTCTTTGCTGCTGATCTTTCTCTCTAACCTCTAATTCTCTAAGTTTCTGAGAAGAATATCTTTATTTTATCGAAATGACTTCTTTTGATATTTCTGAAGACAATTAAGTGTTAAATGCATTCAACAAAGGAGGTGATAGTAATCAATTAAAACATCTGTAAGTGGCAGCAATATGAGAAGACATGGCAAAGCTGTATTATAGAAAAGCAAGGGAACAGACAGAAACACTGCATGGAGAAAAGTAGTAAGGATATGTTTTGAGCAACTTCTCTTTCCTTCCAATTCTAAAGATGTCAATTCGAAAAACAAATACGGTCACTGAAGTTTAGTTTGCTGGGAACAACATCCATGACATAATAATAAATGTTATATGACCAATACATTGTAAAATTGCTCATGTTGTTTTTTTTATGTCAATTGACATTGCACAATTTCAAGAGAAACATTCATTTTATGCAGTTTCAAAAGCATTTTAAGTCTATTTCTCTGATGATTCATTTCATGCTCTCCATCATTTTTGATTGATTGATATAATGGGAAACCAGCTGACTAGTACTTAAGTAAAATGAAAGACAGAAGTCACTATAGAGAGGATCGGAGAATGTCATCCATTCCATGAAACACATAAGCTTTAAGACATTACACTGTATTTAGGAAGTTTAAAAAAACAATTAAAAGGTACCCTTTCCTAAGTGTTGCATTGTTTTACATTGAAATACTGCACACTTTGTGCACACAATGTCTCTCCTTTCCTCCTCTGATGTTGGAAGTCCTGTAATACCCAAAGCTCATATACTTGAAGAAGACAAATTTGATATAGAGGCAAACCCTGACTACTCAACAAATTTTACTACAGCTTGTGCAAATGGGAAAAGTTCACTTTAAGAACAAAGAAACAAATAAAAAGAAAAACACTTCTTTCCAGAGGAGAAATAGATCTTAGTGATAAATAGACATTTGACACACCTTATTTTTAATAACGGTTTGGCCAGAAATCATTTGCAACCTACTGGAAACAGAAAGAGATGTGAAGAGCACGTCACTATAGGTGAGATAACGTGAGAGAAACAAGTCTATCTTCATGTGTAAGACAAAGGGGTTCTCTGTAAGGAAAGAAAATAATAAGACTAGGCATCAGAATGCATCTCATAAAGAAATAGAGCTTACTAAATGCTTGTGATAAGAGTATTTTAAATGGGGTAATGCAAGGAGTCTCTTTTTCCTGCCAGCCAGCTCCCAAATAATGGCATGGAGACATCTTGTTTAAACAAACAAAAAAAATACAAAACTGAAGAATAGTTATTCGCTAAAACCCAAAAGTGACAAATTTGAAGAGAGTAGGGACAAATAATTCATGTAATAGGAATCTAAGTCTACTGTTCGCCAAGCTTAGAGAAATATGAGGTTCAATAAGTACTTAATTTGCAATCTACTCCAGAATGTGGGAGAAAAGCTCCAAGTTTTTCTCTTTTTTCCTTCTTTGTGGTGATGCTAAACCTTATATAGAAGAGGTGGCACAAAAGCAGGAGCTGCACTGAGGTAGACTTAGGCTATGAGAAGTCTCTCCCAGGAGGAAAATCCTCCTCGGGGCCAAAAATTCAGCTTCTTCTTGCCCCCACCATGCAAGCTCCATTACTTCATTAAATCATTGCTGCATAAAGATGAACAATCCAGATACACTCTGCTCCAGAAATGACATATAGCAGACATAAACTACTTTCAAACACAGAAGTGAAATAAAAAATATAGTAATTAAAGGAAGATCACCATTGGGAGACTTTGGCTAAAGGACTCCTTTCTGCTTTTAGCACAGGAAAGCTTTCTAGTGATAAGTGATAATGAATTTCTTATGGTAATTGTACAGTTTTCCCAAGTCTTAAGACCCCTTTTATCCCTTCCTTCTTGAACAGGTTTTTAATGTACACCCTCTACTGTTTTCATTACTAATTGTCCACTACAGATCATTACATTAATCAATACCAGTATAAAGTCAGGTACAACCTACAAAAATAAAATATTGCTTGCTAGTCTTAAAGAGAATCTAGGCATGGAAAATATTTTGTCAAAGGCCTTATTAGAAGAAAACTCTGCTATATTCTTCAATTTAGGGTAGGGAAAAATTCACAGAAAGTAATTATTATTGTTTCCAGAAACTTTATGATAATTTGCTAAGGAAATCTGAGGAAATTACAGTGTCCTTCGGTGTTCTCATTCCTTCTGTTAGTCCTAAAATAGAAGAAATAGTGAATGAAGAATGGTACAATTGGGGATGGTAGATTCTAAGCATCCAGTTGATGGGCTAAGAAAAGGCTTTGGTTTGAACTTATGCAAAACTCAAACTTTAAAATGAAATGAAGGTAACTAGATATACTAAATACACATTTTGAACTGCCATGCTTCTATTTATTCATGTCTCTATTAAGAAGGGCACTTTCGTAAGTTATTATTAAAGAAGAAAAACAAGAGTATAGAGTTAATGATGCTGATGAGACAATTTAATGTTTTACATGTATACTTCAATGACTTCTAATGGTTTAAAAGCCTGTCATGTTGACTATTTTAGGGCTAACTGGGTTTGAAAGGGTATTTTCAGGTAGTCACTCATCAAAAGAAAGATGTTATTTTTACTTAGCACAATCTTCAGAAAATGACTACTAAGAAGAAAGAATGAATAAAAAGAAGAAAAACAAAAGGCAAATTTTATACATTTTCACAATGATTTACAACTTTATATAATATATAATTTACTTTATAGAGATTTCTATTTTTGAGTGTTAATTGTAGCTCCTAATATATTTTATTTTCATGTTGTCTTTTTGAGCAAAAATTCTCTCAATGTCTTCAATGTCTAAAGCATATAAATTCTATGTATTCTGTTTAACAACATTAAGACTGTGTTAACCATTCCTTTTAAAGAAACTGAGAAAATATTTACTGATTACTAAATCTACTTCTCAAGTGATATAACAATACATTCATACAAGTAAACAGGCCTCATAAGAAACTGACATTACATAAGCAATGAGTTAGTTTGTCTTGCTATACAGTTTTACATATAGACATATATATGCATATGTCTACACACTGAAAATATGTATACATATATGTATATGCATACATATTCACACATATATGTATATATATATATGTGTGTGTGTTTATATGTAAAAATAAAAATGATATTAAAATTGATCTACTTCATCTTCCAAATGTACTTGACTTCAGAATTTAATATCCTTTTGAGTGCCAAGCAGAAATGGAGAAATGTTCTTAGTGAACTCTCTTTGATCATAATCTATTTAGAAGAAAAAAGAAATGAAATCTACCTTTAAGCATACTATTTTTTTAGTAACTTGCACCTGTGCCATGAAAATCAGAAAGTAGTGAAATACCTCCATTCCTCATTGCAATCATGTACAATTGTCTCGTCTAGAGCACTTACCAAAATTGTTTGAGATTTAAGCAGTGAATTACCATCTTTCAGCTGGTAAATTCAGGTGCAAAGGATTCTTAGTCCCACTAAGAGTGCTTAGATGTAATGAGCATTCAATGAATCCTCACTGGGGAGTGTGTACCAAGGACAGAGTAGAAAGACTCACTTGGAAAGGATATAATTTATATTTGCACACAAAACCAATGCTAGGGCCTTCAGTAACACCCAAACACCCAATGAATATGAATCTCATTATGCTAAAGCCAAATAAGAAAATGAATCATGGAATTTTGGAATTTAGAGGTTATCTATAAACATAATTTAAATAGTAGAGAAATAGGAGCAAAACACATAATCATGGAATCTTGGATTGTCCTATGGTAGAGCTCTAAATATAAATGGAAATGTGAATGAGAAAGTTCTTTAATGTGCTTTACAGAACTATTTGAATATCTACCGGTGAAAATTACTTAATTTTTTTTAATTAATTTAGTTCATAAATTAAAATAAGTAAAATGAAGTTCGTCATTGGTAAGTTTTGTTGGAGAATATTATTTTAATGTATCTGACCTTTGTTTATTCTGCATCTGTTTAACTATGTGACGCTTTGATTCTTTGCCTGTCTAAAACACCTGATGGTCCTAATAAAGTGCTGAATGGCCAAATAGTGAGGCATAAACAAAGATAAGCGGGGATGGCAGACAGGGAGAATGAGCAGAGGTAGAAACATGGAACACAGAGTTAACAATCAAAAAAAGAAAACAACAAAATTTATTATTGATTACTCATGTATTCTTATTTGCACTTAGAGTGTTATTATTAATGCTGAATTATTTTTCTAAGCATATTGACAGACTTCAGTTTCCTCTTCTTTAGAGGCTGAAGTAAAAGCTATTATTTAATGTACTATCAATCAGACCATGCCTTCAAGAAAAAAAGGCAATAGAAAGGCACCAAACGGAAGTCAACAAAGGAAAAACAAACAGTTAAGGCATTTATTTTCAGTAGACTCACATTAGCAACATCTCACTAGACACATTGGCTTCCTGGGGAGCTGAGAAGTTCCAGGCACAGTGTTCCAGCTAAATAAGACTGCTGAAATTTCATGTTCAGATTACACAAGTGTCTTGGTTTCCCAGCAGGCCGGTAGAGATCAGTTCCTGGAAGAGTCTGGTTCTGCAGACTGTGGTGAATTTCATGGACATTGATTTCTCAGTTCTTCCAAAATCTTTGTAAGTGTCAAATTCCCATTAATTACTATTCAGCCTCAAAGCCTGGTTGCTCATGTTATCCTCAGAAAATGAACAAAAACTAATCATGGCAACTGCCCACCCTTGAAACTTAAACTCACAGGAAAAAAGAAAAGTGTACTGAAGGAAAAGAAAAATCAGTGATGCACAGGTGCTTTGGGAGATGTTACCTGTAAGCTACCTGAAACTGATACAAAATTGAATTAATATGATTTTGATGCATTAGAAATTGTGACATTTTCTGTTTTCAGCTCTTTTCTATGAAAAACAAAGATTTCACAGAGATTGTATGATGTTGGTCAACAAACCTTGTTATAAAGATGACTGCCTAAAGAAAAAGTCACCAATTAACCTTTAAAAATGAAATGAATTAATAAATGAAGATATATAGAAGAATTACCCAAAATCTATTATTAAGGAGTGTAAATCACCTTCTAACATACTGCCAATCAACTTTAAGTTATGAATATGAGAAGCTAGATTTGGATAACTTTAATCAAATAATCATTAAGGCAAAGTTTTATTGTTATGTGTGTTTCTGAACAAAGCTAAATGTGTGTGTTTGATGAAAATCACATATGCTGATTTTCATTTTAGATAATGTGTTAGTTTTGTATTAGTACCACAAAATACCTTAGGAAAAATTACCTTAGAAGAAGGAAAGTCAATGATTTGGGGTTTCTGAGTTTTCAGTTCACATCCTCTGGCTCCATCATCTCATTGGATCTGTGGTGGGGCAGATCATCATGGGTAAATATAATGGTAGAGGAAACAATGAAGCAGGAATGAAGCCACAAATGTTCCATTTTGACCACAGCCAGGGTTACTTCACTTTGTTTCTCTCGCACCTGCCTCCAAACGAATATACTGCCTATCCACCTTCAGGCTTCCCGGGAATACTTAGAATCTGGCCCTTGGAAACTTTTGAAATTTCAACCCATGAAAGATATATTCATTAACAAAAACATTTCAAACTTTCCTGAGTAATATTTTGAAGTTGCATTCTTATTGTTTCTTGAGAGTATTCAGTCCCAACAACTGAAAATCTACCATAGACACTTCTCTTTGATCTGCTAATTTCATTTGTTAAAATTAAAAATAATACGTAAAAGGAGTACAAAATCACATTTTGTTCAATTATTATATAAGAAAATGACTAATGTAATAAGTCTCAATATTTTCTATACAGTCTCCTGGATTTTGTTCTCTCGTCCAGTCTTCTTGAGTTTATATCTTAATTTGTATTAATCAAACTATGTATACAGATGTTCAAAATGTCCTACAACAATTAATAATGTCATATGTATATTGTACAATAGTCTATCTATCTGCCTAATGTGAAATTATTGGTTTTTGTCAGACTATAATTGCTCTCAGGATACAATTTGGAAAATATCAGTATATTGCACCTTTCAAAACTCATTTTTGCTCTAGGATTAAGGCATACTTACATAACCAACTTTCTATACAAAGTAGTTCTTCTTCACGGTTTTCTTTTTTTCTCATTTTGACATTGACTACATATTGGGATAAATTTTAAACTATCCACTATTGAAAGTGAGAAATGATTCCATTTATATTCTATCAATGTTATCACTTCCTTTCTATCTGATTCAGCAGAGGACATGTACACATATGGTAAGCTTGATTTTATGCACATTTCTTCATAAACGATATATGTTTCACATTTGACAAATCATCTTTTATTAAAGCAAAATTTTCCAGTAGAAGTACAAAAAGAGTTAAATTGATTTATCTGGGAAAACTCTTATAATTTCTTTTCTTCAGAATTACCTCTCAGAACGTGTACTTCAACTTATTGAATTAAGCCATTGGAGTTTAATATAGTAATGTGACAATGATTAATACTGAGAATAACATAAAACTTTGAAACCATCAGTTCTTCAACTATTTTTGAATACTTTTGTATTTCTTTATTGCCAGTTAATAAATACTTAATGCTATACACGAGACAGCAGCAACTCATATATTGCTCTTGCTTACTGAAAAAAAGTGTGTTTCAGACAGTTAACTATAGTCATGACACTTGCCTTAAAATGCCTTAGTGTTAGCCTGTCCTTTTTTTTCATTTTTTAATTGATTTTATTGAACTATACATTTTTCTCTGAACTCTTCCCTTCTTCTCTCTTCTGCTTAAACCCTCTCCCATGGTCCCCATGCTCCTAATTTACTCAGGAGATCTTGTCTTTTTCTACTTCCCATGAAGATTAGATCAATGTATGTCTCTCTTAGGGTACTTATTGTTGTCTAGGATCTCTGGAATTGTGAATTGTTGGCTAGTTTTTCTTTGCTTTATGTCTAATAGCCACTTATGAGTAAATACTTATGATATTTTTATTTCTGGGTCTGGGTCACCTCACTCAATATGATGTTTTCTAGATCAATCCACTTGCCTGCAAATTTCAAGATGTCATCATTTTTCTCTGCTGTGTAGTACTCCATTGTGTAAATGTACCACATTTTTTATCAACTCTTTGATCAAGGGACATTTAGGTTGTTTTTAGGTTCTGACTATGACAAACAATGCTGCTGTGAACATAGTTGAGCATATGTCCTTGTGGCACAGTTGAGCATCCTTTGGATATATACCCAAAAGTGGTATTAGTGGGTCTTGAGGAAGGTTGATCATAATTTTCTGAGAAATCACTATACTGATATCCAAAGGGGCTGGATCAGTTTGTACTCCCACAACAATGAAGGAGTGCTCCCTTTATCCTACATTCTCTTCATAATAAATTGTCATCAGTGCTTTTGATCTTGGCCTTTCTTACTGGAGTAAGATGGAATCTCAGAGTTGTTTTGATTGGCATTTCTTTGATGACTAAGGATATTAAACATTTCCTTAAGTGTCTTTTAGCCATTAGATACCTCTGTTGACAGCTATCTGTTTAAATCTATAGCCCATTTTTAAAAATTCAATTATTTGTTCTTTTGATGACAAATTTCTTGATTTCTTTGTATATTTTGAATATCAGTCCTCTGTCTGATGTGGGGTTGGTGAAGATCTTTTCCCATTTTGTAGAGTGCCATTTTGTCTTGTTGACCATGTCCTTTACTTTATAGAAGCTTTTCAGTTTCAGGAGTTCCCATTTATTGTTTCTCTCAGGGTCTATGCAACTGGGGTGGTATTTAGGAAGTGGTCTTCTGTGCCAATGCATTCAAGTGTATTTCCCACTTTTTCTTCTATGAGGTTCAGTGTGGTTGGCTTTGTGTTGAAGTCTTTGATCCATTTGGACTTGAGTTTTGTGCATGGTGATAGATATGGATCTATTTTCATTCTTCTACATGTTGCTATCCAGTTATGCCTGTACCATTTGTTGAATATGATTTCTTAGTTCTATTTTATATTTTTTGATTCTTTGTCAAAAATCAGGTAGTTATGTTCATTAATATCTGGGTCTTTTTTCAGTTTCACTGACCTGCCGGTCTATATTTTTGCTGTTTTTAGTATTGTAGCTCTGTAGTGGAGTTTGAACCTGTTCTTTATAATGAAATCAGAGTCTTTTAGTAAAGACTTCAGATATGGCTGTGTTGTTTACTTCAGTCTCATCTCTTTTCCTATTTCATAAACCACTTGCACTAGCCTATTGCCTTATTTGAAAACAGTAAACCAATCAGGCTCATAAAAGAGAAGAAAATGAATCTGCTTAGGTTCAGCTCCCATAGGTGTATACACAAATATTACTTGAAAAACAGATGCAATATTAAGATCACACTTTAAAAAAGGAGTTTAGAAGCTAAAATTTAATGACATAATACACGGTTACCACAAAAATGCTCATTGATTCCTGAATGAAAAGAGTGAGAGGGACTGAGCTGTCTCTGAGACACTCAGCATGTATTAAGCATTGTTGAGTTCATAATTATTGCTAGTAACAAAGTTTTTTTAAAAAAAAATAGAAGAGAAAGAAAAATAGATGTAAAATAACTGAACCACAATTCTTTTATTAAAGATAAAAAAACATAGCTGGCAGTGATGGCGCACACCTTTAATCCCAGCACTTGGGAGGCAGAGACATGTGGAACATTTTTAGTTCGAGGCCAGCCTGGTCTACAAAGCTAGTTCTAAAACAGGCTCCAAAGCTACAGAGAAACCCTGTCTCAAAAAAAGCAAACAAAAAAGAAAACAAGCAAACTAAAAAATAAAAACATAAAATAAAAATATCAAAACAGAAATGGAATACAGATGATGGAAATATAAAAGTCATAACCTCTTGAAAAAAATATATTTGAACACTGTCACCTTCAGTTATGATAGATACCTTATGTAAGACAGTAAAGAAAAACATTCAAATTAAAAAAATAACACTAATATTTGACATTTTCAAAAGTTAAAGCAACTTTACTCTTCAAGTAAATGGAAGGAAAGCCAAAAAATACACAGAAAGAAAATATTTGTAAAAACATGCATCTGGCAAAGATCTTGTACCAAACATTATAATTCTTTTACTAACTTGTAGGATGCACCTTGACTAAAAAGGAGTTACAAATTTCAATATACACTTTATCAATACTTGAATGTGTAATTCATTTGTTCACATTACATGTGAATGCACATACATGATGCATACAGACAAGCTCTGAAAAGCTAATAGATGCTATTAGCCATTAGAAATATGCAGACCAACATCATAATGCCAAGCTATCACACAACTGTTCAAGTGGCTAAAGACAAAATTTGTTAATATCTGCTGTTGTTGGAAATTAGATCAACAAGATTTCTTATTTATTTTTGGTAAGAAAAGAAAACTATGATCAATTGGTTTAATTAGTTTCATAGTCATCTTGTAAGAATAACAATGATTTTACTTACATCAATATTTTACTTCCCAGATATTTATCTTGCATATATAATTCATCATATATAAATCATACCCATGAAAATGTATATTTTACCTGGTAAAATATTACATCGTTAGGCATGCTTCTCATTGAATATCTTTACAAGCAATACTTTTAATGTGAAACATTATTAGGTATATGGAATCACTCGTGCAAATGTTTGGGACACACATTTAAAGATAACCTAGTATCTAGCTAATCCTTTTTAAGGTGTGGTAAAATTTGGCTAAAAGGAAGGGAAATAATTTTAGAGACAAATGATATGGGATTGGTGATAAGGCTCAGAAATTAATAACACTTATTTCTCTTCCAGAAGACCTGAGTTTAATAAGAAACACACTTTAAATGACTAATAACAGCCAGAAATAATTGCTCCAGAAAAATCAAATCTTCTTTTCATGTAGTCATACTGTTTGCTGCATATTTCAACACAATTCAGCTTCAATTAATTGGTCTTCATTAGAAGAATGAAAACAAATTTTGGGATTCTAATGTATTTAGAAATGCATCTATCATATTTTCACATGTTTGGAGGAAATGCATAATCTTCTGCCTGGTGATAGTGATTTGTAGTTTCTTTATTTTGTAGAAAAGAAAATTCTTTTCTACCAGATCTTGGCTCATTATCTATTAACATACCTCTTGGTTTTAGAAAATTTAACTTCTATAATAATAGTAAATGTTATGTTAGCTACATTGTTCTTCATTGGGTTTTGTTTGCAACTATGTCTACTGATTCTTCATAGGAAAAATAAAAACAGTAATCTTTTAGTTCCTGATGGAATTTGGTGAAAACAATTATCAAAAGCAAATTTAGGTTTAAAATATTTGTGAGATTTCCCTTAATTGGAGACATTTACCTGATTTTGTAAAGAATGCTTTGTATTAAATTCAGTCTTGTCAAGTGAAATTTTACAAAAAAAAAAGAGTATTCTGTATTTACATTAAAACAAAGTTTTTTTTTCAAACTCCTTCAAATGAGGCCCAGAATAAACATACAATTGACTATGGCCTCTTGTTCAGTATTTTTCTTTCTATCCTGAATGATAGAGGAGTTATTTTAACTAATCAATGTAAACATGAAAAGCAAACATACATTGAACTTGAACTTAAACATTTGCTGATCTGAGAGAACAAATCTCTCTCTATTCCTAGTCTTAAAGAAAAGTTTTAACGTGGATTGGAACAGCAGTGTTTTAGATCATAAACTCCACATCACCCCACGAAATCAATCAAAGGATTTAATTTCATTAATAAGGAATGATGTTAGGATGCTACTCTTCCTGAAAATTCAGGTTTACTATACATGTGGCTTTCCACATGCCTGCAACTATTTTAACTTCTGATTCTCCTCTGCCAGGGAAAGACATCTTCTCTCATTTCTTGATATCCAAAGAATAATTTTGTAAGAATGATGAAATTCGAATAATATTTTGACTTTAAAATTTTCTCTAAGGAATGAAAGGAATAATTTTACGTATCTAGGCTAAGTAATTTTATTCATTTATACTATATTCATAAATGTCAGAGATTAATTAAAGGAATTTTCTCTAATTTTCTAATTATTAATAAATAATAACTAACAATTCTTAATTTTACTTTGGGATTGAGATACTAGCTTAAATTAATTTTTATATAGCATATACAATAATAGACATTAGAATACCAAGAGGAAAGTATAAACACACAATTCACATTGCTCCATGTGATCTCTTAACCTTTTCTTATGAAACAACTAGAGCAAATCACTATTTCCCCAGAAAAATATTTTGCAAAAATTGTCATAATGTGATCAAAGATTTTAGAGTCCTGACCTTTAAATACAGTTTTTCAGAATTCTCCTCTTAAATATGTGTTGATTCAGAGTAGTGAGAATATTTTTATGACACACCAAATACAACAATTTTGGAGAAGCTCTTTCTCTTAGCATTTCTCAGTTGCTTGTAATTATTGTAGAGTTGAGGCCTCCTGGGCTTTCCTGCATCAAAGAATATATGTCTAGTGCTGTTGTTTTTGTTCAGTTCATATTTGGACAGTCATGATGGTGAGATTATAAGGCTATAAACTTTAATATTACTAGGAGATAAAATCTCACAGCAAACTCTCTGATCATCTGGCTATTATAATCTTCCCACTCACAGGAATAGACACACCAAGTATCTCTACTTTACCAATAGTCATTCTGGAAAATATACATACAAATAAAAACATATAAACTGAGAAGGTTATATTTATGCATGTATGAATGCATATGAATATAAACATGCACATACAAACAGATACATCTATAAATATACAAAGTTTGTAAAATAACTAATGAATGAAAAAGCTATGAATTTGCAATATCAAGGAATGACATATGAGAGGACTGGAGTTGAGAAAGGGAACAAGATATGTAATAAATATATTACAATCTCAAAGCACAAAAAATAATAATTAATAATGATAAGTAATAATAATGACAATAATAAGGTTGCAGGAGCTCGTGTCTAGAATTCCAGTGACTGAGAGGCTGTAAAAGGAGCATTGTCATGAGTTCAAAGAAAACAATGGGCTACTCTGTGAATTCCAGGACAACTTGTGCTACAGTGTGAGACCTTGTCTTGATCTTCATTTCCCCAAAATACATCTTGATGTTTACTTATCAAATTTTCTGTAATTATTTTAAGTGTACTTTATTTTGATGTTTAATTTTCCAATAATAATTCTAATGATCTTATATCCTTTGAATTTCTTATACTCAATTTTAAAAAATTTAAATAGTAGGTTTTTTATATAAATGGAAAATGTACTAAAATATTCTTTATTTCATTTGATATAAGAAAAATATATAGGATTAAAAAATCCTTATACTAGTGGCTGACAAATTATTGGGCATATACCTATTATTTTCTACAAGAATAAACATGGTTAATAATATTATGAATTAGCTTATCCACAATATAAACTTTGAATATATATATATATATAATCATATTTCCATTAATTTTTCTCCCAAAAAATATTTTTTAAGATTTCAAATTTTCAACTGCATGAAAAGTTTTCATCTTCTGAAATGTTCTAAAGTTAGGAGACTACTTTTCTTTAGTAAGCACAAAATTGGTACCAGCCTGTCCAATATAACAAAAGAATGCCATGGCAACATTAACTGTAGATTCAGTTAATATACCATTAACTAAAAGTGTTCAAGTTTACTTTTGCCTCCACTATCCTCCATCCCACAGCTTCATTCACTTATTCTGTCTGTTTTAATATTCACTGTAACAGGCTATTAAATTGGATCCTTTTACTTAACTTTCATAAAGTTTTTTATAGGCCTATTTGTACAGGTGAGAGTAATTAGTAATCGCCAGTCTCCAATCAGCAATTAGCTCCAATTAAGTCTTGCCAGCTGCTTAGTATTGCCTATGCTGGCTTCTTTCATGTGCTTTCATTGCCAAAGCTGGATCACAAGTCAAGATAAAAATTTCAGAATCATTCATATCTCATCACTCTGATGTACAAACTTTTTGATTACACTGTACCTCCCATTTTCAAAGCTAATTGTATACTGTGTGGGGTCTCAAAAACATGCAGATGTAGACCCGTCAGTATCCAGGTGCAAGAATTAGAGAATAAAGTATCTATTTCAGTTTGATGGGAATAACCCAGCAGAAAGAATTCAAAGTAAGGCAAAGGTCTAACCTTTCCTAATATAGCACAAAAATTGGAGTCAATGAATATCGTCTTGAGTTTCAAGTGAAAATAACCCAAAGCAAACAAATTGTTAACTTTTGTTATTGTGACAAAATATCTAGTCAAATCAACTTAAAAATAGGGAAAGACTGATTTGGCTCACTGTTTCAGAGTTTCACCTCATTGTGAAAGAGTCTCCTTAGTTTGGTGCTTTGTGAGTGATTATGTCATGGCAACAATGTAGAGTGGGGTAAAATATGTAAACATCATGGCAACCTGGAAGAAGAGAGGATAAGGAGGAACATAATTCCCATTATCATGTTAAAGCACACATGCTGCTAAAATACAGTATGTCCTCCAGCTAGGCCTGATGTCATAGACATTGCATCACTTCTCAATAGCAACTGAGCCTTCAATCAATGTGTAGGTTTTTTGGAGAGCTTTACAAATTATAGCCTTGCATAAGTGTAAAACACAGATTCATGCATGAAAGTAAATCATTACAGTAAAATTAATATAAATATAATGAGATAGCAACTACTTTATTGCAATAGGGGTGAACACACTAGCTTAAAGGTGGAAGGCAAAGAGGAACAGATAAAAACAAAACAGGAACTCATTACATTTTAAGGCCACACGCAATTTTTTTACTTTGATTATTTTCAATATTTATTTGGTTAAGTCCACACAGAGAACTTACAGCTGAAACTGTCTAAATAGAATTATAAAAAAACTAAAACAGATGTGAAGTGAAAATATTTGTAAATATTAAATGTTTGCTAAAACCCTTGATAACACTTTTGTGTTTAAAGCATGCAATCCATTCTCTTCCTTCAAAGATGTAAAGTTAGGACAGTGAGTCATAGTATTAGTTACTTATCTGTTGCTATGCCAAAAATACAGTGACAGAAATAACTGAAGAAAGAAATGATTCATTTTGGCTTATTACTCATGAGGGGTTCATAGAAGGATGGGCACCAGAAGAGTAACTGGCTGATGACAATTTCATTCACACAGGAAGCTGGCAAGAATAGGAAGGGGGAGGGTGAAGTTGGTGATCTTGCCTTCCCTCATGAAGATTAGAGAATCTATGGAAGTGGAGCCTTGAGTCATGAGGACATTTACTATTCAAGCATTTTTAGATTGTGTGTATGTGTGTGTGTGGAAAAATATACAACCCAATCTGAGAATGTAGCTAATTGATAAAGGAGTACTTCTCTAGTGTGTGAGGCCCTGAGTTCAATTCCCAGCATACACTTCCAAACAAGGCACGATGCCTATGTCTCTAATTACCTTTATTGCCTCTGAATGTCCAGGTCATTTTCAACATTGTGTAAAGGACCATTTTTCTTCTGTTGTGTTACCTTGTTTCTCTGTCACACATTGGTGAATATGTTTTGGGGTCAATAGTTTGTCATAATATTTTTAAGCTATGATAAAAATCACATGAAAAAATTATAATAAACAACCTTTTAAATGTAGTTTCTCTATCACTGAATATATTATATTTTATTAGTATAAAAATATTACATCTAATTCAATAAAATTTTTGTCATCATTACTAAATGATTATATTAGGAAAGTTTTAAATGTTTCCTCATAGTAGTTATTTCACTTTAAGTATTATTTGTTAGGTGCTTTAGGTTTTATTATTTGTTTCTATTTATATTTTATAGTGTTTAAAATAAGATGCAGCAAATTTATTATTTGTATATAATAGTGGCACTGATTTTTTTTGAGTTAATCTTGTAACCTACCACATTCTGAAGGTGTTTATCACCTATAGGAGTTCCCTGGTTGAGTTTTGGAGATGATGTATGTATACTATCATATCATCTGAAAATAACAGAAGTTTGACTTCTTCCTTTCCAATTTGTATCCCCTTCATTTCCCTTTGTTGTCTTATTGGTCTAGCTAGGATCTCTAGTACTATTCTGAATAGACACGGAGCAAGTGGACGTCCTTGTCTTATTCCTAATTTTAGTGAAATAACTAAGTTTCTCTTCATTAAATTTGATATTAGCTGTCAGCTTGCATTATGTTGCTTTTATTACATTTTGGTATGCTCCTTATATCCCCAATCTTTCTAAGACACTTATCATGGGGGAGTGTTGGATTTTGTCAATGGCTTTTTTAGCATCTAATGAGAAAATAAGGTGTTTTCTTTTTCTTTTCAGCTTGTTTATATGGTGGATTACATTGACAGATTTTCTTATGTTGAACCATGTCTGCATCTCTGGCATGAAACCTACTTGATCATGGTGGATAATTTTTAAAGTGTTCTTAAATTTGGATTGCCAGTCATTTATTGAGTAATTTTTACATCAATGTTCATGAGGAAGACTTGTCTGTGAATTTCTTTTTTGTTGCATCTTTGTGTGGTTTGGTTTCATAGTATCTGAGGTCTCATAAAAAGAATTTGACAATGTTCTATCTGTTTCTATTGTGTAGAGCAATTTGAGGAATACTGGTATTAGCTTTTCTTTCAAATTCTGATAGAATTCTGCACTGAAACCATCTTTTCCTGGGCATTTTTGGTTGGGAGACCAATTTTTTGCACTAAGATGAACAATTAATAAATGGACCTCCTAATACTGAAAAATGGCCAGGTGGTGGTGACACATGCCTCTAATCCCATTACTTGGAGAGACAGATGCATGCAGATCTCTGTCAGCTCAAGGCCAGCCTGGTCTATAGAGCAAGTTCCAAGATATGCTCCAAAGCTAAAGAGAAACACTGTTTCAAAAAAAAATATCATTAGATCAATTTCAGTAGGAGTACAATGACATACATTGATGTTATCAAATACCACCAGTTCCAGTCTCTGAGCAACAGTGACAGGAACCCCCAATTTTCCCCCTTCTTAAGTGAAGAGAGGTTAATATTTTAATTAAAATGAGTTCTGTGTCCCAAAGTTTAAAGCAGTCTGATGTTTAGTCTGCAACTCAGCTCCAAAGCAGACTAGAGTTCAAGCTGCAGAAGCAGTTTAGCATTTGTGCTCCAGGACAGGTGGGGGAACCTGGGTGAGGCGAGCTGGATTCAGCTACATGAAGCACATCCTGGCACTTATGTCAGCCGGGTCTCCCTGGACTCTGGAGGCAGGATGACACCCTGCAGAGTGGTGTAGCTGGTTTTGTTAGCAGGCACTCCTTTCCTTGGGGGCAGGGAAGACCGGACCAAGGACCTCTCCTCAATCATCTCTGGAAGTCTGGCACTCCTCTGTGTCCGCAGCCTCGACATCACATCCAGAATTTATTTTCTTTCTGTGAAAAAAGCACAAACACATCCTCGACCCCAAATATATATACAGGTCGGGTTTTTTCATAATGCATTGCAAGGGCTTTTTCACCTTGTCTTATCAAAGGTAAGCTTGGTGTCATCAAGCCAGATCCGTTTGCATCAGGATCTGCTGGCTTATAGATGTTGGGAAAAGTTTGACACATGCTGTAAAGTGTTTGGGTTTAATGCATATGTTAAAAATTTTAGATTTTGATCCCTTTTACACTGCCCTAATTTTCGCAGGCAGCACACATAACTTTATGTGGAGTAGGCACTTAGGAAGGAGGACATACCATAGGCCAGACTAAAAGGTGAATACTGGGTTGGGAAAAAGCCCTTTTTTCTTGTCTGTAGATGGAGTTATTGGTGCCAAAATTATATCATTATATCTTTTGTTTGAGGAGCTCCTCACAGTCTTTTCATTAATGATAGACGCAGGGGCCCAATGACGGGAGTTAGTGTGGATCCTCGCCTGAAGAACACACCATACAGAGGTTGTAGAAACCGGCTCAACATGGCATGGTACAGGTATGAGGGCGCTTTCCACATGGCCTAAGACAGGGTGCCCGGTGATCTGTTTACTTTAATCCTGCTAGATGCCTTTTATTTGAGGAGCTCCAAGGACAAGCGACTTATGGCAGGATAATCCCCCTACCTTTGACAGAACCCTGGGAACCCTAGGACGGGTAAGGGGGAAAGTAAAAAGGCCTGGTCCCTACTCGACAGATGAATCATCAGGCACCCCTCTGTTCCCAGGAGAGGTAAATTGCTTCACCACTCAGAGGAGGGTCTCTCCTTATCTCAGTCCCTTCTCCTTTAGATCTGACACCATGGTTGACTCTGACTGGTGCTCTCCATGTGATAGCTGCCTGCCTTTGTATGGGAGGGGGGAGGGGAATTGGTGTGCTGGGAATGGTTCTGTTGCCCCACACCCAGTTGAAGCTGTTAATGGAGAAAAATAAAATAAATAAAATTAAAAAAAAGTACTGAAAAGTGTCTGTAAGGCAAAGGGCACTTTTAAAAAGACAATGGCAGGGTACAGAATGAAAACGTATCTTCCTCAACATCACTTATGACAGAGGGCAAATATCCTAAACATATAAAGAACTCAAAAAACTAGACATCAAAATACCAAATAATCCCATTAAAATGGGGCACATATCTAAACAGAGAACGCGCAACAAGAGATCAAAATATACTTAAAGAATTTTCAACATCTTTTATCCTTAGGGAAACGCAAATCTAAATGACTTCGAGTTACCCTCTTATTTCTGTCAGAATAGCTAAGATCAAAATACCGATGTCATCTTATCTTGGAGAGGTGGTGGAGTAAGGGGAAACTCCACTAAAGGTAGCAGTGCAAACTTGCATATATATTTTAGAAATCAATATGGCAGTTTCTCAGAAAATAAAAAAATTAAAAAGCATATAAAATGCAGGCCTACAATGGTGTTTCTCCATCGAATTCCTCCCATCAAGGTTCAGGAAGCAGAGGGGATGGAGAAAGATTGTAAGGGTCAGTGCAAATGGAGGACACCAAGGGAACAAAGCCTTCTAAATGTAACAGACTGATGCAGACTGTGGCAGCATGCACAGGGCCTGTTAGGTCTAAAGGAAATGGAATCTCTGGGCCAAAAGGGGAAAATGACACATGACAGGATCCCTATCCAAGAAGTTATATTCAACAGATAATCAATCGCAAAGGAACACTTATATTTCTCCAATGGAGTCTTATTGGGTACACAAACTGTTGCGAAAATTGAATGCCATACCCAGGACTATATGGTCAAAATCAAGCCGAGGGGCATTTTGGAGATTCCAAGTCTCATAAAAGCCTTTCTTTTTCTTTGTTTCTTTCATTCCTTCCTTCTTCCTTCTTTCTTTCTTTGTTTAATATTACAGCTCTTTTGTGCATATATTCTGGTTACCCGATTTATATTTTATGGAATTTATGTGTAGGTCAAAGTCTGTGTCTGTAATTATGTGTGCTTCTTGTTCTTTTTCTTTTTTTTTATTCTGTTTGCTTTGTCCTATTCTTTTGCTTTTTTATTATAGTGTATTATTTTTATTTTTAGTTGCCTATTTGTTTTGACTAATTCATTTTTTAGTTTTATTACATTATGTTTATTTTATATGTCTGTTTTTAATATAACAAGGAAGAGAAAGAATATGTGCATTTCATGAATGAGGGAATGAAAGAGATCTAGAGGGATTTGAGTGAAGGAAAATTATGATCAGAATATATTTCATAAAAATTATCAATTTTCAATACAAAGAATTTATAGAAAATAAAAATAAAATAAAATGTACTTAGCATGTCATACCAGTGCAATACCACAGAGCCCCAGTCCCCTACAGTCTGGGACAAGTGGTGTTACTCACTGGGTGGGTAGGAATAGTCTCAGCTGGGTTTTGTTTGGAAGTCGGAACGAGATCCAGCTTCTGCTTTCTTCAGTAATGCTTTACATTTTATTTCTATTGCCATTGCGTGTAATTTTATTGTATAAATTAAAATATTTTAAACAAATTTACAGTTTTTAAAATGTTTATAATAAAGACCTTCTCACAAAATCAGTTTTAGCATACTCCCATGATTCCCATTTGTAAGCCATGACTAAGTCCAATTCTCTCAATTACTTCCTAGCCAAGAATATTATATATAAATATTTTACCACTACTTATAGACACTGATTTTTCTTTCAACTTTTTAGGGACAATGCTCTCATATCAATAAAATTTGTGAATGAAATGTTTATTAAAGATTCCATCAAACTTTCAAATCAAATCAAACCTGTTTATCGATGTTCTCTCTTAATGTAAATAATAGATTCAGTTCACAGACATATAATAATTAGCCATTTATAATGGTTATTTGTGGATGAAATTATTCATGAAGAAAGGGCTAATATAATTGTGACAAGCTGATTCCCAAATGGGAGCACCATATCACTGGGAAATGTACTTGAATTACAGCATTTTGTTTTGCTAGATATGGGAACCAATTTCCTCTGTTTCTATCAGTAAACTTGAGAAGCATGAACACATTTACATTGAGATTGTTTATTGAAGTCTATGCAAAATTATACAAGGATCAAGAATATTGTACCATAATCTAATCTAAAATATTGTAAACTGAATTGCTTTGACATCATTCCTCAAATGTATAGAATAATGCCATATCCTCATCAGTGACCCACTAAATTTACTAAGACATTTCCTATAATTCTGTTTCACACAGTGTTGGGACATGTTCTGATTTTAAAAGCAAATGTTACAGTAAGTTATAAAATTTTCTTCAGAGAAAACTAAGACAGAGAAATCTGAAAAAATGAGGGTAGTCTCTGAGAAGAATGAGTTCATCTCTAGAAAGGGAAGGGCATGCCTGTCAGTAGTAGATTTGTTATGAGAAACCACACAATCAAGCTACAGGCGCTCACCATGTATAACAAAACAAAGCACAAAGTACACAGTCTCCACACAACAGGAAAGGGAGGTTCTATGGAAATGGCCATGTTTGTCCAAGGGACTGTAGTTCCTAACTTTGAGAACAAGGAGTAAGTAGAGTGACATATTTACAATATTCAGTGACAAGTAAAACAAAAGATGGCAGCCTGTGATTTTATCCAGCTAGAACAGCTTCAAAGCAGAAGAAAAGACAGCCTCAGATACACAAAACAAAATAAGATAAAATAAAAACCAACCAGAGAATACAACAGAAAAGAAATAGGACATTTATTATTAAAAGAACCACTTTTCTGTAAATTTGAAATAAATATTCAAAAAATCATAGAGCAGAAAATCGAATCAAGAATTCAAATGCAAATTTAAATTATGATAAAGGAAAACAAAGAAAATAAGAATGTCTTTCATTAATTGATCTGAAAATAATACTGTAAATAAGCAGCCATAGTTTATTATATAATGTTGGCATTTAGGGATGAAATTAATAATAGACATTCCCTTAAGAAATAATAGGATTCTAAGTATCCTGCACCATATGTGAAGCAATATCATGTTACTTTAAAGTATGCTTAAATTAGTTAAAATGTGTACTACACACTCTGGGGAAGGTCCAGAATAAAGCAATAACAATAACTGCAGAGTGGATGTAGCAATAGAGCAGATGAAGAACAGAAGACTTAATTAAATTAGGATAAGTCAAAGATATTAGGACAAAGAAAAAAAAACAAAAGCAACAGAAAGAATATAGAGTGTCTACTTAGAGAAATAATTACCAAATTACTCTAAGAAATGCATCGCATGTTTAAGTTTGAATTATATGACTATTTCATATGTAATGGGATTACCAAAATATATATCAATGTATTTAGCAATATGTTACCTTTAAAAACACTTTAAATATAAAGGTTCAGATATTTAAAATTCAAAGGGATCAAGGGACATAAATTGCATGAATTTAGTTAAAAGAGAGTCTTCTGTGTTAAGGCAGACACAAGACTTCAGAATGCAGAATGTTGAGGGAAAAAAGGAAGGGAAATAAAGAATTTAAAAGAGGTAAACTGTAGGCAGAGGCTGTTTATTTGTTTCCCAGCCATCCAGACCTGAAATAATCACACAGATACTATAATAATTAAAGCATTGCGTGGTCTATTAGCTTATGTGTATATATGTAGAAGGAGCTGCGGGCTGCATTCCTGCCACCCTGCTCCCGGCCGCCTGGCTAGCTTATACCCCGAAATAACAACACACAAACTGTATTCATATAAACACTGCTTGGCCCATTTCTATTAATGTGTGTAGCACCACAAGGTGGCGACTTACTAGGGAGATTCTAGCCTACATCCATCTTGGGTCAGAGCTTCATCGCATCTGCCCCAGAGAGGAGAGCTATTGAGTCTGAGCTCACTTCCTCTTCCTCCCAGCATTCTGTTCTGTTTACTCTACCCACCTAAAGGCTGGCCTATCAAATGGGCCAAGGCAGTTTCTTTATTAGCCAATGACCTTCCTCCATCATATATATATATATATCTTAAATTAACCCATCTCTATTATTCTGTGCATCACCACGAGGTTGTAGCTTACCAGAATACATATTTCTCCTTGGCAGTGATGTGGCATCTCTCCAACTCCGCCTTCTTTCTCCCAGTATTCCATTTAATTTTTCTGCCTAGGTCTATTCTACCGTTCCACAGACCCAAAGAAGCTTCTTTATTTAGTAAAGGTAATAATACATATTCACAGCATATAGAGTGGAGTCACACATAAGTAAGTTTTAGAGTATACAGACAGACACACACACACACATACACACACACTCACTCGTTCTCCTCAAAATATGTCAGCTGAAACTGAAAAGGTATGGTGACACATGCCTGTAATTAGTCTTCTTGGGAGTCAGAGGCAAGAACATTGAATTCTTAATCAGCTGTGGCTACAGTGCAAGTTTGAAACCAACATGGATGACAAAGTGAGACACAGTTTTCAAGTATCAAAGCCAACCAAACAAGCAATTAATATCAAACAACTTTTAAATATTGGTGGAAATAGAAAGAAAATTTCATCAGATTTCATAATCAAAGGAAACAGGGACAGGAGCTCAATCAAATAAGGCAGGAACCTGGAGGCAGGAACCAGCACAGAGGACATTTATGAGTGCTGTTTATTCACCGAAGACCATGAGCCCAGGAATGACATCCACCCACAATGGGCTGGGTGCTCTCATAAAAATCACAAATTAAGAAAATGTCCTAAATGTCTTGCCTACAGCTGGGTCTTATAGAGGCAACTTCTCTATCAAAGTTATTTTTCCCCAATGACTCCAGCTTCTGTCAAGTTGACATAATAATAGCCAGCACATTCTACTTGTTAACTCATTCTATAATGATAGTTTTTTTTTATTTTTATTTTTTTTTATTTTTATTTTATTTTATTTTATTTTTCTCCATTAACAGCTTCAACTGGGTGTGGGGCAACAGGACCATTCCCAGCACAACCATGGGTGTGGGGTTCCCCGCAGTCTCCCCAGGGCGATGGTTCCTGCAATGATCTCTAGGGGGAAACGGCTCCCAACAGATCCCCTCCCCCTCCCATACAAAGGCAGGCAGCTATCACGTGGAGATAGTTTTATCCTATTATGAAGGCAGACAGAATTGTGTTAGAGGAAAACTAGTGATTAATATCTCATAAACATAGATTCAAAACATCTGCCTAAATTGTTAAGTGACTATCAGTGTATAGAATGAGTCCACATCAAGTTAGATAGTGGTCTGTGTAAAATGTTGCTTCATAATTTAACACCAAGTCTAATGTACCACTGATAAGCATGCTAAAGAAGCATAATCATCTGTTATCAATTACTAGGAAAAAACTAACACCCAATCATAGAATGTAAATATAAACATTTGAAGCCCTAGGCAATAATCAATAGCCAGCACAGTATTTAAGAACAGTATTAACCTACAGACAAAGTTATCATAGACAAGGTTATATAGACATGATGAGAAATCAGTTGAAGAAAACAATGATGTAGTATCATCTGTCCACTTACAGGCTTCGACTACAGTAGGTTGTCATCAGTCAGAAAATACTTGCCGTATGGAAATCCTTTGATTATTTCAACAAACACTGTGGCAGCATTTAAACATCTTTCTGGAAAGAAATGAACAAAAAAGCAAAAATTTACCTAGACACAAACATAATTTTTATTAAAATTGTTGTGAAGTATCTAATTTTCCATTAAAAGTATGCCGTAAATCTTAAGGGTTTCTAAAAAGTAAAAAGGAGGTGGCCATAAAAATGGATAAGTTTTAAAAATTGATTTTAAAAGAGAGACATCTAGCTGAAAATTGGTAAGTTGGATTTTAGAAAATTAACAACTCACAGTATACAAAAAATGCTAATGCCAGAAAACAAAAACACAGAATCACAGAAAAATATTTCAAACAAGTATATTGAAAATAAGCACAAAAACCTTAGCAAAGAAGATCACACTGATATCTTTAGGGATGGGCGATGGTATACCCATACAATGAAATGTTCATTAGTAGCAAAGCTGAATAGACCTCACACAAAGACATGTATGAATTGTAAATGCCTGTTGGTAAGGGAGCAACTCTGGCTTTAAAAAGATACATAATATATTATTCATCTTACAAACATTTCTGAAATGTAAATATGGTAACGTTGAAAATAGATGATGCCTCAGTAGTTCCTGGAGGTTAGTGGAGAGAATATTTGCAGGTAAAGAATGAGTAACATTTTATGGATGCCAACTATATGCTGTGGTAATGATGGACACATAATATGTACATATAAAAACCCCAAAACAATGGAGCACAAGGATTGAAGATCAATACATAAAAGATTTAAAAGCATTTAGAGCACTGAAGGTACTTGGAACAAATGCAAGCATCGACAACAAAGTGTAGGTGGTTATAAAGAGCTGACCTTAGTAACCTCAGAAGTAAGTATATTCTTTAAAACTTAGAGAAAGTCCACAAGTGCACAGAAGTATTGCACTTCACTTGATAGTGTTGTTTACTGTAGAAGTGTTGGCTAACAATTCTGATGCTGTTAAACATAAATCCAACAGTAAAGAGAATGAATGGTAAGTGGTGGGAACTGGGTTTCCTTTGTGTGTGAGAGAGCTTGCAGCTACGGAAGTGAGAGAGATAAAACATCTGTTGTAAGAGATTACTTAAAAGCAATAGAATAAACTCACATTTAACTTTGCTTTACTTTGTCATATTAGAAGTGTTTTGTGTAATAATACTATAATACCAATAAGCATTCTAGTAAAAATATTTTGGCTTCTATAGTCATACCCCAGTAGAAGGGAAAATGACACCTTGTAGAAATGGATGATTCTAGTACTGGACTAGAATTATATACAAATGAGTAGAACACTTTAAACCAAATGAACAAGAAATAAGAAAAATACTAATGGAGGATCAGGAAGCCAAATAAATGAGCAAGAAATAAATGGCCAGTTTAGGCAATCACTGGTTAAAATAGCATAAGCTGATAGCCTACACTATAAATAAATATCCATGAATCCATGCTGGTGTGAATAAATTATTGCTAGCTAAATAACTGTGTAAGAAGTTATAAATTCATTCAAAGCAATTTTGAATTATGTATTATTGCTTAAGCACCTCCTTGAATGTGCTGTTGAATGATCTCTGAGTTCTTGTGTGTGAGGTGTGCGAACAGTCCCTTCAAAACATGAATTATATAAACAAGAAAAAAAACAGAAGACAGAGGAACTCTGTGAAGGAAAACCTGACAAGAATCTCTTCTGTAAGATGATCATACTTAACATCAACAATGGGCAGTCACTAAAATACCTACAAAATGCCTGTCATGTTCTCTTCAGAACTGTCATATCCATAAACAACAAGGAAAAGCTGAGAAACTGTCACAGCTGAGAGAAGTCTAAGGAGACAGCACAAATTTAATATGACATCTGGTGTGGGATTCAGGAATGGAGATGGGCATTTGGCTAAAATTAGTTAAAGAGTTTAAAAAAAACAGAATAATGTATGGCACTTTTATTTTAAAAAATATGCAAATGAATCTCTACTAATTGTATCAAATGAACTGCATGGCTATATAGAATGACTAAGACCATCTTGGTGCAGGACATTTAATAACATTCTGGGCTGCTTAAATTGTTTTAAGTTTTTAGAAAATGCTTATATCTTTCTAAACTATGGTTGTTCTCAAGAAAGAAAACTACATGCTGAAAGCCTATACCAATTAGTTTCTCTTTAATGGTATTTCATACTGAATTTCAAAGCTCCATCAAACCAATATTTCATCACAGCAAGGACGTTTTTTCTCATTATCTTTTAATTCTTCTTTGCAGAAATATAGCTAAGAATGGGGATTAATGGCTACTTGAACAGTACAAACATGCCGAATAAATGATAAATACATTGTTTTCTTTTATACTACATTTTCCACATATGCTGAGTTGTTGAAAAAAATGTTATCTTAATTCATTATAATAAAATGTTCACACTGTGAACACAATTGTGGCTTAAAGGACATACTTTATATCATATATAGAACATGTATTAGTAAAATTACTATTGATACATGCATGAAAGCATCTCAAATGATTGAAAATAAGATTGCCGTATTGTCTTTCCTTTGGGTCTCACCAGAGGAATTTTAAGTCAGTTCATTCCAGAAGTACCCCTTCTGCTATATCTGCTGTAGTGCTGCTGACAACAGTCCAGTTGTGAAATTAATCCAGATGTTCACCAATGGATGAATGGGGAAGAAAATTTGGTACAAGTACTATTAGAAAGCTGGAAGTAAAAGGTCCATTTTTTTTTGTTATTTGCAACAAAATATCTCAAACTGGAGAACACTACCCAATATGTAATAGCTGGGCACAGACAACCCCACATATTTTCATGTGCAAGCAGAACTCAAAATTTATAGAAGCGAATTTGTAAACAGGGGCTGAGACAAATGGAAGGAGTATTTGAGTCAGGTGTCAGATACAAAAGTCTCAAGCAGGGGAGTTTTGTTTGTGATGCATATCCACTTAATAGCAGAGTGAATATTGAAGTTAGTAAAGGTTTTGATCCAAAACATTTGCAGGCATTGATATATTGGCTGTTTTAAGATAGTTAATCACATTTTATTCATAAACCATAATATCAATCTTTGGTTCAAATGAAATATATAATAATAAGTTATTAATGTAAAATAGATATGTTAAAACATTGAATAAAGATGCCGAGATGCCATGTACAGAGAAAAAAAAACTTTCAGAGTTGCTTTTTTTTTAATTTTAGTTTTTTTATTTTTTTTATTTTATTTTTATTTTTTTTATTTTCCATCCTGGCCACAGTTTCCTCTCCCTTTTTCAATCCAACCCCTTCCCGAACCACCCCTCTGCACTACCCTCAATACACTCCTCTTCTGTTTCTGTTCAGAAAGGGCAGGCCTTCCATGGGTATCAACAAAGCTTGGCATATCTAGTTGCCATAGGACTAAACACCTCCCCTTGTATTAAGGCTGGGGAAGGCAAGTCAGTATGAGGAATGGGATCTGAAGAGCCAGTCAAAGCATTAGGGAGAGCCCCAAATTGCACCCATTGTTAGGAGCTCCATAAGTAGATAAAGCTACACAACTGTCACATATATAGAAGGGACCTAGGTCAGTTCCAGGGTGGTTTTCTGGTTGTTAGACTCTGTGAGTTCCTATGAGCCAGGTTACTTGTTTCTGTGGAATTTCTTATGAAGATCGTGATCCCACTGACATCTACAGTTCTCTCTATCTTAAGCAGGGAACTTGGTCTAATGTTTTACTGTGGGTCTCTACATCAGTTTCCATCAGGATTCTAAGAACAGATTATGTTAATGAGGTAAAATATTAACAGAAAGTATTAGGTGAATTTATTATTTATTGTTGATATTAGATATGACTCTCAGTGATACTTTTAGAAGTTTTCATTGATTTTTTTATTAACTAGAAATGTGTTTTTTTTCTCTAACACTTTTATTCTCTTAAAAAACATATCCATTGAATTTCATACCTGTTAAAATTTTTATAGGGAAAAATGCTATGAAATTCATGCTTGAATTCAAAATTTCTTGTTTTACTGGAAAATAACCTTGTACTCACAAAAAATTCTTTCTTTAGACATATTAAAGTAATTGCCTTTTATGAGTGATGTCTCCATCTGTGATCACTGAATTTCTGTACATGTGCTGTGTGTGCATCTGCTTTATAGAGAAAGCTATTTAGTTATTTTGCATCATAGTAGAAACTCTATTTCTATAGTAACTATCTAAATTATAAAGTCTTTTAGTGCAAAATTCAAAGTGTTACACTTCCAGAACTATTATAGTGATCTGGTTATATTTTCTTAATAAATTTCACAGTTTTTCTGATAATGCTTCATTTAACTTTTTTCTATAAGCTAAAAATATATTCTATTTTCATGACAGCACAGCATGCTTGCTTATTTATTAAATTTTCTTGCATACAACAAATCATCATCATCATTTTTATATTTTTATTGGTATAATTTTTAAATACAACAATATGGTTTTGTTGAAGAACAACCTTTTAAACAAATCTATGAGTTAATTTGAAATATTGATATAATAATGATTTTTATATTTTCATTTTCTGAACTTATGCAACTTCAGTCTAAAGAACAAACATGTTAAAAACTACTTTAGATCCATTTTCCTTTTAATATCTACATAGATCTTGAGATATCCTGTGATAGTGAAAAGTTTGAGAAATTTAAATTTCAAACTAAAATATTCACTGAAGAGTGTGTTGCCTCCAAGAAACACTGTAAATAATTTGTTGTACATTTGATCATTCAGTTAGAAAGAAGTGCTTTCTTTTAAGGGAGTGTAGGAGGAGGTTTCTTGTTCATTCCCTGTTGCCCAACCACACAGAAACCATATCAATTAAAATGCTAGTTGGCCCATTAGCTCTAGCTTCTCATTGGTTAAACCTTATATTTATTTAACCCATTTCTATTCATCTGTATATTGCCACGTGGCAGTGGTTTATTGTTAAAGATTCGGCATGTCTTATTCTGGCAGCAGATCTATGGCCTCTCCTGACTCTGCCCTTCTTTTTCCCTGCATTCAGTTCAGTCTTCCCTGCCTATCTAAGTTCTGCCCTATCAACAGGCTAAGGCAGTTTCTTTATTCATTAATGGTAATCACAGCACACAGAGGGGACTTCCACATCAAGGGAATAATGTCATCCTTCTTAAATGTTTGACTTTTATTAAACTTTAAACTTTCATAGAAAAATGGGGTAAACTCATAAGCTAACATTCTAAAAAACTAACATAATGCTCGAAAAAATGGCCACTGCAGTTAAAATAATTTATTAAATTAAAATTATTTATTTATAAAATCTATCTTCCAAGACATAATGTGACTCACTAACCCAAGCTTCTTTTCTTGAATTTACCTGGCTTTCCTTTCCATTTTTTTCCTCTTTTTAGCATGCTCTCTTTCAATACATTTCCTCAAGAAGTATACTTCCAGGCTGTTTAATGGATTGTGCCAGCTAATGAGTTTTAAAAATAGAGCGTCTCAGGAGGCAGAAGCAGGCAGATCTCTGGGAGTTCGAGGCCAGCCTAGTCTAAAAGAGCTAGTTCCGGGACAGGCACCAAAGCTACAGAGAAACCCTGTCTCGAAAAACCAAAAAAAAAAAAAAAAAAAAAATTGAGCGTCATACAGTAAAAAGGTCAACATACCAAGAAAATAAGTGCTTCTTTTATGCAGATCTTACATGTGAAATAGGAATCTTGAATTGCAAGAGCTATACTCAACTTACCCTGTCTATACATACTCAGTCATTTCTGGATTTTGGCCAATTGAAGCAAGCAGCTGCTCTCAAATCATTTATGTGCGGTGATGTTCTATGATGCTTCGGTTAGTCAATAAGTAACTGGCCTACAGGCCACTTAAGGAAGATATTGTGATAGGATGACCAAACGAGAAATGGAATCACATGTATTTTAACAAATTTATTTGTTATTTTCCACTTTCTTGTGACATTGAGTTCCTAAAAAAGCAACTCAGAGACTGAAGGTTTATTTTAAGGACAGAGCATGTCTCAAAACGGAAGTGAACTGTAGAGGTGAGGAAGGATCCAGAGGTGGGATTAGGAACATGAAAACCATCTGTTTGAATTCAGTCTTCAGTCAGGAAGTAGGAAAGGGTGAACATCTTCACTTCTCAAATTTCCACATTTTATTCAAATAAGTTTCATTCAGGATGGGCCTTACCTCCTCAGATCAATCTCTCTGGATGTACTCTCACAGGAATTCCCAGAGGTGGGTCTCCTGGGTGATAGTGTCAAGTCAATATTACAGAATAACCATCACATTAAGCTTCTGGTAGGTTAAAGGAATTTAACCAGTATTGTGCCCACTTTGTGGGGACCCCAAAAGACCATCAAAGAGGCTGACTTACTGAAATGCAAAAAGCAAGGTTTAGTGTGTGCATGATACAAGTTGGCAGGGACTTCGTCAAAGCAGCTGGCACAGCAGCAGCAAAGGAGGTACCCCACCCTTCTAGAGGTCATTATTTAAAGCCCAAACCTACAAAAGATATATTAGCCAGGTATAGGGTTACAGGTTCCTAAAGTTTAGAACCCCTGATTGGCTGACATTTGTCTAGGGGTGTCTTGGTGAAAAGTGATGGGTAGTAGGTGATCTCTCTGCAATGGGTGGAACATTAGGAATTTAGTTTGGATGGTTTGTTCCTGGGTGGTGCCTTGGTAGTCTAATTAAGTTTGTTGTCTTTATGGGAATGAGGTATTGCCATAGAGTAAACTCCTGAGACTCAGGCCTCCATTGAGGTTGTCATAACTGGGTCCTACAATAGGCAAAGAAAGAAATACAGAGGTAGGTAGGATAATATGGAAATGAGTAAATATGAGCAAACATTAATAGAAAGTAGATGAGTAATAAAATAATTTTATAGTAATATCTGTATGACTATGTGTATTTTTATCTATATAAACATATACTTATATGTGAATAAAAACAAAATAATGACATTCTTTAATCTTTTCATTTTTAACAGTTCAAATATGAATTGATTGTATGTAGTATATAAAAAATCTATAGACTTTGCACAATATGAAATCTGATGTGGGAGTGTCATATATCAATCTGTTGATTTCATTGGTTAAATAAACTGCCTTGGCCCTGATAGGTAGGAACATAGGTGGGTGGAGTAGACAGAACAAAATGCTGGCGGGAAGAGGAAGTGAGGTCAGAAAGCATGCAGCTCCGCTCAGAGCCAGATGCCTCAGAGAGAGAGATGCCATGCTCCTGTCTAGCGGGCAGACGGGATAGCTCTGCTCTCTGAGGCAGAGGCATGAAGCTCAGAACCAGGATGGACTTAGGCTAGAATCTTCCCGGTAAGCGCACCTTGGGGTGCTTACTCACATTATTAGAAATAGGTTAGTCCAGGTGCAAGAGTTAGCCTAGAAGATGCTAGATAGAAATGGGCCAAGCAATGCTTAAAAGAATACAGTGTCCGTGTAATTATTTCGAGTAAAGCTAGCCGTGCAATCGGCAGGGGTGTTGGGGACACAGCCCCGCCGCTGCTATTTCAACAGAAATCACTATCATTTTTCTTTTGTATTAAAACTTAGTATTTGTTGCACCTTGGTCTTTAGTTTGCTGTGTATCAGTTTAATCATCAAACTTCTATATTATTCTTCAACTTTTTAACCTTCCTGAAAAATCATTTTCCACTCTATGGTTCATTTAAATTAAGCAATCTTCTAGTGCATTATAATTATTTATTTTGGAAATATATCATTTTTATACTATCACTGGGCTGTATTCTTTGTAAAAGTAAGTCAATATCTAATTAGTTTTTCTGGAATTACTCTTATGAATCATATTAACATCAATATTAGAAACTATTATTAATGTAAAATAATCGCTGGTATGTTGATGTTTGTCATTAACACTATAAAGGCCTAGTGAGAATTATTCTAAATATATATATGTATTTGTAGCTCTAAAAATACAATAGATTTTACAGCATTTCTGACATGTTTATTAATCCATTATCGAGTAGAATCGTCCACAATGCTTTGTAAATACAGATTTCTGGTTCTGGATCTGATGCAATATTATGTAGCTGCAGTAGTTGAGGGTATTCTTTTTTAATTTATTATTTTTTTTATAAATTTCAGTTTACATTACAACCATAGTTCTCCATTCCATGCCTTCTCCCACACCTCCCTCACCTCTCCCCAGCCCATCTCCATCCACTCTTCCCGAGTGGTAAGGATTCCAATGGGGAGAAAACAAAGTCTGGCACACTAAGATGGGGTGAGACCAAGCCCCACCCCCACCTCCACCCCTGGTATTAAGGCTGAGCATGACATCCCATTATAGAGAATGAGTCCTAACAAGCTAGCTCCTGCACCAGGGATAGAACATATTGCCAGGGGCACCAAAGTTCATCCAGCTACACCACTGTCTCCCACAAATGGAAAGCCTAGTCTGTTTTCATGGAGGCTACACAGCTGTCATTCTAAAGCTCATGAGTATCCACAAGCTTGGTTCAGCTGTCTCTGTAGATTTCTCCATCATGATCTGGACCTTCCTTCTTCATAAATTTCCTCACCCCTCTCTTCGACTGGATTCTCAGAATCAGTCTGTTGTTTGGTTGTAGATCTCTCCTCTAATTCTGTCAGTCACTGAATTAAGGATCTATGAAGATAGTTGAGATACTCCCCAATCTGATTAAAGAGGAGGCCAATTTGTTCTCCCTATCCACTATTGCTAGGAATCTTAGTTGAACATCATCTTTGTGGATTCTTGGTAATTTCCCCGAGTTTTAGTAGCGATGTAGTTCTGTCATTTTTTAAATTTAATTTTACTTAAAAATTTCCACCTCCTCTCATCCCCCTATTTTTCTCCCCTCCCCCTCCCCTCCCTGTCCAGTCCAAAGAGCAGTCAGGGTTCCCTGCCCTGTGGGAAGTCCAAGGTCCTCCCTCCTCCATCCAGGTCTAGGAAGGTGAACATCCAAACAGACTAGGCTCCCAAAAAGCCAGCACATGCAGTAGGATCAAAACCAATGCCATTGTCCTTGGCTTCTCAGTCAGCCCTCCTTGTCCGACATGTTCAGAGAGTCCGGTTTGATCATATGCTCCATCAGTCCCAGTCCAGCTTGTTTTGGTGAGCTACCATTAGACCAGTCCCACCGTCTCAGTGGGTGGGCGCACCCCTCGCAGTCCTGACTTCCTTGCTCATGTTCTCCCTCCTTCTGCTCCTCTTTTGGACCTTGGGAGCTCAGTTCAGTGCTCCAATGTGGGTCTCTGTCTCTAGCTTCATCCATCGCCAGATGAAGGTTCTATGATGATATGCAAGATAAAATCATATCAATATGGCTATAGGATAGGGCCATTTCAGGCTCCCTCTCCTCAGCTGCCCAAGGATCTAGCTGGGGACATCTCCATGCACCCCTGGGAACCCCTCTAGAGTCAAGTCTCTTGCCAACCCTAAAATGGCTCCCTTAATTAAGATATATAGTTCCCTGCTCCCATATCCACCCTTACTCCAGCCCAATCGTCCCATTCCCCCCAAGCTCTCCTCATCCTCCCCTTCTCACTTTTCTCCCTATTTCCCCTTACCCCCACCCCACCCCACCCCCAAGTTTCCAATTTTTGCCTGGCAGTCTTGTCTCCTTTCAATTTCTATATGTTTTTCTGTGGGTTCACCTTCTTATTTAGCTTCTCTAGGATCACGGATTATAGGCTCAATGTCCTTTATTTATGGCTAGAATCCACTTATGAGTGAGTACATACCATATTCATCTTTTGGGGTCTGGGTTACCTCACTCAAGATAGTGTTTTCTATTTCCATCCATTTGCATGCAAAATTCAAGATGTCATTGTTTTTTTACTACTGAGCAATACTCTAATGTGTACATATTCAACACTTTCTTTATCCATTCTTCCATTGAGGGGCATCTAGGTTGTTTCCAGGTTCTAGCTATTACAAATAATGCTGCTATGAACATAGTTGAACAAATGCTTTTGTAGTATGATAGAGCATCTCTTAGGTATATTCCCAAGAGTGGTTTTGCTGGATCCTGGGGTAGGTTGATCCCGAATTTCCTAAGAAACCGCCACACTGATTTCCAAAGTGGTTGCACAAGTTTGCATTCCCACCAGCAATGGATGAGTGTACCCCTTACTCCACATCCTCTCCAGCAAAGGCTATCATTGGTGTTTTTTATTTTAGCCATTCTGACAGGTGTAAGATGGTATCTCAAAGTTGTTTTGATTTGCATTCCCCTGATCGCTAAGGGGGTTGAGCATGACCTTAAGGGTCTTTTGGCCATTTAAACTTCTTCTTTTGAGAATTCTCTGTTCAGTTCAGTGCCCCTATTTTTTAATTGGGTTAATTAGCATTTTAAGGTCTAGTTTCTTGAGTTCTTTATATATTTTGGAGATCAGACCTTTGTCTGTTGCGGGATTGGTGAATAACTTCTACCAGTCGTTAGGCTGCCTTTTTGTCTTAGTGACAGTGTCCTCTGCTTTACAAAAGCTTCTCAGTTTTAGGAGGTCCCGCCCACATACATAAGAGTTAGATTCAGATGGTGATATTAATTGTAACTTGTTTAAGAAGACATGACAATTTAAAAGAGAGAATCATAGATTATGAAATAGAGTTTTAATATGGAACTTAAGAATACAATATTCTTTCTTAGGAGGAAGCTATTTCTAAGGCTTGTCTAACCAAAAGCCTTCCAGGCTTCTCCTCAGGCTTCTGAACTTCTGATATAATGAAATGCTATACCAATGTCATACTTCCAACTTTTACTTATTCTACTTGTGTAACAACTTAGGTAGAATTATTGAATAGTTGAAGAGTTGCTATATATTAGCTGAAATAGGCAACCTGTTTTCAAATTCAGTGACTTGTTTGGTCATTTTCATTATTCAGGCTGCTGTCTGGAGGCGTATCTTAGAGAATTTCTGCATGCTTCTAGCTGACTATTGGACTTGGTGTCTCTAGGATGTGGTGATTTAGGCTGACTCACAGAATGATGGAATCAGTATATTTAAAGTTTTACACTGTTGTTTGTTTCTAGCACTATCGAAGAATAAATGTGCATAGACCCGGAAGCAACAAAGACTCAGTTAATGCAGATCATAGACCATCTGGATTGGGAGAGACAGAATTAAAGTGTTACAAACATTTAAGAAGAAGGAAGTCTTCTTTGAGAATCATTTCTTATAATAGGCTTTTCATTTGCCCCCTTATTATGCAAAATGCATTCAACACAAAGAGAAGCCATTCATAATCCATCATCACAGAAGTAAGTTCAGTTTTAAAAGTCTGACATACTATGTAACTAAGGTCTCTCATTCTCTCCCCTTCCCTCTCTCCTGTTTTTCTTTTTATCTTTCTGCCTTCCCCTCTCCTTCTACCTCTTTAACTTCTCTTAGTGCTCTTTTCTTCTTCTGTGTCTTTTTGCTTCTGGTACCCATCAGATGAGCAGCATTTGTCTGAAATATATTTTGCCTTGGTATTCTACCTCACCACAGATCAAAGGAGATACAAAGACATCATGACTTGGAATCCTTGAATATATGGTATTTGCTTCCTTAGATAAAGTACAGGATCAAAATTGACTAAGAACAAGCAGCTTTCCTCAGATTGCAGTTCACATGACCTCTCCATCATATTGGTAGCTACAGCTTCTCAGCAGCGAGGAGTCTCTCTTCTGTCAGTGTAAGGTACCATAATTGACTTGAACAATAAATGACCTATATGGTTAAGATGCTCACACATCCTTCACCAGGGCTCTACCATTACACATTCCACTTGAGTTATCAAAGTCAGCAGAAAGGCCTCGAAGAAAGCAAATATCGCAGCATTTGGTATGAAAAGAAACACAAGACTTCACCCAAACATTCTTCATTGCTTGGCTCCTTTGTCCAGATTTATCACTTGGGTTTATATTCTTCAAAAGATACTTCAGGTTGAGGCTGTGTGTCATCTGCCTTCTGATGAGACTGTGAATGTGAAGTTGTTTATTTTTTTTTGCCCTTTCTTCCTGGATGATATGTCTTGATGTCCCCTCAATGTCATTTTCAAAAATCTTAGTAGAATCAAAATACAGAGTTGCACAGTCTACTTCCAAT
Source organism: Microtus agrestis (assembly GCA_902806775.1). Lineage (NCBI taxonomy): Eukaryota > Metazoa > Chordata > Mammalia > Rodentia > Cricetidae > Microtus > Microtus agrestis. Next base: position 301,582 of record CADCXT010000555.1, read on the forward strand.
AGGTACATCTATGAAGTAACTTATTCTCAGGGATTATTATAGAAGGGGGGTCAGAAAGATTACAAGTGCCAGAGGAACAGGAAGTTTGCTGTGAGACTGTGTATCCTAGGTATGTCACGAGCTGAGTTGGGTCTAGTGCCTTTTGACTCAGTAAAATGATAACTTCTAATTGCATGTGTTTGTAGTTCCAAGACACAGATGAAGATGGTGGGGGTTGAAGACTATATAGTCTCTGAGGTTTCATATAGTTGATGCTTAGCATGAACATGTGGAGAATTCATGCATTATAGAAATTTAAACTCTGAGGATTAAATATGATTGAACCTTAGTATTAGACTCAGAAGCAGGAAAGAGGCTATCTGGCAACACACTCAGGCCATAAGATTATAGATATACTCCATGATTTGTGTTCTAGTCACTCTGAGCTTTATCCCTTTCATTTTTGTCTATCTGATATAGATTTTCCATAATATAATACTTCTGGTTCTCCTAAAAAAATCACTTTGGCATTTGGGAGAAATGGATGGTGATCTTATCACCTTTCTTTTACTACCATAGTAACTGTCTGTTCTGTGAAATCTTGTTCACTACTTTATTAACTTGGGAAATAGGTTATGTTGTCACAGAGAGATCAGATAACTCATCCTATTTTTCTAACACATAAAAATTAGATCAACAGTTCTTAACCTGAGGCCGTGACCACCTTTACTTACATGAATTGATTCTCTAGGTCAAGTCTACTTAATCTTTCTCTGAAAAGACAGAAATGTCTAAAAATTTATAGTCAGATATTCTGCATATCAGATATTAACATTATGACACATCACAATAACAAACTTACAATTATAAAGTAGCAAAAAAGAAATTTTATGTTTGGGTGTGACCATAGCATGAAAAATTGTGTTAAAATGTCACAGCAATAGGATGGTTGATAAATATTAAAACATTATAGTAGACACTTAGACAGACAGACAGACAGGAAGATAGATAGAGATAGTACCAGTTCTGTGGTCTGCATGCTGTTACGGTTTCATTCTTAATTTTTGTATTTCTACAAACTTGCTTCCATGAGTTAATAGTTGCTACTTGTGTGAGGCTTTGAGAATGGTACTAGAAAAATGTGTCATTAAGTAAATTGTTTCCTGGAAAAGAAGCATAAAGATCTGAGTTTGATTTCCAGAATCTACAAAAAACATGGGCATGATAGTATGGTTTTCGATAGAGAAGTGAAGACAAGCAGATTCTTGGTGGTCATTGACCAGGCAGTCAACTAAGATTTTCTGTTGTGATCCCAGGTCTTATTGAAAGATTGTCTCAAAAGTAAAAATAACAAAAAATAAAATTGGAAGGAACCCAAGGCTAACTTCTGGCATACACATTAAGAGGGACACAGTTAGACACACACATACACACACATTCATACACACACTTTCAGATACATACATACGACACATGCACATATGCATATAAATACACATATACATACACATATACACACTCAAATACATACATACATACACACACACACACACACACTAATAAAATTACAATAGCTGTAGTTGTATTTTTACGCTAGAGAGAAAAGACCAGGCAGGGACCTTATCTTTTATTTTAATGATATTTCACACGAGACTCTAATTGAATTGTCTTCAATAAATATAAAACTATTCTACACCTACAGTTGTAAAATATAAGTGAAAAAAAGTTTACATCTAATTCTATATGATTGATTTTCTAGGTCATGTCTACGCAATCAATCTCTGAAAAGAGAGACATGTCTACAATTTATACTCTTAAATGTAACAGTCAGTAGCTCTATTTAGATACTGAACAATGAAAATGCTATGCTGTAACTGAAGTATTGACTTATTGTTCAGTTATTTGAATTGCTGAATATGCCCTGCTGCTATTTATATTAACTGTCATGAAAGTCATATTTCTCAGATACAATTCTTTAACATAGAGCAGAATCTAGATGTTATCTTTGTTGTTTAACCTGAATGGCTACACATGCTTTATCAATGTACTGACTAAACAAAATAAGGTAAAAATACTGGTGACATGTGTGTTTGCTTGTTTCCATCACAAAGTTTCCCAAAATGAGTATATTCAAACATTACAGAGGTAAAGGCCACGATGCGGACACCCACTAAGGCAGTTTACCTGACCTAATGGGAGCTTACCAACTCCAGCCAGATTGGGAAGGAACAAGCATAGGACCAAACTAGAGGATCTGATAATGGGTGCAGACTGAGGGGCCACTGGCAGTGGCACAAGGATTTACCCCTACTGTTTGTGTTGACATTTTGGAACCCATTCTCTTTTTATGGGTACCTTGCTCAGCATAGATATAGTAGGGAAGGCCTTGGACCTTCCCCAAAGCATTGTGCTTTACCTTCTCTGAGGAGTGGATGGGAGGTAGGGTAGGGAGAATGGGAGGAGATAAGGGAGTGAGAACTGAGATTAGTATGTAAACTGAAGAAAGATAGTTTTTTTAAAGAAAGAAAAGAAACATTACAGGTTTATTTTCTCATGGCTCTGGATGCCAGATGTCTAAGAAAAATTGTGGACAAGATTATTATTTTTTTAAGGCTTGTTTTATTTTAATGACTGATCCACCTGAGGCCACAGGCAGCCCACTATGTACAGACTCGAGGGAAGCTCTATTTCTTGGTCTCTTCCTCCTTGGACAGAGTCTTGATGATCTCCTCCTTCTTGGCCTCCTCCCGGTGCTTTCTTGCAGACCTGCCAGCCTCAGCCTGGTCAGCCAGGAGCTTCTTGCGGGCCTTGTCTGCCTTCAGCTTGTGGATGTGCTCCATGAGAATCCGCTTGTTTTTGAAGACATTCCCTTTGACCTTCAGGTAAAGACTGTGATACATATGGTGGTCAATCTTCTTGGATTCACGGTATCTCCTGAGAAGGCGGCGCAGGATCCGCATTCTTCTCATCCAGGTCACCTTCTCGGGCATTCGGGCATTGGTAGTACCCTTCTGCTTTCCTATGCCCATATGCCTGCCCTTCCGTCAAGCCAAAGTGTTTTTCCGGCATCGAGCCCAGGAATGCACAGTCACAGGCTTCCGGATGATAAGCCCATCTTTGATCAGCTTCCGTATCTGCTGACGGGAATTGGCATTGGTGATTTCATTGGTCTCGTTGGGATCCAACCAGAACTTCTTTTTACCACAGCGCAGGACACTGGAGGCAAGCCTCTTCTGTAGCCTGAGCATACTCATGGCTGTGGACGTAGCAGCGAAAGGAAAGACAACAAGATTATTTTTTTGTTTTCAAGATATAACTTTTAGATTTCAGACTTTTTCCCTATTTCTTTTAAAATAAGATTTAGTTTTAGTTTCTTTATGTGTATGGGTGCCTGCAGAGGCAAAACATGGTGTTCATTCTCCTAGATCTGGTATTGTAGGAAGTTCTGAGCTACTATATGTGAGTACTGGGAATTGAACTCTGGTTCTCTGACAGCAGTGCATTTCCTTACCCACTAAGCCTTCCCTCTGTACTTCTTCTCCCTACATGTTTTTCTTTAATCTTACTATATGTATGCTAATTAACTTGTCTGATAATGTCACCCTCCAAATTCATTTATGGTCATTTGGAATGAATTTCTTTTCACTATAATAACCTTTGCTAAAGGCGCTAAATTCAGATACTATAAGAGTAAAAAAATGAATTTTGAGAAGATACAGTTGTGTCCATTAAACCATTTAGGAATTTTTGCACAGCACAAGCATTTTCAAATTGGCTGACAGGATAAACCTTGCTTCAGTTATCTGCCTCCAGTATATAAGGAAGTCTTCTTGTTTCCCCCAAGCTGGGGAGGTGGGAATCAGTCTTCCATCATTTTCTTAATAGGGATGTCTCTAGAATGAAAATGTTCCTTAGATTATTAAATAGTAACATTCATTCACGGTGTAAATCAGCAAAGTTTCTTAGGCTTAGAATCAGAACTTGTATACCTTCGTTTCTGCCAAGTGATCTTTGGCCACAAAGATAAAGAAAAAGATAAAAAGGAGTAAAGGTGATGTGATGCAGAGTAGTGGGTACATGATGAGGAGATAGGATGCATATCCGTTCAGAGCAAGATAAACATTGGGACCCCTCCTGTATCTGACCCATCGGGCTTCCCATCCTGTGAGTTGAGCATGATCAAATCAAAAGGCAATTCCCTTTACCAAAAGGAAAGAACAGTTAGTGCATACAGCTAAAATCCATGTATCTGCAATATTTATAGTGACTGGAATGAAAGTAAAGAGGTTATGGAGAAATTTCTATGAAAGAGCTAACAGAAAAGATATTCATCTTACAATGCTTATTTTGTCACAGAAGAACTAGCATAATCAGTGAAAGCCAATTTTAGGAGGCAAAAAATAATCGCTTTATTAGGTGGTTTTAGTTGGGCTCTGGTTTAATCATTATTGAAAGTAAGGACAGCACAGGAATGTTTACTGACAGGTTTATTTAGATAACTTTAGTTTTAAATTATTTTGTAAAATTGAAGACAAATGCCTTGTTATTTTACATTAAAGAAAGTAGGTACAATTGAAGTGTTTTGTAACCATGTACATTCCTAGTCTTCATGAATTAGAGAGCTCAGGAGATTTGCATAATACTGTACTTATGATTCCTCCTCATGCTTATGTTTGTTTTTCATTAAATATGTAAGATCCTCTAAAACCCAACATGCTGCAATCTGAATTCCAACTTTTCATTTTTATTCCAAAGGTGCACAGAGGTAAGCATGTTCCCCTAGAGAAGTACTGAATTCAGTCACTAATGAATCAGAAAACTTGCATTGTTACTACTTCACTGTTACTTAGGTATCAGTATTGCCCCAAATTCGGTGTGCATTACTCACCATCTGTAACATACGTTCCATTAGATTAGATAACAATATGCCATTGTGATTCTATGAATTCTTTCACATCAAAGACCCCATTGTCTATTTAATTTAATGCCATGCATTATACATATTATTATGAGATGCACTAATTTTGTCATTATTCTTATATATTTACTTTGCTTTCCTGTTGTTGAAAGAAATTCTCTTTTGATTTGATTGTGCCCAATTTACAGAACGAATAGCCTTTTGTATCAAACAGAATAGGAGGCCCAATTTTTGGTCTTGCTCATGATGTATATTACAGTTAGGTTTTTCAGAACCACAAAACAATTTCTACAAGAAAATGAAGTGATTTTTTAAAGTGATTTCTTAATTTTCTTAACAAATACCATTTCCTGTGTCTGTATGTCTTTGTCTGTCTCCATTTCTCTGTCTGTCTCTGTCTCTGCCATGTCTCTGTAGCTATCTATGTGTGTGTATGTGCATGTGAATATGTACTCACACACAGACATCTGTAAGTAATCAGCATTTGTCTAAAATTATTATTTATCACAGTTTCACATGACTTCATTTTAACTTCAAAAATGTATAATTGACTTTATAATTACATTAACACTCTCTGTGGATAATGTAATGACTGAATTCCATCCTCAGAGTACTTGGTCTCTTGACTATTTTCACAAAGAACAATATTTTGTATCACTTTAGGTGATCACCTATTCAAGACTGGACACTCAGCTTGGGTGCTTAAGAGACTAAAGTGTTTGACTGAACCCATGTCCCTATGACCTCCATTGCTGCTGTATCTTCTTTTACTTTGTGGCTTGGTGACTGCTCAGTCATTGCAGTGACTCCTGTTCTGCTAGCTCTGCCATGCAGCTGTCCCTGATACCACCTTGTTCTGACTATCTATTGTTCTTTTTGTGTTTTTCAATTAGCTGGCATTACTCTAAGTATTCAAGGGAATATCACTCTAGAAAATACATTTTTGAGACCTAATATTAGACCACCAAAGAAGACAGCATGGGTAGTGACTCCCAGCTGATTCATTAAATGAGCCTGGGCATCTGTTTATATAGCCTGAAGTTTGAACACTAACAGCCATTTGTCTAAACCAGTCACAGCCTTGTCTCTTCACAACAGTCACAGTAGTCTTTTTTCAAGACCTTCCCTTCTTGCAAGGATGGTAATGGTTTCAGAAACATCTGAATTTTATATAAGCTTGTTAGCAGAATATTTGCTGCATTTTTTTCAGGTAGCCGATGCTAAGGCTCTCCCTTCTCTATCCAGGTAACCAGATACAATCTTTCATGGTTGAGTTAACGAATTCATAGAGCTTTCAAGATGGCAGTGCACTAGGTGCAAAAGATGATGCTTCTTTTGATCAAGGAAACTGTGGTAGCAAGGGGGAAACCAAAGGGACTATAATTTCCCATCTCCAAGATATTAGCTTATTTGCATGGAAGTGAGAATCAAAGGAATGCTTACTATACAAATTGAAAGAACTTTGCATTCATAGCAATTGCTATTTTAGAAAACCTTAATAGTGTTTAATACCTGCCCAGTGTCTCAGGAACAATCATACTAATTCAAAAAACTACCCTAAGGGGCCATGCTGTGTTCAAAGTCTTCCTAAGGTTTGATTAGTACCTTGTGAATTAATTGCACAGAAAGAGCTCCATAAAAAGCTAGGTATTACAAAATGCTTCTGTTCGTTTCTTGGTACTTTTAACTTATAAAAAAGTAGTCTACCTTCCAGTTTATAAGATACTTTTATTTGAAAAGATGCTTTAATAAAGGTCATAAAGTGGCAGTAGCTGAAGATGCAACATCTATGGAACAAAGAAATAATTACACAGCAAATGGAAGTTGAAACTGTTCATATTGAGATGACAGCCAATGGATATAGTTGACCTTTGGAGAAAAAACAAAAAGAGAGTGATGATGAGGAGAAAGAGTAATATAGAAAAATGAAGGAGAAAGAAGTCAAAAAGGAGAAATATAGGACAAAGAGAAAATACAGAAAAAATGAAGAGGGAAGAGGAGAGAATTTGGGCAACATAATTATATATTAAGTCATGAGCCTATTTTTGCTATGAAACAGCAAGGTATTCTGGTGTCTGATGCCTTCGCTTTATGGTTGTAATGGATTCTTCTACCATTTTAACATCTGCTGATGGTAAAAGAAGCTAACTGATAGTGCCTATGAAACTTCAGTTATCTTTCTTTTGTATTCAATGATACCTCCAAGCTAAAATTCCCATGAAAACAATGTGTTCAGTCAAGACAAGTATAGTTTAATTTGATAAAAATAACTCTCTATTTCCATTGTTTGAGTATGTATCATGTTTTGCTAACATTACTGAACAAATGTGAACTTAAGAAGGATATCATCGGACATGTCAGTGTGGATAGGAAAAAGCCCATGAGTCTTCAAAGCCCAAAAAGGAATACAGGTAATGGGGAACATCTAGGAATGGGAAATTGGTCTTCTTCAGGGAAGAATAGAACCATTGGTTGTTCAGTGAGTTCAGTGTCAAATAACCCTGAAAGCATGCATATAAATAGTATTATATAGACCAAGCAAGTTATATTTTAAATACATGAATATGTATATTTAGGAATATATATGTATGTCCATGCAATATCAATTAATTAAGAAGCCATGATTTTGAAAGAATTCAGGGACAGGTACATGAGAGTGTATTGAAGAAGGAAAGCAAAGAACTGTTACAATTATATTGTAATATCTAAAAAGGAATGGAAATTAATTTAGAAAATAAAATATGGTGTTATTAAAAATCATCATATAAAACAATTTGATATTTGTATTATTATTTACATTACAAACATGTATGTGTGTATCTAGGCAGAGGCTGCTTGTTCATTTCCCAGCTGCCCCTACCTGAATTAATCCCACTAAATCTATAATAATTCCATACTTCTTGGCCTATTAGCTTATGCATATTTCTAGCTAGTTCTTACATCTTAAACTAACCCATTTCTATTAATTTGTGAATTACCACATTGTTGTGGCCTACTGGTAAACTTCCTTCTGGCATCCAGCATCTGTCTCCTGCTGTGGCTACATGGCTTCTCATGAACTCCGCCTACTTTCTCTCTACATCACTGTTTGAATTTCCCACCTGGATTTATGCTGTAGGAGCTCCTTCAATGCCTTCAGCCAATAGCCTTTAAGATACCAGCCCACTTGAATGTGGTATCTTTTGCTTTAAAAAGCAGCAGTAGCCCTGCCCCTCTCTCTCTCTCTTGCTTCATGCTCTGCTTCTGCTTCCAGCTTATAGACTCTGTTCCTGGTCATGCAGAGGGCTGTTGTCTAGGACAGTGATCTGTAAGTTTTTCCCTTTAAATAACTAATCCTTTTATTAATCGTAATTCCAAACTAGTGTGGGAATGTTTTGTGACTTAGTCTACAGCTTTACTCTGTTATGCCATTGACTGAAAGCAACTTTATTCATTAACCAATAAAAGCAACATATATACAGAAGGACGTCCCATACCATGTGTACGTGTATGCTCTTGTGTGTGTTATGAAGCCAGAGAATGATGTTAGGTATTCTACTATAATCCTCCTAAATTCTAAATCTGGAAAATGGGGTCTCTGGCTGAACCTGAAGTTAGAATATTAGCCAATAGACTCAGGTATTCTCCTGTCTCTCTGACCAATAGGGTTGGGATTACATGCGTGCTTGAACAATTTTCAAAATTTTATGTAGGTATAGAACACTGAACTCAGGTTCTTTTTGTTATTTTTATTTATTTATTTATGTTTTTTGAGACTGGTCTTTTCTGTGTAGTCCTGGCAAGTCCTGAAACTTACTTTGTAAACCGGGTTGGCCTTGAAGTCAGAGATCTATCTGTTTTTACCTCATGAGTTTTAGGATTAAGGACATGTGCAACCAATGAATCTTGTTTAAATAGCAAACAGTCTTATCAGTAAGTTATTTCTCTGACCCTAATCAATACATTCTTGAAAGCCTCTTTCACTACTGCTATTAGGATGTATTCAAAAAAGCAAATGAGAAAGACTGGTAAGGATCAGAAAAAAAAATGAAGCCCAATTTACAGCAACTGAAAATGTGAAATAGTAGAGTCCCTATGAAAAAGAGTATAATAGCTTCATGCTTTATTAATCATAGAAGTTCTCTATAACCAGGATGTCAAAATGGATCAGCAGGCAATCACAGATACCTCATGAATCTGATAAACTGATACCAGTTCTGAAACCTGAGGTGAAAGGATAAAACCAACATCTGAGAATTTCTTTCTGAATTCCACATGGGCAAAATGGCACATTCATACATATTATATTATGTTATGTTATATTATATTATATTCACATGCATGTGTATATTAAATACATATCCATATATACATATATATGTACATACTTATTAATATTAAAAATAAAAAACACATACTTCAGAAACTCTGGGTTTGTACCTTTATTTATTAAAAACAGGAACTTGAAGAGGTATTTATATACATTTGTTTGTAGTAGCATTACTACTAAGAACTAAGGAGTGGTAACAACACATTTGTGTACTAGCATATGAATGGACAATCAAAACATGATTGATATTTATAATAGAAAGTTATTCATCTTGGAAAAAGTATATTCTGACACATGTTACAAAATTGAAGAAGCTTGACAACACTGTGCTAACTGTCACAATAGGGCCATTATAATCTGTTTATGTGGTATATGCTACCTGAGTACAAATTCATATAACCAAAGGGAAATAAGGGACAGAGATATGGGTGCCAGGGACTAGTAGGTGAGAAGAACTGACACAATTGCTCTAATATTTCAAGATCATGGAACTGCAGAGATAATCAAGTATCTGAGAATTCATATTTCTTTTATATAGAAGCCAAGTTTAGTTCCCAACACCTACATAGAACTAACATGTTAGAACTACAGTTCCAGGAAATCTGATACCCTTTTACAAACTCTAAAGACATCTGCACTCAAATAATAAAAGCAAATTTAAAAAAAATAAATTATTTCTAGAGGTCAAAATATATGCAAGACACTGTAAATGAACTCACCATCACTTAACTGATTTTTTAACAATGCTTAATGTGGTTAATATTATGGTACATATATTTTCCACAATTTTCTTTTAAAATATAAGATGGAGAGACTTCTTTTTGCGTGGATTAGTGAATAATGCAGAGAAGCATTACTGCACAAAGTGCTCAGAATAAGCAAAGACAAAACTTTTATATCAATCTCTCCCAGCTAAGGCTTAAGGAACATCCAGGAAATGGGAAGCATGGAAGAGACAGAAGATGTAGATGAATGCTGTGAAATGCTGTCTTCTAGACTTGACAACATCTGGAGTTACATGCACAATATTAATTCATGTAAAAATCTCAACATGGAATGGAAAGGACTTCCTGAGTTCCCAACAGTGGTGTGGGAAGTCCTTCTGTATATGTCTTTCTTTTATTGGTTAATAAAGAATCTGCTTAATGACTTAACAGAATATATCCAGAGTGGACATAAGATCTATATAGTAATCTCTTGCCCTAATTTTTAGAGTGACATGTTAAATAACTACTAAAATTGTTTCAGTGGTGGAAGGATATGTTACCCATTTGTGCTGCCTATTATGTTATCAAACACTGTTGCTAAGAGGAGGCAAAGCCAATTTTGGGCAATATTTAGCAACAGACTGACATATCTATTTATGGGTATGTCTTCTGGGTTAATAATGCATAGATGTTAAAGATCAGGTGCTAGGATCATCGTCTGTGCACCGTCTGCAGATTCAGATGAAAGCACACATGTGTCACTTTGATCTTAACTGAGGGAGAAATGTCACACTGTTCAGAACCCAGCCACTCATTGGCTAAAATGTCACTTCCTCAGAGGAGAAAATGTGATTTATTACATTTATAATTCAGAGACTATATGGAACCCTCAATGTCCTCAAGACAATACAATCAAGTTTTTAGTTAGAAATACATTGTATAAACTTATTATGATAATATATTCCTCATTTTCATTGTGCACCAGGACAATTGACCTATTTCTCCAAAAGTTTAAAGGGGAATTGCCCCTGCTTGTGTTTAATAAATAAAAGTATTTATTTTCAAGTAAAATATTTTCTGAGGAAGAAGAATAAACTTTTTATGACTTATTCAGTGTAGACATACATCCAATTGTCACTGAAATGAATTAAACTACTTACCAATAAAATCTTTATGTATGTTTGGAAATTAATTGTTTAAAAATAAAGGAATATTGTAGGCAGCATTAACTTCACTCCTTATATATGAGCACTTAGTAAGATCCATTTTAGTTATTATTGGTCTATTTGAACGAGAAAAAATTGTTTAGAATTGATTGATTTTTTTCAACATATTTTAATGCGAATTAAACTTAACAATATAATATTAACAGTAAATTAAACATAATTCAGGAAAATGTTGAAACATTTCATTTTATTATATGTATGTGTTCCTCTGGGCATTTATGTTGTTTATGTTCATGTGTGTACGCATATGGACATTTATACCAAATTAGCCTATACACCTTATACAACCTATATTCCTCAATATTTTACACCTTATATTTTGATATTGAAGCCCTCATTGTACCTAGATTCTGACAATTTGGCCAGAGTAACTGGCCAGCAAGCCTTCTAAATATTCCTCTTTCTGCCTATGTTCTTCTAAGATTATAGACACAAGCATATGTATATATATATATATATATATATATATATATATACATTATATTGTGGGGGAAATGAGCTTATAGTTTCACATTTCCACAGTGAACATTCCATCCATAGTGCCAGCTGCTTAACCCAACTGAAACATTTTAAATGCAATTTGACTATTGGATTTACAAAGAAAAGTTACAGCTACAACAAGACACTGAAGTTTTAGTTATTTATTAGATTAGAAATCTTTCAAAAAGTGGACTTATAATACTGTGCTGTACTTTTGAGAAGAATATGTGTATAACAGAAATTCTTTGTTATTTCTACTTATTCTTTCTTTGCCACTAGAACACTGACTTTGATCAGTTCATAGCCTTAGGCCTGAATTGGATTTAAAACTAATCATTACACTCTCATTCCTTTTGTCATTTGAGAAGTCTCCCAGCCTGCCTTGCAACCACAGATGTCCAGCTGTGTGTATTCTAACCACTGGTTTATAAAATTGGTATTCCTATGGGTTGTAAGTGTTACAAAGCTCTCAAAAAGTAAGGGTAGGAGTGTTTTTAAAGGAGTTAGAGCAGAGGAGCAACTTTAATCCCTGTAGCTATGTTTCTGTTCACAAAACTTGTTAGTGGCAGGCAATGTTTCTGAGTGCTCAACGAGGAATCTTTCTTGGATACTGGAAACACAGTGAGGAGCTATGCTGTGTTTGGTCAAAGAATAGTTGGAAATGAAGCAAGATCCTCAATATTTGATGCTCACAAGATTTGCATTTAAATAATTTTATCTAGTTTCATGATATGTGTTTAATGAACCCTAAAGTGCAAATATGTTAGCAAAAGTCTAGCGAATCTATCAGTATATGTTAAAACCTCATGAATTAAGGTTTTATGAAATAAATGTTAATCCATATGAAACTTAATGCAAATATCTTGTGGCTACTTTAAATTTAAAATGCATAATTAAAACTGGATATATTTGTAGAGAAAAATAAGATGTTTTCAATAGGCCTACCATACTTGTTTAAGCTCTATAAACAAGAAAATATAAGGTTTAATGGGTTATAACATGGATTTAAAAAGCATCATTATTATTATGAACAAAAAATCCTAAATTGAGATGGGATGACTGCTCAGTTAGCCAAGTGTTTGCCTTACAACCATGAATCCTGGTGTTCCATAACCACGCAGCAATGTAGAAATGCCAAGTATGGAAGTGTGTGTTGTTATCCTAGCTATGCAGAAGTGTATGGCTAAGGAAACACAGTTGAACTTCTCTAATATCCACACTCATGCTTAGACATGTACATTGGCACCTGTAAACACATGCATGGCAATGAAAATACATGTATACATACATTCTCACTCTCATTCTCATATATATATTCATTTGAGACACCAAAGACACTGGTAAAGAAGACGATTTAATGGACAACTAAATAAGTATAAATGCTACAGTTTATATTTAAGATTTACCTGCTTATGATAACCGGAGCATGAAAAGTTATTACTCCTTAAACTTGAAAACCACAAACCAACATGTTTGCCAATGTTGTCTTAATGTCATAAATTTGCCTTGGTCAGTAGTTCTTTGTAGAGTTGTTTTATTTTTCAGAAAGGATAATAAAACAACTTTTTTGTTTTTTCACTAAATTCCTTAATCTGTCACACAAGAAAATATGTTTTCCAGGAAATAAATTTTAAAAATATTTAAAGAAGGTATTTACACTTTAAGTCAGTTCTTCATCTTTCCTCTGTTTATCTCAAAACAGGAAGTATCAGAGATATATAAAAATGAGAAACATGATCCTGTAACTTTCTTGCCTATGCACAATAATGTAAATTCTCTTCCATAGTCATTAGTTACCAAAACAAACTAAGGAGAGCAAAAATATCCTTACCTCACATTCCCCACTTTTGCAAGCCTTGAATTGCTTTCTTCTTGTACTGCTACTTCCCTGTAATGTATTATTCTACAACAAAAGTCTCCAAAGAGACAGAATTATAAGCCAGTATCTTGAGATACTTTATTTCCTTTTACTTTTGAGATATAAGATAATTAAATTCCCCCTTTTCTTTCCTCACTTTATGATCTCCTATTATTCTCTTTATGAATTCTTTCAAACACATGGCTTATTTTTTGATGAATTCGGAAATGTCTATAGTACATTCAAAACACATACATCCTATATACAACCTTATCAGTAACTTAAACTGAAATTTATTCCTGTAATGTATATTACAGGTAACAATTAACTTTTCTTTTCCTTCAGTGTCAAACTATCTTTTAGTATGGATTTTACATGTACATGTTCTTATAAAGAATGAGAAATTTGATAAGAAGTCATCATTTCCATTATCCAACAACAAAAATATCCCCTTACTGAGCTAAGACTGATAATATTTTGAAGACCAATTTTCATTTGAACTTGCCTAGGTTTATATCCTATAAATAAGATAGAAATTTAAATTTCATTTTTGATAAATGAGAAACTCATTTCAATAGTTGGAGTCTACGTTGGATAATCTTGAAATCATATTAAAAATTAAGATCAGATAAAGAACAAAAATAATTTGTGAAATTTCATTTCTTTTCTAAATAATTGAATTAATAACTAAATATGTCTAAAGTCATTTGCTGAGGATTTGTTTCAAGCTGTCTTTAATAGATTACAAGAACCTGCAGTCATTCCTTTTTACTGTATTGCATAACTTGGAAAAGCAGGATGTTGATGAAACTTTTAAAATTACTTATTTATATGTTTATTTATATATGTATGTATATATGCATATATTTATTTAAGATTCTGGCTTCAGTTTCCTTTCCCTCTTTACCTCCCAGTCACCACACTCCAACCAAGCTCTGTTCTCTTCCCCTATGCACATCCCTTACATTTCTGCTTAGAAAAAGGCAGGATTTCCATGAGTGTCAAAAAATATGGCATATCAAGTCTCAGTAAAACTAAGTACCTCTCCTCCATGTTAAAGTGGGACAAGGGGACACAGTATGAAGAGTTAGTAAAAGTTAGTAAAAGACTCAGAGACAGCCCTTGTAATTACTTTTACGAGTCCTGTAAGATGACCATGCTTTATAGAATCTTTTCTAAATACATCTTCATTCCGTTATGCGATTTAATAATATGAGATCACTTGAGAGCAGCAAGAGCTTTATTTAGTCCCATCTTAAACTCAAATTGAGTAGATGATTTTGCTTCCCCAATGAATTTTTTTCGATGTGCTAGAAAAATTTTGCTTCTTAATATTCTCAGAATTTATGGGTATAATATTTTATGTGGTATGTTATGAATCTTACTCTAACAAAAATTATAGTCTCCCTACTATAGATGATAACGTGATCAATGGAAGAAATCTCATGATGGCTCTCTTCTGTATAGTTTGATATAGTTTTCATGCCTTCTTGATAAATGGGGACTGCAATTAGAATAAAAAGATGCATTCAAACCTACTGACAAGTTGAAATATTTATTGCACTCTCTGAACAGAGTATATATGTGATGAGTTTGTAAGTAAGCTGTGACAGAATGCACTTTTTTTTTTTACCTTTGTTAGGAGATGAAATTGGGGATCCACTGTCAATCACAACAGAAATCAACAAAATAGAAACAAAGAAAATAATACAAGGAATCAATGAGACTAAGCTTGGTTCTTTGAGAAAATCAACAAAACAAACAAATCTTTATCAAAATTAACAAAAATTCTAACATAATTCTAAGACTCAATTTCGAGTTCTAACCTAATTCTAAACGACAGAGATAGATTATCAAAATTGATAAAATCATAAACGAAAGGGGACATAACAACAGACATGGAGGAAATCCAGAAATTCATCAGGTCAAACTTCAAAAGCCTGTACTCCACAAAATTGGAAAACTTAAAAGAAAAGGACAATTTTCTAGATAAATACCACAAAAAATTAAATCAAGACCAGATAAAATAATTGAATAGACCTATACCCACTAAAGAAATAGAAACTGTGATCTAAAGTCTCTCAACCAAAAAAGCCTTGCACTAAATAGTATCAGCACATAATTCTACAAGATTTCCCCCAAAATTACCAATACTCCTTAAATTGTTCAACACAATAAAAACAGAAGGAACACTGCCAAACTCTTTTACAAGGCTACAATTACCCTGATAACCAAACCACAAATAGACATTACCATGAAAGAGAACTGTAGACCAATCTACCTCATGAACACTGATGCAGAAATAGTCAATAAAATATTGGCAAACCAAATCCAAGAACATATAAAAAAATCATCCACCATGACCAAATAGGTTTCATCCCAGAGATTCAGATTTGGTTTAACATATGAAAATCTGTCAATGTAATCCATTGTATTAAAAAAAATAACTGAAAAAAACATGTGATTATCTCATAAGATACTGAAAAACCCTTTGATAAATTACAGCACAAATTTATAATAAAGCTCTTGGAGAAATTATAGATACAAAAACATACCTAATCATAATAAAGGCAATATACAGTAAGCCAAGAGCCAACATTAAAGTAATTGAGAAAAACGCAAAGTGATCTCACTGAAATCAGAAACAAGTCAAGCTTGTCCACTTTCTCCATATTTATTTAATAAAGTACTTGAGGTTCTACCTAGAGCAATAAGACAACAAAAGGAGATCAAGGGAATACAATTAGGAAAAGAAATCAACTTCTCACCATTTGCTGATGATATGCTAGTTTACATAAGTGACTCCAAAAATTCTACCAAGGAACACCTACAATTCATAAAGACCTTCAGTAATGTAGCAGGATACAAGAATAACTCAAAAAATCAGTAGCCATCCTTTATAGAGATGATATGTAGACTGAGAAAGGAATCGGAGAAACATCACCCTTCACAATACCTACAAATAACATGAAACATTTTAAAGTAGCAGCTCTAACCAAACAAGTAAAAGATCTGTATGACAAGAACTTTAAATCTTTGAAGAAAGAAATTGAAGAAGATGCCAGAAAATGGAAAGATCTCCCATCCTCTAGGGTAAGTAGAATTAACATAGTAAAATAGCTATCTAACCAAAAGCAATCTACAGATTCAAAACTTTCCAATAAATGTAAAAGAAGAGCTACAATAAGAAAATAATATACAGGTGCTATCTTGTGCATTAGCCACTGTTTTTTTTTTTCAGAAAATGTGGATAATAAGTATGAAGGAGGATAGAGTAGCACAAAAGGGAAAAAGCTAAGCATGCTCAGGGCGTAAAATAGTTACTCCTCACCCTCAAAGTAAACTATGAACATGATTTCTTTCCTTTCTTTTTTTTTCTTATTTTCTCATGTAAAAAAATTATACTGAGAGTCAATATTATTTTTCTCAGTGTGTGACTCTAGTGTGACTGATTAAGAGATACTGATATGGAACTATCTCAAAGAATGTCAGAATCAATTTGTGGAACAAGAGGAAAACCAAGCAGAATTGTGGTCTTCCTTCTCCTTCACCAGACTTGCAGGGGCAAATGGTGGAACACATGTGGAAAATTGTGGTCAATGCCCTAGGATAGTAATGAAGGAAAAAATTCATCCAGAATGGCCGAGGATTTCATAGAACTGAAACAGGCAGTGCCTCCCACTCATGTCACTACATACTTTTAATTTTTCACTAAGCTAGTGAATACAAGTTTAGTAGGTGTTATTTTCCCCAGTACTATAATTGAGTAACGCTTTATTGTTGTTTTTATTTTAAATACGATTCCACTGAATCATTGATCCCTGGATGAGATCGCATTTGCTCAGAAGACACTATGGTAGGTCTTCTGATAGTCTCCCTACCCTGGGCACTGGAGAATAGTTATATAGTACTTACCCTTGAATATCTCACAAACTTGGAATACCACATGAAAAAAAAAAGCAAAATTAGACATTAAAAGCATTTGACAGCGAAAACCCTCACATGGGGTAGAGGAAAGAATTTTCAGAAACCATTGAGTTGCTGGGTGATATACACCTATAATACAACAGACAAGGTCCTCCGAACATCGCCTAGCGAACTCATTGATTGACAGAGGTAAACTTCAGTAAAACTATTTCTTTAGTCTATCATCAGTGCTCTGTGTCAGGTGAATAGGTGTTTGCTCACATGGTTCCAGGAAAAAACATCATTCAATGCAGTCAGTTGTCTTCATTAGCATTTCCCCTTCACCATAGCATGTCTTTGGTCTTGTCTGTGCAAGGAAGATGTCTTCTCTTTCCACAACAAAAGCAACATCAATTACCAAAAATACCATTTTCCAAAAGGTTACAAACGATAAAGAACTTGTGACAGAGGATGCCAGTATGTTGGCATTTGTGTCACAGACCGATTAACTGGCACAAGAGGTACCCACTGCTCACTGCCAATCACCTATTATTGCACTCACTTGTTCCAGACGACAGACATATAGATATTTACATGTCCCAAAAGGTGCCTCGGAAACAGGTGGCTGAAAATGGCTCTCTTTATTCCTTGCTGTTTAGCATCCAATCACATTAAAATTAGGAAAAAATATGACTCTGAGATTTCTATGACAATTATCTTCCACTATGCCATGTTTTATCCTCCATATTACAATTAGGTCATTAAAAATCTTAAAAGGAGAAATGGTGACTCTCTCTCTTTCTCTATCTGTGTGTGTGTGTGTGTGTGTGTGTGTGTGTGTGTGTGTGTGCATGCGCTCATGCACTGTACATATGTTTAAGATAATATGAGCAAAGTTATCTGTTTTGGAGATTTAACAAAAGTAATTGTTTTAGAAATTAAAGGCAATCCTCTTGAAGATATTGTGACAAAAATTAATTAAAGCTCTTTAAACCCCGGACATAGAAAACTTCCTGTTATCCATTAGACAATAAACAGGGTACAAAAATACACACTACTTAACACACTTATTCATTTTTCCTATGTGTTTTCTTCAAATTATCTTTTTCTGTTCTCTTTTTTGTGTGTGCCTAATTTATAAAAGTGATAAAAATAATTCATAAATAACTTCTCCAGATTCTCTTAGTTCTCATAATAGCCTTTATAATTCCAATCAAAGACAATTAGTCTTCAAAGATAATTAGAGAGTCACACTATTGTCTCAAAACTTTGGTTTTCTCTAAGTGAATGATTGTCTTATTTGCACAGTTGTACATTTTGGGAATGTTTGTTTCTTGTGTTTAATCTCATTTTTTTTTACTTTTCTTTCCGAATGCCTGTGAAATATTTTATTTTGATTTTTTGGGGGATTATGGTGAATATATATTTGAAACTCTATTTTTTACTGGTGACTCTGTGACCTCACACAAATTTTTCTGCCTATATTACAGATTAAATGTATTTTCATATGCATAATCTCAAAATAAACCCCATTTTCTGTTATAACTGGGACTTCATGTCTTCTCAACTTATCTATTTCCTCATTGTTTGCTATAGCATCGTCAACTTATCTCTTTATTTCTATGGGCTCTTACATTTCCCACATCATGTTCTGTGAAGTCTCAGATATTTGCGAGGACATGAAATTTATGTGCCTTGAGTAATCAAAGTAGAAAATAAATTCAAATTAATAAAAATTTCAGACCAGTTAAGTAGCTCAGCTGGTAAAGGAGCTTGCTACTGATATTTACATGCTGAGCTCCATCTTGGTGTCTCACATAGAGGGAAATGAAAACAGCTTCCCAAGAGTTTTCCTCTGGCCTCTGCATGTGCATCATGGTATACATGTATGTGCACACATAGGCAAACATAACATAAGTTTAATGAAATATTTATTACATCATAAATTTTAATGATAAAATCTATTACATAATAAAAATATGCTGGTTCATGGGAAATGGAGAGTCAGGTTTCTTTAAAGATGAAATCCCTAAGATATTGCACATACTCCAGCAGGTATCACCAAACCAAGGTAAATATTTATAGCACTTAGTGGACTCAGTGAGTTAAAGAAAAACACAAGAAAATGAAAGAGAATGGTGGTTGACAGCATAGGGAAGGTATTGGAAAGAATAGAATGGGGGTGTATGTGACCGAATCCTATTATATGAATGTATATATCCTCAAAACAAAAGAAATTGAAAGATCATATAATTGACTGGTGTTTCTCTTTGTTTTCTTTCTATTGAACCAACTGACTGTCTAATACTAAATCAATTTTAAATTTTTATAGAATGATTAAGAATAGCTTGTTTCATTATATTCATATCAATTATGAGTTTTAATATACCATTTATTTGGACAAGAAATGAAGCCAAATGTGTTAATTACTTTTGGAAGTGGCTCAAATAACTTATTTTTAAAAGGCAGGATGATTTATTTCCTGAACTCTAAAACATTCACTTAAATTCAATACGAAGATGGTCCTTTGTCTAGAAAAAATAAATTTTCTACAATGATAAAGCAACTTTCAAGTATGGATATTTGTATATGAAATTCAACGTTTGTAGTAATCACAATCAACGACGTTCCTTAAGCCTCTGTATATACCCATTCAATGTATTTCACCTAATAATAAAGTTCACTTCTGTCAATCTGTGTTTAAAAATTCCTCAGTAACACCTTGCAAGTCTCCCAGAGAGACACAATCAGGCTAGTGACCACAGGTGACAATAATACACCCTGTCCTGAAATTTTACCTTGACCTTGGCATTTCAGTCTTCAATAGACACAGAAGCAGTCAGTCATGTCAACATCATTCACCTGCATATGGAGTGATTTAATGGAAAGTAACCAATTCATTAAAAGTCTTGATGGCTGCTCTAGAAGCTTTTTTTCTGAAATAGGTTTGATAAAGGCCCTTTAACAATAAACTCACAAAGTAAGTAGGACATGTGAGAGGAAAGAAAACATGCTGTAGGGGATGATTGATGAGGTGGCTCTGAAAATTATCCTTGGGAAACTAGGTAAAGAATGGACAAATCAGTAAACCCTGAAGTTCACAAACTAAAGGAGCTAAAACCCCTGTCTTTGTCAATTGGAGGTTACATGTTACTCAACCCTTATGATGCTGCAGTATTCAGTTTCTTTGGGTCAATGGCAGAATTTACCATACTTTCAGATTTTCCCTTTGGTAAGTTAGTGTGCTAAATCACATTATTCAGACTTCCATGGTAGATTTACCATAAAAAAATCTGAATATATTGTTTTGTCTTAATGTTTGCTTTTTGTTTTAAAGAGTGTCCAAAATATAGGAGATTAATATGAGAGAACAAATAACAGGCTACTGTATTTTTATTGAAAATCATAATGAAAGGGTTTTCAATGCATGTTAGAGTTGCAAAAGTAAACACAGCATATTAAAATTTCTGCATCAGAATTCAGGACAGTACTTTGTTCTTAGTAATATATTCACAGCCATCGATTTTCCCACTTTATGATTTCAAGCACATTTTTATTCAATATGAGAGAATTGGTAAGAAGGGTCATTTCAGTTTGATTTGTACAATTATGTTTGTATATGTGTGTGTAGTATTTGGCTGCTTTGCTACTATATTATAACAAGATAGTCAAAATGGTGATGTTTTTCTGTAATGATCAATAAACTCATTTCGTCAACGATTGCTTTGGCAGTCTTTATGATTCAGCAATTAACAGAAGTTTAAATGAACGCCATGAATATCAAACACCTAATCATGGTGTCAATAAATATTCATTAATTTTTTTCATTTCAAAATAATGTAATACACTCAAACAGAAATTCCCAGAACTGCTTGGAATAAATATCAAGTACATATTGTTAAATTGTAGGAAAGCTATCCAATGAAAATTTGAGAATTTCATATATATATATATATACTATATATATATATGTATATATATATATATATATTGTTTATATTCTTTTTCCTACCCCATTTCCTCCACTTAATCCCCTACTTCCCACCCAGCTTTACATTCTCATTTTTGTTAACCTTATTTTAGTACAACTGGTGCTGGCTATATACTTTTTAGTCGGCATGCAATCATTGGAGCATGTTTCAAAACACAAACAAAGAGAGTAAAAAATAAAAGCTTTTCTTCAGATCTTGTATTACACTTGTAACAGACATATTTAAAAAAAGAAATCCAGTGATTCATCCTATCTCAAACATTTAATTTTTCTGTAAAGATCTTAGAATAATTTTAGTTAATTGAATCATTGCTATAAATCAAAGAGAAAGTAATCTTATAATTTCATCCTTTTGGTGTAGTATATTTGAGAGTTTAACATGAAAAGGTTTTAAGCCATGAATCCACAGGTTAACATAATTTTGACCGTAACTTGAGTTCCTGGTTGACAATGTATCTGTTGTATATCATACCATATAATAACGGTAGCTAGACTTATACCTTAAGTATTTACTTCAATGAGATATCTATGATACTTAATAATTCAGCGTCAGTAGTGATTATTAAGTCTAAACTGCTGATTATCTACATCAATGCCAAAACCACAAGAAACATTTTATTTGCTTTATTTCTAAGTATCTTCATATTTGAACAATTGACAATGGCAAGCTATAAGATATACGGCATTTAAAAAAAAATATTGGAGGACAGAGGGAGGAAGAATAAAGAAAGTTCATTTAATTTTGTTTATAACCGAACCAACTGTTACTACTAATTCTTTGATTTCATCCACATCACTCACCATCAGCAACTTCAGCCTTGCTTACTTGGGAACACTCCAGACTCAAATGTGAGGGATTCAGAAATAATAAGTACTTCTATAGATAAGACTCTTTAAAACTTTCCTAACTTAATAATGTACCATTCCTGTTATCTATAATCAATGTATATTATGGACTTTCCATTCCCTAGTTAATTTTAAAAGATATAACCTCATTTTCCAACTGCTGTTTGACCTTGCTTCTGGAAACTCTAGGAGCTTATCTTAAAGCATAGAAATCTCTCTCTCTCTCTCTCTCTCTCTCTCTCTCTCTCTCTCTCTCTCTCTCTCTCTCTCTCATTTTCCAGTAGTTTCTTTTAAGTTTGGATAAATTATTTTAAGGTGTTCTCCTATTTTTATTCTCATACATTGCTCTTAAGAAATAAAATTGACCATAACTACTTAAATTCATTGTTTTCAAAAGTATTAGCCTAATATAACTCAAACTTTTCCAACAAGATGAACAAATTAAAAAAAATATAATAAATAGCAATAATAGAATTTCATTAAATAATAAGAAAACACACAATTAAGATAAAATATCACAAGAATCTTATTAATAATTGAGATGACATTGAAAGGAGGCTAAATAGTTGTTTTAAATATTAAATAGTC
Organism: Microtus agrestis; assembly: GCA_902806775.1. Taxonomy (NCBI): domain Eukaryota; kingdom Metazoa; phylum Chordata; class Mammalia; order Rodentia; family Cricetidae; genus Microtus; species Microtus agrestis. Next base: position 324,390 of record CADCXT010000555.1, read on the forward strand.
AGTTTAGCTTTGATATAAAGAAGTTCTAAAGATTATTACAATTATAATATTCTTTAGTAATATTAGACACATGTGGGTGGCAGGAGAAGCTAGGACAGGAGATCCATAAACATCCCAAAGAAAAGGTATGTTCTTAATTTGGAGACTTTACAAGGAAGGCTTTTTGAATTTAAAACTTTAATGAAGATAGACCATTGATGTCTAATGCTGCCTTGGGCCCGGGTCAGGAGAATCAATCCTGTCTTCCACGTACCATGGAACTACTATGTATCAGAGGTTTAGCAGCACAGTATAGGTGATAGATAGGATAGAAGAGTGGAACTCGAGGAGCCTCAGGTCTCTGATGAGGGAGAACCTGTATAGAGATTGAACAAATCATCTCTTCAGTGACTATACTTCTGGTGTAGCAATAGTGGTCAAGTTAACTGTTATGTTATTAAAAGAAAAATCTCTAGAGAGAATAAATATTAGGAATTGCTTAATATTTATTAGGGAAAAAGGTGAGTGGGCAAAAATAATTTTGAGCCATTAATACCATTTTGTATAATGTTTCTCTGGTGGAACATGGGACATAGTTTATTATAAAACTGTAAAATAATGCCAATTCTGCTTTAGGAACATTATAAAACTGCAAAATAATGCCAATTCTGCTTTAGGAACATAAGAAAATAATTTATGTCATGACAGTTGAGTTACTGGGCTAGAGAACCTAGACTCAATTTACTCAGAATGTTATATACACTGCATAAACAATTACAACAGCATTTATAGTCACAGAAAAGAAAGTCAAAGAGTCAGTGTTCATGTAAATTTCCTTGGTGAGGTAACAGGTAGGCAGGTTACAGCAAATTGTAGAAATAGTTACAGTTTTCGATGTTGTCTGTATCACACACACACACACACACACACACACACACACACACCTATATATATATATATATATATATATATATACTTTAGGATTGATGTAACTCAAGGGTATCACATTTAGCCATACATTCCAATAGGTTATTTATACAGCAATGAACAGAATATCAATTTGAAGAGTCTGATTTTTGCCAAAAACGCCAAAGACGATTTTTTTCTCTTGACCTAAAGTTTTTTTTGTCTCATCAAACATGGGTTTCTACTTAGGCAAAGTCCAGTAGTCTGTATGATTGTTAACATATACATAATTTCTCCAGAGAACTTCACATGATTGTCTAAATCTATGGTCCTTAAGTTATGGAACAGAGTAAATTTTATGTTAAGAAGTAAAAATTATTTTAGAATATTTGGAAGCAATCAAAATTTTGACAAGAGGTGCAATAGTATTTATAAATATATGTCATATGTTTTGTAGAAGGATGTGGGTGCTGGAAGGTGTTGCATTAAGCCTCAATGTACATAAGATTTAGATGAAAAATGAAAGCAAAAAAAAACACCAGAAGTCTATCTATTTCAACTACTGTGGGGTTCCCTAGGAAATTAATGTTAACTTTTCTAGAGGAGAAAGAGTTTTTATATATTATATTATGTTTGCATATATGTACATGTCTGGTATTGAGCTATGAAGTGAGAGTATGGTAAACAATGAGAACAAAATTTCTCCTTTAGAATTGGAGTTTATATAAAACCTACAAAAGGCTAGAGTAATCTATATTTGAGAATAGTAGAGTTTGAAACATCAGTAAGCAGCATCAATATGCATCAGGTTATTGTTAGGCACAGACTATAATCTTCATATAGAGAGATGCAAAATATTTATATATAAGCCATGTAATTATATAAAACCTGTATTCCAACCACCACTTGGAAGAATGAAGCAGAATCAACATTAGTTTGAGGTTAGTCTGAACTATACAGTTACTCTGAGGCCAGTCTGGGCTATGCAGCATAATTTTTCCTCAAGAAAGAAATTTAAATGAAGGAATAAATAAATATTTCAAAAGAAAAAAAAGAAAAACAAATTTCAGACAAAATGAACGGTATTGGTGCTTTATTTCATCTATTAATATGAAGAATACAAAAGAAAACAGGAAGAACTTGCAGCCTGTTATAATGAAAGCATTTGAGCAAGAAAGTACAAGACAAATAACCAAAATAATAAAAATATAATCATGATTGTAATGTCTTCTATAGTATGGATAAGTGTCCCTAAAAGAGTCACTTATTAAAGTTTCCAACTGAAAACTGTAGCACCATTGGGAAGTAGTAAAACCTTAAAGAGATAGAGACTAGCTTCAAGTTTTCCAGTCAAGTGAAGGTGAGCTTTCATAATATTGAAGAACAACTTAGTCCTCTCTGTTTCCCAGACACCATGAGGGAATCAGCTTCCCCTGTCATGTACTCCAATGCTATAGACTCAAAGGCCATGGAGTTAGCCATTGTGAACTGATGTCTCTGAAACCACGAGTCAAAATAATCCTATCATTCTGAAATTGATAATTTCATGTATTTTGTCATAGTGAAAGAAAGCTGGGCAAGTCAAACCTTTAGACAAACAAAGAAAACACTTATCTGTGATTTAGAATTCAAAAGGACATGTGCAGTTTGTCTGTCTTTAATCTAGGAGACCAGTAGTCTCCACTTAGTGTGAGATAAATTTAAGGACTTCCATTCAGAATTCAGGAAGGGAAGAAGAGAGCTAAATAGCAGCTACACTGGAGAAATCTCCAGTTTCTCCGCTCTAGTTTTCAAGGCAACATGAATGGTCACCATTATGTTAAGGATATGTTTCCCTTCGATGGTGCATCAGTTAAATTATGAAAAAGTAAACAAGATAAAGCTCATGAAGGACATGACCACTGGACCTGAAAATACAGGACAATCAAAAGTCTGAGAACTGCAAATGGCTTATCAGGAAACTAAAGAGACATGGTAATTGGATGTGTTGTGTTAGACTGGTGGACTTCTGAAACAAAAATAACATGAGGTTACAGAATGAGATGTGAGGAACTGTGAATTAATTATAAGATTTAATTAAAATATACAATTACCTGATTAATTAGTTTCACCAACGGGCTGCATTAATATGCATTTTGTGAGTGGATTGTATATATTGAATAGGTGGAAGTTATTTAATAACCTTCACAATGTTCAAGTTTTAAAGTTTTCTAAACAAATGTCCTTGTAATTGTATACAACGTTCTACATGATACATACAATGTCATCTTTATATTTTACTACCATCCTTTCTTCAGTCTCCCCAGTCTGTCTCTCTCCATACTGGCTCAACTCACAGGGGCTTCAAAACAATTTTTTCACATGTGTCTGCTTGACTCATATTATTAGTTCTCCTGCCTTTGTCAAAAATAAAAACAAAATGCATTTCTGTTTTTAGAAAAAAATCCTGATTATTACACACAAAATAAATACTCTCTTACATTTCATCTTGGGCATCCCCTTATTTATTCATCAATTTTATACTATGCCAAATAGAATTTGTTAGAACTGGCCATGTTATACATTTATGTGTCTATTTATCTAAAGTGTGTTTGCTTCTACTTTGTAATAAGCAGCACAGAGTCAAGGATGACAGCTTATTCATCACTCTATATATATGCCAGACTTAAACATAATCTGCCAATGGATGACATTGTTCAGTCACTTAGGGAACATGAGACTGATGAGTTCATATGGAATTTTTATAGTTACGTATTTACGTAATATATGTAATATGCATGTGTGAAATGTTTTCTATATCAAAATTTGTTCCTCTTTCCCTTTTTACCTTTTATTCTTGTGTCATCCAGTACACCTGACCACAGTTTCTTCTCATTTCACTCATCCCAGTTTCTCCCTGCACCTCCCCTCTCCCTCCCAAGTATAAATACCAAACATGGCTTAACAAGATACATTAAGACTGGACTCTGTCATATCATGGCTTAACGTAGTAACCACGTAGGAAGTAAGGGGTCTCAATAACAGAAAAAAAAAAGAGTACGTGAAACCCCCTTCCTATTTTGGGAGTCTCACAAAAACACCAAGCTACACAACCATAGGGCATATGCAATGAATTTAGCTCAGCCCCACACAGGGTCTATATTTGTCACTTTAGTTTTGCTGAGCCACTATGAGCACTTCCAAATTTTGGTCTTAGCATTTATGTAGGAAAAAAACACAAACAACCATAAAAAAGTCTTTATATGCAGGTCTGTCTTCTCAACTTAAGAAAATTCTTATGTTTTTGTTTTGACAATGCTGGAGGTTGAGTCCAGGGTTGTGGGTTTGTCTGTGTGTGCTGTCTGAAAAGAAGACTTACAGCAAGACTTCTAATGCTAATTTTCTCCTTGATTATCCTTAATTTCCACGAATTTTGCACAGTTCAAGTTTGCATTTTATATCTGTAAAGCTCTTTATAGTACTTCTATTATGAAATCTGCATGAGGTATAATGCCACTTGCAGAACAATGTGGATCTCAATCTGGAATATGTAATGTTTGAGCCTGTAACTGAAGTGGAGCATGCAGTTTAGCAAAAATGTAGTGAAAATGTTCATGAGCTTGACAATAAAATCACAATAAAATATTATTGTCAAGCAGACTTTTAGGATTCATCTCAGAGGCATCTTGAGTGTTTGCTAGGATAGAAACGCTTTACTAATAATATCCAGTTCATGAACTCTACCTTGCACATACACACACAAAAAGACAATTGGGTTACATATTAGCATGGCAATTTGGATGGAATATAAAAATCCTAGAGGATATGAGAGACAAGAAGTAAAATAATGTGTTTCCTACTGAGTACTTAAATCTGTTTTAAACATCAAATGAACCCATCAAATTTCATTTAAATTTTTTTCCAGCTGTAAAAAGTTGGAGAAAAGCTGTGTTGCAGATTCATTGTTAGTCAGTGAACAGAATGAGATGTAAAAAAGGTGACCCCAAAATGCTTGTTATTGGGATTCAGACCTGGGTGACATCTTGAATATTCTTTTACACAGTCATTCCTTGTAAATAAAACTGTCACTGCGAACAAACAGAGCACTGACAACTTTGAACTGTCATTCATATGCTTCATATAGAACAAAATTACCTCATATTTCCTGAACATGCATCAGGTGTGAGGTTTCCACAGAAATCCGCAACTCCAATTTAGAGCCGCTCAGTTGCTGAGTGTTAAGTCTTGAATCTGACCTACTTGGTTTTGATGAAAATATAAGGCACTGGTGAATACTACTTATTTAGGAAATACTAATAGAAAACCATGCATATTTTTAAAAAACATAGTATCAGTCAAGAATGAGACTGTGGGGCTGATCTAATGGGAGCTCACAAGACCAGCTGGACTGGGACTGAAAAAGCATGGGATCAAACCGGACTCTCTGAATGTGGCAGACAAGGAGGGCTGACTGAGAAGCCAAGGACAATGGCACTGGGTTTTGATTCTACTGCGTGTACTGGCTTTGTGGGAGCCTAGTCTGTTTGGATGCACACCTTCATAGACCTAGATGGAGGGGGGAGGACCTTGGACTTCCCACAGGGCAGGGAACCCTGGCTTCTCTTTAAACTGGAGAGAGAAGGGGAGGGAGTGAAGGGAGGGGGAGGGAAGTGGGAGGCAGGGAGGAGGCGGAAATTTATAATAATAATAATAATAATAGAATTATAAATAAGGTATGTACCCTATGGATAAAAATCTCTCAGAAGCTGTTTGAAAAGTTATGAGGTAGGTGGATTTCATTTAAAATATTAGCTGTTAACATACCCATTGTGGTGGTTTGAATAACCTGTCCCCCATAGACTCAAGTGCCTGAATGTTTGGCACATAGGGGTTGGTGCTATTAAGAGGTGAGGCCTTAATAAGAGGTACAATGTTGAAGAAAGTAAGTCATTATGGGGTAGGCTTTGTGGTCTCATATGCTCAAGGTGTACCCAGTGTGACACATAGAGTTTCCTTCTGTTGCCTGTGAATCAAGGTATAGAACTTCAGTTCCTTCTCTAGCACCATGTCTGCCTGCATGCCGCCAACCATGATGATAACAGACAAAACCTTTGAACTCTAAGCCAGCCCCAAATAAGTCTTTTTATCACAATAAAACCCTAACAAAGACACTCTTTTAATACACTTGAGGAAAGGTCTATCATTACATAGAAAAGCATATAGTAAGAATAGATTTTTGGTAGCTCTTACTCTAACTATATTTAGATATGTTTTCAAAAGAAGAAATTATGTAAATTTAAAACATTATTCTATTATTAGTATGAAACATTGTAGGCCTCAGACCATGAAGAAAAGAGACAAACTGACAGATACACACACCGTCTCTCATGTGTTTCTAATTTCCAAGTTTCATTTGCTTCTTGAATTTAGAAGACGCTGTAAATTATACGAAGGCTAATGATAGTAATCTGTGTTGTAAAATTAATAATAGTTATTTCAACTATTTTTCTTTTGTCTTTGTTCAAGACATTTTTTCATAAATCTTTTAAAAATCAATTCTATTTAATATTCACATCTTTTATTTCAGATATTGTATTTAAAATGCAGAATTCAACAGAAACAATAGAGCAGGTGAAATAACAGTCAAAAATATGGTAATTATTTCTTATAAATCAGAATAATGTATTCAAGAAGAAAAAAAGTGCTGCGGGCCAGTAAGTTCAGCATTTGTAAGGCCCTGGCAGTTTGATGGAAAATGTGAAGTCAGCCTGGACTACACAGTGTACTCTAGGGTAGCCTGAACCCCAAATACAATTCTCTGGAATTATCTTATTGTGCTGCTTTTGTATGAAGAATAAGCTGGAGAGAGAGGAGAGAGAGAGAGAGAGAGAGAGAGAGAGAGAGAGATCTAATGATCTAATCCTCTTACATAGTTAGAGAAATGATTAAGAGTTTCTTTGTCCAGAGAGATGGCTCAAAGGTTAAAAGCACTGACTGTTCTTCCAGAGTACCTGAGTTCAATTCCCAGAAACCACATGGCAAGTCACAACCATCTGTACTGGGATCTGCTGCACTCTTCTAATATAAAGTCATTCATGCATATAGAGCACTTGTATGCATTAAATAAATAAATATGTGTGACTCAATTAGAAAAAAAATAACTTCTTTAAGGTAAGATTTTAGTTTTACAAGTCTTATACCAACAATGACATTTCCATGTTTGAATTTAAAAAAATATTTAAACTGATTTTATAAATATAATCATTTGTATGTATGTATGTATGTACACAATATGCATGCCTGTAGTCCATTGAGGCCAGAAAAGTGAATTAGTTAAATCACATGGAAGATGAGTTAAATGAATATGAACTACATCATTGGTGCTGGGAACTGAATTCAGGTCCTCTGAAGAGCACCCAGTGCTTTCAAACATTGAGACATCTCTCTAATCTCTCAACACTGCACATTGGTGACTTTTTTCCAGTTTAAATAATCAAATCTTATTATATCAAATTTTATTGAAATTATGAATTTACTTCTCAATTATATTTGGTAAATTTGGAAAATTGGTTATATGTGCTAGCATTCTTACTATCTTGACACAAAAGAAGAATGAAACACAGCAGGTTCTAGCTCTCAACAACTACATAAAACTTTCATAATATAAAATACATAATGATTTGATTTTGCAGATTTTAGAGCACTGGCATTTCTTATTTCCAGTTTAAAGTATTTTTAAAGGGATCACTTTTTTAAAGATTTATTTTTAATTATGGGCAAATGTGTGTTTGTGTGCATATTTGTATATGTAACTGTAGTTTTCCACTGCCAGAAGAAAGCATTGAATTCCCTAGAAATAGATTAGCAGACAATTGTGAGAAGCTTCCTATGTGTTCTAGAAGCCTGATTTGGGATATCTGTGAGGATAATTCTTGCTGTTAATCATGGAATAATCTCTTGGTCCTGAAAGGATCATTTACAAAAGTATATTTTTTGTCAAACAGAAAAAAAACAAGATTGAAGAAAGTTATAATACATATTTTGTATCTTTGTATTATTTTAGGATGATTAAAATTTCCTTGCAATTTTATTTAAATTGCCACAATTAATTCTATGTATTTTCATAAAAATTAAGAAACAAATATCTCCTAAATCTCAGTTTTAGTTGTAATTATTTTGAGAAACTGTAAATTCTTAACTCCCTAATTTTTCCCTGATTTGCTCAATTACTGTAGAGCTAGATCAAGAATGCCTGTCAGAGTAAACATACAACTTTTGGCTTCTTGTATCAGAGCTGTCAAATACATAAAGTCAAGTATTTTCCCCTGTGTTATAATTAATTTTTATTGAATCTAGAATAGAGAAAGGAAAATGATAGCTTTTCTCATCTTATGTTCCAATATACACAGATCAACTTATTAAAGGTTATCAGAAAAATCACTGGGTAAGATATTTAGATCAGGTCAGAGGAGTATATCAATAAATGACAGAATGAACACAATCCAAATGTTAGAGGAATGAACTCTGGACTCCTTCATCTTTGTCTCCAGTCTTTATAGATTTGGGGGCAGAGATGGATTATTATTTTTTATGAGGGCTTATTGGTAGAATGAGATAAGGAAAAGACTCAGAGTTTGCGCTTCATCAATCTGCTTAAAGGGCTCACATTTGAATTTTACACATCCTGAGTCGTTGTATTATTTTATTTTCAAGCTTACAGGGCTGGACTTACTTGAGCTCATTTGGGCAACTGAAGCCTATGCAGCTTAGAAGATGGAGTAAAGTACACAGGAGAGTCTTTCTGGTGAAGTCAAACTGTCTCAGCTTTTGATATTATCCATGTATATGAGAGGTTCAGAGTGGACACCAGTCACACTTCAATGTATGAAAGGCAATAGCAAAAAATAAAATGTCAGTATGCTTTTAATCATTATGACTGTTTCTCAGGAAATTGGGAATCAACTTACTGCAAGACCTAGCAATACCACTCTTGGACATATACCTGTTGAAATAGCAGCGGCGGGGCTGCGTCCCCAACACCCCAGCCGCTTGCACGGCTAGCTTTACCCCGTAATAATTACACGGTCACTGTATTCTTTTAAACACTGCTTGGCCCATTAGCTTCAACCTCCTAACCCATTTCTAATCATCTATGTAGCACCATGAGGTGCGCTTACCAGGAAGATTCTAGCCTACATCCATCTTGCGTCAGGAGCTTCATCGCGTGTCTCAGAGAGCAGAGCTATCCTGTCTGCCCGCGAGACAGGAGCATGGTGTCTCTCTCTGAGACATCTGGCTCTGAGAGGAGCTGCATGCTTTCTGACCTAACTTCCTCTTCCGCCCAGCATTTTCTTCTGTTTACTCCACCCACCTATGTTCTAACCAATGGGGCCAAGCAGTTTATTTATTGCTTAGCCAATGAAATCAACAGATTGATATATGACACTCCCACATCATATACCCAAAGGATACTCAACTATGCTACAAGGACATTTGTTCAACTATGTTAATAGCAGCATTATTTTAATAGCCAGAACCTGCAAACAACCTAGATGGCCCTCAGCCGAAAAATGGATAAAGAAAATATGGTACATTTCCACAATGAAGTACTCTCAGTATTAAAAAAATAATGACATCTTGAAATTTGCATGCAAGTGGATGGAACTAGGAAAAAAAAAACATTCTGAGTGAGGTAACCCAGACCAAGAAAGATGAGTATGGTATGTACCCATTCATAGGTGAATACTAACTTTAAGGCAAAGGATAAGGAGTTTATAGTACATGACCCCAGAAATGCTAAGCAACAAAAAGAACCCTAAGAGAAACATATATAGATTCCCCCTGGGATGGGGAAATAGACAAAATCTGAGAAAATTGGGAGCATAGAGAAATGGGGAGGAGAACTTGAGGAAACAGGTTGGTTGAGATGGGGGAAGGGAAAAATGGAGAAAGAGGAAAGAGATATCTTGATTGAGGGAGCCATTACGCGGCTATCAAGAAACCTACCACTAGAGAAATTCCCAGGAATCTGCTGTGCATGGCGCCCCATGTCTGTGCTCTGTGCTCTGGCACCCAGTTCGCGAGCTTCGGGCAAGGGGGCTGGAGGTTAAAATACACAGGCACACACAGACAGAGAGACAGCGACATGGGTAATCCTTGAATTCCCCAAGAATTCCCTTTATTGGGCCAAGCTACCAAATGCACTCTATAAAAAATAAAACAAATTTCTTATCAGGTCAAAGAGAAAATTTTCTAGGCTAACCCTATTGTAGCAGCTTAAACTTATAACCCTTCTCTCCCAATATTGGTACAGTACAAATAAAGAAATAGTATATAATGATATGTTCTTTAATATTGCGATAAGGGAGATGCTAAAGATTAGGTAAGATTCCCTCAGTATTGATCTTTTTCTAAGCAATGGCAAGAGTTTCTTTATGCTCTTATTAAGATGACTAAGCATCTTGACTGTCTGTTATGGCTTCCCACAAATTAACAAAGTATGCCATTGGTAAAAAAAAAAAAGATTCTACTAAGCCTATCCCAAAATGGGTGAATGTTGCCTTGGTGATTATGTATGTAATGTTTGTATGTATGGGAAGTTATAAAAATGTAATGAAAAATAGATCAAACTAAAACACGTAAGGCATTATGTACAGATTTAAAAGAAAATTATTTATACTATATGGAGATTTATCTTTATATTTTTAGGTATATGAATATATATATAGCTGATAATGCATTTTATAATAGTTTTTAGTATTTTTTATAATGCTAAATATTTTTTCTAGAATATTAAATAGTAAAAATTAAATTAGGGATCATCTTTGAAATACATTTATTATTGATTTGTAGAAATGACCAATAACTTCTTTTATGTGGATAATTTTATGCATCTATTCATAGAAATATTTAGTACTTTTCAGGTTTTTAATTGTTATTAGTCCAACAATAAAAAAATTACAAATTTGGTGTTGAATTGATTTTTAGTTTTCTCTGTTGGTACTAAAGAGTTTCATTGTTTCCAGATTTATTTATTAACATTTTGAATTTTATCTGATTTACATATTTTGATGAGTACTCTAATACTATGTTTAGACAAGTGATGTAGATGACTGGGTATATACAAAAATAAAAAAGGCACACTACCTTAAAAGTAATGGTTATACCATTAACAATATTATCACATATTTTTGAAAGTTACAAAATGTCTCATAAGATGGAAGGGTTTCTCTGTTTTTCTCCCAGAAAAGAATCTAACCTTTAAATGGCAAAATTTCAGTTGTCAGAATACACAGAGCAATGGTGCCCTATTAACCTAGAGTGAAAATAATTGCCATTGGCTGAAGAGCAGCCGCAGGAGTGTGGCCGCCCTTCCGACACCTTTGATTTGGACCAGCACAAAGCCTATGTGGATGTCCATGTGAAATGACTACATTATTGATGTTTCACTTTTTCTGGGCCCAAGAAGGACTTTAAAGTACATTTTAAAGTAGGTTTTTAGACATTGTAATGGTATTCAATTAGTATTTCCCCTCACATTTAAAATTGTATTGCTACCTTTAGAAAAATAGTTTCTAATAATATAGATCATAAAATTTATTAGAAACCATATTTACAATAAACAGAATGAAAAATAATTTTCCTTTAAAAAAGACATGAATATTTAAATATAATTCATATGACATGAGTTCACTAATTGATTAGTTTATTGGCTTACTCAGAGTTGTACAGAGGAGTAAGCCATAGAAGGAATTTCTGTACACTGAAGAAGAACTGAGTCAATCTTTGCACACTTCAGACGTTGTGAACCTTGTAGTTGCTAAATTCAAAAGGATGGGGACCTCAGTAGTCCTGATCTTACACTGAAGACCTGGGTGATTTCTGGAGAACAACTGACTGGCTGGCTGTCATTGTTGGAAATCTGAAAAAGTTGACATTGGTGCCATTAAAAAGAAGCAGCAGCAGTAACTGGGGTAGCAATCTGGAGAGCAACAAGAAAGGACAAGTGAGCAGGAAGCAAATTGTTTTATCTGGGTCCTTTTTAATTTGAGCTGCTAAAAATTGTCATAAGTGGTGCCCATGTTTAAGATGGATCATTCCTCTCAACTAAGACAATCAAGACAGGTCGTCACAGGTGTACCTGCATACCAACCTGATAAAGACAATTCCTCATTAAAAGCTCCCTCCTTTGGTGATTTTAATTTAGGAAGTGCTGATGCAAGCATACATTATAAAATGCTTGACTCATATATTTATATGTCTCCTCAAGTTTTTATTATTTAATAAGAGAAGAAGCATTCAACATGTTGTTAGTATTTTGAAAAATAATAAGTGGATTATCATTACCTGTAGATGATTAGCAGAATTACTTTGTGTTAGTCCTATAAACATTGCAATCTTCCCATTTTTATTTACACAACAGATCAGTGATGTGATTGATTTGTTGTGTACCGTAACCAAGTCAGTGATTTTAAAGTACAAATGTTGACTCATTCTCTTTCCCAGCTCTAAGTTCTTGCTCTATCAGATAGCTCTAACTGTGAAGCATAAAGAAAGCATCATTATATCTCAAAGGACTTCTGTCAATCCTGGACCATGTCTGATTTTTTTATTTCATCCACATTTTAAAAGTTATGCTAATATTTTTGTTAAAATTGGAAAACTTGGTAAATACAAATGCAGAAATGCCCACAGTATGATTTTCATACAACTGTATGTTTGTTCTTTGTTTTAAAAAATCATTTTTACAAAAGTGGAATATTTTTAAAAGTAATGAGATTTGTATATTTCTGTTACCTAGATTAACACTGAAAATTGTAGATTTCAATTATGGGTTGTTACTTTAATGAAAAATATAATAAACACAGAGGCAAAGTTTCTGTTTCATCTGTAAAGTGAGTAAATATCAAAGTAAACATGATAATTATTGCATATTTTTACCAATTTATTATCAATACAGGATAAACAGATTCAAAACTAATTATTTACAATATTTTTATATAAAAAATTCTTTCAGGTAATGGAATTACATTAATTTATGGGAAATTTTAATTACTTTCAGGGACATCATGGCAGTAATACTGATTCATATTTAGTGGAGAAAATGATGGATTTTGTTACATATTAATAGATTTTTTTAGAAAACCCTGTTTACATGAAAAAAACTGGAGGAAATCTCTTTCTGATGTTTGAAATCAAAAATGAAGCCAGAAGAAATATTTTGAGTGGAACAAATTAGACATAAAAACAAAAGCACTGCATGAATTCAACATTTATTTGAAAATCAAAATACCTCCCACCCTCATATAAAAGATCATGTAGCATAGAAAATAAATGAGGTTTTCATCTTTGGTGTTCTTGTATAGGGTTTAGAAATTAAACAGGGCATTAAATAAATTATTGAGTTTACAAACCTCAGTGTAAAGAGCAATTGAAAGAATGTAGGGTCTGAGAATGGCAGTACTTCTATTATGAAATCTGCATGAGGTTTTTTAATCCCTTTTTCTCTGTTCCTTTACTTGAACCCAATAAATCATTTTTAAAAGTTAGAATGTTTAGCAAATGCCTTTAAACCTCTGTGATACAGTACATTCTTACATGGTCATTGAGATGATCACTCTGAAATATATGCTTGGCAGCTAGTTAATAGGATTGGGTTTGAAAATTAAAAACATAAGTCTCATCACTAGATATTTTTTTTCTGGTAAAATCCTGTGACCTAGGATTTAATACTGGTTTAGAAATGGATGACTCTTTGTGGTAGTTTGAATGAGAAATGTCCTCCTTAGTCGCAAGCACTTGAATACTTGGTTCCAGATTGTGATGCTCTTGGCAGTTAAAGTGATGCAGTACTGGATGAGAAAGTGGGTTACTGGGGGTAGTGCCGTGAGATTAAAAGCCATGAAACACTTTCAGTTTTCTCTCTCTACTTCATGTTTGATGTATATGACGTAAGTTCTCTGCTTCCTGCTCTTATTGCCACAACTTGCTGCCATATTTCCCCACCATTATGGATTCTTAATACATCCGGAAGTATAACCCAAAATACAACCTTTTTGTTTTTCCTCAAGTAACCTTAGTCTTAGTATTTTGCCATGTATTTGTATACAGGAAAGCATCAAAGATATGGGATAAAAGTTGAAAGTTAATAACACAAATGAATAAAATAAATTCACAATTTGTGTTAAATAAAGTATTCAAGGTCTAAAGAGAACAATATATTGGAGAATTGGAGAAAATAGTTGTTTGAGTCTTGGGAGAGAGTTCTTTGGTAAAAGTACCTGCTGTGTAATGATTAGTTTCTATTTTTGGGTGCCCAAAGCCATGTAATATTAAATATTGTACCATGCACCTGTGACCTTATTATGGAAGATGGATTGAGGAGGGTCCTGGAAACTCACTGGCCCATCAGGATAGTGGAATTGGTAAATACTGAGTTCAGTGAGAGAAGCTTTGCTAATAACTAATATAGAAAATGATGGAATGAGAAACCTGTTGTTAGTCTTTGGCCTCTACATATACAGACATGAGCAGGAACACGTGCACATAGATATGGATACTCACTTTAGGGCATGCATGAGCAACATGCGTGTGCACACACACCACTTTCTTGAAAAAGAAAAGAAGAAAATAGCTGGTATAAAATAGAAAGATCTTTCCAATTTTGTTATATAACTATCAGACTTAGAACAGTAGAGAATATCGTTTCTCAATATATATAATTTGGTACAAATGCTGGAGCCTGGAGTTGTTTTTAAGTAACTGCAGCTGTATATGCTGCATGGAGTGTTGAGGTATCACTGCAAGCAAACATTCCATGCCTATGGGGCTGTGGGTATAAAACTCAGGCAGCAATGACTAGAACATGAAGAAGCATCACATAAAAGCAAAACAAAACTAAACCGAACAAAAACTTCTTTGGTATTATTCTGGTTTCAAATAACAAAAGGTAATTTTCATAGTTAGGGTTTACATTGTTGCTATAAATCACCACAACCTGAACAAATTTGAGAGGGAAAGGTTTGCTTTAGTTTATAATTCCACACCGCAGTCTATCATCAAAGGAATTCAGAGTACAAACACAAGACAGGTACATGTAGGCAGGAACCACAGCAGAAGTCGTGGAGGGACCTGAGTGCTTGGCCTTCATAGTATGTTTTCTTAGTGCAGTCCCTTCCCCCCCCCATATAAAAATGAGCTCCGACATCCCTCAGCAGTCACCGATTAAGAAAATGCCAGACAGGACCAATCATATGGAGGGATTTTTTTTCAATTATTGTTCCTTCTTCACAGATAACTCTAGCTTATGTCAAGTTAAAAAACAACAACAAAAGAGAGCTGAAACCTTGTTAATTTGAAATGCAAGTAAACATACATCTTCATCAACAGCCTTTTTTTGTGAAACATGATTAATGAAAACTCAGAGAGAAAAATTGGGATTCAACCTGAAGATCAGAAAAGCAAAGCACTCAGCCACAGGCTCTTACCTCTACCTCAGTCCAAAATGGTGATCCTGCCTCCAGAAATCTCAGAATGAGACTATGACTGATTGCTATTTCTTCTGCTTTTTATATTCATCTTTATGGCTGGGATTAAAGGCATGTGTTACCATTGCCTCGTCTTAAAGGCTGACCAGTGGGGTTGTTTTACTCTCTGGTCTTCAGGAAAGATTCATTTATTAAAATCCAAATGAAATGTCTCTACATTTTCTCTTTTGTCTAAAATACAAAAGACTATAAGTAGTACAAAAAAACTATGTTCAATAAGTACAGGCAATAAATTCATCAATAATTTCTACTCCATTTGCATTTGACAAATTCAGAGAAAATATTCCATATCTATCCCATCTTGGTGAGTACAAAGTCTTGTACCTAATTTACTTTCTGTCATAGCTTGTATTACCATCAAAAACCATATTTTGATATATCTCAACCTTATATGGTTTACATTTTTTTAGTAAATTTCTTTTCTGAGTATAGTAAGGAAGGTAGACTATGACTATAACTATCTACTCTTCAACTACATCAGCGACCAAAGAAGGAAATAATATTAACCAAGTAAGCAGTAAGTGTAAGCGGGCAACTTCCAAAAAATGTGAGTAATAACAGAAACAGCTGCCTGTCTGGACAGTCACCCAAATTTCTGCTGCAATCTGGAGACACTCATCTATGGCTATAGGCCTTGCATATCTACCAGACTTTACTGTGAAGCAGGATATTTTGTGTCCTGCTTGTCTAATTAGGACAGCATATTCTCAACAGTCAAGGCAGGGATTTTTTTTGCCCAGTGGTTAACCTTTGTCACAAAGTGACATGTGAAGTTTCTTCTATACCCATTATCTCCTCTGAAGTAGATTGGGGTTGCTAAGAGCAAACATGTCTCATTGTCATAAAAAATAAGAACCTAGGTTATTAAAATATCTTAAATGTCATATTCTGTAGATGTCTGAGTGCTTAATGATGATCTAAATATCCAAAATATATCTTTGTCTGACCTTGAAAACATATCTAATGTGACTACAAGTTTGATTATAATAGGTGACTAATACTATCCTATATTTCCTAATTATTCCAGACAGTTGGTAATAGTAATTTTCAAGGACTACATATTTGTGTTATATTGTTAAATGAATGGTGTAGGTTCATTTGATCAGGATTAGAAACATGTACAGTGTATTTTAACAAAAATAATCTCAAATTTATATCAATATACAAAATTTGTATACAATATACAAAATTTGTATACAATATACAAAGTCCAATCCAATGTAAAACACTGAAAATTAGTGCTTGCTTTTTAAAAGTAGATTCAATAATCTACATTTTTATCTTAGCATATCAGTATCTTCCCTTTTCAACAAGATCATATCTATATCATTTTTATTCTTTTTAGAGTAGATTCAATAATCTACCCTTTAATTCTATCATATCTATACCCCCACTTTTTTTCAAAACAAGAACCTTGAATCTAATTCATTTTGTTTAGCTTTGTTCTTGACCATTATTCCTATTAACTTGTAAACAACACTGTAAACAATGACAAACATCCATAATCCATTTTGGGGGAATGTAAGCGTAGTTTTCAAGGTTACTTTCTGCTGATTGGGGGCACTGATAATTTTTGGGGACCCAAAGAAAATTTAAGATTATGATCAAGTTTGACTGGAGTATTCTGTGAGGTTAGAACATCTCAGTGAGAAGCCTTGAAGCTGTTCTGGATATAGAAGTCAAACGAAACTGCAACAGAAGTGCTCTAAAACATTGGATCATCTGGGGCCATTCCTTCTTATTGGAGATTTTTTAGGGTGTCTTCCTTGATCAAACTTTATTTTTCTTAACACAGAATGAATCCACAGCTCTTATTTCCTGTGAAAACAAAAGGAAAATCTCTTCTCCAAAGTGACATTTTTTTACTGAAACTTTGAAATCAAGGCATTTTCAAAATATATAGTCATTTTCAAAATATATAGGTCCACCAGCATACATAATCAAATGTCTTTTAGCAGCTGTTGTTACTTTGTCAACAAACAATTCAAAGACAACACAATAACATACAGTATCCAGATTATCTGTGTATTTTCCATCTTTTAGGTATATGGAAGTTAATCCAGGGTGAATTGGCCTGGCAGTGCTAGAGCTTCTCCTGAACCCAGGTAGCTAGGTTTGAGTTCCAATTCTTAGAGCTGAAATTCCAATCCCACCTCTGTGCTGGGCTGGTGGTTAAAAACCTTCAGGCAAATGGCTTTTTTGCAACTTTTTGCCCCCAAAGTTGGGTGCCATATGATGCATAATTAATAAAATCTCAGAGACAAAAACTGAGGTTCAACTTGAAGGTCAGAAAAACAAAGAAGCCAGCCACTTGCTCTTACCTCTCTTTCAGTCTGAAATGGTGAATCTGCCTCCAGGAATCTCAGAATGTGAATGAGACTGAGATTTGTTTCTTCCCGTTTTATAATCCTCTCTAGGGCTGAGATTTGAAACATCCACCACTGGTATTAAAGGGCAAGCACCACCTGGTTTCTATGGCAAACTAATGTGGCTACTAGGATTAAAGGTGTGTGTTACCACTGCTTGGTGTTGACTAGTTGGACTGTTTTACTCTCTGATCTCCAGGAAGGTTTTATTTATTAAATTACTAATGAAATGCCACTACAATAATATTTCAGTATCAATCACACGTTGGAATATAAAAGTCCCACAGACTTTAACAATTCAAGGACATTAAAAGTTCAGTCTCTGAAATATCCAAAGACTCTCTAAAATATCCATTATCTCTTTAAAATTCGAAGTCTCAAAAAAAAACTTCAAAAATCTCTAAAAGTAGTCTCCAGTAAATTAAAAAATAAGTTGTGTAACCCTTATTTTACAAAGGAAGAGCGATGGCACAAGGAGGAGAGGTAAATCAAAGCAAAACCAGTCTAATCATGTAAAAACAATCAATACAGGATGTTGGAATTTACCCACCATCTTCTGAACTCCTCCAGTGACCTCCATTTCTTAAGCTTTGTTCTTGACCTTGCACATAGCTTATCTCTTAGAGACACACAAGCTCCTTGCCTACTGTGCCAGTGTCCTTCCTGGGCATCCCATGGTAGGTACTGGGTTCTCTGCCGCAACTGGGTGGCACCTTCACCGGTCGCCACCGCAGGGCTCTCTTCAGGGACTCTAACTCTACCACAGGGTTTCTAGCTGCAACCTTTCTCCATTATGCCATCAATCCTGGGACTTCTGCTGCAATTGATGCTGGAACTTCATCATTGGCTTCTCCTGACCTCTCTCAGCACAAAGTCTCATTTGCTCTTTATGACCCCTTCATGTCTTCAAAACTAGCACAAACTCAGAAAATTCTACAACAATACTCAGTTACATTGGCAGCACAAGGGTCAGCATTCGACCTAACTGTGGTACACCTTGTGTGTGCTGATCCTGGAACATTCCTCAGATTTTGTCTCAGTGGGGCCTGTATATTCCTAATCAGTTTCTGTCTTAGTTTGGAATTCTATTGCTGTAATAAAAAGCATCTTCAGTTGTAACTTGGTGCGGGAAGGACTATTACAGATTAGAGCTCCACATCACATATCAAGGAAGACAGGCAGAGAATCAAGGCAGCAACTAGGAGGTAGGAGCTGAAGAAGAAGTTATGCAAGCATAATAATGCTTACTATCTTGATCCTGGAGTGGTGCCACCAATAATAGGCTGGGCCCACCCACATCAATCACTAAAGAAGAAAATGTCGCATAGGCTTGCCAACAGTCCCATCATATGGTGGTATTTTCTCAATTGTGATTTATTCTTTTCAGACAACCCTAGTTTGTGTCAATTTGAAAACAAAACAACAGCAACAAAACACAGACAGAATACTAATTACCCGCACCCACAAAAGAAACTGTTCTTTTTTAAAAATTATTTATTTATTTTCTTATTAAAAATTTCCACCTCCTCCCCTTCTCCCACTTCCCTAACCCTCTCCCCCTGCCCCCTTCCTCTCCAGTTCAAGGAACAGTCAGGGTCCCCTACCCTGTGGGAAGTCGAAGATCCTCCCTGCTCCCCCCAGGTCCAGGAAGGTGAGCATCCAAACAGACTAGGCTAACACAAAGCCCGTCTATGCAGTGGAATCAAAACCCAGCACCATTGTCCTTGACCTCTCAGTCTGCCTCCACCATCAGTCACAGTCAGAGAGTCCGGTTTGATCACTTGCTCCATCAGTTCCAGTCCAACTGGCCTTAGTGATCTCCCTATTAGATCAATCACACCTTCTCAGTGGGTGGATGCCCTCCTCGTGGTCCTGACTTTCTTGCTCATGTTCTCCCTCCTTCTGCTCATCATATGGACCTTGGGAGCTCAGTCCAGTGCTTCAATGTGGGGTCTCTGTCTCTATCTCCATCCATCGCCAGATGAAGGTTCTATGGTGATATGCTTTCAGCCAGAGCAAGATATTTATTAGTGTGGCTATAGGATAAGGCCAGTTCAGGCACTCTCTCCTCTGCTGCCCCAGGAACAAACTGGGGACATCTCCTTGGACACTTGGGAACTGCTCCAGAGTCAAGACTCTTGCCAACCATAAAATGGCTCCCTTAATTAAGATATCTACTTCCCTGCTCCCACATCCACCCCTCCTTCATCCCAACCATTCCATTCCCTCAAGTTCTCCCGATCTCCTCTTATCCTCATCCCACCCCCACTCCCATGTTCCCAACCTCTGCCCGTTAATCTTGCCCACTTCCAATATCTAGGAGGATAACTATATGTTATTCTTTTGGTTTCACCTTCTTATTTAGCTTCTCTAGGATCTCATATTATAGGCTCAATGTCCTTTATTTATGGCTAGAATCCACTTATGAGTGAGTACATACCATATTCATCTTTTTTGGGTCTGGGTTACCTCACTCAGGATAGTGTTTTCTATTTCCATCCATTTGCACCCAAAATTCAAGATGTCATTGTTTTTTACCGCTGAGTAGAACTCTAAAGTGTATATGTGTCACATCTTCTTTATCCATTCTTCTATTGAGGGGCACCTAGGTTGTTTCCAGGTACTAGCTATTACTAATAGTGCTGCTATGAACATAGTTGAACAAATGCTTTTGTAGTATGATTTTCTTAAAACATCTGGTTTCCTATCATATTGTTGACAATAATGTAAATTTGTAAAACCATTATGGAAATCTGTATAAAGGTTAACAGAAGAAATCAAACAATTATTTTATGGTATGACAATTCTACAAATAAATACATGAGGCAAAGAAATGAAATTAGCATATCTGGTACAGAAAACTCCCATGTTTTCTGTATTATTGATCACAATTGCCAAGAAGTGGCAACAATTTTAAGAGTAGATAAAGAAATGAATATATGAAGTAGAGTACTATTCAAACATCTAAAGAGAATTTTTTTTAATCTGTGATCATATTAAAATGGCCTGGTAATGCTTATGTCATTAAAAGGCCAGGTATACAAAGAAAAATGCCACATTATATCTGTGTATAAAAAGTGATGACATATAAACTGTGGCTCCTGGAGAATGGGGTTAGTATGGGGTAAGAGGAGATGGAAAGGGTCCCTGTAAGGGTTATTAAAATGATCTGTTTACTTTAATCCTGTATCCTTTTGGCGCAACTTTCATAACCCTACCAGACCTACCCGGGCCTGCCCCTACTGAATCACGCCCTGTCCCGGGTAAGCCCCCTGGCCCTTCTCTCCTTCCCTTTAACCGACTGGTTCAAAATAGACGCCTTATATAAAAAAATGCAATCATCGAACCCCGCTCAATGCCTGTGTTAATGGAGAAAAAATAAATAAATAAAAAAAAAAAAAATAACTCCTGTAATCACAGATTAAATGCACACTACTCTTCTGATGGAGGGAAGAAAGGAATTTGAAAATCTTTAATCACAAAGAAACTATAAATAGTTGAGGAGATTGCTATTTTAAGCTCGTATAAAAGTTGTACTATGTATTCACATATCAAACACCACATGTACAGATAACCACCGTGGGACTACCCAGTCATCTCCTCGATAAGCTATTCAAATCAATTCCTTCACACACATCTATTATATTGGTTCTGTTTCTCTAGATAACCCACTAATGCACTACCTTATCTTGTATTAAAGAGCCAGATCTAAATGAATTTAAGACAACATGAATGTTAAAATGGGAGATATCAGAGAATTCTTCATTGCTTTATGTAGGCATTTTTTAAAAGAATACATCACACAAAATCTCAACAAGAAATGATGAACACACTGAATAAGTAATGGCTTTGGTTTAAGCTTTATTACGATAATCAAAAGAAAGATAAATCATGTTAAGTGACAACTTTATTTTATAAAACAATGAAGACTATTTTATATAATACATCCTTTGTAGACCTAAAAGACTAAAAGTCAACACAGAGTGTTAGAGGGAAGGCAGCTCTACTATTAATCACAAAAACAGGAGCACACTCAGATAAAGCCTGATGCAATTTTATTCTGTTTTTCTCAATGCTACACAACAGCTGTGAAGTGTCCCTTTCTTTAATGACTATTGCTTCTTTGTCAGTGACACCCTAGAGACATTTTGCCTGTTCATCTATTTACTAGTGATGTCTAATCAGTAAGCTGCCTTTGCACTGGAACAAAGCCTCATTTTTTGTTACTCTCTTTCCAAAACCTACATTTGAGATGCAGACTAATCAGAACTGACTCATAAGCCCATTATGGTCACATTGGAAATATGGCAACAGATGCTCAACCTTAGAGGAAATGGTTTCCTAATCGTTTCTATAGAGTGATATTTTATACTACCCATGGAATTCTTTTTCTTGCATTATCAATTCAATAAATCTGTTTTTGTCCAGCTATGTGCTCATATCTAGTAGTCTTTGATTCATTAGGTTCTTGCAAATAATAATCACTAAAGTTTAGCAATAAATATGTGTAGTAGAAGAATATTAACTAAGAAAGTGTGACTAGTGTTGGATAACTCATTATAGATAATTCATCACTAAGAAAGACATATTTTTCTTCTCTTGGAAGTCAATATTTGTCTATAGTTCTTCATCAAGGTTTGGACTCTTAATGAGATTTTTTTGTTTAATCCATGTTGACATTGGTAACATGGTAACATACCAATGTGAGCATCTATGTTGACACTGGTAATAGGATTGTCACTGTTCAGGTCTTTTTTAGGTAAAATTATTGTTGAGATTTTCATGTGTACTCTGAAGTAAATATCTGTATTCCACTAAGTCTGTTTAGCATTGTTTACATGTATATGTAATTGGTAGAACTGATTGTGGATTGTGAGAGAATAATAATTAAACAGAAAGAAACCATGAATTTGATAGGGCATCAGTGGGAGGGACACAAAGGGACTTAGATCAAGGAGAAATAGGGGAAATAATGTAAATATTGTACCCATCCAAATTAAATAGAAAAAATAAATAATTATTCAAGATAACAGTGTATCAGAATAGGATGCAAATAGGTATACAATCCACAAATACCTAATTTTCAAATATATCCATGAACATACATGGGAAAACATGTCTTCAACCTTTTCTGAAGAAGTCTAAATCGCTGCAACCATATTTTTATGATGATATTCAGCAGTATATTCACACCTACTGTTTACTTGTTCATAGAAGTCTTACTTTACAATATCAATATGTGTGTCACTGAAAGTTTACACCTACATTGCCAATACCACAGGTAGAGGTAGCATGTGACATAATCTTGGTCAGTTCTAGGTGGGTCTACTAGGTCATGATTCAGGCAGAACCATAGTTTTGCACCTTCTTCATCATCCATGTGTATGACTCTACTAAAATGAGTTTTTACAGGTGTTTTGGAACCACATGTTAAGTTTTTCTATATTAGCAGAGAGAAAAATGTTGGTTTCTGTATCCATGTATATAACACCCAGTACTAGAATAGACACAAGAGCAATATAATTAACTTCTGTTAAAATGTTGACAATACACATTAGAAAAAGAAAACTGAATCTTAGCTTTAATGACCTCACAAATAGATTAGTGGACTTCTTCCAAATACTGCTTTATTCTCCTACTGTAAGTTACTCCTGACAATATTTAATCGATGTGATAAGAAATAATAACTGGACGGTGTAGAGATGATATTTTCATTCATACGCTTTGATTGTTTTTTCAAGTTTAACATTACAAACCATTTTTGAATAAAAATATCACAAATACTATTTGAAAGATGCAAATCACATAGCTTCTATTCTGAGGTGCACAGTGTGGTAGAATAAAAGAAACTACAGTGTAGCTTGTACTAATCTGACTTTCTTCTTTGCCAGGGGCTCTACCTTGTCAAGAAAGTTGCCAGTTTCTCATTTGAAAAATAAGGATAAATCCTAACAGGATAGATGAGAAATGGACATAATGTGTATGATTTCGCTATTTAGACCTGGTGATATCATGATGAATGAGTATTAACTAGATTAAGTGACTGTTATCATGGATGTGGTATTAGTAAGTGAATATATTTGAGGAAATGAGTGAAAGGGTGAGAAGATCAAGGATTACATATTTTAAATCAAATGAGCCAGTAAAATAAATGAGGACATTTTGATTCCTGGCATTATCAGGTAATTCCATGTTGAAATTTTCTTCTGAGATACAACAATAGATTTCAGGAAATAGACTAATGTCATTATAATACCTAATTTCAGTTTCAAATATCATTTAAACTAATGCCTGTAACAGCTTATCAAATTAATATTATTTAAGAATATGTGCTAGCTCACTGCACACAATTTGTCTTACATCAGTGATCAATAAATATACTTCTTATCTTGAATTTTTATTAGAATTAACAATAATCATACAGGACTATCTCCTCAAGCATATATATTTATTTTTTAAAAAATAATACATATGACATGCATAAAGCTTAAGAAACATTTTCTCTTTGGTTTGCTTGCAATTTAAAAGACACCAGTGTTTTTTAAAACTGGATAAAAGTCTCTGTGTTTAAGAGCATTTGTTCTGGAATTGTACCCAAACTCAGTTCTCAGTACACTCACATGACTTACTGCTTTCTGTAACTCCAGTTCCTAAGGATTCAACACCCTGCCCTGACACCTTTGGAGAACTAGAGAGACATTATCTTGATATAAGTAGTTAGAAAGTGTTGACATACTTTCCTTGAAAAAAGTCAAGTAAAGAGAATTCTAAATATATTTGAGCACACTCCAACAAAACAAAATGAGAATCTTGGGACCTCAGCTTCTTCAAATCACAAAATAGTTCTGAAAATGTGTTTTCCCAGGTGTAGCAGGTAGACATGTGATTACTTCAGATTAGTCATTGTTGTGTGCTATTTATATTTAATTTTTTAAATATTATTTGTATGTATTTGTTATTGTATACAGCTTGAACTTATAAGAACCTTACTCATGCGATCTTTCTAAACACTCAGATGATAAGTTGTCTGAGGCTATGCGTTACTATAGTTAATGCACAAGACTTTAGTCTGCATCTTTTGTTAGCTCCATTCTCTGAAGGCTTGCTCCTCTAGAGTGGAGACAATAAACTGTCTCAAATTATATATATACTTAAATATTTAAAATAATATTTTAAAATAAAATTTTAAATATATGCTCTTCAGTATATGGGTGAAGTCAACAAGATTGTAAAACTAGGCAATTGGCACAGAATATTTTGTTTTCTGTTATTGATATACTGAAAAGAATAGTTCAGAGAAAAGTGATTATCATTAGTTGAGAATATGTATTTAGTTGTTAAAAGAACACAATCCGTTCAAATTCTTTATTACATACCTTAATGAACATATCATTTGAGGAGAATAAAACTTTCCCTTTTCTTTTTTATCTCTTTTTTTATTTTTTACTTCTTTTAATTAATTTATTGTTTTTATTTACTCTTAATTATTTACTGTTTTATTGAAAATAGTCTTCTCTCATAAATATTTCCCAACTAGGTCCCTGCCCTCCACTCCTCCTAGCTACTTCCCACTTTTCCCTTCTTCAATCATCAACTATTCATGTTTGTATGTGTATGGGTATATTTTTGTGTGTGGAAGCATGAAAATGTATATCAGTGCACAAATGACTGAAGGATATCCTCAAGGGTTGTACTCAGGAATGGCATCCACTTCCCCTCTTTTAAGGCAGTGTCTCACATTATGTTGGATCTCACAAATTAAACTAGCCTAACACTAGACTGACCCAGTGAGTCTTAGAGGTCCTCCTATCTCTGCCTCCCCAGAACTGGGATTGCAAGCATATACCACTCCTGATAGATTAAGAGTTGCCAATCTGAGTTTCTTATACTTTCAAGGCAAGCATTTGCATTTGTATATTTATCTATATCTATATGTACATATATCTATAACTATATATGTATATATACAGATAACCCCAGAAAAATATGTTTAAGGTAATCTATTACATTTTAATAATTTTAGAGATGCTTCCATGTGAAATACAGTGGACAGATCCTCTGTACTCTGTGACATATTATAGAGCTGTAGCATATCATTACACAATTATTCAATATACTGACAAGGAAGTCACAGTCATTTCCATCCCCCACCTTACCTTCTAAGTATTCTCTGGAAACAACTAAGTCCTTCTCCATTTCTAAACTCTTTGTTCCAAGAACACTAGGAGAATTATCTAAAATGTAATTTTTGAGGATTGACCATTTATACTTAGTGTAATTCTGTGAAAGTTCATTAAGATTTCTTCCTGTATCAATAGCCTCTCATAGTAGTCTATGATGTTAAAGTTAGAGAATTACACTCTATTTAATCTATTTAAATCTATTGAAAAATATTTCAATATTTTCAGATTTGGATCATTTCATGTAAAATTATTTTAATATTTATATATCCAAATATGTCTACAGTTCTTTATTTCTCCAGAATAAATCCCCAGTTCTTGATTTTTAATTGTTAAAAAGCAAAACAAAACCCCTTTAAAATTGCTATGATCTTTTACTTCATTATCACTATTCTTCTGGAAAAGAAAACAAACATTTCTATTTTCGTCATTAGCATAAGTCAGCATATTAGATACTATATTTTAAGGATCTGTTATTTATCTACTATATTTAAATGAAGCTGTTTATATCAAAAACAATAAAATTATGATAGACAGATGATTAACTGAGCAAGCACACTCACTTATAAAAATGGTTATAAACATCCCAAGTCATATAGTATCCTCAAATTTTAAAACAACATTTAGTACAGTAATTTATGCATTTTCATTCACACATAGTGATAGAATAAAATAACAGGGTAAATAATAGACCAGCAAACAGTGACTAAAACATTCCATCAGAATCCACTGTTGGAGGGGAGCAAGAGGAGGGGATGGATGGAGAGAAAATACAATCCTCTGTTCAAGTCTAATTTATTTGAGTTTCAAGCACTTTTCTACAAAATAAATTTTTGCATGCAAAAAGTTGGGCCCAATTTCTTTTACAGAAAATGAGATGATTGTCATTAAGGTAAATTACTTTATTCATTAATTTTACATTCCAGAAATTTTGCTGATTTCTAATATTAGAAGTGCTCTATTATAATTGAAACTTTTCTTCTGGATAATGGTTTTATTTTGATTACATCATTTGAGGAGTAAGAATGCAGCTCACAAGGAATCACACTTCTCATTATATGCTTTAAAAATATCTTTTTAGTTAAATACAGACAACAGTGAATAATTGCACTGAATATTGGTTTTACTGAGAAGAATTTTTGCCAATGTTTTTGCTAGATTTTTACCCCATGAGACACTTTAATAAAATTTTCATGGTTCAGATTTGTGTTTCAAAATCAAAGCTGACAATATCACTGTGACTTAAATAACAAGAAATATGGAAATGCTAAAGGAAGTTATTTATATTTATAACACACTCAGTATTAGTTTCTTTTATAAATGTTTGCTTGACTGGTCTGGCTTTCTAAAACCTACTCTTTGTCTGGAGTTACCTCTGGTGCTGGATAGTCTGCCTTCTGACCTTTATCTCTAGGAACACAGTGAATCCTCTCTGAACAGCAAGAAATAAAGCCAGTTTTCACTCAGATATACATTAGTTTCAAGCATGCTTTCTTGGTAAAAGTTGTGTAGGCATTAGAAGAGAGCCGAACAGGTGACCTCTTTACTCTCAGAACACTTTGGTAAGGTACAGTTTGGGGCTAAAAGCCTCAGGGTACTTTGACATTTCACCTTGGTATTTCCAAGCTTATTTTATAACAAATATTTCTTTAAATAACATTTATTTCACATAAATTCTCTAATGTTTAACAAATAAATATTCAAAGTAATAATTGGCAATGTAAATTTAATGATAAAATAACCCATTAAGATTATTGTTTCAATTCTAATATTCTACTAAAATATTTGAAATACTTACTTCTATGGATTATGTCAAATTTTCAAAATTTCTATGGAAAAATATCTTTTTTCTTAGATGGAATTTTCTTTGTTCACTTAAGTCATTATTTTCTTTAAAGTTAAAGTTAAAATCTTCCAGCTTTGGCACTGAAGCTTTCTTTTGGCAGTGGTCAGTAGATATGGGTATCTATAACTCTTCAAAATCCTGAGAATAAGCCATTAATGACTGGTTGGACCTATGTAATAAATATACTTTATATACATATTATATATAAGTTTATATACATACACATACACACACATACATACATACCCCTCTCCTATATGCTACCCAAGGCTCTGGTAACATCATAGAGGGAGTGGAAACAACAGAACTGGAGGATGGAATAGTTTGTGATAGAATGTTTTGTGAGCATGACATAATAGTTACTTTCATGACATCACTGCAGCTGTGATTATATATACAAGATCTACACGGGTTTAACCTGACTATACTCCATCAGACATACTAATTGGATTCAGGAGTTACTGAAATCATAAGAGGATATACATATGAGAGGAAGATTGTTATGGTTTTGGTCCCTTTAAGAGACAAGCCATGCCCACTCCCTCCCCCATCCACTGAGGCAGGCTGATCTTCAGCTTCTGGCCTGAGCTTGCTCTCTTTTCCATCTTCCTCTCAGAGAGGCAGCTTCGCTTCTGCCTCTCTCCCCACTTTTCTGCTTCCCCCTTCTCTGTCTCTTTCTTTTCTTCTCTCTCTCTCTCTCTCTCTCTCTCTCTCTCTCTCTCTCTCCCCTTCACTCTTTCCCCTCCACAACCCCCTGAATAAATATTCAACCTCACTCTGCAAGTCATGTCTATCCATGTCTCTGTCTCCTGCCCACCTGCCATGTGTCTCCCTGCCTGGGACCAGCCACCAGCCATTGCTCAGGGACAGGCAGCAGTCTCTGCCTGGGGCCCACTGCCTGCTGCCACATGGCCCGCCACCACTGCTCTGAGACCATCAGCCGTCTCTGCCTGGAACTGGCTGCTCCTACAGCCCTCTGTCTGCCACCACATGGCCTGCCACCACTGCTCGGGCCACCACTCTGGGACCGGCAGCCTGCAGCAGTCTCTGCCTGGGACTGGCTGTTCCCAGGGCCCACTGTCTGCCGCCACATGGCCCGCCCCCACCATTTGGGACCTACAGCATTTCTGCTGCCTACTGCTGCCGGGGATCTTGAAGCATTTTTTTAAAAAGAATATTAAGTGTATACACTGTCTAGACATTATAGGATGAATAGGAGGGAAGAGTTGCAGATAGGTTTGACAAACATATATATGCTTGTATATGTATGCAGTGTTGTTAAAGAATAAGTAAAAACTAGTTTGAAGAAATAAAAATGTGTAACATAGCAATTTATGATTTAAAATGAAATCATAAAGTAAGGCTATAATTCAGAATTCTGCCAAACTCCATTCCTCTATTTATGTTTTTTTCAGAGACAAGCTTCAACAAAAATACCACTTACCAGAGTTGGGGCATGGGGATTAGAAAAATAGTAAAGAGAAAGAAGATGTGAGTGAAAATAATAAAACAGAAAGCATAGAGTAGTACCAGGAGGGAGTTCCAGTGAGTACTAAGTTACCCACATTTAATTTCCATTTGCTTAAAATACCCTGACCCTAAAAGGTTGGAATAGGACAAAAATCTTCATTAACATGATACAAGAAAATGAACATACTAGTTGAAGGTGGGGGCTATATTCATAGCTAAACATTTGTTGATAGAGCAAGACAAGGAACACTTACACCCAAGACCAAACAATTCTGTAGACAACTACCTGGATAGAATCCATTGTTATCTCCTTATGGGAGTAGAAACTTAGTTGGATCCTTAAACTTTTGTTTTGAGTAGAAACTGATCTACATCTCTATTCTTGAAATACAAGGGCTGAATATTAGCCACACCTGTTGAAAATAACCTTAAGACAGCAGAATTCTCTGACCTAAATCTAGGTGGGACCTTTGTTTGAGGTAGAAACAGAAATAATCTTGAATGAACAGAAGTAAGTTCCAACTCTCTGAATTTTTGTCAGCATGGAACGGTAACAACTTTGAGCAACCTGAAACTCTCTGACCTTCAGACAAGGCTCAAATAGGCTCACATTTTGGAGCCTCCACATGTGTTCAGTTCACTTAGTGATGTAGGAAAGAGCTTACAACAGATGAAACATTTTCATCCTATGCTGCACTTCCTGCAAAACAGCTACAATGGAGAAGGCTTGAGCTGTGGTCCTCAGATGAACCACTAATGGGAAGCATGCCAGGTGCCTCATTGCCCAGAGAACGGTAATGAAATGTATCAGCACCTGCAGCTTCCATCTGCAGAACACATTTCATTCTACCCCAGAGCCCTCCTGGAGAAGAGTGCTGGAACTCACATTTGCTGACCTGTCTGACTACTGCAGTTTCCCTGATGCTCTTTTAGGGTTATCCACACTAGCAACAGAGAGGATGCTAAGAATTCCTATATGTTATGCATATTCATTCTACATCATTACTGTGCAACAGAAATTTTGTAATAGTTGCTTGAATTCCCAAATTAATTTTATGTTCACAAAACCCCCAAAGTCACAATATTTCAACAGAAGAAAAGTTTAAATACTTTTAAACCAAAGTTCAACCAGGTTCGTATTTTATGAAAAATATTTAATCATGTTCTCTGAGGAAAATGTAACAGACATAAGTCTAGCAGACTTTGTATTGCTTGGCCCAATAATGATGAAGGTTCACAGCTGTGTCTCTCACAGGAAATGACCCTCTGAGGCTGGAGATAACCTTGCACTAAATGCTACCATTTTTTAGGAAGCTTCTTGATCACAATTACTAGGAAGTGAACCAGTACAAAAACAGTCTAAAAGTTTTTCAAGCTTCAGAGTTCCATGCAAGATCAGAACCTTCACAGACTTTCAGAGTACAAGTAAAACATTTCTACTCAACTTTGCTTTCTTCATTAATTTTTTTCTGCAATTGTTACTCAATGAAACCTCACTATGAAATTTTCTACATCACTATTCTTCTTTTGCCAGAATGAATAGCTACCTGTTCATTATTATTAAAACATAAACTGTTTATTTTCAAAAACAAATACCTTGACTAAGAGACTTGACAGATGTCAAAATAAAACAGATTCATGTTGTGGTACTGTGTATTTGGATTTTTACCATAACTCTTGTCTTTTTTAATTACCAATACCATATCCTGTCTATCAAACCCAGAAGGAGATATCCTTCCACAGACATTTGTCTTAGCTAGAAAATTGATGGAGACATGGTTTATCTGTGCTTTAGTTTATGTTAGAGGAAAGCTATTGATTGATGAGAGAATATTTTAGAATCTGTTCTGTTGGCAGAAGTAAAAGTGGATCATGTGTCTTTAAGACAGTGTGTTGCTTAGCAACTTTTACAAATCAAGCCAAATCTTCAACTTATTTTTACCAACTTAATTGAAACTTAATCATGTGTCGATTTTTTATTCATCAAAAATTTTCTACAGCTATTCAGTATTATTTTCACAAAATTTTCAACATTTTACCATCACAAGATATCTCCTAAAACTTGAATTAAGAAGTTATCCATAGCTTTAATTTTTAAAAACACCCATGTTCATATTAACTGTCTTACTACTAATATTACAATTTTACAATGTGCAAACATAATTAATGTCCTATGTTTGAATTGCTTTTTGACTTAGAGTATCTTCCTGAAACAACAGCCCAAATTTTATCAATGCTGAAACTTTGACAACCCTGAATATAATTATCAATAATTAACTTGTAAGAGCTACAGCCATGAATTTTATTTGTATTTAAGTTTCTCCAAATATTTAGTAGTGTATAGGCAAGCAAAATGTCCAAGTTTGTGATGAAGTAAAATCTATTTAATGAGTCGAATATATGTTAATAATCAAAGATTTGGGTAAGATATTTGAATATTTATTATAGTTTTAATGTAAAAATTTACCAGGTGCTATTTCATAATAACTTACTTTGATCATGCTCTAGATTGCATGAAAAGACAAATATTGTTCTTAAATTAAAGGTGTAAAATAAACACTGAAGTACTAATGACAAAATTTCCTAGGTGCCACATTTTAAATCATAACCCATTGTTTTTATTTAAGTATTGTGTCAAGCAGTGACTCCCATGTATGAAGCTTTATCCTGTGCATGAAGCATCGATTCTATGGGTGGTACATAAAAGAGTGAGCAACAAGTGGTCAAAATGTAGAGGATAAGTTACTAGAAGATCATAATGCCTGCTGCTAGATAGTTTCACTTTAATATGAAAGAAAAATTGTGCCCATTGAATCTGAACAATTGGGTGCATGATCAAGACCTGCATAATGACAAGACCAATTGACATGACAACATGGGTAGTGGAATTCTCATAAATCCCCACTTTAGATGAAAAGATATAGACAATCAATGGCTACTGAGAATGGGGCAATCAATTTTGTCTGGGAGGTTATCCAATCCCAAGAGGTTCGTCCAAAAGACACACACACACACACACACACACACACACACACACAAAATACACCAAAAATATATAAGGAAAATATCATGGCTTTCAGAAGGAAAGAAAGAGTTTGGGGATTTGGAGGGGTAGATAGATGTGATGAAATGATGTGAGCACAATAGTTACATATTATAAAAGAATCCGTGAACTTCCAGTGACTTGTGTCTGTATTGGTTTCTATGTCTCCTGTTCTCAACAATAACTGTGCAAATGCCCAAGTTCTAGCCAACTACCCGAGACTATGTTGGTGTCTGGAGGCCATCTTGCTACTTTGGCCGTACTGATATGGGTGGTCTCTGCTGTCACATAGAGCCATGGATAAAAGGATATTGAATCCACTTTTAGACCAAAATGCTATTACTACCAAATATTTTACATTGGCATTGATTTTTGTATATTAATACAAATTTAAGGTTATTTTTGTTCTAGTAAATATAGATTTCTACTATGGCTCAAAATATTGTATGTATACATCTCATTTATGAACATAATGTAAAAATATAGTTTTTGAAAGCTATTATTATATACCATTTAGTATAATTAAAAAACACAGGTTAGTATTTTATAATTAAAAACAAATTTGTTTTCATTTTAGGTATGATTTCTAGGTCAAAGATATGTTGTTGATAGATAGATGGTCTTGAAATATATCAGATATATACAGAAAATAGAATTTAAAATGTTTATAATATAAGAATTTTTATCACAGTGAGATTCTTCTGATTCTGGCAGCACTAATCTACTTCAAAAAAAAAAGATGATTGACATTGAAGAACCTCAATATTGAGTTTGCTTTCTTTGTCAAAAAGTTAGTCCTTGGGCAAAGAAACTACCCTTATTTTGACTGTTGACAGTATGTTGTCCAAGTTGGGCAAGCAGTACATTAAAGAAAGTGACTGTTGAACTTTACTAAGACAAGGTAGAACAGTACTACAAAATTCCTGTTTCACAGAAAAGTTTGTAAGATATTCTAGGCCTACATGCTGAAGATGGATGCCCCAGCAATGCAGAGCAATCTTGGATGGCTGTCCAGGCATCTGTCTCTGTCATTTCAATTGTATTAAAAGCTGTTTGCTCTGCACTTCCTGTTTACTCAGGTAATATAGCCTTCTCAGGTATCTGATGAAAATGAAGATGAGGTAATTAGAGTTTTTTTTAACCAAATTTAGAAAAGAAAATTACCTAAGAAACTTAAAATGTATAAGATTGAAAGACAGAAAAGCTTAAATTGATTATCTAAAATATTATTGAGGTCACAAAGATAGCTTTGGGTTGGTAATACAAGTTAAGATAGAAAGTGAATTAGGTATAAAACTCAGCGTTCACAAGATAGGATAGATAATACAGTACTTTCTTCAAATTTACCAAATACAAATGAACTATGCAGTGCAAATGTAATTCTTGCATGATAATTGTTCTTATTGTGTACAGTTTTACTTTGATAGAGGTAAAATTTTTCCTTTTTGCTTAAACAAAATGTAGAAAGTGTTGTGGGATATTTGTACACACTGTGAAGACACGTGGCTGTGATTGGTTTAATAAAGAGCTGAATGGCCAAATGTATGGAAGGAATTTCCAGGGAGAGAAAAGAAGAGAAGGAGAAATCAAGGAGCAGGAGAAACCAGGGAACATAGAGAGGAAATAGGAGGTGCAGGATAGAAGAATGGTAACAACACATGATAGAATATAGACTAATATAAATAGGCTAATTTAAGTTATGATACCTAGTAAAGAATAAGCCTAAGCTACATGCCAAATACTCACAATTAATAAGAAGTCTCCATGTCATTATTTGAGAAGTGACATGTGGGATAGAGAAAGAATACATCATGATTCTGATGATGTTGGTGTCTGTGTTGATGTCTATGAACTGTTTTACCTCAGGGTGTCATAGGAATCATAGTTATTGGAAACCAAAAACTGTGAAAAGACAGCCCCACCCTCTACCAACTCTAGGATAACTGGCCCTGCCCCTCACTAGACACTGCAGCAGGAGAGATGGTCTCAACCCTCATGGAAGAACTAGCCCCAACCCACGTTACCAGTGATAGAGAGCTAGCCCCAATGGCATGGACTTAGGAAAGCTGGTTCTACAACTCACCTGAGTCCCAGCAGCTCAGGAAGAACAGGTCCAAAGCCATCCAGAGCCACCTTGCGTTGGCCCACCCTAATATATACCTGATCTGTGACATGCTGAAGCACAGAAAGGAACTGGTTCTACAGAAAGATAGACATGATAGTCACAGGATCTCCATGACTGGGGACAGCTGCAGGATGTCTGAGAGTTTTGTTGAGGGTCCCATGACGATGGTGTGCTAGAGGCATAGAATCAGACCAATGACTCATGGCATTGGGCATTTGTCAGTGGCGCTGAATGAACCAAAAGGTATAACTTTAAAACACCTCAGTTCTCATTGTTACTAGGACAAATGAAATGGTGTTGGAGAGACAGGTAAAACAGAGGAGCAAGAAGTTTTTTGTTTGTTTATTTGTTTTGTATAATTAATTTTGGGAGTTGTTATAATAATGAAGGATGGTTATGGAGGTATGGGTAGGTGGTTGGGATTGGGGTTCATGGAGTAAAAAACCCAAAGAATCAATAAAGAATTACGTTATTAAAGCTGGTCAGTGGTAGCACACACTTTTAATCCCAGCACTTGGAAGGTAGAGACAGGCAGATCTGTGAGTTCAAGGCCAGCCTGGCCTACAGAGCAAGTGCCAGACAGGCTACAAAGATACCCATGAAACCCTGTCTCAAACAAGAAAAAGAAAAAAAGAAAAACAAACAAACAAAAAGAATTATGTTATTAAAAGAACTCTAAAGCATTGAATAAAGATATCTTCTGGACTTACTTTTTAATGAGTTGAAGGAAGCAATATAAAACTAAATAATAATAAAAGTGTTGATCATTTATAAGGAGAGAGATAGGCCTATCAAATGATAAAGATTTGACATCAATAATATAGAACTGAAAGGAAAGAGGAGATAATAATTTCATTAAAGTTCTTAGTCAAAGAGAGAGATAGATAATGCAGTTTGAATCATTTGAGTGCTAGTAATCTATTACAAGACCAATAATTAAAAGATATTCAAAGGTTCTTTAATCTGAAGAGATCAATACTTGGGGAAATGATGATCTGACTCCCTAGAATACAGTAAGTGATGGAAAGTATGACAGGAAGATATGGTAGAAAATGAGGATACTCATGACTGAGATTTGGGAAGTCAAGGTAAGATTTTAAATTTAATTTGATTATTGAGTAAAATTTTCATAAAGGTTTATGAAGTACCACAGTAGAAAAAAAATTTCCCATCATTGCTGCCATAATTTGTTTCTTATTGTCATTTAAAGAATTTATCACTTTATCTTAAGAAATATAAGAAAGATATGAGTTTTTGTTTTTCTATGCCCTCACCAAATGTAATATTTAATTTAATTTTAGATCCATTTGAAGAGAATAATACTGTGACATTTTGTACTTTAATTATTATTTCTTCATGATAAATACAGTTAGCAAAACTTCAAGTTCATTTAATCCATCTGTATATTTTCACTGTGAAGTATCCTTCAGCTGTTCTTTACATTATTCTCATTTTTACTTTGTCATTTAGTAGGAAAGGTTAATAACATACTGTAAATATAACTATCACATGTTATATATACATATATGTTATGTTTCTGTTGTTGTATCCACTAATTTTCTCTCTGTTATAATTTTCCCATTCTTTCTTTAGTGTAGTTGATTCTCATTACATAATATTTGTTTATTTCTGTATAAAAATACTATACTATCTTCAAAAGATACTAGGTATTACTAGAAAAAATACTTTCTGATGCATTGTGGTGATTTGAGTGAGCATAGTTTCCCATAGACTCATATATTTGAATGTTTGGTTCCCCACATGGTAGATTGTTTAGATAAGATTCAGAGGTGTGGCTTATTTCATCAAGTATGTCACTAGGAGTGGCTGTTGACTTTTCAAAATCCCATAGGATTCCCAGTCTGGCTTTCTCTGCCTCCTGCTTTTAAATCAGATATAGGCTTTCAGCAACTCTTACAGTTTCATACTTGTTTACCTATGGTCAAATTCCCACCATAATAGTCACAGACTCAGTCTCCCAAATTGTAATCAATCCCTCAGTTAACTGTGTTCTTTTATAAGTTACCTTGGTCATAGTATCTCATCATAACAATAGAATAGTAATTAAGACACCCATGTTTTGCTACTCTCTTTACAAGAGACTGACTCTGAAAGTTGTCTAGCTGTCAATCACTGGGTGAATGGATATAGAAAATGTGATATATATACAATTTCAAATAAAAAAATATGAAATTCATTGGCAAGTGGATATAAGTTGCAACACTTGTTCTGAGTGAGAATACTCAGAC
Source organism: Microtus agrestis (assembly GCA_902806775.1). NCBI lineage: Eukaryota > Metazoa > Chordata > Mammalia > Rodentia > Cricetidae > Microtus > Microtus agrestis. Next base: position 361,079 of record CADCXT010000555.1, read on the forward strand.
TGAAACAGAGAAGTGTCACATGTTTTGTCTGATTTGAGGATGTAAGCTTTCAATTATTAGATGTGTCTGTCTCATTTGGAATATCTACATAAGTCAGACAATTAGTAAAAACAGGTGGAGGAATGGCTTTCACGGGAAAGAAGTAAATGCAATGATACAAAGAGGCAAGGGAATAAGAGAAGAGAAAGGATTAAATAAAGTGGGTGTTTAGAGAGTAAGGTAGAAGAGGGAATTGCAAGGAATAACTAACACAAAAGACCTAATGGGAAAATCTTATGAAAAACATTTGCATGGAAGATCCCTAAAATGTATAATTACACATACACAAGTAGACTTCAGGCAAGACTGTTTCTACAGTTCACTACAAGAAAACAAAGAAGACAATATCAAGAGTGATTTATCTCTATTGGAATTGTTTGTCAGTGAGAACTCATCAGCCTCCAAATATTATAGGATATTGTCATTACTCTTGTTTAGGCCTAAAAACTTAATGATAATAACCATACTGATGATGATAATTGCATGCCTGATTTGTAAATATGAAAAAATCTGACTGGTATTGATGCAGAAGCGTCAAGTCTCCTGGCTCAATGGTTTTTAAAGTACTTGAATCACCACATATGTTACCAAAGGTGCAAAGTAATCTTCAATATCTCCAGGTATGAATTCTGTAAGATATAATAACAACCTGCCTGAAAGGTATGCTTATGTGTTAATGAAATGAATATTGTGTAAGTATCAAGACACTTTCAAGGCTTGCTTCACAAAATGTATCACAAACTTTGCAGTTCTTGTAATGATGAACTTATGACTGGACAAGTCTTTGGACCTGGTAAGAATCTACCACTATTACTCTCTTAGTGGAATATAATCTGACTCACTACAGCTTTCAGTAATATTCATAGATTTAGTGGATCTCTCAAACCTCATTAGAAAACTCCCAATTGCAGTAGATGAAAACAGAGAACCATAACTGGTCAAATACAGAAAATAAGTTAATGAAGAATTCTCAATGCTATATCTGTATCACACATGCCTATTCCCAAGACTCGGGAATTGTTGAGGAAGGGAGAGAAGAAAGATTGTAGACAGCTATATGGATAAATATAAGAAATTTTGTTATTCTTATTGCATAGCTTATGAATATGAAAAACTTTTATTGGCTATGAAAGCATATACATGATCTCTGAAAGTTTAGGCCAGTCAAAATGTGTAACATGAGGGCCAGCTTGTTGGGGTTTCTGTCTCACCTGGTACCCCACAGCAGGCAAGCCCCAAAGAAAATCACACAGAGAGTCTGCATTAATTATAAACTGATGGGCTCATTAGCTACCTTTCACAGCAGGGCAGATCACATGTAGCTTCTTCAGAGTCTGGGCAGGAGTAGGAGGAATGGGCTTCCTCCTTTCCAGCATTCTCCTGTTCTCATCGTCCCACCTACCTCTACTTCCTGTCTGGTTGACCCGCCTATACTTCCTGCCTGGCCAATCAGTGTTTTATTAAAATACATGATTGACAGAATACAGATAATTCTCCTGCTCCAAAAATGTCAACATGAAGGAGTAAGGTAGGCATAAAGTTCCATCCTTAACTAATGAGATTTTACTAATAATTGTTAGCTAGACTAAAACTCACAGAGATCTGCCTGCCCCTGCCTCCAGAGTGCTAAGATTGAAGGTATGTGCCAGCACTGCCCAGTTTATATTACAATGTTTAAACACAAAGAACACACACACACACACACAGCCTGCTCACATTCATGGATTAGAATTGCTGAAACTGCTAAAGTGTGACAATACCTGCATTTTCCAAAGCATTCTACAGATTCAGTGGGTTCACCAACAAAATGTCATACTTTACATAATGAGGAGAGAACAATTTAAAATTCATTCAGAATCACAAAAGGTCCTGAATAGCAAAAGCAATCTTAGCAAAACAAACAAAGCTGGAAGCATCGGAAAATAGTATTTATCTTTTTAAATGAGGGGATAGAGCTTTATCAGTGCAGTTGTAAAGCCCTTGCTTAGAATGTGAAGAAGGCTGAGCTTCATCCTACCCAATGAAATAAAAAATAAGAAATATATAAATGTGCTATCATTACTATTTCTTTCTATTTTGTGATTGAGTAGCTGTCTAAAAGCACACTAGATTAAAGACTTTGTAAAATAGGAAGAAAACATTGCACATAATATGGCTAAGTATATGAGTCATCTGTTAAATATGAGTGACATATAAAAGAATATATATTAATATACCTCTTGATATTAAGAATATGCATACATACTTAAATAAATAGTTGTGTAGATAAAAATAAATTTGAATCTAAATAATATAAAGGTTTTTTCTATAAATTTTAGCTTAGGTGAATTACTATGGAATGGCTGGAGAAAAGTCTCAGCTGTTAAGATCACTTTTTCTACAAGAGTTCATATGTCAACACTCCTATAAAAAGTCAGGAATATCTGCAAATGTCTGTCATACTAGCTATGGAGCAGGCAGAGAAAGGAGATCCCTGGGGCTCAATAGTTTCAATGCAAGCTATAATGTGAGTGTCAGATTTAAGGGGAAAAAGAAGTCTAAGAAAAATATGCAGAAAGTAGTAGACATGGATACTGGAAGATCTTACAAGGTGGCAATTGTATACACATACACACATATTAGCACACATAACTAAAAAAAGAAATTAAGGAAAATTACCATAGATAAAACATAATGTTTTAATAAACTGAACTTTATGGGAACTTTCTGTTCCTACCATCCCAAACAATACAAGTCTTGCTTATTTATTGAGATGTGTAACCCATGCCTGAAAAATAAAAGCAAAATTCACAATCTAAAAAAGAAAATTTTAAATGATATAAACAGTAAAATGATGAACAGCTTTATCATAAGGTCAATAAAACTTTATCAGCAAATTATTGAACACTAAAATAATGCTCAGTCTTGTATACAGATATGTGGAAATTTAAATTGTGATACTTAAATTCTGAAAAATTAGTATATTTTTATCTTTCAGAAGATGAATTAACTAACATATTTGAAATTATATGATAAGAAAAACAGACTGGAAATTCATTCTTTCAGTAGACACAAATGGAAATACACAATCAAATTTTAAATATTGTTAACCTGAGCCTTGTTCAAATGGACAGTTTCACAGTGATTTTCAGTGATTGTTTCCTTATCTGTACTGTCATCATAAGTTTCTGTCCACTCTGCTCACATTAACAGGTTCTCAAGAGAAGTGGGTTGGTTTTTTTCTTTCTCGTCCTTTGCTTTTTATCTATTTGTTGTATTACACTAAATTTTGGTTAATGTACAGTTAGCATTTGACATCTACCTGTATAGTATGGTATTTTGAGTGGTGAGTGTTTTGTTTGTTTAGGTTTTCTTTTAGTTTTGACATCCAATCTGGTTAATGTTCTTTAAGCTTTTTAAATATGTGTTTTGATTTCTAATATCAAGTTGGAGATATTTTAAGTCAATGTTGTATTATTTTAAGCAATGTTAGTATTGCTTTTTTCAGTTATCTTCTTTTACTGTTACAGAGAGATTGTATCTTAAATAGCTGAGTTACAGACTGAAGTTTTGTTCTTGACTTTTACATGACCATCCATTTCCTCAAAGTTCAAACTTATGCCTCTGGTGTAACAGAAACCTTATGATTTGGGTGAAAAGAGTAAGGTTAATGGATGGTGTGACTTGAAAAGGATATTAGGATTCCATCACTATTTGCCCTTTGTTTTTTAGTTATTAGTTATGTTAGTGGAGCACCCACCACCGTGTACTTTTTTCATGTTGTAATGTTTACATCCAAATGCAGTGATTCCAAATGATCATGGATTAAATTCTGATGCCATGATATAAGATGAAACTTTCCTTCTTAAGAGAGATATTTGGGGCTGGAAACATGGCTCAGCTGGCAACCTGTTTGTCAACAATGTAAAAAGCCCTGGGTTTGGTCTGTAGCATCACATCAACTCACCATGGTTTCTGCATTGTTCTCCATGCTCTAGTCAGGCTGTTTTCTTAAACCACCAAGATCACATGTCAGGAATAGCATCTCTCTCAGTGGGATGGACCTGCCTATATTAATTAATAATGACGAAAATACCAGCATACTTCATTATAAATAATTAAATGGAGGCATTTTCTTAAACTGAGATTCCCTTTCTAGCTTGTGTCAGACTGACAAAACACTAACCATGACAACCTGGTTTTTAAAAAGTTATTTTTTTCTCGGTATTTGGTCACAATATTATAAGATTGAATTTTATGGAGAAATTGGGTATTCTAGGGGTAGGAATAATGTATATGTGTATAGATGTGTGTCTGTTTGTCAGCACATTTCATGTTTCAAATATTCTATTGAAAAACTGTGATAGCAAGTTTTAATGTTGATTTGACACAGGCTAGAGTCATTTTGGAAGAGGAACCTCAATCAAGAAAATGACCGCACCATATTGACCAAACCATATGAAAGGCAGACACACCTTCCAGACTGAATTTTTATTCTGTCATGTTTGATATACCAAGACTATTATATTCAGTCTTACCTAGTGATAGGACATTTATGTGGGACATTTCTTTCTACATCCAGTTTCCTACCTAGTGTGAGTTCCTTCAGTAATGGACCATTATGTGGAAGTCTAAGCCAAATAAACCCTTTCCTCCCAACTTGTTTTTAGTCATAATGTTTGATGACAGCAATGGAAACCATATAAAGGCCAGACACACCTTGAAGATTGAATTTTTATTCTGCCATGTCTGATATACCAAGATTATCATATTCAGTCTTACATAGGGATATGTTTGTTCTCTAAAATTTCTTTGTACTTTTTTACTACAATTTCATTTTCTTGCTGACACTTACAGATTGTATACTGTGTCTATTCTATTCCATCCTTTCTCCATCCTTTCTTGTTTTTCACATTTGTGTAAAGTATTTCTCTAGCCTGACAATCACTGACATACTTGAGTCTGGCTCTGGTTCTGACTTACTCTCTTCGATCTATTTTCTGCATGTTAGTGTGTCTTGTATATTTTTCTTGTTATCAGGCCACTCTTTGAGAAAAAGAAGCTCCTGTCTAGAGGCCTAAAGTGCAGTAAAATGACATGGAGCAAGAGGAAGCATCCAATAGCCCTGTGATTCAGTTAGTAATTTTAAAGCACCTTTGTTATGCCCAGAAATATAAGACAAGATGCATAAAGTAGCCATTCTCTCATATCAATTATGTTTTGATAGACACCCAAGAAATGCTATACTTAAAAACCTTCTGTTTTACCTTGTTTGGTTTCCCTTATTACGTTTTTTCACTATAGGCGTTGTTAGGAAGCAACACATACCTTAATGTATTTCAAAGTGTTTGCAATTTTCCTTCTTCTTGATTGAAGTTAGGCATTTTATTTTCCAGAATTTGTTAAAATAACCAAGTCAATCTCTTTAATTTAAAATTTAGAAAATTGTGGGTACAACCTAAACAACCTTCCTACGGAAGATTAACTTCTCAGAGATGCTTCAAGTGAACTATGGTTTGTGTTTCTTACCATGTGAGCATGTTTATACTGAGAAATATCTGGTGCAGTGTTGCTCACTGTATTCCCTTGTTTCTTTCCATTTTTAAGGATAGCCTTTTCGATGACCTCATTCTTCTCATATATTTCAGTATTGCTGACTTGTTATTTTTAGCTTTGTATTTATTTTTGTGATAGAGTGGAAATCACACAATTTTTGAACCATACAAATCAGACAGGAAAAAAATATAAGTTAAAATGTAATGAAGCTGAATATTTAAACAAGGAAATGATTGTCAAAGAGCCACACAAATGAAGGTACCACAGATTAAAAAAATATGTTGATTAGCATGTCCATGGTGTCAGAAAAAAACACTTTATTGCTTTGTTTAATTTCCTGAAAGAAAATTCATAAAAATGTAAGTCCTCATTTGAGGACTAAATTAGTTTTACCCCTCTTTAATTTCGTAAGGTCAAAATACTATAAAAAAGTCAAGTTAAAGCATGAAATTAATGTTGGTTTTATCTCTGAAGAGAGATTCAGGTACATGGAACTAGTCATTATTACATGAAAATTTATGTAGAATTTTTGATGATTTATGAAGTTATGATATCAAGTAAATAAGTTTTCATTTCCTTGAGTTTATGTCTTTATCCCTGTTAAACGTTTTATACCCAAGAACATCATAAAATCCTGATATATTTTTAGTGATTTAAAAAATATTTCTCCTTTGTTTGTTCCATTTATAGTTTTTATTATATGTAATTAAGAATGAAGAGGGTAAACAGGTAGTGGTAGTGACACAGGCCTTTAATCCCAGCATTTGGAGATCTTTGTGTTAGAGGCCAGCCTGAACCACAAGAGCTAGTTCAAGAACTTGCTGCAGAGCTACAGAGAAACCCTGTCTCAAAAATCCAGAAAAAGAAAAGAAAGAAAGAATGAGCAGGGCACCCACAGTTTAGTTTCTCTATTGTTCATGGAAGTGGAAAATGTTGTATGTTTGATGAAAGACAAATTTGCAATTATATTAAAAAAATGACATTAATAGATATATCATGTTAGGCATTTAGTTAAAACATGAAACTTGAATAAGTAAATGAAGAATATGGAAATATAGATTTCAGAGGGCATTTACATCAGTGTGGATCAGATTAAGGAATTGATGTGTGAAATATATATATTTTAAAGTAATTACAATTACAAAGATTCTGATAGTACTATGCTAAAAATTTTTAAAGAACAGGAATTCCAAAGAGATAATTTTTGTTTGAATGGATATACTACTTTAAAAGAAATTATATTCAAAGTAAAAAATGTTATCATCAATAAACAAACATCACATTTTAATTTCTATATAAATCATTACAAGGAAATAAATTTAGAATTTTATTAAAAATATATTCACCAGAATTCCTTTATTTTTGGGAAATAATTTGATGCCTATTTTTTCTCAGTGGTAAATAATAAGAGTTTCTATGTATTTTTGTTCTACTTTACAAAAGCTATAATTTGTCAACATTTTTCTAGGAATTTAGTATGGTAGATGTCCATCTAAGTTTTTCAATAAAACTAATTAAAATATGCCAAAAACTCTAATAAAAATTCATCAGAAATCAGTGTCTGTGCATGGATTCTAATGAAAAGAGGTGCTGCTGAATTTTTACTCTATTTCCATGTAAATGTATTCTAATTCACACTTGTGCTGGGAATATAAAGTATTATTCAAGTACAGGCAGCAGCCCCAAGCATGGTGTACAGGAAAGACAGATCTTGAAATGTAAATGAATACTTTACTCCTTGGGTCTCACAGAGAAATCGAGAGCCTCAAATTTTGATGAAACTTCATGATGCAATTTAAGAATGCAGTGATAAAGATGTGATGGAATGAAATGGATGATTAAAACACTAAAGGGAAGCAATAGTATGAAATAAGATAAAAATTTCTTACTGATAAAGAATACTAGGATAAATATTTTTAATCAAATATGTTACCTGTCACTCCAACTTGACAACAGTCCTATTCAAAACAAGCTGGTCTCCATTAAATATGCTATAGTCTGCCTATCTATCTATCTATCTATCTATCTATCTATCTATCTATCTATCTATCTATCTATCTTCTTGTCTGCCTACTTATTTGCCTTCTTAACATCTAGCTGTCATTTCTCTCTGTTTCCACTTATCCATTCATCTTAAGCCTATCTAGGTATCCTTTTTCTTTCCAGTACATTTATTTATTTACAAATTTATTTAACATACCAACCTCGGTTTCCCCTCTCTACTCTACTCTCAATTTCTCCCCTTATCTTCTTTTTAATTCCTCCACATCCAATTTTCTCCCATTTCTATTCAGAAAAAGGAAATCCTCCCATGAATATCAACAAAACAGAAGTCAAATTATCATTATTTACAGATGATATAATAGCATGCATAAGCAACCCCAAAATCACTACCTGTAAATTCCTAAAACTGATAAATACCATTATTCAAGTGGCTAGATACAAGATCAAATAAAAAACTCAGTAGCTCTCCTATATAAAAATCTGAAGAAAAAAAAGCAGAGACTGAAAACTGTAGTGGCGTTTCATTTGTATTATCTTTCCTTTTTTTAGATTTACTTATTTACCTATTTCAGAATTCTCCTATTCTGGTTGCCCCACCTATACTTCCTGCTTGGCTACTGGCCAATCAGCATTTTATTAAAATACAAGTAACAAATCTTTACAGGTAACAAATTATAGTCCCACAGCAAGTTTTTTGACCTATCACGTCTCAGTTCTTGTTTATCCAAGTGATATTGGGTATGGGTTCCATTTTGGGAAGTTGGCTTTCATCCAAGTTGTACATTGGTTGATTACTCCCAACAAGTTGTACACCACCATTAAACTAACATATCTTTCAGGCAGGATACCATATAGATCTAGTGCTTTGTGGTTATGTTTGTGTCTGTGTTTCTTCTTTAGAAACATATAGAGTACCTTCCTGTACTAAAAATTCTAACACATAGGAGTGAAGGCTCTATGTAGGGACCAGCTCAAATTCTCCATGTTCAATAAACTATGTAGATTTTGGTTTCAGCAATAGGATTTTAATGCCTGTTTGTAGGAAGCAACCAATAATTTTTGTAACAGCCTGGGTTGTTTGTGCATTCTCATGGGATTCTTTTAGCCAACAAGTCGTTTAGATGTAACTCATTATGGGCACTGAAAGTTTTATTTGGTGACAAGAAATGTTCAGTTGGGGCTCTGTCTTTCCTGATATTTGATGATTTTATTTAGATTATCTCAAATATGTATATATTCTACATAGGAAGGAGAAAAAGAAAAGATCCACTGAAAAAATTGGGAGTGCCAAGGTCATGAAAGAGGGTAGAGAGGATGGGGAGGTTAGGAGGGGTATGGAGAAACATGTATAGTTCAATAAAAACAGTAAAATATACTTTAGGAAGGTTAAAATTAGAATTAGAATCAGAAATCAGCATGAAAATTGTCTAGGAAGATAGGATTCAGTCTACCTAAGATTGAGCTATAACTCTCTAGGACATAATGCAGGAGGAAAATCTACTGTATTAGGTTTCCATACCGCCCATAAAATAACCGATAATCTAGCTCTTTGCTTCTCTCTTGCCAGCACCTTTCCATTTGATCTTCACATTCCAGTCATTCTCACTTCTGCATGACTATCTATTATACTTCCATTTACTAGGAAGATCTATCTGTCCCTCCCTATTCATTTATTTTTTTATCTAACCTTTGGTTCTATGAATTGTAGCTAAACTATCATTGATTTACCAACCAAAATCTACAAATAAGGGTACATACAGCATATTTGACTTTTTGTATCTGGTTTACTTCATTCAGTGTGATATTTTTACTAGATGTAACATTTGCCTGCAAATTTCTTAAATTTATTTCTAATGGTTGTGTAATATTCTGTTGTGTAAATAACTGTATTTTATTTATACATTAATCTGTTGTGGGTCATCTAGGTTGCTTCCATTTTGAGGGGTAATGAACATGGTTGTGCAAGTATCTCTGAGGTAGGATGAATTGAGTGTAGGAGGAGGGCCCACTTGTTCATCCTGGCCATCCAGAACTGAAATAATCACTCAGAGATTATATTAATTAAATCACTGCCTGGCCCATTAGCTCTAGCTTCTTATTGGCTAAGTCATACATCTTAATTTATCCCATTTCTATCACTCTGTGTATCACCACATGGCATTGGCTTACTGGCAAAGCATGTCTATCTCCAGTGGTGGATCCATGGTGTCTCTTTGACTCTCTTTCCTTCTCCCAGCATTCAGTTCTGTCTTCCCACCTACCTAAGTTCTGACCTATCAACAGACCAAGGCAGTTTCTTTATTCATTAACCAATCAAAGCAACACATAGATAGAAGGACCAATTGGGTATATGCCCAAGAGATGTATAGCTAGATCTTCAGTTAGATCAATTTCCATTTCCTGAAGAACAGTTATACTGATTTATAATTAAAGGTATTTGCAAGTTAAATATTTAGAAAACTATCAACCTACTTATAGTATAAGGAATGAATAAAGCTTGTATGAAGGAGAACAATAGATTAGTCAGCAACTGAATTGAAGCCTAAAATTATTCATTACAACAATATATTAGTCAAGACATTATAAAAATGAACATTAGCATATAGGCATGCCTGAAATGTATACCTGGACCTTGACATGTAGGACCTACCTGTTAATTGCATTCGAAAGCTTCCCAAATTTAGCCCAAGGTGAAGCTCTGGGGTCCCATGAATTTTACAAATACAGTAGTGTGAAGAGCAATGTAGAAAATCAGGAAAAGAAGGGTCACAGGAAGTTGGAATGCTGAAGAGATTTTGAGGATAATCAGCAGATGGAACATACTAATATCACAAAGGCTTCTACACAGAATACAGTAAACACACAGGCAAACATATAGATTACCACAGTGGCTGAACAGAAGTAGATATACAAAGAGGCATATAAACAGAATATACAGGTGGGCTTGTGAGGAATAAGGTAAATTTCCTCATCTGAGACCTCAAGGACTAAATGTATTATGAAGTCAATATCATTCTGATACTTAGACCAGATGAAGACACGCAAATTTGTTAACTAAGTGTGTGTGTTTTTTGTGTGACTGTGTGTATGTATATCTTCAAGCATTTAGGTGCACATATGGATTTCAAATAACAAATTTTATATGTCAGTTATCTCCTATTAATACCTGGGTCCCAGTGACTCGACTTAAACAGGCTTTAAAGAAAGTACCTAGAGCCACCATGTCAGTTTGAGTATTTTATACAATAGGACAAAGGTAAATTACTGTAAGTAGAGTCTATGATAGGCACTTGCATACAATAATTGACCTCCTAGCTTCCAAATTCTTACTAGAAACAACAAATTCTTCTATTTGAGGCCATTCTGGATTAGAAAAACACTCACCCATGTTCCAAATAATTGCAGGTGAATTATCAAGTCCAGACAAGACTGGAGAATGTCTACAATGAAACCTTTTAGGTGCTAATGAAATAAGTTGATGAAGAAATTAGAAGGTGAAAACTCTTGCACAATCATTAATCACAGTAGTTAATACTGTATTCAGAAGTACAGCCCCGTGAGCTGGCTACCAGCTGAACTGTCACAGTCCCCATATTCAGTTCCCAAAGGCCCATTCCACCCTCTGTTCCTCCCACCTCATCATACATCCCAAGTCCAGGCCCTGCCCCTAACTCCTGTAGACTTCCATAGCTCAAGTGAAACTATACCACTCAGAAGAACAGGTGAGTGAACTTCCTGTCAGCTGAACTGACCCACTCCCTAACTCTATTCCCAGAGATCCATTCAACTACCTGCTCCCACACACCTCATTGGTTGCCTGCTGAGAGCCACTGCCAATGTTGGTGATTGTGATGCTCTGGCACAACCACACCAATCAGAACCATAGGCAACACTGTTCAAGAAAGCAGAAAACCTCTGCTGCATCAAAGGTCAAGTTAACTTTCAGAATACCAGCACTGAATATGAATAAAGACTTCCTCATAGATTAGAGGTAATTTGAGCAGCCAGAAACCCAGGTCACATAGCCCAGAAAGCAAAGAGGAAACAGAAGCCAGAACAAAACAACCATCTAACAAAGAAAAACTCAAATATTAGCACTTAGACTCATAACCATCCCTAAATGTGTCAGTGTAAGAATATAATAACAGCCTTGGTAATATGATAATACCAAAGTCCAGCCATCCTATGACATCAAGATCTGGATATTTCAACACAAATAAAGCAGAAGAAAAAGAATGTTAAAAACAATGTTATGAAGATGTCAGATGTCCTTAAGAGTAAATCAAACAAAAAAAAAAACAAGAAACAGAGGAAATCAATAAATCCCTTAAAGAGTATAAAGAAAGCAAAGAAAAACCAAAAAAAATAGGTGAAGAAAACTATTCAAGACCTGAAAATTGAAAGAGAATCAATAAAGAAAACACAAAGTGAAGGATTTTTATAAATGACAATATGGGTAAATTAACAGGATTTATACTTGGAATCATGACACAGAATACAAGAGACGGAAGAGAAAAATTGAAGATATTTGAAGATAATATAGAGCAAATAAGTTTATTCGTCAAAGAACATGATAAATCTAAAAAGTTACTAACACAGAGCATCAAGGATATCCGGAACACTGTGATAAGACCAAACCTAAGATGAGAGGAATAGAAGAAAGGGAAGATTCTCAGTCCATAAATCCACATAATATATTTATCAATATCATTGAAGAAAAATTTCCTACCATGAAGGACATGCCTATAAAGGTACAGGAAACTTACTAAACAGCAAGTATATTAGATCATAAAAGAAAGTCCACACATCACATAATAATCAAGACACTAAACATACATAACAAGGAATATTAAAAGCTGTAATGGCAAAAGCCCAAGTAGCATATAAAGGAAAACCTACTAAAATTACACCTGAATTACATGAGAGATTATGAAAACCAGAAGCACCTGGACAGATGTCTTGTAAATTCTAAGAATCCAGAGATACTACATACTAGCCCAGACTACTATACCCAGTAAAACATTCGTTAACCATAGATAGAGAAAACAAGATATTCCATGATGAAGTCAAATTAATAACATCTATCCACAAAACCAGCACCAGACAAGGTACTGGAAGGAAAATTCTAATCCAAGGAAGTTAACTACACCCATGAAACTTATGAAACCACAGCTTATACACACATGCACACACACACACACACACACACACACACACACACACTACTACTACTACTACTACTACTACTACTACTACTACTATGATTACTACTACTACCAAGACCAAAACCAAAACTGGAATTAACTGTCATTATTCATTAATATCTCTCAATATTGATAGACTTAATTTAACAATAAAAAGACAAAAGCTAATGAAATGGATATAAAAATATGACCCATTTTTCTGCTGCATACAGGAAACACACATAAAAATCAAAGACTTACTTCACAGTAAATGGTTGGGAAACATACTTTTTAAGTAAATGTACCCAAGAAGCAAGCTTGTATAGCTATTTTAATATCTACTAAATTACATTTTAAACAATTAATTAAAAGAGATGGAGAAAGACAGTTCATACTCATAAACAGAAAAAGTATTTCAATCCCTAACCTCTATGCCTTAAATGCCAGGGTACTTAAACTTGCAAAAGAAACATTACTAAAATTTAAATTGCACATTGAACTTCACACATTAATAGTGGAAGACTTCAATATCTCACTCTCACCAATGAACTGGTCATTAAGACAAAAACTAAAACAGAGAAATAATGGAAATAACATAGGCCATGAGACAGATGGGCCTAACAGATAGTTAGAGAATGTTCCACCCAAGCACAAAAGAATATGCCTTTTTCTCCAAAATTTAACATTTATTAGTCACAAAACCAGTCTTGGCAGATACAGGAAAATTAAAATAATTTTTAATTTTGAAATAATCACCTCTGTCCTATCACATCACCATGGATTAAACCTGGACACCCCCCCCAAAAAAAAACAGAAACAACAGAAAGCCTACAAACTCATGAATTTTTTTAAAAAAATCCCTATTTATGAATACTTTGTCAAGGCAGAAAAAGGGGAAAGACCATTAAAGTCTTCCTAGAATTGAAAAAAAAATGAATGCAAAACAGACCACAAATTTATGGGGTACAAGGAGAGTGGAGCTGAGAGGAAAGTACATAGTTTTCAATGCCTTCATGAAAAAATTGCAGAGATCTCATTCTAGTACCTTAATAGCATATCTGAAAGCTCTAGAATAAAAAGGAGCAAACTCACCCAAGAGAAGTAGATAGCAGAAATTAACAAACCAAGGGCTAAAATCAATATAATAGAAACAAAACAACATAAAAGTAATCAAGGAAACAAATGGTTGAATCTTTGAGAAAATCAACAAATAGACTAACCTTTATCCAAAGTAACTGAAAAACCCAGAGAGAATATCCAAATTAAAAACTCAAAATAGGTAACATAACAACAGACAACAAAGAAATCTGAACAACATGTAAACCATATTTCAAAAACCTATACTCCTTAAAATGGCAAATATAAAACAAATGAAAAATTTCCTAGATAGGTAGGAAAGTTGAATCAAGATCCAATAAACAGTTAAAATAGACCTATAATGCCTAAGTAATTAGAAGCAGTCATTTTATGTCTCTGACCTTAAAAAAAAAAAGTGCAGGGCCAAAAACTTTTAGTGTACACTTCTATGAGAAATTTAAAGAACACCTAATATGAGTACTCCTAAAATTGTGCCATAAATTAGAAACAGTAGGATCATTGCCAAATTTATTTTATGAGTCCACAGTCACCCTAATAGCAAAACCACAGAAAAATTCGACAAAGAAAGAGAATTACAGAACAATTTCCCACCTGAATATTGATGCAAAAATACTCAGTAAAATACTAGCAAACCAAATTTAAGCACACAACAAAAATTTATACACCATGATTAAGGGGACTTCAACCCAGAAAAGCAGGAATAGTTCAAACTGTGAAAATCGGTCAATGTAATCTACCACATAAACAAGATGAAAGAACAAAACTATATAAATATCACATTCAATGCTGAAAAATCCTTAAACATTATCCAATATCCATTCATGATAAAAATCTTGAGGAGGTCAGGAATATAAGGGAAATGAATAAACATAGTAAAGGCATTTCATAGAAAGCCTATAGCTAACATTAAATTAAGTGTGAGAAACTTAAAGCAATTTTACTAAAATAAGGATCAAGACAAGGCTTTGCACTCTCTCCATATCTATTCAATATGGCACTTGATGTTCTATCTAGAACAAGAAAACAACTAAATGAGATCTAGGGTATACAAATTTAAAAAGAGGAGTTCAAAGTATCACTAATTGCAGATAATATAATAGTATGCATAAGAGATCCAAAAATATCTACCAGGGAACTCCTAGAGCTGATAAACACTTTCAGAGATGTGGCAGTTTACAAGATTAACTAAAAAAAGAAAAGATTAGTATTTATCATTTGTGAATATGCAAATCAAATCAGGAAAACAATACCCTTCACAATAGTCACAATTAATATAAAATATCTTGTGGTAACTCTGACCAAACAAGTGAAACACCTGTGTGATGAAAACTTCAAGTCTTTGAGGAGTAAATTGAAGATATCAGAAGATGCAAAAATCTCCCATGTCCATAAATTGGTAAAATTAACAGAGGAAGAACATATATCTTACTAAAAGCAATCTATAGAGTCAAAGAAATTTCCATGAAAATTCTAATATAATCATTTTTAGATAATACTCAGCTTCATATGGAAAAACAAAAAACCCTGGATAGCTAACATTTTTTACAATAAAATAACTTCCAGAGGTATCACCAACTCTGATTTCAATCTCTACTATAGAGCTATAGTCATAAAAACTTAATGGTATTGACATGAATTCAGACAAGTTGATCAATGTAATCAAATCTGTTGAAGACCAACCTGAACAAAATTCATAAATTCCAGGGTAGAAACATGAGGATTAGAATTATTAAGCAAAAGGAACAGAGATCTGAGATATACTTCACTCCAAAAGGGGAGGAGGTTAGCAACGGACTTCATTAGCATGATATAATGAATAGATTTTAATTGTACCACCTTTGGTTCAGGCTGAGCAGATCCACCTCTATACCCAAAATACTAGTTAGTCACACCTTATATACAGGCACTTTGAAAATAAAATGACCATTTCTCAGAAAATTGGGAATTGATCTGTCTCAAGATACAGCTATTCCATTCTTGGCATATACCCAAAGAACTCTCCCATGGACACTTGTTCAACTGTGTTCATAGCAGCTTTTTTCATAATAAACATAATTGAAGACAACCAAGATGTATATTTACATAAGGGGTACTAAGTAGCTGCTAAAAGCAATGACATTATGAGATTTGTAGTTAAATCTATGGAACTTGAAAAAATCATCCAGAGTAAATTAATCTAGACACAGAAAGAAACATATGCTATGTACTCACTTGTAAGTTGATAATAGCTGTAAAATAAAACATAATCATGCAATGGTCCACAGACCAAGGAAGGTTAAGTAACAACAAACAGGGCCAAAGTTGGGCTGCAATGCCCTCCCTGGGAAGGTGAAATAGATTTTTCTGTTGGGCTGGAGGCAGGTGGGGGTTGTTTGGGAACAGGATGGATCAATTACAGGAAAGAACAAATACTGTGAGAAAAGACTAAAGCGGGGACATTTAGGGGAAAAGTGGAAGTGGTACAATGGAAACTCGATGGAATTTATGAAAGTAACCCTAGAAAAGACTCCTAGGAATGTGGGAAAAGGAACCTGAAAGCCACCTTTTACAACCAGGCAAGTGCTGAAGTGGAGACAATGAGATACCATCTAAGCCACAATATGTTTGACCTACTGTTCAACCTGCCTGCAGAGTGTTCTGGGAAAGAAGCTGAGCAGAATTCTCATCAAAAAAGGAAAGATTTCACACAGCAACTGATGAGATCACATGCAGAGTCCCACAGTAAAACATTAGACTGAGCTTGAAGAGTCCAGGAGGAAAGGGGAAAGGAAGCCTTGGAGGAATCTGAGCGTTCAGGGACACCATGAGAATAGGGACCATAAATCCACTGGCAGGGACTCAGTGGGGTTTGGAGAGATCAGTGAGCCTATAAAGGTCTAATCTCTGCATATTTATTATGGCTGAGTAACTTTGTGTTCCTGTGGAATTCCAGATAGTGAGAATGGAGCAGTTTCTGACTCTTTTTCCCACTTGTGGAACCCTTTTCTTTCTATTTGTTTTCCTCATCTATATGATGTAATGGCATATGCCAAGTTATATTGTAGCATGTTATACTGCGTTTGATTGATGTACCTGGGAGGCCTGGTCTTTTCTGATGAAAGACAAAGGGGCCTGAATCTGCAAGAGAGGGGAGGTGGAGGAAAAGACTGGGAGTCGTAAGGAGGTGAAAATGTGGATGGTATGGGATATAATATATGCAATATATGAAAGAAGAATAATACAAGAAAAAGAGGAACTAATACTGTAAAAATGACCATCTTATTAAAATCATCCTATAGATTATAAGTAAACTCTATCAAAATTCCAGGGCTGCTTTTTGCAGATGTTTAAAAAAATACTAAAATTTATATAAAAGCATGGTATGAAAGGTGAACGACAAACAGACCTGAGCAAATGAATATGTTAGACAGTAAAACATCCTATTTCTAGTTGTTCTACAGAGATGTAGTTATAAAAATAGTATGGCCTAGCACAAAGACTGACAGGTATATTAATACAATAGAATAGTAGATTCAGATATAATTTCATATAACTCCTACTATCTGATTTTTGACAAAGACACCAAAAATATACACTGGAGAAAGGGCAGCATCTTCACCAAATAGGGCATTGAAACTCATTTGAATTAAATATAATGGAAGGGGAAATGATGTGTCTTTTATTTTTAATCAGAAAGCCTAAAGCTATATAGCAATCTTATTATTTTTAGGGCAGTTCAAAATGTCAAGTCTCCACCCAGGGTCAAGAGACATCACTCACCATCCACTTTTCACCAGCTACCACAGTCCTTCAATTTAAATTCTTGCCTTTTATAAGCTTCCTAGAATGAGAAAGTGACCTACCCTAAATGACCTTCGAATTGTCTACTGCTAATATCTATTTCTCTAACAATTTGATGTAGAGAGTGGACACTGCTGATGTACAGACAAGGTTGTGAATCTCATTTAATGTAAAATCCCTCTTATATTTCAAAGAAAATCCTGCTCTAAAACCTAAAAGAGACTAGTCTAAGGCAAAATGTGGATAGAAAAGCAACATGCTTAAGGATATAAGGATATTGAAGCTGCCTCTATTGTATTTTTCAGTATCTATCACCTAATGTTCCATTCATTAGAAAGTTGAAATCAGTTAGTTACTTCATTTATTAATTTTTTTCTTTAGAAAGCATGGTTATCTACCTTCATCCTATTTTTTCTCTTCACTGAAACTGAAGAGACAGGGACTTTGATGGTCTCACACCTTCAAGGTTCTCCCCACCCCGCAATATTTCTATTTCCCTTTTCACCCATCATTCCCCAATCTTTTCCTTCAATTCCCCATTTAAACCTAGTAAGTGTCCATCAATTTCCCCATATGTCTCTTTTTTTCAATTGCTTTATTTTTCGTTACGAGGTTGAAAACCAGTATAGTCCTCTGTGATTCTCCTAACAACTAAAGTCGTATGTCAATATAGTCACTTTTTCTGCACCTCAGATATAATTAACCCATCACATTTTCTTGCTCTCTGTCTTAGATTTCTTGATAAGTTCATTGTCTTCCTCTGGCTTAGCTACAAAGGTAAATTGTGCCACCATTTTGAAATGGAAGAACAGAATGAACATACAATCTGAGAGGATGCTAACAACGTTCATTTTCAAGGAGCTCTTTTGATGCATACATCACAAAACAGATGAACTGACAAATGTAAGAGCCAGGGAGACAATTACTTGTTTAAAATCTAAGGTTGTCAGTCAGGAGCCCTCATTTTCAACACAAGAGACAATACACATCTTAGGCAAATCTTGGTTAAAAAAATAATAATAACCCTTTCTGACTTTTTGTTTAGTTCAGACCTTCAACAGATTTCATAATTCATCACTCTGTTGTTGAAATTGAAGGTAGTTCTGTTTACTGATTAAAATGTTAAGATATTAAGAAACATTGTTATAGATACAGTAAAAAATATTTTAAGCTATTTTGCTGTCATATAGTCTGATCAAGTACAAACATGGAATTAATAAATATGCTATGTCCCACATAAATATGACAAATAACTTCTTTATAGTCTAAAACACAGAATCTACTATACTAATCTCCATATTGGAGAACTGGGATCTTGGGAGTGTGGTGATCGGGGGGTAAGGGGAGAAGGGGAGAGAAAAGTGAGAAGGGGAGGTTGGGGGAACTTGGGGAAACGGGATGATTGGGATAAAGGAAGGTTGATTAGGGGAGCAGGGAAGCACATATCTTAATTAAGGGGGCCATCTTAAGGTTGGCAAGAGACTTGGAACTAGAGGGGCTCCCAGATGCCCAAGGCGATGGCCCCAGTTAGTTCCTGCGGCAGCAGAGGATAGGGAACCTGAAATGACCCTATCCTATAGCCATACTGATGAATATCATGCATATCACCATAGAAGCTTCATCTGGCGATGGATGGAGATAGAGACAGAGACCCACACTGGAGTACCGGACTGAGCTCCCAATATTCCTATGAGGAGCAGAAGGAGGGAGAATATGAGCAAAGAAGTCAGGACCACAAGGGGTGCAGCCACCCACGGAGACAGTGGGGCTGATCCATTGGGAGCCCACCAAGGCCAGCTGGACTGTGACTGAAAAAGCATAGGATAAAACCGGACTCTCTGAATTTGGTGGACAATGAGGGCTGCTGAGAATCAAGGACAATGGCACTGGGTTTTGATCCTACTTCATGTTCTGGCTTTGTGGGAGCCTACCCAGTTTGGATGTTCACCTTCCTAGACCAGGATGGAGGGGGAAGGACTTTGGACTTTCCACAGGGCAGGGAACCCTGACTGCTCTTCAGACTGGAGAGGGAGGTGGAGGAGTGGGGGGTAGGGGGGAGGAGTGGGAGGAGGGGGAGGGAAATGGGAGGTGGGGAGGATGCAGAAATTTTTCTTTTTTTCAATAAAAAAATAAATAAAAATAAAAAAATGCAAAAAAACATACTATGCATTGTTGTAAACTTAAAAAGAAAAGAAGAGCTCTGGAGCACAGGCCTACATTTTGTTCTCTTTTATTTGTGTACCATCAGGTTTAAGAAATTCCATCCTAACAGTGACATCTCATGATCAATTTTTCCAATTCTTCTTGCAAAATGAAAGTCAAATGTAGAAAGTAGAGTCCATATGACTTTTCTGTACTATAATTTATTCCTTATGTGAGCAAATAATTTCTGGGTATGCAGTTGGACTTCATATGCACTCCCTACTCTAAAGTTTGCAGTTCTTGCCTAGTCAACATGCACTAAACATGTATGACCTAGCAATACTAATAATTTTCTATGATATAGAGTGATATACTAGATTTACGCCTGGTTCTTCAGTTGTTTGGGCCACTTCTGCTTGTATTGTTATTTGTTTTTCACATCAGTCTTGCTTTATCCCTGAGAACCAACCAGGGACTCTCTATATTAGATACTGATAGAACACATAATGAGAGCAAAGATTTTCATCTGCTAGACAAGACTCTCAGCCTATCACCAACTCCTTTCCATGGATAAAAAGAACTCTTTCTCAAAAACAAGATTAATAATATCATTGACCCAAGGCAAAACTAAAAAAAAAAACTGAGACAATGTTGAGTTATGTAAATAATGATTTTATGTGCGAATTTTGAAGGAGATATTAGTAGGATAATTTACTGATGGGATAAATACTGGAAACTCAATTATTCTTTTGTTCATAAATGATGAAGCATATCCTGTACTTATAGAAAGGATGATAACTTTAAAATATTTATGAATTACAATATTTTAACCTTTTATAGTCTGTTGTCTTAGTTAATTTGTGTCATAAGAAGTGAGACAAATTATTGTTGGGCAATAATGTGTTGGTGTACATTGAGAATTCACAGTTTATTGAAGATTACAACAATATTTTTGCTTGGAGTACAGAAATAACTTAACATAAACTCTTCTTAGTCTCCTGGGTATTTTGTATGATGTGTTTTTTATTTAGTTTATTTCCCAGAAGCTATATTTTATTCAAGTGAGCTACTTTTGAATATTAATTATATAAGCTATAAGTAACACAATTTTTATTGAAAATAATGTTTCACATATTTTAATCACCTAAATCTAAATTTTACATAACTGTATATTAAACAAGCATTGCTTTATATTCTGTAATGCCAGTAGTTTCATTCTTGCTTTATTTTTCTCAATTTCTTGATCAACGTTTTTACTTTGGTCATTCTTTACTACCACAAAGTAAGATACTACTTTCAACATGAGTTTAAAACAATAACTCACATATATTTATGAACAAATTTAGTTAATATAAGCTTAGCTGCTATCCTTATTATAACTGTTTAGAAAATTTAACTTCAAGTCACTAAATTTATATTTTTATAAAAGAAGGTAGGTACTGCTTTGATATAATCAATCTATCTTTGATTGAACTTGATTCCTGCTCCACAGGAAGACTTGAGTTTTAATACCCAGAACTGTAAGCCTGAACAACATCCATAGCTGAGAAGATTATAGTCCCTAGAGATGAATTTCCACTTGCTTAGCTAATTCATCATGGATCCAAGATGTTTTCTAATTATTTGTCTATACTCATAGACCTATGCTATTCTAAGAATTAATAAAAACAACTTTCTCTTTTAGGGAAATCATGGTGAATTTAAAGAAGAAGTAAACATCATGGGAAAAGGTTACAAATAATTCTGCTATAAACATAGTTGAACAAATAATTTTGTAGTATGATTGGACATCTCTTGGGTCTATTCTCAAGAGTGTTATTGCTGGATCCTGAGGTAGGTTGACTACCAATTTTCTGAGAAAACAGCACACCAATTTCCAAAGTGGTTGCATAAGTTTTCATTCCCACCAGCAATGGATGAGTGTTCCCCTTACTCCACATCCTCTCCAGCATAAGCTATCATTGATATTTTTGATTTTAGCCATACTGACAGGTGTGAGATGGTATCTCAAAGTTGTTTTGATTTGTATTTCCCTAATAGATAAGACAGTTGAACATGTCCTTAAGTATTATTTTTTTGCCCTTTGAAATTCTTCTCTTGAGAACTATCTGTTCAATTCAGTACCTCATTTTTAATTAGGTTATTTAGAATTTTAATGTCTAGTTTCTTGAGTTCTTTATATATTTTGGAGATTAGGCCTTTGTCTGATGTGGGCTTGGTGATGATCTTCTCTCGTTCAGTAGGCTGCCTTTTTGTCTTAATGACTGTGTCCTTTGCTTTACAGAAGCTTCTCAGTTTCAGGAGGTCCCATTTATTTATTATTGCTTTTATTGTCTGTACTACCTAGGAAGTAGTCTCCTGTGCCCATGTATTGCAGGCTACTTCCCACTTGATCTTCTATCATGTTCAGTGTGGTCAGATGTATATTGAGGTCTTTAATCCATTTGGACTTGAGTTTTGTGCATGGTGATAGATATGGATCTATTTTCATTCTTCTACAGGTTGACATCCAGTTATGCCAGCACCATTTGTTATGGATGCTCTCTTTCTTCAATTGTATAATTTTAGCTTTTTTGTCAAAAATCAGGTGTTCTATAGATTCAATGCAATCCCATCAAAATCCCAAGAAAATTCTTCACAGACTTTGAGGGAACAATAATCAACTTTATATGGAAAAGCAAAAAACCCATGATAGCCAAAACAATCCTATAAAATAAAGGAACTACTGAAGGCATTGCCATCCCTAACATCGAACTCTATTACAGAGCTACAGTAATGAAAAAAGCTTGGTATTGGCATAAAAACAGATACACTGACCAATGGAATCGAATCAGTGACCTGGATATTAACCCACAAACCTATGAACCCAAAGCAATGTGCCTTACCCTCTCTGAGGAGTGGATGGGGGCTGGGATGAGGTATTAGGTGAAGGAAAGAGGAAGAGAGGAGTGAGTAGAAACTGGGATTGGTATGTAAAATAAAAAGATTATTTGTTTTCTGTTTAAATAAATAAATAGGTACTAAAATAAAAAACAGTTATTTGGTTTAATTAGATATATGGTTTACTGACACAGTGATAGAGTGTCTAAGATGTACCAGGTCTAAGGTTCAACCCTCAACACTGTGGAAGGAAGGCAGAAGAAAGAGATACATAAAGAGTGAGTATACATATATGTGTGTGTGTGTGTGTGTGTGTGTGTGTGTGTGAGAGAGAGAGAGAGAGAGAGAGAGAGAGAGAGAGAGAGAGAGAGAGAGAGAGAGAGAGGGAGAGAGAGAATCTTTTTTTCTTATTTATATAGTTTCAGTCAATGGTGACACCATCCACTATTTTAGGAAAGCCTTTTGTTCATTTCCGAGCTGCCCATACTCCCAAAATAATCACAGAGAAACTATTAATTAAACTACTGCTTAGCCCATTAGTTCTAGCTTCTTATTTCTTAATTCTTACATCTTAATTTAACCCATCTCCATTAATCTGTGCATCATTGTAAGGTTGGTGGACTACTAGCAAAATTTCAGTGTGTCTGTCTCCAGTGGAGGCTCCATGGCTTCTTCCTAACACTGCTTTCTTCCTCGAGCATTCAGTTTAGTTATCCCTGTCTAGCTAAGTTCTGCCTTGCTATAGGTTCAAAGCAGTTTCTTTATTCACTAATGGTAATCACAGCATACAGAGGGGAATCCCACATAACCCCCCTTTGCTTTTTAAATAAAAAAAAATGTTATAACTTCAACATAGTAAAATTACATATAACAAAATGGGTATCAAGCAAGAATTATAGTTACAATATTTATATTTACTTTATCTTTTATCATAACTAAGGAAAATTATAACTACAACTATAAATTCTTCAACTCCATCAAAAAATCCAGGATGATATAATATTACCTAAGTAAACAGGCAGTGCATTGCAAGCAACTTCCAAAACTCTAGAATTGACAGAGACATCTCACTGCCTTTACTCACTCAAAGTTCTTCTGTATCCTTGGGACATCCTTATTCAGTCTACTGGCCCATATTATCCAGCAGACTTTCTATGAAGCAGGAAATTTCAAAGACAGGACAGTTTGCCAGTCACTTTCTTCTGTATCCTGCAGAATGTCTCACAGACTCTTTCATGAAGCAAGAACCTGAAGGATTGTCTCACCTTTAGGCAATTTCATCAATCATTTCCCTTTGGGCCATGTATGTCCAGTTAAGCAGTCCAGATAAGAGCAGTTTCTTGCATAAATGGCTAGCAAACTGCATAAGGAGACCCTTGGATGCCCAACAATCTCTTAAAGTAGACTGGTGCTTCCAGGAGCATATATGTCTCACTGTCATAAAAAGCCCTAAATTCCTAAAACATTCTAAATGCCAGGTTTTGAATATCTCTAAAAGATTTGAATAATATCTATTTAACTGAAATATATCTCTGTACATCTAGAAACCTAACTAACATGACCACAAGCTTGACTATTATAGATGATTATTTATTAACATACATTTTTAATTATACATTAAAATTATACGTTACATTTTAAATGAGATGGAAAAACATAATACCTCAATCAAGAGCATAAATATGCATCAATAGACAAAGATACATACCAACACAAATTATTCATTTCTATATCAAACATTTATAAACAATATTTTGGACTTTAGATGTAGTTCTCTCCAAACTGCTTTCTGCTGTTTGCTGGGTGAAGTAATTTTTGAGGGGTGTTCACAGTGACCTTTTGGTGGATCTTGGTCCATCAAACCACATTCATCTGGAAGGATTCCACAGGTTCTGATCTATCATGGAAACAAAAAAACCTCTTTTCTAGAGCAACATATTCTTAGACCCAAATTTTGAAGACAAGATACCTTTAAAGTATATATGTTGGTTACTTAGCTTCTTCACAGTCAAAAAATTCAAGGAAAACACAATAATATACATAATACAGACTCTCTATGTATATTCCATCTTTACATGAGTTATTACTTTTCTACAAGTTTAATATTTATTTTATTATCTTTATTCCTTTCTTCTTCTTCTCTCTCCCAAGGCTCTGTAAATTTTTCAAACACACTGTGTCTTGTTTAGAGGTCTTTTATGTCTGAATCTTTCCTATTGTGTATCTGTAACTCTTTTTTGTCCAGGAACATTTTTTTCTTTTTTTTATTTTTTTTTTTTGTTTATTTATTAAAGATTTCTGTCCCTTCCTCACCGCTGCCTCCCATTTCCCTCCCCCTCCCCCAATCAAGTCCCCCTCCCTCTTCAGCCCAAAGAGCCATCAGGGTTCCCTGCCCTGTGGGAAGTCCAAGGACCACCCACCTCCATCCAGGTCTAGTAAGGTGGGCATCCAAACTGCCTAGGCTCCCACAAAGCCAATACGTGCAGTAGTATCAAAAACCCATTGCCATTGTTCTAGAGTTCTCAGTAGTCCTCATTGTCTCTATGTTTTTTTCCCAAGACCGGTTTTATCCCAGGCTTTTCCAGACCCAGGTCAGCTGGCCTTGGTGAGTTCCCGATAGAACATCCCCATTGTCTCAGTGTGTGGGTGCACCCCTCGCGGTCCTGAGTTCCTTGGAAAAAAAAGAAATTTCTGCCTCCTCCCCGCCTCCCATTTCCCTCCCCCTCCTCCCCCTTTTCACCCCTCCCCCTAAATCTCCCCCTCCCCCTCCCCTCCCCCTCCCTCTCCAGCCTGAAGAGCAGTCAGGGTTCCCTGCCCTGTGGAAAGTCCAAAGTCCTCCCCCCTCCATCCTGGTCTAGGAAGGTGAACATCCAAACTGGGTAGGCTTCCCACAAAGCCAGAACATGAAGTAGGATCAAAGCCCGGTGCCATTGTTCTTGACTTTTCAGCAGCCCTCATTGTCCGCCAAATTCAGAGAGTCCGGTTTTATCCCATGCTTTTTCAGTCACAGTCCAGCTTGGTGAGCTCCCAATGGATCAGCCCCACTGACTTCGTGGGTGGGTGCACCCCTTATGGTCCTGACTTCTTTGCTCATATTCTCCTTCCTTCTGCTCCTCACTGGAACATTGAGAGCTCAGTCCAGTGCTCCAGTGTGGGTCTCTGTCTCTATCTCCATTCATCACCAGATGAAGCTTCTATGGTGATATGTAAGATATTCATCAGTATGGCTATAGGATAGGGTCATTTCAGGTTCCCTATCCTCAGCTGCCCCAGGAACTAACTGGGGCCATCATCGCACCTGGGAGCCCCTCTAGGTCCAAGTCTCCCGCCAACCCTAAGATGACTCCCTTAATTAAGATGTGTGCTTCCCTGCTCCCCTAATCAATCTTTCTTTATCCCAATCATCCCATTTCCCCAAGTCCCCCCCAACCTCCCATTCTCACATTTCTCTCCCCTTCTCCCTTTACCCCCTCCCACCACACCCTCAAGATCCCAATTTTTTGCCCGGCAATCTTGTCTACTTCCCATAACCAGGAGGATAGCTATATGTTTTTCTTTGGGTTCACCTTCTTATTTAGTTTCTTTAAGATATCAAATTATAGACTCACTGACCTTTATTTATCTCTAGAAACCAATTATGAGTGAGTACATCCCATGTTCATCTTTTTGGATCTGGGATACCTCACTCAGGATAGTGTTTTCTATTTCCATCCATTTGCATGCAAAATTCGCGAAGTCATTGTTTTTTACCGCTGAGTAGTATTCTTAATGTGTATATATTCCACAGTTTCTTCATCAATTCTTCCATTGAAGGGCATCTAGGTTGTTTCCAGGTTCTGGCTATTACAAATAATGCTGCTATGAACATAGTTGAACAAATGTCCTTGTCATATGATCGGGCATCTCGTGGGTATATTCCCAAGAGTGGCATTGCTGGGTCCATGGGTAGGTTGATCCCGAATTTCCTGAGAAACCGCCACACTGCTTTCCAAAGTGGTTGCACAAGTTTGCATTCCCACCAGCAATGGAGCATTTTTTAAAATGTTAAACAGGAACTAAGGCTGCTATGTCTTTTGGCTCTGCCCAGTCAAACATGGTGGGGCAGTTTTCTATTTAGCATGATCCATGCTCACAGACCTGTTTTCAGGCACATAGCACATCTATGCTGCCATTAAGTAAGTTGTAGCAGTCAGTTCACAAACCCCATTTAAATGCTTGGCAGCTGGACCTCATCAGAGTTTATATGGGCAGCAAGGCCCTGGAAGCTACAGCCATTTCAAAACCACGTGGCTTTTTTTTTTCCTGCTCCTACTGAATCAGGACGACCTCTCATAAGGGAGCTGCAGCAAGCTGCCAGGTGAAAAAAAAGTGTGGTGAAACTTTGTTTGTGTCTAGCTTTCTCAGGTTTAATGTGGATATAGTCGACCACGTTGGTGTGCCGATTTGTTGTAAGAAGGACAATTTTTCATTTTCTGGCTGCCCAGACTACCAGAATAATTACACAAAACTGTATCAATTAAATTACTGCTTGGACCATTAGTTCTAGCTTCTTATTTGCTAACTCTTACATCTTAACTTAACCCATCTCCATTAATCTCTACATCACCATGATGTCATGGCCTACCAACAAAGTTTCAGCATGTCTGTCTCTGGTGGAGGCTTTATGGCTTTTCTATGAATCTGCCTTCTTCTTCCCAGCACTCGGATTAGTTTTCCCTGCCTATCTAAGTTCTGTTCTATAATAGGTCCAAAGCAGTTTCTTTATTCATTAATGATAACCACAACATATTGAGGGGAATCCCACATAAATCCACGGAGAGCCTCTTGCCATATTATATTATTTACCTTCTTACCCTACTCACAAGTCATGTTTATTCAGTGTGCAATATAAAGACCATACTATTTAGCCTATCAGAGATGTGGTACAGCATTGTGTTTTGTTTAATCTGTTGGGAATCTAGTTTAATTTCCTTTAAAATAAATGCACAACTAAAATATTTGCTCATCATTTCAAATACTCATTGACTACATAAGCCTATGTTATTCCTATCCATGCTCCTATTATAGTTTGGTTATGAATTTCTGACTCATATGCAATTGGCATCCAATATTCCATTCATAGCACAATAGCAAAATTTTTACCATTAGTCCATATAACACATTTTGTCTGTTTAATTTTCCTTTTCTTGTGCAGTACACAACAATGAGAAGTCTTCTTACTATAATCTTGTGCAATTATACATAACAATAGTAACCTACATTTTATGAAATTCAATGATAAATCTATAATTATCTATAAATCAAAGATTTGTGTCAAGAGTCACACTTATAGATATCATTATAAATATTATTGTGTGCTTCTTAAGTATATAATGCAGTATGAAAACCACCAAATATTTCATACATGTTGTTGAAACATCAATGGCAAGCTTATATACTCAATTCATACATATTATGTTTTGTCCTCATGTTCTTTTCCTTCTTTAAAATTTAAAAAAATTAATGAGATCAAAGAAGACCTCAATACTTATACTAAATGGAGAACGTATAGAAGGGAGAAATCTCCAATTCTTATTGAACAGAATATTTCATGCAATGAAATGGAGTCTTTACTTAAACTGCAGCAAATATACATAGTAATTGATGAATGCATATAGTATGTGATAAACTCATTGAAACCATCAAATTCTCAAAATGACAATATCTCTGAAGCTCATACAAATCCAAAAAGCAATCTATGTTTTATTAATATATCATCAATTTGGATGAGAAAATTTATATTTTTTAGAAACTTAGAATTTAAATATATCAAATTAGAATTGTTTCAGATATTTCTTTTGTCCTATTTTTTAATTTACTTTAAAAAAATAACTATTGAACAAAGCCTCTTTATAGTAGAGTATATAATGTTACCCTCAGCTTTATTTTTACATTTCTAATTTCATGTTTAAAGATAATTCTTTTAAGTTGCCCTGGCTAGCCTTGATTTCATTCTCCAACTTAGGCAGATTCTGAACATATGGCTCTCTTAGTTCAGCTTTCATGTGTTTTTTTATAGCATCTTTGTGAATAAATTGGTTTGAGTTGCAGAGGTAAAGCTTTGCAAAGAATGCATCCTTGACTGCTATCTTTCCTAATAAAGGCATTGGTTATTATATTTTTAAGATGAAAAGGACTTGGGCAATACTTTAAGAGTTGCATATTGCAGAGATTTTCACACTTTTTGAGATATACACTTTTAGACTTAGGTTGAAAGTAGTACCATGTAACAAGGGTAGAGACATGCCTGAATTAGCCCTGTGGTGACAGTTCTCTGATCATTTGACAAATCTTGGCCCAGGGAGTTACAATTTAACAAGTGAAGTAGTAAATATAGAATATTCCTTTGAAACATGAAATCCCTGTAGAACAGGATTTATAAGAAATCTGAAGGAAATTTACATTTCAAGACATTGTTCATTTCTGTTTCCCACTGAGGACTTGCACAGAACAATTGCCCTTTTGAGAGTGCTTTGCTGTAGTAAGAGTCAGTGGCAAAAAATTCCTGCTGCTAAGCCACATTACCAGAGCATGTTGAAATGACAGTTGTGCAGACCAAAGTCACTTTGTTAAATAACACTTTCTAAATTTTGATGCTGTGGGAAAAAATAGAAACTTTAAGTTTAGTAAATCAAAGCACAGCATCTTCATGGATTCCATTTTTCTATTTATATGGTTCATTGGGTCATTTAAGAAACCTTTTATCCTGTCTTAATATATAACACAAATAAAATAACTTGTAAGACACATTAAAAGTTATAATAAAAAGGAGTGCTGAGAAATTACATATATGCAAACAATGTGAACTTCACATAATGTAAATATTAAAATTAAAAGTAGATGACATTTATGGGGTGGAATATCTTTATTTAAAAAGTGAAACATTTTGTCAAATGTTGATATATTAACCCACGGTATTAGCATCTAATCCATCCTCTATCATATTTTTCATTTTGTATTCTTTCTAATTCTGCTGTTATTCTAGTCCCACCTTTCTTCTCTCTCTCTCTCTCTCTCTCTCTCTCTCTCTCTCTCTCTCTCTCTCTCTCTCTCTCTCTCTCCCTCCCTCCCTCCCTCCCCCTCCCTCCCCTCCCTCCCTCCCTCCCTCCCTCCCTCTCTCTCTCTCTCTCTCTCTCTCTCTCTCTCTCTCTCTCTCTCTCTCTCCTCCCCTCTCTAATGTAATACCCACTAAGTCAATTTAGCATGGTAGGCTCTCAGAGCCTGCATGCTTAAAGAAAAGTGATGTCTCCTGTTCTAATATCAATGTATTACCAGGAGCTCCTAAGATAGAACTGGAATTCATGAGCCTCTCCCTCAGTCAGTTCATGATTTTGACTGGCTTCATATTATAGGAATCATAGGAATTATTTATGGATACCAAATATCAATATGTTAAAATCTATATTTTCAGAAAAATACTTTGAACTTTTTAAAATGTATTCTTTGGGCAAAAATTATACAAATCAATTTACACATATCAGTCGCTATTTTCTCACAAACTCAATAATGGAAGTTTGATTTTTCTCTCAGTATGAGTAACTTTCAACTTATAATCTTTACCATGTTAAAGTCTCAATTACATATCTATAAAGCATGTTATTTGCATTAGAGAAATTACCTCTTTTAAAAGACACAACAAATGTTTTAAATGCACGCTAAAATTCTTTCCATTTTATAAATTATAGTTTAAAAAGCAACAAACGTAACTAGCCGTTTTTCACACACACCAAAATGCTTCATAATTTGTCAGGTAATGTTCAGCTTTATTTTGTTGGAACCTTTTAATGAATGTAGAAACAGTTGGACAGTGTTTTGATACATTATTTAAAAAATTATTAGTTCTTTCCAAATTCCTTCTGATTGAGCAGATAACATGTATGAATTCATATCTCGTTTCTTATACTTAATCATAAAGGTTCATGTCACTATCCAATATAGGATGAAAATATTTACCTATGGAAAAATTGCAAAATTTTATTCATTATTTTTAATACATAAATCTTGGGATAAATTTATTATACATAAATCCTGAAACTAACATATATATTCACAAAAAAGTGGAATTATTGGTGCATATGCATATAATTTGCATACCACTAAAACACATGAAAATTCAGACATATAGTCAGTAAAATGTGTTGCCTTTGGAGTATAAATATGATCTTCTTCCACCAACTGAGGTTCCTTCATTCTTTCTATCTCCTTTTCTACAATAATCTCTTGGATTTGACAGGGTGTGATGTATATGTTCTTTTTAAAAGTGAGCATTTCACAGTCACAGTCTCCTATACTTGTTATGTGCCCATGCTATGTGTTACTGTAAAATAAGTCACAGTTTATTTCACTCAAAACTTTCATAGATGAAGTGTGAAAGATGCAATAATCAATGAGTATAATGACACCAGGAGTCAGTTTAATATCATGTCCATTGAGCAGCATCATAATAGTGGAGTATTTTTCAAAATCTTATAGGATATCTAGTCATAGGTTCTTAGTCCAACAGTAGTGACAGATATGAATTTCATCCTGTGGATTGGTATTTGGATTCAATCTGAAAGTGATTCGTTACCCCCATGAGATTCATAGCAATATTGCAACAATGTGGAGAATGCTTTTGTATACTAAAGATTTGTCACTCATATTGGCTTAATAAACCACTGACTGACCAGTTCTTAGGCAGGAAGTATAGGCAGGAAAACCAGACTAGGAGAATTCTGGGAAAAAGAAAGGCAGAGAGTCAGTCATAAGTCAGATGCAGAAAAAGCAAGATGAGAATACTGCACTGAAGAAAGCTACTAATCCATGTGGCTAAGCATAGACAAGAATTATGGAATAATTTAAGTTGTAAGAGATCGTTAATAATAAGTCTGAACTGTAGTTTATAATTAATAGAATCCTCTGTATGTTTTTTTTGGGAATGAATGATTGCAAGATTTGGCAGTATCAAAACTTCCATTTGCAAATGCTGTCCAAACATTTGGCAAGAATTTCCACATAAAGCATGAGATTGAAAATAGTGTGTGAACAGCTGGATAAATATTGTGAGAAAAGAAATGTTTAAAGGAGTGGAAACAATGCTGCCTCAATGATTTGTGATAACCATGTTGTCACTTGCCTTGCTTTCATCAACTTTTTCAAAATCTCATTTGCAGCAAATTATGACCCATGACTTCTACAATTTCTGAAATGATACTTAGATTATTTGTCTAAATGGTAATATTTATTTCATATTACAAGTAAAAGATAGCTGAGAGTCCTTCATGTCATAAAGTTTAATGCTCTATATGTTTAAATTATTTCTTGAGTATATTATATGTTCAACATATTCCTTATCTATATTTCCTAATGTTTACACAAGGTCAGGTTATTTTTAGTACAAGAACATATGGATCTTATATATCATTACATTAATTCAAGATTTTTCCTAGATGCTACATGATTACACCAAAGCCCAAACTTTTTTATATATGTCATAATATCATTGAGGAATGATATATTAAAATATTCTTTATAAAGAATTAAGAGAATTTCAGGGAAACAAGTTACCAAAAAAATATAGTGAACACAATGAGAAGTTTTATTAATAAGTTATTTAGGAAATATAGATATTATAAACTAAATCCAATTCCAAATATCAGAGAAATATTTAACATTAATTTTAATGCCAACTTATATTAAATAAAACATTGTTTCTTCTTATAAATTAATATAAATTTATGCAAGTTAAACCTGGAAAGTACTTTTAAAAGCTGCAGTATTTTTTTCAATTTTAAGTTTGTTTTATTAGATCCATTTTATACACAGAGACACTGACATTTAGAGTAATGAAATGTCAGAATTAGGATTTGTATCTAAAGCTAAAGATATGGTAATCCATGCTCCTAATTATTCTTTCATTTCAAGGACAGACCCTTTAATTATAAGGTAGACTCTTCTTCAAATACAGTTAATTGACTAAAATTTATTCATCTTTATTTTATTTTATTTTTCTCCATTAACAGCTTCAACTGGGTGTGGGGCAACAGGACCATTCCCAGCTGCAGTATTTTTGAGGAATGTTAATTCTTTCTTCTCATATGTTATGCTCACTTCTTTCTACACTCCATTTTCTGGTGACATTTCATTTAGGCAAGTTATTTTTTCTTTTGGTTTGCCAAAGCATACACAAAAAAAAGGTGTCTCTCTTAGGGTCCTCATTGTTGTCTAGGTTCTCTGGGATTGTGGTTTGTAGGCTCGTTTTCTTTGCTTTATGTTTAAAAACTACTTATGAGTGAGTACATGTGATAATTGTCTTTTTGGGTCTGGGTTACCTCACTCAAAATAACGTTTTCTAATTCCATCCATTTGCCTGCAAAATTCAAGATGTCATTATTTTTTTCTGATGTATAGTACTCCATTGTATAAATACACCACATTTTCCTTATCCATTCTTTGACTGAGGGTTGTTTCTAGGTTCTGGCTATGACAAATAATGCTGCTGTGAACATAGTTGAGCACATGTCCTTGTGCCATGACCTTAATCATCAGAGAAATGCAAATAAAAACAACTCTGAGATTCAAGAACAAAACCACTGATGACAACTTATGCTGGAGAGTTTGTGGGGTAAATAGAACACTCCTGCATTGCTGGTGGAAATGCAAGCTGGTACAGCCCGTTTGGATGTCAGTGTGGTGATTTATCAGAAAATTAGAAAACAACCTTCCTCAAGACCCAGTAATATCACTTTTGAGTATTTATCCAAAGGATGTTGATCATTTTTTATATGTCTATTAAGAATTCTATGTATTTTTCTGAGGAATAGTTGCTCAAGTTATAAGGCTTCTTCTTAGTATTTGCCATTGTTTTTATTATTAATTTGGAGAAGTTCTTTAGATGCTTTTCAAATTAACAGCTTACCAATTATATGGCTTAGAAATATTTCTCCTACAGAACTGGTTACCTGATGGCTGCTATTTGGTCTTCTGTTCTTTGAGAAATATTAGTTTCATTTTTCCAGTTTGATCATTTTTTTAATTTATTGCCTGTTGTTTTGGTATGATGTATCCAAAACACTATTACACAGATACTATACCAACCCTAGAAATTTTATAAATCCAGTCAATGCATTTTGTTCACAAATTTATTTTGAGTTTAATTTTGAATATGATATGTGGCTTCTAATTCATCACTTGTATTTGTGTTTGCGTATTCATACCCAATGTTTCATATGTTATTTATTGAAGAGAATATTCTTCTCTTGGAATACACTTGGAATTTTTTCTAAGATTAGCTGATCATTTATCCTTGAAATTATTTGTGGCTTTTTTATTCTGATTCATTGTTCTATGAACTAACTACCTTTATGAGAATGAGGATCACTGACAGGATTATTGCTACTTAACTATGTACATGCAGATTCTTCATATCATTTGCTGACTGATTTTCTTTGCCTTCTACTCTGAGTTTTGTTTTGATTCATCTGGTTTCACAATGATGTTTGACAAGAGGTAATACCTAAGACAAATTTGAAACTGTCAGGGTTACCTATACTTCAAGAGAGAAAGTGACAAACACATTAAATTCAATTAACATTTGCAAACTTACTAAGTCAGCCCTTCACAATTAGTCTGATTGATTTTCATAAGCAAAAGAGAGATTTGTAAAATCACAATATAAAAAGAGTGAGATTTGACTGTTTAGAAAATTGTATACATATTTAGCATTCAAACATGGACCTAATCAGAGGAGGCAATGGTTGGATAATCACCGTTCATTGGCACTTTCTATCAAACTCTAGAGATGAACATAGCATGAATAAACTTAAAGAGATTCAGTATTCAAAGTTTATAATGATCTCACACTCATCAAACAACCCTTGCCTTATTTGACTATTGCAGCTTCAGACTTTAAAAGAATATGCTAATCACACTTCTTAGTTTTCTGGTCCATTACCAAATTATGTTTCTCAAGACAAATAAGTTGATATGAGAATTTTCTACATCAGTATTCTGAGCTTCCATAGTACAAGAGCCCTTGTTAAAAACAGGTTCCTGCTTGTGCTAAATCGTATTGTATGTTAGGAGTAGAATAATGATGACAAAACTGATATAACACTACAGCATAAACTCTTTGAAATGGGCAATTTATCCTTTTCTTCATTAATAGTTGCCTTGTGTGGTATCTCATTCTTGATTATGTTGTTGAGATGTAGAAAACACTTTAATCCTCTCTAAATTATCATGGTAAAATATAATGACATTTGCAATGTTTCCTTAAGTATCAACATTTATTAAAATTGAACAATGTTTGAAAGTATAGTTAGTAAAAGAGCAGTGACAAATGAGACATCTTCATTGTTAAATAGAAACCAACATAGTCATAAATGATATAAAATAATACAATAATGCTATTATGTTGTGATGTATGCTGTGAATATCTTTTATTACCATTGGCTAATAAAGAAGCTCCTTTGGCCTATTGCAGGGCACATGTAACCAAGATGGAAGAGAAATATAGAGAGAGTATATAAAGTCATAGATGTCATGTAGCTGCTGAAGGAGACAGATGCTGGAGAACCTTACCAGTAATCCATGAGTCTCATAGTGATACATAAATGAAGAGAAATGGGTTAATTCAAGATGTAAGAGTTATCTAGAAATGTGCATGAGCTAATTGGCTAAGCATTGTTGTAATTAATGTAGTTCCTGTGTAATTATTTTCGTTCTGGGCAGCCGGGAAACCGACAGTCTCTGTCTACAATGTTGAAGTATTTTGTTTTCTTTTTATTAAAAACTTCCACCTCCTCCCATCTTCCCATTTCCCTCCCCCTCCCTCTCCAGTCCAAAGAGCTTTCAGGGTTCCCTGCCCTGTGGGAAGTCCAAGGTCCTTCCCCCTCCATCCAGGTCTACGAAGGTGAGCATCCAAACAGACTAGGCTCCTACAAAGCCAGTACATGCAGTAGAATCAAAACCCAGTGCCATTGTACTTGGCTTCTCAGTCAGCCCTCATTGTCAGCCACATTTAGAGAGTCCTGTTTGACCACATGCTCCATCATTCCAAGTCCAGCTGGCCTTGGTGAGCTCCCATTAGATCAGCTCCACTGTCTCAGTGAGTGGACACACCCCTCGTGGTCCTGACTTCCTTGCTCATGTTCTCCCTCCTTCTGCTCTTCATTTGGACCTTGGGAGCTCAGTCCAGTGCTCGAATGTGGGTCTCTGTCTCTATCTTCATCCATTGCCAGATGAAGGTTCTATGGTGAATGCAAGATATTCAACAGTGTGGCTATAGGGTAGGGCCAGTTCAGGCACCCTCTCTTCAGCTGCCCAAGGAACAAGCTGGGGGCGTCTCTTTGGACCCCTGGAAACCCCTCTAGAGTCAAGTCTCTTGCTAACCCTAAAATGGCTCCTTAATGAAGATATCTAAGTCTCTGTTCCCATACCCACCCTTCCTCCATCCCAACCATCCCATTCCCCCAAGCTCCCAAAACACATAGAAATGTGTTGCAGTAGGGGCTGCCGGCCGCTTCCCCCTGCCCAGCTCCCACCAGGCTAGCTTTACCCGAAATAATTGCACAAAAACTATATTCATTTAAACACTGCCTGGCCCATTAGTTCCAGCCTCTTATTGGCTATTTTTCACATTTTGATTAACCCATTTTTTAGGGGATGGGGAGATATTTTATAGGAATAGGGGTACTTTCAAAAAAAGGGGGGATTGACTGGTTTGATGGGATGATGGGTATTTGCGAATTGCTGTTTTTAGAAAATTTTATTGATACTGATTCTTGTATATTGATATATTAAATATTGAATGTGAATGCTTCTACCTCTATTTTTTATATAAGAGTATGCTTATAACTCTGTCTATATTGTATTGATACATTTACCATATTACAATGTACATTTCTAGCTCTGATATTATTTATATAATGACATTGTTTACATTTGGTATGTTATGACATTGTTTACGGTTGGAGATCATTGTCTTCTTATATTGCACAGTTGTTTATTCTCTTAGTCTTCAAGTTAGATAGGTATTGAGAATTATATGTTTGTCATATTTATTTTTGGATAATCAGGTCTTTTAGATACATAGAGATTATGTTTAATAAAGATCATATAATCTTCAACCTCTTCGAAGAGCTGTAAAAAATGGCCTTTAACCTAACCTAGAATTCCATGTCAACGAGAAACAAACACTCCTGGTATCACTGCTCTACTCCTGAGAGAGCGTTGAGCACCAAAGACACTCCACTGGGAGCTTGTCTTCTTGGCAGAACTGGCCTTTAGGTTAAGAAAAGCCCATACCTCAACTACTGACAAAGATACAAATTATCCATAACTGGATAAAGCAGGATTGTCTTATCTTGTCAAGACATGGTAGGATAGTTCTAAAAGGTTTCTTGCCTTTAATAATGGTATGTTAGGCCTTAGCCAAAGTTGATTGACTCAACTTTGCAAACGAGACTTTGGGCAATTGCCCAGGTAGTCAGTTGTCTCTGTCATTTGTTGCACATTTTGGATATTTCTTGTTTGTTAAGTAATATTACTTCCCTTCTCAGATCTTTGACGGAGTTGAAGATTAGATAATTGTAGTTACTCTCTACATTATTTAGACTCCTTGAAATAGAATGTTTAATATATTTATTATTTGTTCCTATTGTATATAGTTGTGTTTGGTTTGGCTCTATCTTATTTAGACAAAAGGGGAAGATGTAGGGGAAGCCCCAGTCAATCACCTTGCTTGTAGGACGAGGTCCCCTGAGGATATTTTTTTACTTATAAATATTGTGGGTATGCTCCCCGCCTTCCCTTCTTCTGTTTTCCTGTTCTCCATGGGAACCTCGATCTTGTAAGTCCTTCATTTATTATAGCTGAATATTTTATTATAATGTCTGTCTGCCATTTATTTATGCCGTAATAGCAATGTCACTAGGTTTGGCTATGAAAATAAGGAATATGTATGCTTGCAGTTGAGTTAATATATTGAAAGGAAGGTATGTGATGAAATATTTGCAGTTTGGGAGAGAAAACTGGGATTCTGAGTTTGAGGCCAGCCTGATCTACAGAGCTAGGTCTGCAGCAGTCAAGGCTACACAGAGAACCCCTGTCTCAAAAAAAAATGAGAGAAAAAAATGCAAAAAATCACAAAAATATAACATATAAAAACTTATTAGGAGCAAGGCATGGTGGTTTGTGCCTTTAGTCCCAACACTCAGGAGACAGAGGCAAGAAGATCTCTGAGTTTGAGACAAGACTGACATAAAGAGCCATTTCCATGACAGCCAGGACTACAGAAAGATAGAAAGAAAGAAAGAGAGGAGAGAGAGAGAGAGAGAGAGAGAGAGAGAGAGAATGCATTAATAATACACCTACAGATACTTAGATTTGTTTCTTTATTGTCAAGTTGACTGAATTTAGATTCACATAGAAAATATAAACTTATGGGTATATCTTTAGACATATGTTTATTTTAGTGAGTAAGAGTCAATTTGAATCTGAGTGTAAGTGGACCAATCTTATCAGCTGAGGTCCAGACCTAAATAAAAAGGGGGTGAAAGAAGAAACCCAGAGGAGAACCAACATTGCACTCTCCAGGTTTTCCCAGTTTCAATCAGGAACCAAAGTATTCCTTCTGTTGTGTTTCTTCCACAATGGACTATAATCTTCTGTCTACTAAGATGAAAGGAACACTTCATTCTTTAAGTTGTACCTTTTACGGTGATAAATATAGTCCTCAATGTTAAAAGTTGGTATTTGGTGTGAACCATTGGTTTGATTTTTACTTGAACATATTATATGTAGGTCTCTGGAATTTTTGTTTAGAATAAATCTCAGATATTTTTGCATTTGTGGGTTCAAATAACCATAATCAGAGCTTACTGGGTGATTCTAGTAGAAATTCAAGAGTCCAGAATAATGACAAAACAACAGGCAGTAATGACTGTGCTTTAGGAGTTTCATAAGAAAGTGAAGACCTTTGGGAAATGAAGGAGAGAGCATTTGTTCTGCATCCAGGAAAACAATCAAACAACAACAACAACAACAAAATAACATGGCAGCTCTCTACCTACATCTTGTTAATCTAAGTGAGAATGACTAGAACAGTAATAAATGAGTTAGTTTGGTCTAAGATATTTAAAAACTGTATAGCATTTAGGCTGTGAAATGAGTATTTTACACCATATTTGACAATTTTATATGGACACAGTAGAATACACGGAAGCTAAAAATAAGGTGGCTTTAACTGATAGTTTCACAATTGGCACTGAAACAAGAGAAAATGTTTTTAGAGGGCAAGAACACTAGAATGTAATAACGCAAACATGAATGAAACTTTTCATTTCAACATAGAATTCCAGAATGAGTGCCTGTAGGGTATGCATGCTGCTCCAGCAGAGCCACGTACAAAAGTGTTTTCTCGTGTTCCAACCTGAAGGAATATCAAGAGTACCATAGTTCTGGTCAAAAAGTGCCAAGACAATTCCCAACTTGACAGCATAACTTCTGCTTCCAAAT
The DNA here is from genome assembly GCA_902806775.1 of Microtus agrestis. Classification (NCBI taxonomy): domain Eukaryota; kingdom Metazoa; phylum Chordata; class Mammalia; order Rodentia; family Cricetidae; genus Microtus; species Microtus agrestis. The sequence goes on from CADCXT010000555.1 coordinate 400,276, forward strand.
GGTGAGGTTGTTGCAGGCAGCAAGATAAAATCATGGAGATTTACACGAAGTTTTCACAAAGCTTCTGAGAGCAGACAATGTGACACACTTTCATATTCTCTTCATTGACCTTCTGGGTGTATTGTGCATGACACAGGGAAGAAGAAGGCTAAATCGCAGGGAAAGCATTTTATGCATTGGATGCTAGCAATGAGAGATGTTTGCTGAGGAAAACTGTGGGTATTATATGGAATTTTTCAATGAAAAGTCACAGTTATCAAATGTAGTGTGGGTGGGGCAAACTCATCCACTTCTGAAAGAGGCAAATTATTGCCATTGTATATCTTAGATTCCAAACATAGTGCTTGCCTTTCTTTCTAGGAGTAACCATAGTCTTTCTAGGATTTTACTTTCGTCTGATTCTTCTTTTTTTTTTCTTTTTAGGCTTGTTTTTGTTTTGTTTTATTTTAAATTTGATATTATAATACAAATACAACATTTCTCCTTTCCGTTTCCTCCCTCTAAACTCTAACCGCACCTGCACTTTTTCAAATTTATGGCCTCTTTTATCACTAATTGTTATTCTATGCATGTAGGTTTGTGTGTATACATACATACCACTAAGTACAACCTGTTCAGTCCTAGTAATGTTGCTTTTATGTATGCTTTCAGGGCTCACCACTTTTTAATGAAAAAAAAATAATTGATATGCTATTCCCTATGGCTGGCCATCTCTTCCATTCCCAGCTTTTCTCTACTGCTTGTAGCTCTGAATTTTGCATTGAGGCCTTGTAGGCTCTTCTCTGTCCAGTTTTGCATATCTTTTTCCAGTTCACATTTGGTCAGTTATATTGGTGAGATTTTAGAGTGTAGTGTTTGATGTTATAGGATGACACAATGTCACAGTGAACTCTCTGATACTCTGTCTCTTAAAATCTCTCTGACCCTTTCCTCTAATATTCTCTGAGGCTTCCTTGTAGTGTTTTTTTTTGGAAGATGAATCCAATAAATAATTCTTCTGAGAACTAATTGCATATCTCTGATTTGTCAATATTTTTTCCTTTTCTTATGGAATATATCTTGATTATGATTTCTCCACCTTCTACTTCTCCATGTTTTTTTGCACCTCCCATGCAATAAGGATCTCCCTTCTTTCCATGTGAAAACACAGAAGGAAAACACAAGAGGTAAAGCTTTGTGTTCATACACAACAAGTGAGCATACTTCCTGATTTCGAAACCCTGATTTCAAAACCCTTTGCATGAAACACAAAAAGGTGAGATGGCTTCTTCTTAAAAATCTCCTTGTCTGAGACAAAATAAAAGAGGATTACTGTAAGTTTCAGGTTATCCTGGACTCTAAAGACAACACTAGTCCAACTTGGGCTGCAGAGACTTCTCTAATAAACAAAGAAAAAAAAGCCATATCATAGCTTACATGTGTTTTAAAGCTGCTTTCTTACCTTGATGAAGTAAATCAGGCCTGTTACTACAACACAATGTTTCAACAAAGGCAAGCATATATAACTGCATAAACACAAAATAAACAACTTCTAAAATATACTATTCTGGTTGGAGATTAATTTTAATTTAATACTGTTTAATATTGTTTGATTCCTTTTGTTGTTTCTAACAGTGATGGAGTATCTTGTGTATTCCTCTTGGAGATTTTTAACCTCCTTTGATAACAATAGATATATTTTGATTCATAATAAATTCAAAATGATAATATCATTTTCCTATCTAATCCAAAGTTTCCTGAAATATAGCGATGATTACTCTATGATCTCATGCTATCATTCATAAAAGGTTATTTGAAGCAGGCTTGAGGCATTTTCTTAATCATTACAATACACAGAATGTTCTTCTTCTAAAAGTATTAAGTCCCGATATTATTTCTTAAGACATTTCTAGGTAGATATTCTAATATGAACCTGTGATTACAAACACAATGCTTGTATGATGCAATTACTAGAAATCAGTACACATTTGAAAATCTATTTGTTTGTATTATCATTTTCTAGTTTAGTATCAGAAGTCTAAAGTATAGACTTAATTCTAGCTTCTAAAACAATGAAAACTATTCTCTCCTAAGAGTTCTGCACAAATAAATGAGCTAGTAGAGAAACTGTTCCAGGCAGGTTGACTTTCTGCACAAGTAACATTTTCCATTCTAGTAAAGTTCAACTGACTTTGACTTCCCTGAACTGGCTGTTGGGAAATTGCCCTCAGAGCTTTATTGGAACTGCTGCCGTCTTGGTAATGAAATGTTGTGTTGTGAAAGTCATGCTCAGAGTGTTGATTCTGTTCCTAAGTGACATTGTTGGAGCATAACACATATTTAGTTACCTACCTGACAAGTTGTCTATTTAACACAGGGAAAAATGATCTGACTGTGATTGATGGGCCAGCTGCCCCTTCTCAGTGATGGGGAAAATGAGCTGAGTCAAAACAGATCTAGCTACACAAGGGCAAGTGTGTTTGTAGTGGAATCCCTCATTTCTCTTCATTTAGGGAAGGTTTTCCTTTGTGCTTATATTCCCACAGTCTCCAATCTACCAACCACTGTGATTATTGCTTTTTACTCTTCACTTTGAAATTACATTAGAAGCATTATTCTGCCGTGATCTGCATTAGAGAAAGACTTTTTATACATTTTACTACATGCTGTCTGGGTCAAGGACAACGATATTGAAAATTAGAGTCCTAGCTACGGACAACTTACTGAATCATTTACTTCTGGATTCATTTCCTTTGTTCTTTTGACTTGAACTCTTTGTTGGTTTGTTTGCTTTTTACTTGTGTATCAATAAAGCAAATTTTTTTGCATAAAACTAAATAATTATAATTTTGGTGATATACAAAAAATGTAATTCCTAAGGATATTAAAAGCTGTTGCCATATTACTTTCAAGCTCCAAACACTAATGTGATTAACTCTGTTGTGACTATACAGAAAATGCTTAACAAATGCTTAGTTGAGTGAAAGAGTAGATATTTAGGTGGCAATTTGAAAGGTTCTCCAGATGAAAATAAGTCTTAGAAACACCAATGTAGGTACATTGGGCCAGGTAAGAAAAGAATTAAAAATAGAGAGTTAGAAGCAAGAAATACTATAAATGAAATTGTCTTAAAGTTTAGAAATCAGTCCTCTCTTCCAAGTGAGGCTGGTGAAGATCTTTTCCCATTCCAAAGTCTACCATTGATGGTGTCCCTTTGACTTAGAGATACTTTTCTGTATCCTGAGGTCCAGTTTATTACTTGTCATTCTTAGTGTCAGTAATATTGGTGCTCTCTTAAGAAAGTTTTCTCAGGAGTTCTTGATTTTTTCTACTTCCCATGTAGATTAGAACTATGTTAAGTCTCTCTTAGTGTCCTCATTGTTGTCTAAGTCCTCTGGGATCTCCTGAGTAAACTGGGAGCATGTGGATCTTGGAGGAGGGATGAAGGGGGGAGGGGAGAGGCAGGAAAGGGATCAGAGAAAAATGTAGAGCTCAATAAAAATCTTTAAAAATAGAAAAGGAAAGTTGTTCCCCTCTGGCTATATTTTCAAGATCATTTCTCATTTTTTTTCACTTATATCAGATTCTTGAAATATGTTGAGATCTTTAATCCACTTCTACTTAAGTTTTGTGCAGGGAGATAGAGATGGATATATTTGTATTCTTTCACATGTAAACATATAGTACAACCAGCACTATATGTTGAAGATGTGCTCTTTTTTCCATTGTATATATAATTTTGGCTTCTATATCAAAAATCCATTGTACATGGAGGTGTGGATTTATGTCTGATTCTTTTATTCAGTCCATTGATCCACCTGTCTGCTTTCCTGTCTTTTAATACCAAGTGGTTTTTATTACTAGAACTCAAAAGTTATATATCAATAAATTACAAAATACAATTAAAAGAAGGGGTACATTCACCAACAGAATAATATCTCAACATAAGAATATCAAAGGTCAGGAAATACTTAAGGAGATGGTCAACATTCTTAACTATCAGGGGAATGCAAAAACAAAACAACTATGAGGTTCTCTCTTAAACTTGTCAGAATGACTAAGATCAAAAACACAAGTGACAGCTGATTCTGACCAGGAAGTGGAACAAGGGGAATGCCCCTCCATTGATGATGGGGGTACAAATTTGCACAGCCACGTTGGAAATCAAAATGGCAATTTCTCAGAAAAAAATGGGACTATATCTACCTCAAGTCCTAGATATACTGTTCTTGAGTATACCCAAACGACGTTATATCATACCACAGAACAATTGTTCAACTATGTTCATAGCAACTTTGTTCATAATAGCCAGAATCTGGAAACTACCCAGATGTTCCTCAGCAGAGGAATGGATAAAGAAAATGTGTGATACATTTATACAGTGGAGTATTATTCAGCCATTAAAACCAATAACTTAAGGAAATTTAAAGACAAGTGGATGGAACTAGAAAAAAATCATTCTGTGCGAGGTAACCCAGACTGAAGAAGACTAGCATGGTATGTACCAATTCGTAGGGGAATATTAGCTGTAAAACAAAGAATAACTATGGTAAAATCCCCATACTCAGAAAGACTAGATAAAAAAGAGGGTTTATGGGGGACACCTGGATCTCTCTGGGAAGGGGAACTAGAGGAGATTTTTTTTTGAGTGAACTGAGAGTGTGTTAGGATGGGAACACAAGCAATCAGACTAAGGGAGTGAGGAGGGGAAGATTACTGAAAGAGACTACTGGAAAGGGTAGGCATTTCAGGGCCAGGTAAAAACCTAGAACAAACGTAATCTCCCAGGAATCAACAATAATGGGCCAGCTAAGACTCTTAGCAATAGCAGATATGTAGCCTGAACTGGCCATTTAATGTGACCAGATTGGTGCCAGTCTCACTTGTTCTCAAGAGGATACAGGATGCAAGGACACCACAAGAAAATTCACAGAGTCAACTAACCTGGGCTCAAGGGGTCTCACAGAGACCAAACTAACAATCAGGGACCCTGCACAGAACTAAACTAGGCATTTGCATATATATCATAGTTGTGTAGCATGGTCTTCATATAGGACTCCTAACACTGGGAACCGGGGCTGTCTTCAACTCTTACTGGTTTCTGATAACCTACTCCCAATAGTGGTTTGCCTAGTCTAGTGTTAATACATGGTAGGTACTTAGTATTACTGAAATTTTATAAGCCATGTTCTGTTGATAATCATGGAAAACCTGCTCTTTTCTAAACAGAAATAGAGGAGCAGTGGATTGGGGGTGGGAGCAAAGTGGAGAATGGGGAGGGCCTGGGAAATGAGGAGGGAGGGCAAAGTGCTGCTGGATGTTAAATAAATAAATAAGTTTATTGATTTTAAAGCATTAGCTAAACAAAATTTAAAATGAAAGTTGTGTAAATAGGGTTTATGTAGGCACATGTGATGTCATGAGTGAAGAGTGACAACTAAGGATATATGAAAAAGTAATATATCATTTTACTACTTTTCACACTGAAATTAAATCAAATCAAATGTATATAATAGTAATACCACTAATACAAAGTACTTGAAACAAAAGTATCTTTCATGGATTGACATCTTTGTTTCTAGAAGTCATGGACTTTTAAATAAAAATGTTAGTACCTTGCAGGTTTTCCAGCTATCCAGAGTCAGTGAGATCTCACTAGCTCCAATCAGCTGTTTCTATGGGTATCACCATCATGGTCTTGACCACTTTGCTCATATTATTGCTCCTCCCTCTCCTGGGCTGGTCTCAGGTAGCTTGCCCCAGTGCTTCACTCTAGATCTTTGTAGCTATTTCTGTCGGTTGCTGGTTGAAGATTTTATAATGTCAGTTAAGGTAGTCATCAGTCTGATTACAGGGGAAGGCCAAATTAGGCATCCTCTCCACTGTTCTGATAGCCTTAGCTGGAGTCATTCTTGATGATTCCTGGGAATATCCCTAGTGTTGAATTTCTTGATAGCCATTTAATAGCTCAATGGCTCCCTCAATCAAGATGTCTCTTTCCTTTCTCTCCCTCTCTGTCCTTCTCTATTCTTGAGCATCCCGGTCCCTCATGCTCTTCTCCCCGCTTTCCCCTCCACTTCCAACCTTCCTTCCCCACCTCTTAATTTTCTAAGGAGTTCTTGTATGTTTCCCCTTCCCAGGGAGATGAATATGGAGGACAGCTGTGAGGCTTGAACAGTCTGAGGGTCACTGGCAGCGGGACCAGGATTTAACCCTAATGCTTGAAATGGCATCTAAGAGCACATTCTTTTAGGAGGGATACCATGCTCAGCCTATATGTAAGGGAGAGGACCTTGGTCTTGCCTCAAAGTGAAGTGTCAGACTTTGTTGACTCCCCATGGAATGCCTTACCCATTCTGAGGAGTGGAGCTCCTCATTAGTGAGGTAAGGGGAATGTGGAGGAAGCAGGAGGAGAGAAAGGAGTTGGGATGGGGATAGCCTTGTAAAATTAGAAAGGATTATATTTAATAATTCTTAATTAAAAAAAAGAAAAAAATGTCACTACCAGATTTGGAATGACTCCATAGAAGTTGTTATACAGTGAAGTTCCAGAGACTTCTAATGTAACCTGAATTTTGACAATGTAATTTATTTTCCAACACAACTTAATAGTAAGGAAATATTGCTGAAGACACTGAACACTTTGGTTACAAGACGCAAAAAAAAAAAATCCAGTTGAAACTGAGCTGAAAAGTTTTTCTTTACCAACTAGTGTTCACAGTGCATGAACATGTTATAAATGTGTTAGGGTAGAAACCTAATAAACTTTATTATCGAAGTATAGACCCCATACACTATAATACTTACATTCCAGAAACACATGCCAACTAATGGAATAGTGATACAGTTACATTGTTGGTAACCAACCACTTTAGTAATCATGGGAAGCCTGCTCTGCTGAAGGAAAGATGTATCTGTTACTACAAAAGTCAAGGGCTGGGGAGGTCATTAGCCTAAGAGAAAAACATACAATAGTTGTTTCTATAATGAACAAATTGTCTAGCTGTCTTTCTGAATATTAATTTTTATAATCATAGACAAAAGACATGTTTAGCCTGTATTAGAGAAGTTCCTTTGTATACAGAGTGTTGGCTAATTTAGAAAATCCCATTTGCCAAAGTAGGGAGAAAAAGCATATGTTCTATGTCAATCCCTAAGTGGAACATCTAGAATTATGGGAAAACTAAAATGCAGTGACTTCCACTAGCAAATAGAAAACTGAAAGTTCACACTAGAATACTTAAATAGCCGCATCTCAGATCACCACAATAGATCAGAAATTTTTGGAACTACTAGCTGTTAGTAATATTTTAAAAACAATTTGACAAAATTGTACAGATTCTATGCATGCTACCATGAAGCATAAGAAACAAATGATTTTCATAGACTTTGAATGTAGAAACCTTTCTACACCTTTTTAAAATTAATTTAATTTATTTTTGCCCAGGGTCTGCATTAGAAAAAAATCCCTTCAGAGTTCTGCAGAGAGAGAACCATCAATGCCAAAATATGTCTTTATAGCATATAAAGACCTGCATGCAAACAGGAAATGTTGAAAAACATTTCAGTTGGGGGGAAAAAGACATTCTTCCCACTAAAAGCCACCCAGCCTTTTCTATCATCTGATATAGAAAAAAATGGTCAGTAAGAATCAGGATTGCAAATAAATATACTGGAACTGTCACAACTTGGAAAGGGTATATATATATATATATATATATATATATATATATATATATATATATATATTTGAGACAGGATTACTCTGTGTAGCTTTGGAGCCTGTACTCACACTTCCTCTTTAGATCAGGCTATCCTTAAACTCACAGAGATCAGCCTGCCTCTGAATCCCAAGTGCTGGGAGTGAAGGTATGTGCCACTACTGCCCTACTTGAAAAGATAATTTTTAAATAAACTATAGTACTAAATAACTATTTCTAAAATATATTTAATGAATTATTTTTGAAATTTTTTTTTAATTTACAACAAATAGAAGAGAAACAGCAGTGCAGAATGTCTATTTACTTTCTACTTGGACACATGGAAAGCATTCCCTAGCATTTCCACCTCACATCACATGATGCATCAGTTGTACCTATTGCACATGTATCAGTAAATTATAAGTGTATTTTCACAGTTTATAACATTGTTGATATTAGGTGCACATACTAAGAGTCTACATAAATGTGTTATTATAGGTATTCATCATTATATTATTATACAGAATAATTTTATTGACCTATAAATCCCCAAAACAATATTAGAAATCCTTCAACAAGATACAAGCTCACTAAAAGAACCCATGTTTCATTTAGAAAACTGTAACTACTCTGACTTTTGACACTTTCCCATTACGCAGAGGTCCTGTGTAATAATAGTGGAATAAGTAAGAAATACTTGTAATATCGAATATCCTTTGAAAAGGTGTAGTTTTGCTCAATTGGAAATGTGCAAATCAAAATTTAGTTATATAAATATATTATGATCATCTGTGTAAATAAAAGCTTCAAAGACTTTAACCCTAAGCCAGTAGAAGTAATGAGATGAACTTAGCAAGTCACAGAATAAAACACCAAAATCAGCAATATTGTCATAGACCACTAACAAATTCTTTGAAAAATAGCATTGAAATTCCAAGAAAATTTAAAATAGATACAATTCCATTTATAAGTAGCTACAGAAAATTAAATAAAAGATTTAATCTGCAAGATGAAAGATCTCTACCATTAAAATGATTAAACATAGAGGAAAGAGTCAAAGATGACATAGAGATGGAGAGACACACCATGTTTCTAAATTACAACTATCATTACTCCTAAAATATCCAAACTATACATGATGATCTACAGATTAATTTTTAGCATTTAAAATTGCATGATAAGTGGTTTAATAAAGTATTGAAAGACATGATAAATGAAATATATCTATCAGTCAAGGAAAATGTTAAATCCAACAAATTTTTAACACAAATATACCATGAAATACCAAAACTAAGACTAAATGCTATAGAAGAAGGAAAAAAATTTCAACTCAAAGGTACAGAAAATATATATTCAATCAAGTAATAGAAGGAAACTTTCCCAACCTAAAGAAGGACATGCCTTTGAAAATATAAGATGTTTACAGAACACCAAATAGACTGAAACAAAAGAAAAGTTTTCTAGTCACATAATAATCAAAATATTAAACATACAGAATAAAGAAAGAGTATCAAGAACTGCAAAGGAAAAAAGCCAAGTAACATATAAAGGCAGATCCATCAAAATTACACCTGACTTCTCAATGGAGACTCTGAAAGCCAGAAAGTCCTGGACAGACATTTTACAGAATCTAAGATACCATGGGTCCCTGTTGAGGGCTAGGAGTATACAGCAGGTGACAACTAATGTTAAGATGTCTGTACACCAGAGGAATGTTTTTCTGATGGAGGAGAATTCTATCTAGGCAGGGTCTGTGGGACCGCCAACTCTGGAAACTATTGCTCCTATCTGTAATTTCACATGTGCAAAAGCAGTCAAAGTGTCTCCCTAATATCTACATTGGAGTGTGAAATCTCATGACTTGCATCTCAATCTTATGGGAACATATATTTGTGGATGGCCAGGAAGATTACTTCTCATTTAGCTGTATAATTTTGAAAAATAGAAAATATACTAGGAGCCAGGTGGTAGTGGTGCATGCCATTAATCCCAGCACTCAGGAGGCAGAGGCAGGTGTATCTCTGTGAGTTTGAGGACAGTCTGGTCTTTAAGAGCTAGTTCCAGTACAGGCTCCAGAGCTACAGAGAAACCCTGTCTTGAAAAACCTAAAAAAGAAAAGAAAAGAAAATATACTAGGATATGCTTCATAACTAGATCTATTGCCCCATGAGGACTGTACAACACTTAAAGGACTGCTTTGTTCTTTTATTCTAGCTACACAAAATTGGCAAATTTTAACCTCAGAGCAAGTTCATATTATACTAAATGTTTCTGTAAATGGATCATAAGTTAAAAAGAACTTTACAGTTATACACAAGGTCAGAGTTGTAGATCTCTAGCCAAGGTATCAATACAAAACAACCTAAAAAATAAAGCCGATTCTTTGCTTGCCAAGTCTGATTGATGTGACCTGACTCTATGTGATGATCTCTCAGCAGCTTGTCTCACCTGGCCACTATGTGCCCAGTCTCTGGTCACCTTGAAACCTGTGTAGATATACTAAACAGATCAGTTCCTTATTCCTTACCCAAGGAATGTGTTATTATCAATGATATGTAATTCTTGTAAGTCTTTTTCTTATTGCCTCAATGTTCTGTTTAAACATTATTTAGTCTAGGTGAACAAAGAAACAAGAGGAATTGGAACAGAAAATTGAAAGAAAGGATAACTAGAAACTGGAGAGGTAGAATTAGGGCTACTAAACAAAAAGAGTATGACCCTCAGATCACATATGATGTGGATTCCCTTCAGTATGCTTTGAAAATATTTTATTGCCATTGGTTAATAAAGAAGGTGCTTTGGATCAATGGTTTAACAGAATATAGTTTAGCTGGAAAAGATATATAGAGAGAGTAGGCAGAGCCAGTGAGAAGCCATGTAACTGCCCACAGGTGACAGATGCACCAGAACTGTGCCAGTAAGCCACAGACACATGGTAATACACATATTAATAGAAATGGGTTAACTTAAGATATAAGAGTTAGCCAGAAATACACTTAAGCTATTAATCAAACAGTATTACAATTAATACAGATTTCTGAGTAATTATTTTGGGAGTTTGGGAGACCGAGAAATGAACAAGCAACCTCTCCCAACACAACACTTAAGTTTTTAGAAAGAAAAACTCAGTTTTGATTCTTTGTGAACTTTTTCCTTGAAACCTGGAGGTGGTCTTGAAGAGCTGGATTCTCAGGCTATGTTTAGGTGAAAGTACAGACAACTATACCTAGCATAACTTCTAGTTACCATAGATGGAGGAAGCAACATGTTTTATTAACAATATTTTATGAAAGCACATTTAACAATGCCCACCCACATTTCAGCACTACAGAAGAAAAACTGAAACCTAAGGAAATTATCTGCACTTATGAAAAAACAGGCAATAGATAGTTTCATATATGCAAATACCAAAGAAGGGAAATACATACATTCTAAAAAATGCAAAGATTAATTATAATCACTGGTCATTAATATTTCTTAATATCAATATCAATATATTCAATTCATCTATAAGAAAACACAGGCTAACATAATGAATATGAAAACAGGATGTTTGAAGGAAACAAACTTCACCTTCAAAGACAGACACTACCTCAGAGTAAAGGACTGAGAAAAAAAATTCCAAAAAAATGGACCTAAGAATCAAGAAAATGGAGCTATCCTAATATCTAACAAAATAGACTTCAAATTAAAATTAATCAAAAGAGATGGCAAAGATATTTCAAATCTATCAAAAAGAAGTCCTAACTCCCAACAGTTATGCCACAAATACAAAATCACCCACATTTATTAATGAAAAATTCCTAAAGCTTAAATCACACATCAAACCCCACACACTATTACCATGAGACTTTAATACCCCACCAATGGACAAGTCTTCTAGACAGAAACTCACCAGAAAATAAGGGAACTAACATATGTTATGACTTAACAGACAACTATAGAACATTCTACCCAAACACAAAAGAACATGCTTCCTTCTCAGCACCCTCATGGAATCTTCTCTAAAACTGACTTCACAGTTCGTCACATAGTAAGTCTCTACAGACTAAAAAAAAAAATGGAAAAACCGCATGTATTTTATCAGATCACTATGTCTTAAAAGTAAAATTTCAACAGCAATAAAAATACAGAAAGCCTGAAACTGAACAATGCTCAGATGAAACACCACTGGGTCAAGGAAGAAATAAAGAAAGAAATGAAAGACTTCCTAGAATTCATTGCATAATGTACCCAAACTTATGAAACACTATGAAAACAGTACCAAAAGAAAAGTTCATAGCAATAAATGTCTACATAAAAAAAATAAGAAATCTCACATTAGTGACTTCACAGCACACCCGAAAGCCTTAGAACAAAAAGAGTCAAACTCACCCAGGAGGAGTAGATCATAGGAAATAATCAAACTGAGGGCTGAAAACAAAGAGAACTGTACAAAGAATCAATGAAACAAAGACTTGGTTCTAAGACAAAAATCATCAAGATTGAAAACCCTTATCAAAAACTAAACAAAAGGCAAGGAAAGAATATCCAAACTAAAATCAGAAATGAGAAGGGGTAAATAGCAAGAGAAACAAAACAAAAAAATAAAACAAAACAAAAAAAACAGAGAATCATTAGATCATAGTTCAAAAACCTTTACTCCACAAAACTGGAAAATCTAAAAGAAATGGGCAATTTTCTGAATAGGTAACAAATAAATAATTTTAGGACAGAATTCTACCTGAATTCCAAAGAAGAGCTAATATCAATACACCTCAAATTTCTTTACACAATAGGAAAAAATTAGAACATTTCCAAACTTTTTTATGAGGCTATAGTTATCCTGATATGAAAGAAAATGCAGAGTTCCAACAAAGAAATAGAATTATAAAAGACTCTCACTCATAAACATTGGAAATTATTCAATAGAATATTCACAAATTGAGTCTTAGAACACTTCAAAAAAATCATCCACCATAATAAAGTAGGCTTCATTCCAGAAATGGAGGGATGGTTCAACATACAAAAATCTGTAAGCATAATCCACCATAAAATCAAACTAAAAAAAAAATAAAACATGAATTTCTCATTAGATGCTGAAAACGCCTTCAATATAATCCAACATTGCTTCTTGTTAAAGGTATTGAGGAGATCAGTGATACAAGGAGCATTCCTAAACATAATAAAAGCAATATACATCAAATCAACAGCCAAGATCAAATTAAATAGAGAGAAGCAAAAAGTGATGTCCATTAAAATCGGAAATGAGACCAGGCTGTCAACTCTCTCCATATCTGTTAAATATAGTACTTGAAATTCTAGCTAGAACAATAAGGCAGCAAACGGAGGTATAGGGAATAAAATTGGAATGGAAGAAGTCAAACTTTCACTATTTAGAGATCTGTTAGTATACATAAGTGACAACAAAATTTCTACAAGGAAACTCCCATAACTGATAAACACATTCTGCAATGTGAAAAGATATAAAATTAATTAGCTTAAAAAATTAGTAGTCCTCCTATCTACAAATGATAAACAGGATTAAAAAGAAATAAGAGAAAAAAAGCACCCTTTATGAAAGCCACAAATAATATAAAATATTTTGTGGTAACTCTAACCAAACTAGTGAAAGACCTGTATGATAAGAACTTTAAGTTTTTGAAAACAGAAATGGAATAACATATTAGAAAATGGAAAGATCCCCAATGCTCTTGAATAGTTAAGATTAACATAGGAAAAATAACATTCTAAAAAAATCAATCTACAGATTCAATGCAGTCCCTATCAAGATTCCAACACAATTCTTCACAGACCTTGAGAGAATACTCAATTTCATACGGAAACAGACACAAAAAAAAATAGTATAGCTAAAACAATACTGTACAATAAAGAAAATTCCAGAAGTGTCACCATCTCTGACTTCAATCTCTAGTATAGAGATATACTAATAAAAAGTGTTTGGTGTTGGCTTAGAAACAGACCCAGAGATCAACAAAATCAAATTGAAGATCCTGACATAAATTTACACGCCTATGAACACCTGAATTGTGTCAAAGACGCGAAAAATATACACCAGAGTAAAAGAAAGCATCTTCAACAAATGTTGCTGGCATAAGTGGATGGTACCATGTAGATTAATGCAAATATATCCTTATCTACCTCCCTGCACAAATCTAGAGTCCAAGTGGATCAGAGGCCTCGACATAAACTGTCACACTGAAGCTGATAGAAAAAGCAGGAAGTAACCTTCAATTCATTGGCACAGGAGACTATTTCCTGACTGTAACACCAGAAGCAGAGACACCAATATCAACATTAATAAATGGGACCTTCTGAAACTGAAAAAAAACTCCTGTAAGGCAAAGGACACTGTCAATAAAACAAAACAGCAGCCTACAGAGTGGGAAGATCGTCTCCAACCCTACATCTGTCAGAGGACTGATCTCTAAAATATATAAAGAACTCGATAACATCTCCCAGCTTAGCCTGATCAGGCACTGGGACCGAATCCGAGAATCCGAATCAGGAGGGCATCCGGGAGCTTGGTAGCTCCTTTGTCTCAATAGCCTGCCTGCAGCAAGCAAGGCAGGCCCTTTGTTTACGAGCCACCCAAGCAGCCAGGAGACCTGATCCAGGCACCAGGAGAGACATCACTGGGGTGAGTGAGTTTCTGACCTTGGCAGTAGCCCGGGACAGGGAACTCAGACGTTCCTCATCCCCCCTACACTTCCTAGTCATCCTGCAGGGGCTATACTACCCGATATCTCCTCTCTCATCCTATCCCACCCAGCTTGCATCCACAACCCTCCCCCCTCCGTCTGACTCCCTCCCCTCTGTGACCCCATAACATCTCCCAGCTCAGCCCAAATCAGGAGGGTATCCTGGAGCGTGGTAGCTCCTTTGTCTCAATAGCCTGCCTGCAGCAAGCAAGGCAGGCCCTTTGTTTACGAGCCACCCAAGCAGCAAGGAGATCCGATCCAGGCACCAGGAGAGACATCATTGGGGTGCTGAGGAGTTCCATCTGGACAGTCGTCCATGTTTGGGTGCTGAGGAGTTACAGCTTGATGGGTCGGTCCCTGCTTCTACACTGAAGAGATACACCCAGAGACTCAGTCACAGCAAAGACTGGACCAAGACACCAGGCCTCTCCTGGCTCCATTTGAAGGAGGAGATGGGAAGGCGCCAATGCAAGACTTCCTCCAACAACCTGAAAGGCAACATGACATCACCAGAATCCAGGGATCCCGAAATAAGAAGTGTACACCCTACTCCAGAAGAATTAGAAGAAATCGACTCAAAAGTGAATTATATGAAAATAATAGAAGACCTTAAACAGGAGGTGAAAAACTGCCATAAACAATTAGAGATGACAAACAAAAAGGTAGAGGAAATGAATAAATCGCTCAAAGATACCCAAGAAAACCAAGAGAAACTAGAAAAAGCAATCAAACAGGTAAGGGAAGTGGTTCAAGACCTGAAGAATGAAATGGAAGTAATGAAGAAAACACAAACCGAGGGAAGGTTGGAGATGGAAAATCTGGGTAAAGGAACAGGAACTACAGAGACAAGTACTACCAACAGAATACAAGAGATAGAAGAAAGAATATCAGACACTGAAGATACCATAGAGAAAATAAACACACTGATCAAAGAAAACAGCAAAACCAACAAATTCTCATCACAAAACATTCAGGAAATATGGGACACAATAAAAAGACCAAACCTAAGAATAATTGGAGTAGAAGAAGGAGAAGAAGTGCAACCCAACGGTCCAGAAAATATATTTAATAAAATTATAGAAGAAAACTTTCCTAACCTAAAGAAAGATGTACCTATGAAGGTTCAAGAAGCATACAGAACACTGAATAGGCTGGATCAAAAAAAAAAAAAACATCCCCTCGCCATATAATAATCAAAACACAAAGCATACAAAATAAAGAAAGAATATTAAAAGCCGCAAAGTAAAAAGGCCAAGTTACTTACAAAGGTAAACCTATCACACTTATACCTGACTTTTCTATGGAAACCATGAAAGCCAGAAGGTCCTGGATAGATGTACTGCAAAAACTAAGAGACCATGGATGCAAGCCCAGACTACTATACCCAGCCAAGCTCTCATTCACTATAAATGGAGAAAACAAAATTTTCCAGGATAAAAACAAATTTAAACAATATGTAGCCACAAATCCAGCCTTATAGAAAGTAAAAGAAGGAAAATCACTAACCAAGGAGTCCAACAATGATCACAACAACTCAGACATCTAGAGACCCTTCACCAGCGCAACTCAAAGAAGGGATGCACATGAACTCTACTACTAAAAACGTGACCAGAGTTAACAACCCCTGGTCATTAATATCACTTAATGTTAATGGGCTCAACTCACCTATAAAAAGGCACAGGCTAAGAGATTGGATATGAAGACAGGATCCAACATTCTGCTGTTTACAAGAAACACACCTCAAACACAAAGACAGGCACCTACTCAGAGTAAAGGGCTGGGAAAAGGCTTATCAAGCAAATGGACCTAAGAAACAAGCAGGTGTGGTCATACTAATTTCTAACAAAGTTGACTTCAAACTTAAATCAATCAGAAAAGATGCAGAGGGACATTTTATACTCATAACAGGAACAATTCATCAGGAGGAAGTCTCAATCCTGAATATCTATGCCCCTAATATAAAAGCACCCACATACATAAAAGAAACATTACTAAAACTCAAGGAAGCCATCAAACCACACACACTAATAGTAGGAGACTTCAACACTCCTCTCTCACCAATGGATAGGTCAATCAGACAGAAACCTAACAGAGAAATTAGAGAATTAAAGGAGGTAATGAATCAATTGGACTTATCTGACATATATAGAATATTCCACCCAAATAGGAAAGAATATACCTTTTTCTCTGCAGCTCATGGAACCTTCTCGAAAATTGACCACATACTCGGTAACAAATCAAACTTCCACAGTTACAAAATATATTAGTAATCACCTGTGTCTTATCAGATCACCATGGATTAATGTTAGAATTCAACAACAATGCTACCCCTGGAAAGCCTACAAACTCATGGAAACTGAACAGTCAACTACTGAACCATACCTGGATTAAGGAAGAAATAAAGAAAGAAATTAAAGTCTTCCTTGAATTCAGTGAAAATAAAGAAACAACATACTCAAACTTATGTGGCACTATGAAAGCAGTCCTGAGAGGAAGGTTCATAGCACTAAGTGCCCACTTAAAGAAAATAGAGAAAGCACACATTGGAGACTTAACAGCCCACCTGAAAGCTCTAGAAAAAAAAAGAAACAGACTCACCTAGGAGGAGTAGAAGACTGAAAATAGTCAAACTGAGTGTGGAAATCAACAAAATAGAAACACAGAAAACAATCCAAAGAATCAATGAAACAAAAAGCTGGTTCCTGGAGAAAATCAACAAGATTGATAAACCCCTATTCAAACTAATCAAATGGCAGAGAGAGAATATGCAAATTAATAAGATCAGAAATGAAAAGGGGGACATAACCACAGACACAGAGGAAATTCAGAGAATCATTAGACCTTATTACAAAAGCCTGTATGCCACAAAACTGGAAAATGTAAAAGAAATGGACACTTTTTTAGATAAATACCATATACCAAAGTTAAACCAGGAGCAGGTGGACAATCGAAATAGACCTGTTAGTCGTGAAGAATTAGAAGCTGTTATAAAAAACCTCCCTACCAAAAAGAGCCCAGGACCAGATGGTTTCAATGCGGAATTCTACCAGAACTTCCAAGAAGACCTAATACCTGTACTTCTTAAGGTATTTCACAATATAGAAACAGAAGAGTCATTATCAAATTCCTTTTATGAAACTACAGTTACTCTGATACCAAAACCACACAAAGACTCTACCAGGAAAGAGAATTACAAGCCAATCTCACTCGTGAACATCGATGCAAAAATCCTAAACAAAATACTGGCAAACCGAATCCAAGAACACATTAGAAGAATTATCCATTATGATAAAGTAGGCTTCATCCCAGAGATGCAGGGCTGGTTCAACATACAGAAATCAATCAATGTAATCCATCATATAAATAAGCTGAAAGAAAAAAACCATATGATCATTTCATTAGATGCTGAAAAAGCATTTGACAAAATTCAACATTACTTTATGATAAAAGTCTTGGAGAGATTAGGGATACAAGGGTCATACCTAAATATAATAAAAGCTATATACAGCAAGCCAACAGCTAACATCAAATTAAATGGAGAGAAACTCAAAGCCATCCCACTAAACTCAGGAACACGACAAGGCTGTCCACTCTTGCCATACCGCTTCAATATAGTGCTTGAAGTTCTATCAATAGCAATAAGACAACATAAGGGGATCAAGGGGATGCGAATTGGAAAGGAAGAAGTTAAACTTTCGTTATTTGCAGATGATATGATAGTGTACATAAGTGACCCCAAAAACTCCACCAAAGAACTTTTACAGCTGATAAACACCTTTAGTAATGTGGCAGGATACAAGATTAACTCCAAAAAATCAGTCGCCCTCTTATACACAAAGGATATGGAAGCAGAGAGGGAAATCAGAGAAGCTTCACCTTTCACAATAGCCACAAACAGCATAAAATATCTTGGGGTAACTCTAACCAAGGAAATGAAAGATCTATTTGACAAGAACTTTAAAGCATTGAAGAAAGAAATTGAAGAGGATACCAGAAAATGGAAGGAGCTTCCTTGCTCCTGGATCGGGAGGAACAACATAGTAAAAATGGCAATTCTACCAAAGGCAATTTATAGATTCAATGCAATTCCCATCAAGGTCCCATAAAAATTCGTCACAGATCTTGAGAGGACAATAATCAACTTTATATGGAAAAACAAAAAACCAGGATAGCCAAAACAATCCTATACAATAAAGGATCTTCTGGAGGCATCACCATCCCTGACTTCAAACTATATTACAGAGCTACAGTATTGAAAACAGTGTGGCACTGGCATAAAAACAGAGAAGTCGACCAATGGAATCGCATAAAAGACCCGAATTTTAACCCACAAACATATGATCACCTGATTTTCGATAAAGGATCTAAAAGTATACAATGGACGAAGGAAAGCATCTTCAACAAATGGTGCTGGCACAACTGGATGTCATCCTGTAGAAGAATGAAAATAGACCCATATCTATCACCTTGCACAAAACTCAAGTCCAAATGGATCAAAGACCTCAATATCAGTCCGAACACACTGAACCTGATAGAAGAGAAAGTGGGAAGTACCCTACAACAGATGGGCACAGGAGATCGCTTTCTATGTATAACCCCAGCAGCACAGACATTAAGGGCAACATTGAATAAATGGGACCTACTAAAGCTGACAAGCTTCTGTAAAGCAAAGGACACTGTCACTAAGACAAAAAGGCAACCTAGTGACCGGGAGAAGATCTTCACCAACCCCGCAACAGACAAAGGTCTGAGCTCCAAAATATATAAAGAACAAGAAACTAGACTTTAAAATGCTAATTAACCCACTTAAAAAATGGGGTACTGAACTGAACAGAGAATTCTCAAAAGAAGAAGTTCAAATGGCCAAAAGACACTTAAGGTCAGGCTCAACCTCTGTTGAAAGAGGGGTGGCCGGGCTGCATTCCCAGCACCCAGCTGCCCACATGGCTAGCTTTACCCTGAAATAATTACACGGAAATTGTATTCTTTTAAACACTACCTGGCCCATTAGTTTCAGTTTCCCATTGGCTAGCTCTTACATATTAATCAAACCCATTTTTAATATCCCTGTAACACCACAAGGCGCGCTTACCAGGAAAGATCTTAACCTGCGTCTGCCTGGAATGGGAGAACCATGGTGACTCCCTGACTCAGCTTCTTTCTCCCAGCATTCTCTTCTGTTTACTCCACTCACCTAAGGGTTGGCCTATCAAGGGGCCTAGGCAGTCTCTTTATTAATAAGAAATCACTCCCACATCATTTCCTCCTTTTCTGTTTAAACAAAAAAGAAAGGCTTTAACTTTAACATAGTAAAATTATATATAACAAAACAGATATTAAGCAAGAATTACAGTTACAATATTTATATCTATTTTATCTTTTATCATAACTAAGGAAAACTATAACTAACCATTCTTCAACTCCATCAAACACTCCAGAAGGATATAATATTACCTAAGTAAACAAGAAATAAGAAAACTCTAGAAATGACAGAGACATCTCACTGCCTGGACAGTCACCCAAAGTTCTTCTGTACAGTTGGGGCATCCACCTTCGGCCTTCAGGCCCATAGTATCCAGCAGACATTTCCATGAAGCAGGAAATTTTAAAGACAGTTCAGTCACTATCTGCTGTGTCCTATAGAATGTCTTGCAGACTCCCTCATGAATCAAGAACCCCAAAAGACCATTTCACCTTTAGGCAAGTTCAGCAGTCCTCTCTCTGAGGGTTCTCTGTCCTCAGTTTATGCAACTTTCCAGGCAAGAGCAGTTTCTTGCCCAAATGACTATCCAACTCCATAACGATCCTCTTCGATGCCCATCTTTCTCTCAAAGTAGATGGTGCTGCCAGAAGCAGACATGTCTCATTGTCATGAAAAGTCCTAAGTTATTAAAATATTTTAAATGCCATATTCTGCAGCCCTTGAGAGATATGAAGAATGCCTATCTGAAATATATCCCTATATATCTAGAAAATCTAACTAACATGACTACAAGCTTGACTATTATCAATGATTATTCATTAACAACCTATATTTCCTAATTATACAGTACATTTTTAAATGAATTACACAATCACAATACCTTAATCAAGATCAGAAATACATATACATATAACAAAATTGACCATAAGATCCATACCAATGCAAATTATTCAAATCTATATTATTTCCCCCTTTAAATGTAAAAGAACATTTATAAACAATGTTTTGGGAACATGGGCGCAGTTTTTCTCTCTAAACTGCTTCCTGCTGAATGGGGGCGTCGTTAATTAGGTCTTTCATGGTGTAACCTGTGTGCCAGGGTCATCTCAGTTGGCAGTTGAGTGAAGTAATTTTTTGAGGGTGTTCACAGCAACCTTTCAGGAGGGTGCGGTCTATCATACCAAATGGGGATAGATGTAATCCAGAGGGTCACATCCTCTGTGAAAACAAAAGAAGACCCTTTCCAAAGCATCATATCCTTAGACCCAAATTCTGAAATCATACCCTCATGATATCCATTCTGGTTCCACTTGGCAGCCAATATAATGAAATGTCTCTCTGTATTTAGCTCCTTCACAGTCAAAAATTTTAAAGAAAACACAATGTACATAATCCAGACTCTCTGTGAATTTTCCATTTTTACGTTGCTTATTTTTCTTTATTTCTCTTAATCTATAACTATCTGTACTCGGTCTCTTTAAAGACTTTAGCTTTTTTTAAAACCATTAACTTTATTTTCTATATTCTTTTTCTTCTCTCTCTCAAGCCTATGTACATTCATCCAACACTGTGACTCATTTAGTGGCACTCTGTTGAAAGAGGGGTGGCCGGGCTGCGTCCCCAGCACCCAGCCGCCCACATGGCTAGCTTTACCCTGAAATAATTACACAGAAATTGTATTCTTTTAAACACTGCCTGGCCCGTTAGTTTCAGTTTCCCATTGGCTAGCTCTTACATATTAATCTAACCCATTTTTAATATCCCTGTAACACCACGAGGTGCACTTACCAAGAAAGATCTTAACCTGTGTCTGCCTGGAATGGGAGAACCATGGTGACTCCCTGACTCAGCTTCTTTCTCCCAGCATTCTCTTCTGTTTACTCCACCCACCTAAGGGTTAGTCTATCAAGGGGCCTAGGCAGTTTCTTTATTAATAAGAAATCACTCCCACATCAAACCTCCTTAGCGATCAGGGAAATGCAAATCAAAACAACTTTGAGATATCATCTTACACCTGTCAGAATGGCAAAAATCAAAAACACCAATGATAGCCTTTGCTGGAGAGGCAGTGGAGGAAGGGGTACCCTCATTCATTGCTGGTGGGAATGCAATCTTGTGCAACCACTTTGGAAATCAGTGTTTCAGTTTCTCAGGAAATTCGGGATCAACCTACCCATGGACCCAGCAATGCCACTCTTGGGAATATACCCACGAGATGCCCGATCATATGACAAGGACATTTGTTCAACTATGTTCATAGCAGCATTATTTGTAATAGCCAGAACCTGGAAACAACCTAGATGCCCTTCAATGGAAGAATGGATGAAGAAACTGTGGAATATATACACATTAGAATACTACTCAGCAGTAAAAAATAATGACTTCGCGAATTTTGCATGCAAATGGATGGAAATAGAAAATACTATCCTGAGTGAGGTAACCCAGACCCAAAAAGATGAACATGGGATGTACTCACTCATAATTGGTTTCTAGCCATAAATAAAGGTCACGGAGTGTATACCTGGTGAACCTAAAGAAGCTAAATAAGAAGGTGAACCCAAGGAAAAACATATAGTTATCCTCTTGGCTATGGGAATTAGACAAAATTGCCGAGGAGAAAATTGGGATCTTGGGGGTGGGGTGGGATGGGGATAAGGGGGGATGGGGAGAGAAAAGTGAAAAGGGGAGGATTGGGGGAACTTGGGGAATCAGGATGATTGGGATAAAGAAAGGTTGGATAGGGGAGCAGGGAAACACATATCTTAGTTAAGGGAGCCACCTTAGGGTTGGCAAGAGACTTGAACCTAGAGTGGCTCACAGGAGCCCAAGGCGATGTCCCAGTTAGTTCCTTGGGAAGCTGAGGATAGGGAACCTGAAATGACCCTATTCTATAGCAATACTGACGAATATCTTGCATATCATCATAGAGCCTTCATCTGGTGACAGATGGAGATAGAGACAGAGACCCACACTGGAGCACTGGACTGAGCTCCCTAGGTTCAAATGAGGAGCGGAAGGAAGGAGAACATGAGCAAGGATGTCAGGACCACGAGGGGTGCACCCACCCACTGAGACAGTGGGGCTAATCTATTGGTAGCTCACCAAGGCCAACTGGACTGTGAGGGAAAAAGCATGGGATAAAACTGGACTCTCTGATCATCGCGAACAATGAGGGCTGATGAGAAGCCAAGAACAATGGCATGGGGTTTTGATCCTACTTCATGTTCTGGCTTTGTGGGAGCCTAGGCAGTTTGGATGTTCACCTTTCTAGACATGGACGGGGGGGAGGACCTTGGACTTTTCTCAGGGCAGGGAACCCTGACTGCTCTTTGGACAGGAGAGGGAGGGGGAGAGGAGTGGGGGGAGGGAGAGAAGGGTGGGAAGAGGGGGAGGGAAATGGTAGGCTGGGAGGAGGTGGAAACTTTTTTTTCCTTTTCTCAATAAAAAAAAGATTAAAAAAAGATAAAAAAACTCAAGATTTAGACTTCAAAATACCAAATAATCCAATTAAAAATTGGATACAGATTTAAACAAAAAAATTCACAACAGAAGAATATCAAATGGTTGAGATACACTTAAAATTATTTAACATCCTTAGCTAATAAGGAAATTCTTATTAATTATTATGATTCTGAGAGTCTATCTTACCCTTCTCAGAATAGTTACATTAAACAATGCTAATGACAGCCTATGTTGAAAAGGATGTGCAAAAAGGGGAATCCTCTTCTGCTGCTGGTGGGAGTGCAAATTTGCATAGGCACTTTGGAAATCAATGTTGTGGTTTTTCATAAATTAAAAATCAATCTAGCCCAAGACCAAACAATGCTACTTTGTGTCATATACCCAAAGGAGGTTCAATCATACGGCGAAGACATTTGCCCAACCATGTTCATAGTTGCATTATTCATAATAGCCAGAACCTGGAAACAATCTCCATGCTCCTCAACCAAAGAATAGATTTAAAAAAATGTAGTACATTTACACAACAGAGTATTACTCAAAGGTATAAAACAATGGCATCATGAAAGTTGTAGGAAATGGATGGATTTAGAAAAATAAAACATTCTGAGTGAGGTAACACAGATTCAGACAGATCAGCATGTTGTATACTCACTCATAAGTGGATAGTTGATATAAAACAAAGGATAACCAGGTGATAATCCACAGGTCCAGAGAAGCTAAGTAGCAAGAAAGACAAAAAGTGTCACATGGGAAGGGAAACAGATATCATCTGATGGGTAAAGTGGGGGTGGTGAGTAAAAGGGAGGGGATGGGGCATGGGAACATGAAGGATCAGTATGGTCAAGTTAGAGAAGGGATGGAGGAGAGCTATGAAAGACAATCATTGAAAGAGGTGGCCCATATGGGGTAGGGAGAAACGTGATGCCAGGGAACCTTCCAGGAGTCCACAAGGATGACCCCACCTAAGATACCTAGCAATAGTGTTGATGGTTCCTAAACTCGCCTTCTTCTGTAATCGTTTTGGTGACTACCCTGTCATCATAGAACCTTCATCTAGTTACTGACAAAAGCAGGTGCAGAGATCCATGGACAATCACTGGGCCATGCTCTGAGAGTTCAGTTAAGAGAGAGATGAGGGATTATATAAACAAGGAGGGTCAAGATCATGAAGGTGGGAAAACACAGTGAGAGACCTGACCCAAACTTCTGGAAGTTCAGGCACTATAGGCCTATATCTAGGAAGCTTTCATGGAACCTACCTAGACCCTACCAAGTGGGTGACAGTTGGGTAGCTTGTTCTGTTGATGGGGCCCTTAGATGTGGGATAAAATCCTTTAACTCGTACATTAGCTAGCTTTTTGGAACCTATTCTCTATGGTGGGATGCTTCTCTCTGCCTTGATACAGGGAACACGAGTTTGTTCCTGACTCAGTTTGATCTGTCATGCTTTGTTGACTACAAGGAGAGGAATTACCCATTCTGAATGGAGACAGAAGAGAAGCAGATGGTGCAGATTAGAAAAAGTTGGGGGAGGGAATAGAAGGAGAAGAGGGAAAGGAAACTATGCAGGTATGGAAAATAAAATGGAATATATTTAAAATGTAGGGATCTGTTAAGATTTTTCTTCAGACATCTAATTTGACCAGCACCATTTGTTAGAGATGCTGTTTTTTTATAATGTATATTTTGTCCTCTTTATAAAAAGGGCAGATATCCATAGATGTTTGATTTCATGTCTGGATCTCCAATTTCATAACATTTAAGAACGTGTTTAACTTGTTGACAGGTTAAATTTCTGATTGAAGATGGCCATTTCTCCATCATGTCTTTTATCATTCAGAAGGATTTTAGTTATTCTGGGATTTTTATGTTTTCATATGAAGCTGAAAATTTGCATTCCATGTTCTGTGAAATATTATGATGAAATTCTATTGGGAATTTCACTGAACCTATGCATTGCTTTTATTATAATGGTAATTTTTACTATATTAATCATACTAAATCCATGAGCATCAGAAATCTTTCTAATTTATGGATCTTTAATTTCTTTCCTTAATGTACTGAAGTCTTATTCACATGAGTCTTTGACTTACTCTGTAAGATTTACTCAAAGATGTTTTATACTTCTCAGGTCATTGTGAAAGGAGATACTTTCCTGATTTCTGTTGCAGAACATCTGTATAAAGGAATGCTACTGATTTTTGTGTTAATTTTATATAATGTGTTTATTTTATGTGGGAGATTTTAGGTAGAATATTTAGGGTAACTTATGCATGTAATCTTATCATCTGCATATAAGAATCCTTTGACTTTTTTCCTAATTTGTATCTCCTTTTATGCTTCAGTTGTCTTCTTCATCTAACTAAGGCATCTAGTATTAATTTGAATAAATATGAAGAGAGTAGACAACCTAGACTTGTTGATTTATTTTTCTCCATTTAGGTTGATGTTGGCTATAGACTTGTGAACTATCTTTGTTATTTTGAGGTATTTTTTTGTGTCTTTAATCACTACACAACTTTTTATCATGATGTGGTGTGGATTTTGACATATGCCTTCTCAGCTCTATTGAGATATTGTGTATTTCTGTCTTTATGTTTGTTTGTATGATGGGTTATATTTATTGATCTGCTTACATTGAACTATTCCTGCTTCTCTGACTTGAAGCCTACTTGACCATGGTGGATAATCTTTTAGAAGTGTTCTCAAGTTTTATTTGCAAGTATTTTATTTAAAAGTTATATATCTATATTCATGTGGGATTTGGTCTATAAAGCTCTTTAATCATTCTTTATTTTGTTTAAGTATTGGACTTCTGTGGCCTTATAAAATGAATTGGCAGATTTTTTATTTTGTTTTGATTCTGTCTCCGTTGTGTGGAAAAATTTGAAGAGTACTGGTGCTATCTCTTCTTTGGAAGATTGTTAGAATTATGCCCTAAGACCAATTGGCCCTGCTTATTTATTTATTTATTTATTTATAGATCTATTTATTTATGTTTATATGTATGTATTTATTTATCTGTCTCTCTATCTATGTATTTATTTTGGTAAGGAGACTTATAATGCTTGCTTCCATTTAACTAGAAGTTATAGGTCTATTTGAATTGCTTATACTATCTTATCTGATTTAACTTTAGTAAGTGGTATATTGCCACACACCACAACCCCCATCTGTGCTTTATGCCCTAGAACCCAGTTCGTGAGCTTCAGGCAAAGGGCTCGAGTTGAGGAAACACACGCAAAGACAGACTGACATACAAACCTTCAAACACTGGTACCAAAAGCCCCTCTTTAATAGAAACTTTGAGGCTTAAATACCCAACAGTCAATACATAAAAATGTTTTAAAGAGAGGTAGAAACATGCATGAGTACAATAGTCAATATAATTTAACTTTGTATCTATATAAGAATCGATACCAATATATTTGTCTCAAAACAATAACTCACAAGTACCAACAAGTACCAATCTGTTATCCCATTATCCATCTTTTTTTTTCAAATGATCCCTGAGCTTATAAAATTACTCCCCCAACCCTCAACCATATACTAATTATAATCAACCCCTAAATAATGTCCCTAAACTTAAGGGCAAACTTTACTGGGAGAGGGGACGTCCTTCTCTAGAATTACTTCCAGCTGTCATGGGGGTGACGTTTTTTCTGGGGGATCCTGTGAAAGTAAAATGATGGTTAATTTTCAAGATCAATGTCTTTTAAAATTGCAAATAGTCTCTGAGTATTTTGTGGAGCTCTGGCCAGAATGTTGTACAAGATGTGTACCATTTCAGCTAACCAAGTTGGAACTGTCTTGGGCAGCTGGTACCCAAAACAGGTCTTGTAGTAGTGCTATCAGTATCATGACATCATATCAACCAGGTGGAGTTGTTGTTGTGGGGCCCCATCTTCTTCCTGGAAACTTCAACTGTTTTGGTTATACGTGATTTTGCTATGTTAAAGTTAAAGCCTTTCCTTTTTGTTTAAACAGAAAAAGGGGAAATGATGGAGGAAGGTCATTGGTTAAGTAATAAAGAACCTGCTTGGCCTCATAGGTTAAAACATAGGTGGGAGGAGTAAACAGAACAGAATGCGGGGAGGAAGAGGAAGTGAGCACAGATGCCATTTCCTCTCCCCTCTCAAGCAGACATGATGAAGCTCCGACCCAGGATGGGTGTAGGCTAGAATCTTCCCAGTAAGCGTACCTCAGTGCTACACACATTATTAGAAATGGGCTAGTCCAGTTGTGAGAGTCAGCTGAGAAGAGGCTAGATATAATGGGCCAAGCAGTGTTTAAAAGAATACATTTTGTGTGCTGTTATTTCGGGGTATAAGCTAGCCAGTTGACCAGGAGCTGGGGCGGCAGGATGAAACCCGCAGCTCCCACAACACTAGATAGCATTTTCTAAAGCTTATTGAAAAGGTACACCCAAAAAGATCTCAACAACATGGTTACTAAATAAGACTAATGTAATGTCAACACCCACCGTTACTCCAATATATTGGTGGAAATTCTACCAGGCCCCATATTGAAGTAAAAAGTACAGGTAATCAGTGTATGCTAAGAGAAGGGAAATCAGTCTCCTCCTTAGTAATCATGTATAATCAGTCAGATTTAATCATGTATACATACAAGCAATACTAAATGGGTTTCATAAGATGTGTAAATATACATATGTATATAGTAGATATTTATATATATATGAATGCATATGAATATATGTATATATGTATAACAATAATTACTATAAATAGTAAAACATGAATTTTAAAGTGAGTAGTGGAGACATGGGGACATGAAATGAGGAATAGGAAAAAATTGTGTAAATACAGTACTCAACAAACTCTTAAAAGATAAAATATAAATAAAAGGTCATAAAGAATAATATACGGGTTAATGGTACAATGAACAAAAATTAATATACAAATGTAACAATACATTTGTTATTAATGCTTATGTGGAGAAGAATTTTTTTTAAGTTTAGTTCTATGTTATCACATAAACAAAATAGTCAGATGAATTTCATGAAACAGCCTGTTGGAATTATGATGTTAGTCACAAACAATGTCAGTGTAAATGTGTTAAGAATCCCTGCAGGCTTTGAAGACATTGTATTTTTAAACTCAGGTTAACCCAGCAGGACATTTAGGAACCTAGAAAGAGATTAGAGCAATTATGTTTGCCAAGTACATAAATGTCAACAGTAATTTGGAACAAGAATGGATTGTGAAAATGTTTCCAGTTCAATATTTTTCTCTGAAAGCAAATAATCAGTATGAGGTTTTTACAACAGTTAGTTAACAAAAATATATTGATGTGTAAAGCAAATAGCGTAGTTAATGGAATTTTAGAATAATGGAATGCCACTGGTTACTGAATTTATTGAAAATACTTATGGGGTTTTATGCATTTTAGACTTCCCCAGAATGTCACACATTTGATAGAACTTTCTTCTGTGTCCTTAACAGTTGCATTTAGTGTTGTGAGTTCTGGTTGAGTGATTTGTTATTCTCATAAGCACTTCATTTTTGAAGATTAAAATCTTCAGTGGGTATCACTGTACTGTAATATGAAAAGTATCATAAGCAAGTATACTGTTGGGTTTTTTTATACAAGTAACTTTATTATACAGTATCAAACCCATGATAATATTTAATGAACCCATGCTTTTCATTTAGTTAATCATTACCAATATGAAGAGATGTGTGGCAATAGTTGCTTAGGTAGTGGAGGTATTTTAAATGCCCCCCTCATAAAAGGTGGCACAGAAAATCTGAAAATTATGTTTTATGCAAAAAAGGCATAGTGCAGATAATGATATTTATTAATAAATAGTCTCACCCATTACGATATATATTATTACAAATCTGTAATTTTGATTTACTAGTCAATTGCTCCACTGATATATCAGCCTGTTACTATCACCATACAATATGAATAATGAAGGTAGTTTGTTTATAAATAAAGCAGATGAACCTCTTAAAATCCATTGTACCACCATATATCTTTCTATTAAATTCTAGTATGTTTTATTAGAATTGTTGCAAGTTAATAAAACTTATTTACCATGTTATAAACTTTAGAATCCCCTCTTTTAATGGTAATAACGTAAGAACTATACCTAAGACCTACTTCCATATGTAGCATATTAAAATCAAAGAACAGCTTCCATTTGAGCCCCCCCAATAATCATGAATCATTTGCTTTAAGAGTCTTTACTAGACTAATTCTATTTTAGAGAACAGCTCATGACCATAAAGTAGTCGATCCTGACAGGCTAGACTGTATTTCAAACTAAGTAAACCAAAAACTTTTATTGGTTTGCTTGGATGGATAGAAGGTAGCACTTAACTTAAAGGTTTCTTGATGCAGAACAAGAGGGAAATAGAAACTGAAGAATCATAGGTGGCTTATCAGCAATAAACCAAAAACTCAAGAGTTCATCTGGCTTTCTTTCTTCACTTCAAAATTTTTCTTGAGGCAGCTTCATGACATCAAAATCCTCAGGGTCTTCTCCTCAAAATAGGATATTTCAGTTGAATTACAAACTTTATGCCTTTCAGAGTATAAGATTTGCAATCAAGATAAATTCTGATATGTTCCACAAGACATCTTTTTAGGCTCTCATGTCACATAGTACTTGGCTTCTTTTTAGTGGACCTAGCCCCTCATGTTCACATTCTTTCTGATATGTGTTTCCTCGCAGTATACTGTAAATATGTCTTATTACCATTGGTTAATAAAGAAGCTTCTTTGCCCGATGGCAAGGCAGAATAAAGCTAGGCAGGAAAACTAAGCTGAATGCAGGGAGGAAGAAAGGCAGAGACAGGCAGATGTCATTTGCTTCTGAAGGGGAAAGATGGCAGCCAACTGTCAAGGAAAATATGCATGTATACAAGGAAAAAATGCATGTATACAACACCATGGCGTAGTGTTGATACATAGATGAATAGAAATAGTTTAATTGAAGATGCAAGAGTTAGTTAATAAGAAGCCTGAGCTAATAGGCCAAACAGTGTTGTAGTTAATATAGTTTATTTGTGATTACTCAGGTTTGGGCAACTGTGGAATGAAAAAGCAGTCTCAGCTTACAAAATGATGTCCAATGTCTGCCATGACAATTAATATAGTTTCTGTGTGATTATTCAAGTCTGGATGGCCAGGAAAACCAACCTGCATTCTCTAATTACATTTTTCAAAAAAAAAATGGAGTTCAGTTTGTATTGGTTTTAATTGGACCCATTTAAAAAAGTGTAGTTATTTTGATTAGAATCGTTCCCATATATTTGAATACTTCATTCCCAGGAGATATAACTATTTGGGAAGGATGAGGAGGTGTGACCTTGTTGGAGAAAGTGAGTCATGAAGTAGACGGTAGGATTTTAAAAGTTTCTGGACCTCACAAGTGGTTCACTGCTTCCTACTTTCTGTTTCAGATGTCAACTGTCAGTTTTTCCTATATCCTTGTCTGTCTTTGCTATCATGAACTCTTAAAACCCTGGAAACGTAAGCTGAACTAAACACATTTTTTAAGGTTTCCTAGACAATAATGTATTGTAACAGCAGTATAGAAGTGGCCAATACAACAAGAGATATTCCTTTAAAGAAATAGACTTCACCTGCCCAGCAGCAATCAAATGCCTAAAGATGCTTGGATAGAGTTAGGACTTGATTCTCACTTCCTTCCTCATGCTGGGATATTGTCTAGCTTGAGCTGGGGCAGGTCTTCTACATTTTTCCACATTCTTTAGTTTATATGTGCATTTGCCATGATGTGTCCAGAAAAGACTGTTTACTTGAAGTAGTTCACCATTTCTAGCTCCTAATTTTGCCACTTTTGCATAAACCTCTGAACTCTGATTGGTTCCCATTTAAGGCTGAGCATGCCAAATCTTCTTATTCTTTGCATCTAACCATACATTAACAAATGTTGTATATAGAAATAGAAATAATAGAATGAATACATATCTACACAGTCAGGCATGCATGCATATATAAGCATTTATAAGCTGTGGTCAAGCTGTCTAAAAACGGTTATTTTTGATGAAAAATTTAAGAGCCTGTAGTTATTCAGTACACTATTCTCTCTCTTAGTGGTATTCAATATATATTGGAATGCTAAAAGGGGGTCTGTAATAAAAATCAAGTGATGAATTTAACAGCAAGAGGAAGGGGAAGCAAGCCAAAAATGAGTGCCTCCTTCTTTCGTATCTTCTATATGGGGTACCTCCAGAAGGTGTGTCACAGATTTAAGGAGGACCTTCCAACCTCAAAAGACCCCTGAGGTAAAAATGTAAAAGTATGATTCTGGCCATACCAAATGAAAGAAAATTGCTTCTGGATGGCCTTATGGATAGGCACCAAGAAAAAAAAATCATTTGCTACATCAGTAACTGGAGACCATGTACCAGATATGTTGATCTATGTGATACATAGGTATCAACACATACATTGATACAGCAACCACAATATGAGACATTACTTGATTATGTTTTTGGTAATCATCCATAATTCTCCATAGTCCATCTGTCTCCTGCACTGTTAGAGAAGACAAATAAAGTGTAATGAGTTTCAAACCACCACTTCTGCCTTGTTGAAGTCTTATGTGGCGGTGCTCATTTCTGAAGTTCTTCCTGGCATGGAATCTTGACTTTGAGTCACCATTTTTCCTCATAGAGGAATCTCGACTTGCTTAAGCTTGATCTTTCCAACCATAATAGGTCTCATTATACATAAGCTAACCAATTTCTTAGTGCTGGCAACTTCTAAGAACATTTATTTCTATTGTACTTTATGGAAGTGGTCAGATAACTACTTCTGGTCTATTTCATGCCTGGGAATACTATGACTGATCAGCACTTCCAAATGTCCATATTTCTCATGCCATCATAAAATCACTTTGGTTGTGTTACCCATTACTGGTCAGACCCCTATGAACATTTTTGTGGCTGTACTGCCCATTGTGATAACCATGATTGCCTTACCTTTGATGATTCAGTGCTACCATCTGGCCCCTGTTACTTGAAACCTTAATTAAACCCACTGAATTTAATTCATCCAATTTAGAAGTAAAATATCCTACACTAATATCTGGAACAAGAAAAAGAGCAACAACAAAGCTTTTCAAATGTGCTGGTGTTCCTCTTATCATTTTGTGATTTTAAGGATTGATTAAGAAATGCCTTCTCCTTCCCATTGTGTAGGGTTAGGTTTTACACCTACTACCCACTCTAGCACTGCACTGTCCTTAATCCTTAAAATCCATTCATCAGCACTAATCCAAGAAATTGCAGACATCTCCAAGTCCTTTTCAGTAGGCCATTTTTTTTGATAAATGCTTCATCCAACAATTTAAACTTTGACACCTGTTATAAAACTTTGTGGGTTTCCATGTTAAATCTAGACTCTCCCCTCAGTGGACCAGCATCAATAAATTCAGCCTGATCCAGTTTTATGTTCTTTCTGTCATGATCCCACACCCTTAAAACTCCATCTCAATAACAACAGTTCCACATATATTCCCCAGATTTCTGCTTTAACGAATTAGAAAACTCATTAAATCCTTTAATGGTGTTGTGCATTTCCTCATGGAATACAATTTCTGTATCCTTCTAGGAGCCTTCTTTTCCCTGAATCTGGTTATAGGTTTAGAGACAACTACTGGTGGGCTCTAAGGAAACACCGATATTGTCTCTAAATATTGTCTTACCTGACAAACATGTTCAGGGATTGTTGCTACTGTTTGAACAGATAACAGTATTAATTTTCATGAGCAAAGGTGTACAAGGCAATAACTTAGGTGTTAGGGATGAGGTCATTTTTTGTTAATGTTGGTGATATTTCTTCCTCAGCTGAGATTATCCTTTGAGAATAAGAACATTCAAGGTGTACAAACTCAGTAGAATCTTCTCACTTATCTCCATCCTTAGTTACAGGATCACAGTTTTGTCTAATTAATGTCTCTTATTAGTTTGCTCTTAGAATGTGTGGCTCATATTTAAAGTGGATCTTGTTAGCTCAAAGGATCTGGATTTGAAGTTTCCTCCCTTCAATTGATTGATTCCATTAAATACCACCTCTCACAGCTACGCTCAGCTGCTTGAGTTTTTGTTAATTCCAGATGTAGTCATGTTGCCAATCAAGAATTGACATCAAAGACCTATTTTGAGGTCCTGGGTTAAGTGCTAACTATTGAAAGAAAAAAATCCTCTAATAAGGATTGAACAATGCACCTATCTATGGATATAGTCATATGTCATTAAGAAACATTTTATCTGTGCATTTTATCTTTAGCAAAATAATAGTAATAAGTTTTCTCCTAAAGCCTATGACCTATCCAGGCTCAGGTTTTTCATCACTGACAAGGTAAGACATCTCATGGAGAAGTTCTTAAATTCAATAAAGAAAGGTTGTTGCTTACTCCTGCAATTTTCTTGTTACTATTAAACTAGTCAAGGCAGGGTATTATTGCAACTTGCAAGTTTATACCAAATTGTAATTAATGACTAATTTTCTTTCACGAACATGTATAGTATCTTCTATTACTATGAATGCTAGCCAGTAAGAACAAAGCTTACAGTTTAGTACCAACTAGGTTTTTATTAAATTATTAGGGTTTTACCTCCAAGTCCTAGTGAATAAGCAATAGCATTAGCAATTGCCAGTAATGTTTATTGGTCTATATGAAGTCACTGGCCATCAAATCAAAAAAAAACTGTTACCCACTCTTGGTTCTAGGAGTTTTAAACATTACTGCAAAATGTATTGTTGGTCTAAAGACCCCCTATAATAGGATAACTCCATAAACACAGACACACACACACACACACACACACACACGAAGTTTCTAAAGTAACAGGTTTATAAAAAGGTGTTTCAAAAAGCTTTCAGTGTTATTAATCCTTTTTTATTGATTTTTATTGAGCTCTACATTTTTTATTTATCCCTCTTTAAGCTTTTAAATTACAGTGTTTTGTTTTTGTTGAAGTGTGACTTTATAAAAAAAATGATCTAGGCCAAGTATTACTTTGTTGCCACAGAATGCCTCCTTTAATCAACTTTGAATGACAATTTAGCACTTATTTTGTTTTAAATTGTAATTAAAATTCCCACTTACAGGATGGTCGATAGTTATTAAACTTACTCAACACAGTGGGATGAATTTGTAAAATTTTCCTGTTGTTAGTTAGCCTATTAATTAATATTACAGAAGTACTATTTTCTGTGTTTTTTACCACTTGATGGATTGGTCTCATTTTTATCACTATTTTTAATGTCAGGAAAAACTGTTAAGGATTCCAATCATTGTATAGCTCCTAACAACTAGGTAGTGAAGGACAAACTTACACAATTTAAACTGAACTTATTTTTTTTGTTGTTCTTGTTCAGTGCTTTTTCTGTAAATTTCAACTTTTTATTGTTAGCCCGGCTCAACTCTAAATTCAAAAGTAAGAAACGCTTGACACACACAGACACCTAAACTTTCTAAAAGTTAAACAAATAACTCTATTCATCCTAAAGAAGTGAATGACAGTTTACATTGTTGAGATCATATATATATATATATATATATATATATATATATATTAATGAAATTATTTAAAATATTGAATGCAAACATCTTTGATTTTTATGATACATTTAGGGAGATGATCACATACAATTACATATTCATTTTAGAGAAACATTATTTAATTGTATGATATAATATAAAGTAGATTTCTTTCATTACAAATCTAAGGTTAAGGTTAAAAATATTTAGTTTTCAGTGTTTATATATAAGTTTCTAAAAAAGTTTTCATATATAAATGCTCAAAATAGAAATAAAATGTTGATTATACTTAGACATTGTTCTTTACCGAGCCAGTTAAGTTTTGAAAACTCATTTCCTCCTTCATAAAATATGAGTTAAATATATGTATTCACTCACTTTTAAGAGAGAAGGATTTGCACACAAGTATAGAATAACTAGAAAAGTATCTAGGTAATGTATAATACTTTCACACTTGCTTTCCAATGAATAGGATATAGAAGCAGTGGTAAAGACTCAAAATGAAATCTTCATACTTAAGAAATGAAGCTG
The DNA here is from genome assembly GCA_902806775.1 of Microtus agrestis. NCBI lineage: Eukaryota > Metazoa > Chordata > Mammalia > Rodentia > Cricetidae > Microtus > Microtus agrestis. The sequence goes on from CADCXT010000555.1 coordinate 435,400, forward strand.
AAGTCAAGTATATGAAAGAATTAATGGATATAACTACTGTAATGTACCTATATTTCCATTGCCTAAGCATAATTAAATATCAGTTCTACCTGGCTTCAATTCCTTCTAAAGCAGTAATTTTTAGTAGCTAAAATTTAGTAGCAAAGGTGTGTGTGTGTATTAGATTGATATATCTCTTAATATTGAATTTGATTGTATCTTTATGACAGTAAACAAAAATGTTCAAAGATTAATTATCTAAATATAAATGAAATACAAAAGAGAGTAAATATTTATATTCCACTCAAATGTATTAAATACATAGTCTTAATTTAATTTAATAATAAATATTATGTTTAAAGTTATTCTTTAAAGAAAACAAAGAAAGTCAAGTTTGCTTGCAGTACTCTGATTTCAAAGTCTTTTATTTGAATGTTGTACAGCATGCATTGAATTTCAATATTCCATGTGAGAATGAGCAATAAAAGTGAAAGAAATTTCAAATAAGCCCTCAGATATTTTCCAAAGTCTTGAACTGAAAGAAATAATATCTAATTTAATTTTAATATAAATATGAATTGGACTTGTATATCAGAACTTATTCTTTCTTAGGTATACAACATTTCTAAAAATATCATACTTAAAATATAAAAACCCATTTTTCTAAAGGAGAATAACATAAACACATAAACTAATATAATATTTAAAGTCTCCTGGTCATGGTAATCTAGGATAGATATACATACACACACATATTCACCTGGGTCTATGAACCCCAAAAATAAATTGCCTACCTCATCAAATTGTACTGATTGTGGGCAGAGGTTGGAACTGTGCTCTGGTTCACTTGCACTAAGTCAGTGGAAGAGCTGGAAAGGGGCATTTCACCCCAACTTTATTCAATGTGTTGATGTCTTACTGAAGAAAGGGAAGCAGAAACATTCGAAGCTCATTTAACCTTTTCACAAAACAGAAATGCTGACTCTTTTTCAGGTTTTCTATTCATATAAAGGAGGAAACAGACAAGAATTACACAAGTCTTCTTTGAAAGAGATATTAAGTTTCATACTGGCAGAAGAGGTAGACACATGTTTCATCAAAGGTTAAAGAACAGATTTGGAAGTACACAAATGTAAGCTTCCTGTTCCTCCATAATCTGTAGTAAATCAGAAAGTCATCCTTCAAACACTTGAAGTTGCAATGAAAATCACTTTCTAAGCTATGGTGATGTTCTTTCCATGCTTTCCCTGTCACTCACCATTGCTGTTAACAATTGCTATTTTAGAGGGTGAAATGTATTTTAAAATACTTCCCTTTAATATGCATGCAAAACTGTGAATGAGCATAGACATGAATTCAAAACCAGATGTTCTCGCACTACTTTTGCGTTTCTGATCACGGAATTTTAAACAACCCTTTGTAAATATATCTTTGCAACAACACATACGTGTATGCACACACACACAGCTACAGTTTGGCCTCTCTTTTATATCAAAAAAGTGAGACTTTTTACCATACAACATATTCACTCTTTAAATTTTTAAGGAACTTAGATTTCTTTTTAATCTATGCTCATTAAAATCTATGAATAAAAAAAGTTTTTACTGACAGCTTCCATTATTAGAGCTTTTGACTTTGAACATTATCTAGACATAATGAATGAAAACACAGATGCAAATATTCCAAATATGGATTGTGCTAAAATAGTCATCTGATAATCTAATTATAAGTCAGAATAGTGTGTATTGAAATATAAAATGAAAGTAAAATATTGACCACAAAACAGACACTAAAATGTAAAGTTTATTCTCACTGAAATAAATCAAGGGTGTCTTGGTCAGGGCAAGTACATATGCACACTGGGTAATAAACATCGTGGATTGTAATTATCCATGTAAGACTAGATGACTTGGTCCATTCTTTTCTTCCTTTCTTTGTTTCTCTCTCTTTTTTTCTTTTTAAATCTCAGTTAATTTTCCTTCGTATAATTATTACAGAAAAGGGCTGACAATCATCAGACACATGTAACTGGGTTTTATATTAGCACATTTGAACATTTTTATGAAGTTATGAAGACAGTTGTGCTTGTCAACTATACCATGAAAATTCATGAAATGCTGGCTTAGAAATCTTGAGAAATATACAGATCAAGATGCCAATTCCTGCTCCATTTTGCATACATTTTAATGAATTTAAAAGCCACTCAATTTGACAAGGTTAGTTATTTCTATGGATACTTGACGTATAAGACTGACAGTAGTGGTCTTTATTACTTGCTGTAGAAGGAAGTGTTGTTGCTGTAGACCTCTTCTCACTCGTGTGTACCGTTTTTCTCTGTATATCAAAATATCAGTGTCAGAGTGGTGTTAAACAACTAAATTGATTACTTCTCCTCTGAGACAAAGAATAGTCAGGTCTCAAGAGTTTATAAAGAAAATGAAAAAACATACTGATTTCCAAATGTCTAGTGTAACATAAAAATTTACATATTTTAGTCACTATGTGTCTGTATTAGCTTTCTTGTCCCTGTAAGCTGACATTTCCACTATTTCCTGAACCCCTCACTCGCTTCCATTTAACAGCACAGATTTATTCATAATGCTTTCGGAATCCCAAAAAAAAACTTTATTAGAAGAGTTTCCCAGTCTCCCAATATTCAAATTTATAAAAATAATTTATAATCTATAATTATCATGATAATGTTTACATCTGTTCAATACAATGTTATCTGCCGCTGACTACTATACACATACCACCTTCTAAATAGGTGTGAATTAGCCTGAGTATATAGTCCAAATCTTTCATTGCATTAATCTATACTCCATAGGCACAGTATGAGTAACAGATTTTTTTCCACTTGTCTTAAATTTTTCCCCAGTCTTTTTTAAAACATATTTTTTTGTTTATGGGAATAAATTATAAACACACAAACCCAAATAAATAAACACTCAGCTACGTGTAAGCATGCAAGCTTTAATCCCACCACTAAGGAAGCAATTTGGTAGATTTTTGTGAGCTCCTTCATATATATCCAGCCTGATCTGTATGAAGTTTTAGGCCAGTCACCCAGGCTATCTAATGAGACCCTGTTGCAAAAAGAAAATATATTACAATAAAAATATAAACATTCTGCTTAGGAAGGGTTATCATCACTTTTTTAAAAGACAATCTTGTTTAGTTTACATACCTATCCCTATTTCTTCTCCTTCCCCTTCTCCTGCTCCCCCCACCTTCCTGCTACCTTCCTCCCCCATTTATTCCTCATAGAGGGTGAGACCTGCCATGAGGAGTCAACAATTTCTGTCACATCACTTGAGGCAGGGCCAAGGCCTTCCTCCCCATACCTAGTCTGAGCAAGGGAATGGACTCCAAAAGTCAGTTCAGTTCATGCACTAGGAAAAAATACTGGATCCGTGACCAGTGACCCCACAAAGTGCCCAAGTTACCCACCTATCACACACATTCAGAGGGCCTAATTTGGTCCCATGAAGGTTCCCCAGCTCTCAGTCCAGAATCGGTGAACTCCAATTAGGTCAGGTCAACTGTTCCTGTGGGTTTCCTCATCATGGTCTTGACTCCTTTGCTTATATTATTGCTCCTTTCTCTAGGCAAAAAGTCAGATCCATAATGGACATATTAGTGTAAGAACATATAAATACATGCCACTGAATATGCTATTCAAATATGGGATGACTTTGTCCAATGGAAATATTGATCATAGTTTTGGTATTCAAATGAAGATCATGCAAGAGGGAGTGCCCACTGTATCCTGGGTTATGGTAATGAAATGGACTATGATCATGAATTAATTCCTCTATGATGCTAACATTTTCATGGATATGAGGGACAGGAGGCTAGGCAGTTGGTGGTATATTGAGGTATTTGTCATTTTTTTTTAAAATTAAGAGAAAAAAAATAAAAAAAAAAAAAAAAAAAAAAAAAAAAAAAAAAAAAAAAAAAAAAAAAAAAAAAAAAAAAAAAAAAAAAAAAAAAAAAAAAAAAAAAAAAAAAAAAAAAAAAAAAAACCCCCCCCCCCCCCCCCCCCACAACAAAAAAAAAAAAAAAAAAAAAAAAAAAAAAAAAAAAAAAAAAAAAAAAAAAAAAAAAAAAAAAAAAAAAAAAAAAAAAAAAAAAAAAAAAAAAAAAAAAAAAAAAAAAAAAAAAAATTATTTTATGTATAAACTTCTAATTATGTCAATTGTTTTAGAACTTGAGAGGGGTATTCCATTTAAGATGCACAATAATGATGAATTAGTTTTTTTTTTTGCTCTACCCTGTCATAGTGGACCCTCAAACTAATCTTTTCTGCTGTAGCTAAAGTTCCAGTAGATTCCATAACATACCCAGCATCAAAATTAACCAATTTTATGTTGGCATAATCTCAGTCTTGGGTTGATGGAAATAATCTTCCCAATATCCACAGATGACTATTTTGTATCACACTGAAAAAACTTGTATGTATTGAACCTAAAAATAAATTTTTTTAAAAACTAAAAGGGAAATTTTTCTTTTTTTTTATAAAAAAAAAAAAATTTTTTTTTTTTTTTTTAAAAAAAAATTTTTTTTTTTTTTTTTTTTTTTAAGTTACTATATTGTTCCATTTTTTTAATTTTTGAAGTATTTCTTAATTTAAATATCAAGCGTGATTCCTAGGAGAGGTCTAAATGCTATAAGTTTGAATATAAATATGTACTATGTGAATATGAGCTTTAGTTTCTAGAGAAATTTTAGTCTTGGCTAACATCCATATTTTATAATATAATAAACATTAATATCAACTAGCATGCTCAATATAAACATGATAGAAAATTTTATTAAGTATAATTCTCTTATGCACATTACAATGTATTCTCATATAACACAAGCTGAATTTGCTGCCATTGTAAAAACATTTAATAATGCTTAATGAATGTTTAAGAAAAATTTAACAATATTTAACATTAGGGGTGATGACACTTCTAAAAGTCAGGTAGCCATTAATTATTTTTCATTACAAATCCCCGTGTTTCATTGACATAAAGTGTTGAGCTCTACTAAGTACCTTGTTAAAACACACACATTGCATTTATTAATTTCATACATATTAAGATTTATATTATTAGTAGTAAATAGGTAAGGTTATACTTATATATAGTTAATTTTATTACTTCAGTGATTTAATTATGAGCTATAATGTTTTCTTAAATTTATTTTAATCCTGGAAATTACTCTGTATGAAGCTGCATTTTTAATATGGGATATCTATACAGCAACTGATTTAAGAATAATAAACAGAAAAAAGAAATGCAATGTGCATGTCAAAAAATTTAAGAATTTTTTATATATTTTAATGTAAATAGATACTAAATAAGTTTTAAAATGAATAAAATTTTTAAGGATCATTCCATTAATGTGTACAAAATGTGTTATTTTTGTATCAATTAAAGAATAGGAGTATGCATGGAGTTATAATACATTGTTATAATCCAAGCAGTTGAGTAAATGGGTGCAGAAGGACAGGAGTTCTAGGCAAACATAAACAATATAATGCCTTGTATCATAAGAATATCTACAATAAGCAAAGTATAAAAATAAAACAATTAAAATAAAAATGCGCCAAATGCACTATAGGTGTGCTGTTTTTTCATTTACTATGAGAATAGTAATTTATTGGTTATGTTTCATAATTTTAATGGCAAGAAATATTCTTAATATATAATCATAATATCTATACTACTTGGAAATTACTTAGATCCCTAATAGTAATGTAGCAATCTATAGTAATCTATTAAAATCTAGTGATCTATAGTAATCTAGAAAGATCTAGTATATTTTCACATGTATCACATATAACTCAGGGCACATGTAAGGCAAAAACTATTTTAAATATTTCAACTTTTTCTATCATGTCCACATGCAAGTGTGTGTGTGTTCCTGTGTAAAGACAGGTGCACCCACACCAGGTACATGGTTCGAGTCTAGACGAAAGCCTCATGTCTTAGGCCATTTTTTTTCTCCTCTTGCTGCCTGCTGTGAACACCAGAATTCTTGAGATCTTCCAGAGAGTCTGTTTCTTTGTCTTGTTTCTTGTCTTAAGAGTGTTGGTAGGACAGATAAAAGCTACCACCTGTGGCTTTCTGTGTTCTTTTAATTCAAGGTTGGGTCCTCATGTTTGTGAAGCAAATTGTCTACTCAATGTTTACACATTTCTTTAATCCCCAAGTCAACTTAGAGGTCTTATGAAAGTCTAAGTCAAAACATTTAGTTTTGCTAGCTCATATGTGTGAAAAATTAAAAATAATAAACTGTGTGGTCTGGAAACAGAATGTAAATAACCCACATCTGCATTAGACCACTGAAAGTTTGTATAACCCAACTCTTTTTTTTTTTTTTTTTTTGGTTTTTTGAGACAGAGTTTCTGTGTAGCTTTGGAGCCTCTCCTGGAAATATCTCTTGTAGACCAGGATGGCCTAGAATTCACAACAATCTGCCTGCCTCTCCCTCCCGAGTGCTCTTTTAACCCAAATCTTAAGTATTTTAGTAGAAGGTGTCAAGGGGTACTAAGAATACAAGCAAGTTCTAGGAAGTGAGCATAACGTTCATGAAAGAAAATATCACAGATTTAAGCATAATCCATTTTAGTATATTGTATGAAGTAGGTCTAATTTTCTATTGATCTGTTCATCTATTGTTCATAATTACTTTCCAGTTTGGACTATTAAGAACTATACAAATATAAACATTTATTCATATGAAATTTGTGTGTGAATTTATGTTTCATTTCCATTTAGGAATAGCATGCCTAGGTCATATCGAGTTGTTTATTCAGGATCTGGAGAAAGTTCCAACCAGTTTTTTATTTCAAAATCAAATAAACAATATTTTAATTTTAAATGACACTTCTTCTAACCAGCCTTTGTTATTTCTTTTACATTGTCTATCCTACTATACACAAACTCAGTCTTATTCTGATTTTATTCCCATCCTCCTATTAAGTAATCATGTGAACTTCTGTTTATTGACTATCTTCTTTAATAAGGATTATTCATATGTTTTACATATTTGTCAAAAGGAATTGTCCTTTTCTTCTTAAGTTACGTGTTCTCATAATTTTAAATTTGATGTTCTTATTAAATATAAGAATTAAACTAATTTTTCTTCTTTTATTATAAGCTGTGCTTTAATTTCTTATCTTTTGAAGTAGACTGTTTAATAAAGTTCATATTAATTATTTTTTAGTGCTTTATCAAATACCTTTTAAGAAGCTACTTTCAAAGGGGACGATTTATTTTGGCTTTCATTTAAGGTTATTTCTTTAAGTTGACAAATGCCTGGTGACAGGAGCAGGACACAGATGGCTACATTTCATCCACAGTCAGTAAGTAAAGAACAGAAAGTAGTATTGAAGTGTTACACACTCAAGGCCACCACTAGGAACCCACTTCATTAGTGAAGACTACCTCCTTCAAATTCCATTGCCACCATCCTTAGATGAAGTGTTCAAATACATGAGCCTGTGTGAAGATGTTACATTCAAACTAGAGCAAAATTTGTCTTTCTTTAAACTTTGTTTACATAATTTGGAGATAATATTCAGAAGTCACTGTCTAATCAAAGGTCATTTACTTCTCATCTTTAATGGATTAGCTTTAAAAATCTCTTATAAAAGGACAAGTAACCCATTCTGAGGGTTTTTATTTAATGGTTCTGTTATTCTTGCTGTTGTTGTCAGTAGTGGAGTGTGTGTATTATAAATGAGGAGTTCCAGTTTTTATTGAAATAATATACCTTTTAGTTCTCTGTGTGATCATATTCATCCCCTTCCCTAACATCTCTTAATCCTACTTTCCATCCCTAACTTTGTCATTTTGTGCCCCCCAACTCCTTAATTTGTTCATTTTTTTCAAACTCTTGAGAGAATTTATTGGAGTACTACCTTCAAATAGCATAGTGAAACATTTATCTCAAAGCTCAAGACAGTGGCATGCTTATTGCTAGACCGTTGGCATTCTCCATTTCTAAATATATATAATAGATAGTATGACAATTATGTAACATTTTGAATATTTAAAACATTTTTACAAGCTAATATAAACAAAATATTTCATAAATCATTAAAACTAATAAAATAAACATGGTATTTTGTGTTATACTTTTACCTACAAAGACAAAAAGAATAAAATTAAAATCCAAAGTATACCTGACAATTCAAACAATTTTGTTCACAGAGACATTTCGGGGAGTCTTGGTCCATGAAACCACATTACCCTGAAATGAATCCATGGGTTTTCATCCTCTGTGGAAGCAAAAGAACCTCTTTTCCAAAGCAACATATCCTTAGACTCAAATTATGAAGTCAAGATACCTTTAAATCATATATGTTGGCTTAGCTTAGCAGTCTCTAGAGTCAAACATCTCTCTGCAGTCAAAAAATTCAAAGAAAACACAATAGTATACATAATCCAGACTCTCTGTGTATATTACATCTTTACATGGCTTATTATTTTTTATTTATTATTTTTTAATATTTATTTTATTATCATTACTCCTTTGATCTATGACTGTACTCTGTCTTTTTAAAGGCTTTACCTTTCTTTCTAAACCATTTACTTCTTTTTATAACTGTCTATATTCTTTTTCTTTTCTCTCTCAAGCCTATGTATATTTATCCAACACTGTGATCCATTTAGAGGTCTTTTGTGTCTGAATCTCTCCTATTGTCTATCTGTATTTCTTTTCTGACCAGAGTAGCTTCTTTAAATGCTAAGCAATTCTTAAAAAGCTAAGCTGCACCATTGCTAGGGGAAATACAGCACTGACTGTTTGCTCCACTCAGTCTGACATGGGAGAGCTGTTCACTGCTTCTGAGAGCCATGTACACTATCTTCGGGCACACAGCCTCTCTATGTTGCCATTAAGCAAGTTGTAGCAGTCTGCTCACAAACCCCATTTAAATACTCTGCAGTCGGACTTCATCAGAGTTCATACAGACAACATGGCCCAGAAAGCCACAACAGTTTCAAAACAGCATTTTTTTTTTTTCTGGTACCACTACTAGAATTTCTTACCAAACTCTCCCAGGTTTTAAGTAGATTTTAGTCAGCCACATTGGTGCCAATTTGTTGCAAGGGATCACTTGTTGGTTCCCGGATGCTCAGCCCTGAAATAATCACACAGAAACCATATTATTTCAATCACTGCTTGGCCCACTAGCTCTAGCTTCTTATTTGCTAACTCTTACATCTTAACTTAATCCATTTCTATCAATCTGTGTATTGCCACTATGCTGTGGCTTACTGGGTAAAGTTCCTGAATCTGTGTCTGTTGGAGCTACATGGCTTCTCCTAATCTTCCTTTTTCCCCCAGCATTCAGCTTTGTTCCCTGCCTAGCTCTATTCCCTGTGCAGGTCCAAGAGAGTGCTTTTATTAACCAATGGTATTCATAGCCTACAGAGGGGAATTGCACACCAATTGTCAACAACTTTGAGAGAACAAGAATAAGCTCAAACTCTCTGACCTTTAGTCAAGGTGTAATGTGTTCATATCTGTGGGCCCTGGAAATTCCTTCCTCTTTTATTTATTTAATAAATCCTGTGCTGTGCTTCTGCTACAGGAGAGATGACTATGCCTTTCTTAGGGATCCTTTCTCATTCTTTAGACCTATCCATCATCAATACATACATTTTTCATGTATGCTCTTGTCTTAGATGTCTGGGGAAAAAGATCTTAGCCTTCATTCCCTACCATCCTCTGTAAATAAAAGGTTAAGAGAGAATGCATCTCTGGGCTCTGTTACCTCTGAGCCAATTTTCTGTTAACCAAACACTAGATAATGATAGGCAAGCAGATAATGCTTTGTGATATAGATATATAGATGATAGATAGATAGGTAGATAGATAGATAGATAGATAGATAGATGATTGATAGATAGATGATAGATAGATAGATAGATAGATAGATAGATAGATAGATAGATAGATAGATAGATAGATAGATATAATGATAATACAAGGTCTCACAATAAGATGAACATGGGATGTACTCACTTATAATTGGTTTCTAGAGATAAATAAAGGTCAGTGAGTCTATAATTTGATATCCTAAAGAAGCTAAATAAGAAGGTGAACACAAAGAAAAACATATAGCTATCCTCCTGGTTATGGGAAGTAGACAATAAAGGATTAGAGAATGATAAGAGGTGAGATTGCCTTTTAAAATTGTTCTAAGATGTCTTTAACAGTTTTTACTACAATCAAAATCCAAACTTGTCCTTTTAAAATATGACAACTAAGAACTCATTAGCAATGTCAAAATTCTCTCAGATAAGCTCTAACCTTTTTATAACAGTAACATCTTCATAATGAACTAAAGGATTTACAAACATTAACAGGTCAATAGCATAATTATAGCATAAAAATTAACCATAAATACACAATTTGTCAAATCACATTTGTCTTAAGTCCATTCTAATCAAAGACAAGAAAAGGTTTCTGTGATGGGTGTGCTCTGAGTCTTTTCCTTCTATAGTCCATCTGCATTGCTTTTACATTTTAAAGAAAAGTCTGAACTGTCCCAGTCTTTGACCAGCAGCAAATTCTCTTAGGCTTTTTATCTTTATTACATAAGAAGGACTTCAATATCCCTTTGTCTCCATAAAGAATCCCTTTTCCCAAGAAGAGAAAATTGGGGTCCCGATAAAGTGTTTGTATAAGCTGCCAAACATTCAGTCAGCATTTTTGGGCTGGCTAAGTAAACAAGACACACTGAGGTCTAGAAATTTGTGCAGTAGGTCCACCAAGAAACTAGGAACCACCAATCTGCACCACGATCTTCCTTCCTTTCTCAGACTACAGTATGATGAAGTAAGAAGGTCTGGATCATAGGTTCTCACTACAACTATTCTGTGGGGGCACAGCTAGCTATGGTGTCATTAGGACTGGAATTCCTTTGTCTTGCAGGCAGTTTCTTCCTGTGAAAAAAGCACAAACACACTTTTTTTTATTTATTTATTTATTTTTTCCATTAACAGCTTTAATTGGGTGTGGGGCAATAGAACTATTCTTAGCACAATTATGGGTGTGGGGTTCCCTGCAGACTCCCCAGGGTGATGGTTCCTGTAATGATTTTTAGGGGGAAATGGCTCCCAACAGATCCCCCTTTCTCTTATATAAAGGCAGGTAGTTATTACGTGGAGAGCACCAGTCAGGGTCAACCATGGTGTCAGATCTAAAGGAGAAGGGACTGAGATAAGGAGAGCCCCTCCTCTCGAGTGGTGAAGCAATTTACCTCTCCTGGGAACAGAGGGGTGCCTGATGATTCTTAGGTCGAGTGGGGACGGGGAAAAAAAACAAACACACTTTTGACCACAGATTAATTCAAGATCAGGGGCTGGAGAGATGGCTCAGTGGTTAAGAGCATTGCCTGCTCTTCCAAAGGTCCTGAGTTCAATTCCCGGCAACCACATGGTGGCTCACAACCATCTGTAAAGAGGTCTGGTGCCCTCTTCCGTCCTGCAGATATGCACACAGACAGAATATTGTATACATAATAAATAAATAAATAAATATTTAAAAAATAAATAAATAAATCAAGATCAGTTCCTTTCCATAATATATTAAGGTTATAACTCCCCCGTTTTTTAAAGCTGTGTTTTTAAACTCCATGAACACAATAATTTTATGCTTTATTAGAGCCAGTAATTTGCTTATCCATTTCTGTCTGCTTCCTAGTGGAATTAGCATTATTATTCCCCTTAATAATTTCACTGAGATATTCAAGATCTCCTATAAACAACAATAAATAAGAACATAGCCATTGGATATCTCTGAAATAACTTTTGGAATGATTTAAAGTTTGTAAGCTCTTTTTTTTTTAATCCAAGTTGCTGCAAGTATCACTAGCTGGCATATAATAATTTGTTCATTTACATTTTCAAAAATGCTTACTTGGGTGGGAGAGAGCTGTGCTATCTCCACACCTGTCTACTAGGCTAGAACATTTAGCTGCATTCTCTGCCACTTGGCCTTCCTACAGGAAACCTGGGACCTCAGATAGCAACTGTCTATTGGTTCACGTGGCATGCAGCTGCAATCTCTGCAGTCCTGCATTTCTGGTACAGACCAGAGACTGACTGAAAATGTTCCAGCAGCTCCAAGCCTTGGTGTTGGCACTGTAGGCCAGTGTTGGTGGCAGTGGCTTTCAAACTTAAAAGGCACTGACTCCAGCGCCTGTGCATTTGAGGCCACCATGTGAGCCAGGCCATAGAAAGTTCATGCATCCCATGCTCCCTTCATTTTCTCAACTACTAAGCAGCAGCAGACTCTTTGGCTCTGAGGCCACAGCATCAGCTGGTTGTCTTAACTAGATCATGGATGGGGCTGCAACTTGACCTCTCTGAGTCCGGAGCAGTCCAGAGGCTGTGTGTGGCTATTTTGCCAGTGTGGGAGACAGAGGAGAAGATTTGCAGTATCTGCAAACTCTATAAATCTCTGCATTTGTTTCTGTTCCACACCTGTTTCTCCGGCTATCAATATATATATATATTATATATATATATATATATATATATATATATATATATATATATATCCAAGCAAATATACAAACAGCTGTCTTTTCATTTCTTGTCCCATATCTACAGTTATTTATTTACAGATCTTTACTCCTGATATATTATCCCCTGCTTTTTACCTTTATTATCTGTTACTGTCTAATTTTGAGTACTCAAATATCACTTCTATACCTGCAATGTAATATTTACCATGTGGGTCCTCCATGCTTTTTCTCCTGTACCACTGTCTACTCATTGTGTGTTATCTCTCCTACTTTGAAAGGTGTCTATTGGGGCCCCACGTGCCCGGGCACCAGTTGTCATGATTCATCCTCAAGGGGTTCACACTTTCCTCTTGGTCTGCTCTGCACAGTCACAGCAACTTCTTTAAAAAAAGATACAATCAAGACCATGAAATACAGTTTGTACTACCCATGTTCTCTTAGATATAGGACTTTCACTGAAGAATGATCAACCTAGCAGCAGTTAAACCCTAAAAGGCTTTCTCTATTCCAGTAGACATTAATTGTGAATTGATGTCTGCTGGGATATTGATCTTGAGTCCCAGAATATTGTCAGCATTTTATAATTGTAGCCTTCTATTATAAACTAAATAAGCAAAGATAGTGTTAGCTGAGAGATAACAGAGAAATATTAGAGTATGAGAGCAGAGTGAAACTTTCTTACTAAGGACATAGCATTAGGGTTTCCAGGTAGCAGCAAGAGCACTCTAAAGTTTCATGGCCATTGATTTCAAGTATAGCACTTGCATTTTGTGGAAGCTGAGGAAAATACCTGTGTCTAGCTCTATATTAATCAAAGTTATTCAAGTGGCACTTTTATTAAAGAAAGGTGAGAGCATTTGCTTTCTAAAGGAATAAATAAAACTATATATCCTTGTGTGAATAAAAGAGAAGAAATGTGGACACCATGTAAAAGAGTAAAAATAAAGCTAACCTATTCTATGAACTGAATTTCATGGTGGTTGTAAAACTATAAAGATCAAAAGTAAGAGATATAAGGTTAATAGTTTCAGAGCTGCAAAATGTAGGCATTCTAAATGGCTTATATATGTACAATTATGAGATTCAATAACTTAAGAAAAGGTCTTTAAATCATTGAACACAAGGAAGCCAAGGACTCATGAGTCCTGAGTTTTTTTTAAAGATAATAAACTATGATTTGTCTCCAAAAATAAGAGTGTTTTTGTAAATGGGCTGCTGTTATAACAAAAATAAATGAATAAACATTCACTTTGAATCATCTAAAACAATGGACGTTTGTACTATGCAGAATTGAATCCAATTTATAAATGTTTTTGATCTATGAATTCCAAGGTCAATGGTGAAGAACAATATGTAGTTCCATGACAAATGGGCAGAAAATATATGAATAGCATGGTTTAATTATGAAATTGTATTGGTAGTATGAAAATTACATACTAACAAGAGAGAAGGACTGGTGGTAAAATATCTGCACATGAAAGACTTGACTTCTGTCTTTACTCTGCATATTGTATAATCTCAGTAAGACAAAATGATTTCTGTATTTATCTTTACAATAGTAAAGAAGCATTTCTTTAGAATTCTTTTTTGTTTTGATCTTTTTATTCATTTTACATACCAATCAGAATTCCCCTGTACTCCCTTTCTCCTGATCCCCATTCTTCCCACTGCCTACCCCCCATCCAATCCTCAGAGAGAGTAAGGCCTTGCATAGGGAGTCAACAAAGCCTGTCACATTAAGTTGAGGCAGGACCACACCCCTCCTCCATGCATCAAAGTTAAGGAAGACATCCCATCATAGGGAACAGGGTCCAAAAGTCAGCTCATGTACTAGGGATAGACCCTGGTCCCACTGCCAAGTTTTCCTCAGACAGACCAAGCTATACAAATATCACCCACATACAGAGGGCCTAGTTTGTTCTCGTGGAGACTCCCCAGCTCTCCAGAGTTCATGAGCTTCTAGGAGCTCAGGTCAGCTCTCTGTATTGATTTCTCAGTCATGATCTTGACCCCACTTGCTTGTGTAATCCCTCCTTTCTCTCTTTGACAGGACTCCTGAAGAATTCTTAAAGAATATAGAATCTACGAAAGACTCTAGTACAGTTTCCAATCTTAAGAAATATATACTTGATAAATAATTAATACAGAGAAAGTCGCCATAAAAGTGTACATCTTTACTTTGCAAACTAGGTAAGAAAAGAAGCTTGCAAGTTCAAGGCCGTCTAAGCTACGTAGTAAAACCCACCTAAAATAACAAAAAAGGAGAAAGATTCCAAAAATCTTAGAAACAAGAAAAATTCCATGATGTGCATATCAAAATAAAGTGTTACCTTTCCAGTTTCCTAGCTGTGGTTTTCTTATTTGACATGCTTACAATTTATGTGTTGTGCTACTGGGGGAAGATTATGTCTTTCATTCTTGTCTTCCCAAAAGAAGGATCCAGGCCAGAGGCACAGACAGTTTTATCAGAAGTTTAGAAAACCAAAGACAAGGAAGCTACAATATACTCAAGAAATGTATTAAAACAGGGTGATTTATAAGCATTTTATCCATCAGAGTCACAACTGTTAAGATACAACTGTAGCTTTCTTAGTCAGCTCAATCTAACATCCTGGCTACCTGGTGAAGATGTTTTAGAATGACACTCTCATCCCTCCTGCTCATGCATGCTCAACTGTTTACTCTAACATTGCCTACATTTATCTTACTAAACTTTTGATCATTGCACTTGGAGATCAAAATAAACAGACAAACCAGAAAGAACAAAAGTCCAAGAAAATGTTAGAGATGTCATCATAAAGAGAAAGTAAAGAAAAGAATAAGGATAATTTATTTATAGTTGGAATAAACAATTGAAATAAAATAATAATACATAGGTAGTCCAGAGAGATTGTGTTTACACTTGGAAAAGAATACAGGACTGTGACAAGTTTATGGGTTTCATAAGTACATAAAACAGTGGTGAGTTGGTACCAAGTGAAATTCGTTATAAAAATTTGAAAGTAAAACTTTTGGGGAAGAATTGAAGCAAAGTAAAATAAAACAAACAGAAAATAAACAAACAGGGCCAAGAGAGATAGCTCAGAGGTTAAGAGCATTGCCTGCTCTTCCAAAGGTCCTGAGTTCAATTCCCAGCAACCACATGATGGCTCACAACCATCTGTAATGAGGTCTGGTGCCCTCTTCTGGCCAGCAGGCATACACACAAACAGAATATTGTATACATAATAAATAAATAAATATTTTAAAAAGTTAAAAAAATAAAATAAACAAACAAGAAAAAAGTCTCTCTAGAGAGAAGAAATTAGCTGCAAAATTTTGCTCAACTATATAAATCAGAATGTTCTAGTCTAGAAGCCTTGAATATACTGCTGGTGTAACTTATATGTTATAAGCACTTGAATTCAAGCTATGTTTAAAGATAAATTAAAGGGAGCTTACCTAGTTAATGAAAATTACTCATTTTGATCCCCAAAGATATTGAAAAGCCATTGTTTTAACGAACTCACTACAACCTACAAAAATTGGTTCCCTTTCTATTTTCTCATGGGTGGGGGAAGAATCAATGAGACCCCACCCTTCTCTGAGAGTCTTTTACAATAACAGTTATTGGAAGAAGCAAAGCCATTTTTTTTGATGGTGTAAACACTGACATGTTTCCTCAGTTGCTCCAATAAATAACCAAGCATGGTTAGGAAGAAAAAAAAGGGCACACACACAAATATCGAACATGAAAGTAAAAAGGGAGATTGCAGAGAAAATGAGGTCCAGAATGAGAAGAAGAGATATGAGAGAAGGGAATAGAAGATTCAAAGAAAAAAGGAAGAAAGAAAGGAAAAAAGAAAAAAAGAAATTTTAAAATTGAATATTTGTAAGGTCTTTGCAGTGTTATAAAATGACAGATATGAAAATATGGTGTGATAGAAAACAGTTTTCAAACAATCCATCTGAGAAGAAGAGTATAAAACAGTTATTGGCTTAACATCATTATAAAACAGTTGAATCATGATTTTCTTGATGATTAAAGCTATTCAGTTTTGACACAGAAACCACTGATTGGAAATACATGCCTGTGGTTCTTGCCAAGGAATGGGCAGTACATATATTTTTTCTGGGAAGGTCATGGTTTTAGTTCTTCTGGGTAAATTGACTTTACAAATGATGATATCACTTTCTCCATTTTGGAGTGCTTGCCTTGCAATATATTTGATATGTTATTGCTTTACCAGTCTAATAATTTTAAAAAATAGGAAAGGTAGTTATTTCACAATGATTTTGCAAATAATGTATAAAGTTTTGATGAGGCTCCCATTATTGTCTAAGTACTTCTTTCCCATAGAATATGTAGAATTTTTCATTTGTTTTAAAACTAGATAACACTTATTTTTTCTCAGTTTAAATTGAATATAGAAGAGATTTACTTAATTTATACCTAGGAGTGTTTTAATCTGAAAATTTTTTGACTGATTACAGTGAGTGAAAACAAATAATGGTTGAACTTTGCCTCAGTTTGAGTATGGTTTATAAATTTATGGTAGCTATTTTCTCTTGAATGGAGCTACCTACATATTAAATCTTATTGTACACTGGAAACAACTATTGTATTCTTTGAATTATAGAAGTTACAAAATAGAATATAATAAGTTAGAAATTCTTGCAACTCACCAGCCTAGAGAGGCCATGATCTTTTTAAAATGTCTTTTATTATTGACTTGGCTAATGGTTTTGATTTGGACCTTTCCTGAGTAATGATCATATTAGTCCTGGAAGCCTTTTGCTACAAATCCATATCTTTCCACTCACTTGGCCCGTTCTTTAAATGGTGTTCATATCTTATATTTTACTTCCCATTCAACCCAGTACAGCATTAGCTCTCACAGGGGATAAGATATGTCATTATCTTTCCTGGAGTGGTTTTTATACCTAGTGTCATTCCATTAGACCACCATATTTTCCAACTCCCAACAGGTAAATGTGACAGTTAATGGCTAACCTTTTTTCTAGTCACTTGGTTCTCATCCATCCATTCATCCATCCATGCATCCATCCATGCATCCATTTGTTCATTTTTAAAAATGTGACAAAACAAAATATAATAAGATGAAGCAAAAACTACCACATCAACTTTGGACAAGATAAACCAACAGGAGGAAAAGAGTCCAAGAGAAGGCACAAAAATCAGTGACCCATTCATTCTCATCCTCAGAAATCCCACGAAAACACTAAATTCTATGAAACATATAGCTGCAGATCTCTTTATTTATTCCTATTTGCTGCAGAAGGAAGCTCCTCAGATGATGGATTGGGACAATAATACTTTAATAAACATGAAAAATCAAAGTACTTAATTAGTGGAAATATATCAGTGATTACTGCACATAAACCTTTGCATGTTTTGCGGACAAGGCAGAGAAGTTACTTTTGTGGTATGTTTAATTTATACATTACCATACATGGTAGTCTACAGAGAGATGTTTCTTGTAGTAGTGGGTCTTTGAAAACAAAAATATCCTATGAGGCAAACTAGATAGTGATGATCCACCAACATCTGTATTTCCCTTACAGCTCTTTGCTCTGTTGTGCATTTTGGAAGGACAGTTTCCTTTGCTTCTCCTCCTGCTGCCAATCTCTTAGCTGAACTATTGTCCAGATAGCTGAGTTTAGGACTGCATGGCAAACTGCCAAAATACTTCCTGAAAGGGTTAAACAGTCTCCATTACCCCCATGCTGTGAGTCATTTTCTTCAGTTCTTACCAATTCTCAGTAAAGTTTGTCCTTGTTCTTCCATGTTATCTATCTGGTATGTTCAGAACATTTTCCATTGCTTATACTTATCTTCTACTTGTTGACTAATGATGGTGAACAACTACCTAAAGGATTATTAGCCTTTTCAAAATCTTTGATGTGTGTGTGTGTTCATTGGTCCATTTTTATTAACTTGTTTATTTATACTTGTATACATGGGGTTATAAAAATATGTCTGTGTTAGTCTTTTCTTATGGTATTCAAACTGTTCAAATGTTATGTAGAGATGGACAGTATATTAATATTAATGATAGTCATTGTAATATGCAATAAAAGTACTTAAATATATCAAGGGCTATATATATATATATATATATATATATATATATATATATATATATACACTCATAATTTTATAACGTTTATTTTAAAACTTATAAATATTTCATGAGTGGTTTTGTGTCCTAAACATTTTTATTGACCTCAAATTTTCAATGATATTCTCCTGTGCTCAACATATTAAGTTGAGTAATAAAACCATTAGAAAATATAATAAAATCATTCCCATTGGCCATAAATGAGTTATAGAAGCCTAATGTTCAAAAGCATCAACATTATTATTTGATTTGCTTTACTTCTTGTTTTTATGTATCTTAAGGGAATGAGTGTTTGTTCCATGTTGTAAATAAACAATAAATGGGAACAAATGTATGTTTTCCCTATGGTTTTTGTGAAGTAGTCTGAGCTATGGTAATTACTTCACATATGAGAGATAACTGATGGTCCTTTGCATTATGGGAGTTTATACCATTGCCGAAAAATTAATTTATACTATTCTGAATTTCAAATGTATATCCTGAAACTGACAATTTTATACATAGATTTAAGTCTCATTTTCCTATTCAAATAAAATGAATAATAATGGCAATATTTTGTTAAAATACTTAACTTCTGGAACTTTTATTGGGGAGATTATATTATGTCAAAAGCTCCAAAATATGCCTCTGGGAAAAATTAAATATTTAATGTGCAATGGCTTGATGAGCTCCTATGGGGAGTACATAAGAAAAGCCATTAGAGACAGTTGCAAGAGAACAATGGAAAACATTTCTTATTAAAACATGGTATAAATGAGATACAATGTATCCTCTTCAAAGGATCAGTCTTTCAGTCACAACTATGTTGTGGACATTTGTGGGGGCCCAAAAATGTGAGCCTCTTTCCACCTTGTCTGAAGGTCAGAGAGTTGAGGTTGCTCAAAATTGTTGACCAGAGCTAGGGATAAACACCTGACCTAGGGTGTGGTTACTTAGTTCTTTTGACATTAAGATGGCCTATACAGCTAGATCCATTCCACCTGACCATTGCTCAGGAAATTTAAGCATTCTTATGCAACTTCTTCTGAAATAGGAGGCTTGACTTTGGGAGTGGCTGCCTTCAGGATACTTGGTCTAGCTAGGGTGGGTTCACTGCTTAAACAACAGAATGCTAATGACTTGATATCTCAAAGGATTGAAGCATGCAACTGTTCTAGTTGCCCTTTGTATCATGTTAAAGCAGTCTTCTAACCCCTGTTGTATTAGGGTAGAAAAGTGTATGGAAAATTAAATGCAGGGATTTCCAGTATTCTCTGGAACTCACTCCTGATACTATCGTATACTTTCTGTTTTATTATTTTTACTTGCTTCTTCCTGTTCTTTTCCATTTTTCTGATTCCTGTGCCCTTACTCTGGCAAGTGATATTTTTGTCAAAGCTTGTTTCTGACAAATGGCGAAAAGACAGAAGTGTATCCAGACTATTGTCACTTTCAACAGAAAGTAAGAAAGAAAATCTTACTTTTCAGAAAATAGTGTCCATCATAAACATCTTCTGCCCATTCAATGAAATTCAGAGATAAATGAAATCTGCCAAATTGATTCTTTGTGTGATTTCCATATGAAAGTTATATTAAGTCTCAAAAAAAAAAACACAAAGGCAATAAAGGCAAGATAGGTTCATTTGAAAAGAGTTATAGAGTTATTTATAATGGGTTTAAGACTTGTAAGGGGTATCCTCTATCCTCTGTAATGTTTTTAGACTTTTCCTAGATAGATTGAAGAAGTCATAAAGGCTAAATGATAATTACATTTGTTAAAATTCAGACTTTACTCGTTTCTGCATTATGATGTAAGAGAAATTAGGTTTTAGAAACTATGAGTAAATACCTTACCAATAAGAATTATGAAAGTATAATGTATGCTATCCTCAAAAGAGCAAGTGATATTTACTGTATCAGCAATTAGTAGGGACTCTCATTTGTAAGATAAAATGTAGCTAGATGTGTTCCTGATTTGGGGAAATCATCAAAGAAATTAAACTGGGTTTGCATTAGTTTTCCCAGGATGTTTAAGGACATACCAGGGACCGGGTGGTTTAAGTGACCTAAATTTATTTTAAATCTAGTCAAGCAAGTCAAGGTATCATAGGATTATTTACTCAAAAATGTCTTCACAAACTTTTAGATGACTCTCTTCTCCCAGTGTCTTCACGCCTTCTTCCTTTGTGACTACCTGCATAAAGAATGCAGGTCATATTTGTTTCGGGAATATTTCCTATTCTGTTAAGCATAATAATTTCTTTCAAGGACTGCTATTATAGAGAGTACTACAATCTAAGACTTAATTCTTTAAATTCTGTAAGAAAATATAGCTCATAACAGAGTTGAATACATTTGTAGCATTTCATATAAATAGAGTTAATATGCTAAACAGAAACAGGGATTCCAATTGAATGAGCCAGTGAGCCACTCCAGTCACATTGTTCTTATTATAATGTCTCTCTCAAAATGTTTTGGCCTATGTCTAACTTGTCACACCTTTCATAATAGTGTAATACTAGGGAGTAAATTCATCTGTGTGTTTGGAGTGTTTTCCCAACATGAGCAGGGGCTTGGTACCGAGCATGAGAGAATGAAATGGAAAATGGTTCTTATTAAAATGTAAATCATGTTTAGAATTAGTATTTTGAAGTGGTAGAATTTATTCAAATTGCTTAAATCTGGACCTCAAGCTTAGTTTTTACATGTTAGCAAACACTGCTTTCAAATACTATATCAGAATTTATAGAGAACAAAACTATTTGATAATAATGGACATGTGCATCTTACATTAAATAACACTAACGTCACTTCATTGAAGAGCAAGGATCAGAGTTTTATATGTTCTTTTAGATTTTACACTTACGTTAAAAGATGATGCTTTATGCTTTGAGATTTAGGCTATTGTTATAGTGTCCACCAAAGCACTTTCTCTTTCTAAGACAATGAATTAGCACCTCTATAATAGTGCTATGGCTATTTACCTATTACTAGACCTCACTCCTTTTCTTTATCACTCACATTTGCACCAATCCTTTTAGTGATCATCTCCCATGTAACTGTTTCAGATATGCCCTATTTTTAACCATTTAATCCATATGACCTATCTTAGTTACTTAAAAGACTGCTGACTACTCAAATTTCTTTATTGGTACAATTGTACCACAGTGGTCACCAAAATACTCATAAAAGCATTTTACTTAAGCATTGATTTTATATGCTTATATTCTAAAATTATTCCTGCTTTTACTTATTATGTTTTTCTCTGTATTTGAGTTATGTCCATTCCTCTTACAAGCAAATGAAGAAAAGAAGGTGTCAGCTTCGTTTTATCAGTGAAAAATTAGAAAAATGTAGCAGTGATCCTTATAGAAGAGATAAGTGTGACAATGATTTCACCTGACACTGATGAAGGTCCTATTAATGTCACAGAATTTTTACATAATGCAATGCTGTACAATGATAGTACTTGGCATGCCAGATGGCAAGAAAGGTTCAGTGGAAATTATTGCATCTCTTACTCCTATGCCTTTTTCCTGAACACAAATTCTCTCATTAGCACTAACATGAACATTCTTATGTCTTAAAACATCATAAAATTCTGTCTTTAATGAAAAGTCTGTTTTATATCTTCAATGTTCTTTCTAATTTAATTTCCTACCGAAATCACAGAATGTTTTTAATGTATGCATGTAAAAAATATTAATTATTTTTAATATTTTGGTATTAATACTTTTGATCAATTTGAGATTTTGAGTGAATCTAATAACCATTCCAAATATCTCCCCAGTTATCAAAGACCTTTAACTTAAGCATGGCTATCTGTATCAATTTTCTATTCTTTCTCCCAATTTTAAATTTTGTAATCAGACCCTTACTGATTTTTATATGAAATAAATGAGCATAATAAAAATGTCACTTGTGCAATTATAATTCGGCTGATGGAAGAACTGTTCATGTTTTGAAAGAAAATGGCTCCCTAAAGGAGTGGCACAATTGGGAGGAAAGGTCCTGTTGGAGGAAGTGTGTCACTGTGGGAATAGACTTTGAAGTCTCTTGATAAAGCTTCCCTTAGTGTGACTCTGAACCCACTTCCTGTTGCCTCCAAGATGTAGCTGTGTTGATTCCAATACGATCTCTGCCTTCATGACTCCATGCTGCTGACCATGGTGATAATAGACTGAACCTATGAAACTACAAATGAGTCACCCCAGTTAAATGTTTGTGTGGTCATGGTGTGCCTTCACAGCCATAGTAACCCTAACTAAGTCTGACCGTGACTTTATTAAGTATAAGATTTGGTCACAGCTTTAGCATAAATGCTTATGTTATTTAATATTTAAATAGTTTATTCTCAAAAAATTCAAAAAGCAGATGTTGACTTGTATTATTAAAAAAATTCAAAACTCTGTCATAAAGCAAAAGTCACTGTTACTGTAGAATTTAAACTTTGATTAAAGAGAAGCAGAAATTATCAAAGTCAAAGCAAAGTTAAATTTGATAGCTTAAGGAGATCCAATACTGTCTTCTGGACTCCATATGCATGTTCACTCATGTGAACATGATTTCTTATTTGCATATGGATGGATATAGCTAAAATAAATAATCTTTGAAATAATATTATATCTTCTGGTATTTGATTTCATATACAAACTCATCAATTGACCAACTGCATACTGGTTCCCTTCTTCCTCCTCTTTTTTCCCCTTCTTTTGCAATGAGTTTTGCTTCTTTTGCTATGTAGTGCGATCTTTTTTTTCAAATTCATTGTCTCCTAACTATACAGTCATATTATTGATATTACTATTACTTTATGAAATTTACATATTAAAAGAATGGATTTTAGTTATAAAAACTAATGCTATAAAATTATTATTAAATGCATATGCTTTTTAAAATTTCAGATAATTTGTTCATGCAAATTTACTTGTTGATATTCACTTTTAATTCTTCATTTATTTCTCTCTTAGATGATTTGGCTCATATTTTCTTACTAAATATTCAAATTCTACAGTTGTTTAATTTTAAAATATATTAAATATTTTTCCACATAAAACTTTTAGAGATTATTTGAAGTTCTAGTTTCCTTCATTCTAATCTTGTTTTTTAAAATCTATTCATTGGTTTTTGCATAGATACACACATCAAACACAAACATGTGTACACATATGTGTTCATCCCTAAGCATATAAAAACAGCATGCTTAGTCTATATAATATTATTTGTATGTATGTGCATTTTATCAGAGCAGACTACTTAGTATTGCATAATCAAGCTAGGGGCTCTACGCTGGGGATTTATTTCTTCCACTTTCAGGATCCATTACCTGTCTTTAATTCTTCATCTAGTGTTGAAGCCGCATGAAATTTTCTTCTTCCATAGAAGCATATCTACTAATATCATCAGCATGGCTCCCAAACAGCCATGTTGATAGGTCATCAGGAGAGACAATCTCACAGTAAACTTCCTTTTACTCTTGCTCTCATAATTTTTCTATATCGTCTTTAATTATTATTATTGAAGCTAAACTGTAGATGAATCAGTCGGGTCTGGAACATGACACACTCACTTGTTCTCTTCATTTTGATCAATTGTAGATTTCTGAAATGGTCACTTTTCTGTTGTAAGGAAATGGCCCAGGGGTTAAGAGCACTGACGAATCTTCCATAGGACCCAGGTTCATTTCTCAGCACCCACATGGCAGCTTACAACTGTCTGTTACTCCAGTCCCAGGGGACCTGACATGTTCACATTAAAAAAAAAATTCCAGAAATTGAAACAGAATTATGTAATATCTTTCCCTGCCTGTTATATCTCCAACTCTTACCTTGTACCCCAGCTTGATCTCTCTCAAATTTATAGCCTAAATAAATTATATATATATATAAATGAACCTGGGTCCTATGGAAGATTCGTCAGTGCTCTTAACCCCTGGGCCATCTCTCCAGGCTCTCGGTTTTATTTTTAAAAAATTTAAAAATATTCTCAAATGTATTTCATGGTTAAAACTATGTTTCACCATGATAATAAATGATAAAAGGAAACATATAAATAAATAAATTTTAAATACTGAATACTTCAAGAGTTTCCTAGTATTGAATGAGCAAGTTTGCCATGTATCCACATTTCTCTTTTCCTTGTGAGTATACATTTGGATCCTTCAGTAATCCTTAATTTTCCAGTCCTAAATAATTTTGACAAATTTCTTGGATTTTAAACTCTCTTCCATTTAGTTAGGTAAAGACCTGAGTTTTTAATGTTTGTGAAAGCAAAACATTAAATATAATGAGAGTTTTTATTTCTACATATTTGGGAATGCTTTAATTTTGTTTTTATTCAATAAACAATAAAATCTAAAGCTAGATACCTTTGCTTCATAACTCTCCTAAAATTGTTCCACGGTCTTCTGTGTTGGGTGATGACATTTGTCCCTTTCTTTCTTTTTTCTTTCTTTCTTTCTTTCTTTCTTTCTTTCTTTCTTTCTTTCTTTCTTTCTTTCTTTCTTTCTCCTTCTTCTTTTTCTTCTTCTCCTCCCCTCTTCCTCTTCCTTCTCCTCTACTTCTTCTTCTTTCTTTTTTTCTTCTTCTTCTTCTTCTTCTTCTTCTTCTTCTTCTTCTTCTTCTTCTTCTTCTTCTTCTTCTTCTTCTTCTTCTTCTTCTTCTTCTTCCTCTTCCTCTTCCTCTTCTTATTCTTCTTTTTTTGATTTTGCCTTTAGAAAAACAAAGAAGTGCATGTTTTATTTACTTTTAAACGTTTTCAAGCTTGTTAATGTATATGGTCTATTTTAAAAAATTTATTAATACTTCCTTTTGGTTTACTGTATCATAATATTTCACTTTTCCAAAGGAATGACTGACAAATTCTCTAAATTCTGGCTTGGTTAGCAATCACTGAGAGAGCCCATCTTGAATTATTTCTTTCTACCTCTTGGCTTAGCTCTTTTTGCTTTGATTACTGAATTTTCATTTCTTTAATGTGTATACCTCAGTACTAAATACCTGCATCATTTTCTTGTTTAGTCTAGGTTTTGTTTAAAGTCAGTTAACCTTTTCTTTGATATATTTCATTTACCAAAGACAAAAAAACAAACAAATGAACAAAACAAATTA
Organism: Microtus agrestis; assembly: GCA_902806775.1. Taxonomy (NCBI): domain Eukaryota; kingdom Metazoa; phylum Chordata; class Mammalia; order Rodentia; family Cricetidae; genus Microtus; species Microtus agrestis. Next base: position 461,124 of record CADCXT010000555.1, read on the forward strand.
ATGACACAAATTATTTTCATCTCATCTAATGTTTCAACCAATGTTGATAATTTTAAAATTGATGGTACTATATGCCATTTTCTGTTATATTTTTCCTAATTTCTTCATAATGTATTATTTTTTAAACTTTTAATTTACTTTGTGCCATTGACTACATTCTCAATTAATCCTTTCTATTCTTCCTTGTTTTAGTATAATTAAGAACTGCTACAAAGTTACATCCTCACTGAGTATACATTATCCAAGCCTACTGACATCTCCCTATATTCCCAGCATTTTTGGAGACAAAGTAAGGACAGTGAGAATTTTGATGTTGAGGTAGTTCTTCATTTTCTTCTATCCTCCTTCAGAATAACATAAAGGAATATGGGAAGCAATGTATACCTTCTATCCCAGAGACTCCTGAGAATATGGAATGTCTAATTTGTCAGTATGTCTAATTGATTTCTCTGCTTTGATTTCACAACAGGCTTATATCAATGCCTTACCTGTGTCATTTTCTAGGTACTCAAGGTGGACTCTATCTTCTTGAAAGCTACCTTTAGCATATGGCAAATTCATTTTCCTTTTATCTAAGTGTTAAACTCATTCTATTTGTTTATTTATATTTTTGATTACTTTACTGGCTGGTGTCTCCAGACCTGTGTCTGTTCTTAGAGCCTCTTGTATGTGTTTACTAGGTGTATATTTATATATAACATTCTTTTTCCTCCGGATAACTGGGGATTATCTCTTACTGTGAATGTCTTTCTTCAGAAGACACCATTCCCTAACAAAGTTGATTTAGCTCAATCATGTCTTCTTAGGATTGTCTCAGCTTTGATTACTACTGAGTCAATTAATTTGAGACATGAAAGCTTAATTTTTTTCTATTTTACATCACTGTCTCAGAGATTTATTCAAGGAGCCATGTTTATAAATGACAATATGTACTCAGCACAGAGACAGAGAGTAAAAGAGGATGCGCACATGTATATATGAGTTTACCTGATTATACCAGACAATAACATGCTAAAACCTGGCTGCTTCAGAGAGAAACATGTTAACATTTTTTGGGGAAAAAAAAAAGCACTATACTATTTTAAGAAACTGCACCAGGTAAGTTATGCTTCAGGTTAGACAGAAGACTATTTGCTTAAATGATAATCTGATTATATTTAGGACATAAAGAATTTTACATTTGTAGAGTTGTATTTTCTTCTCCATCCACTTATATTCTTTTGTTTTTAGCATTGTGGAAATGATAGATGGCATCCTATAAAGACCTTTGTGATCACCTCTATTACTGAGGAAGTAAAGGTTCCTGGATTCTAGTAATAGAAGTCATGGAAACCAATGCATGTGTTTGGCATATTTAGGTATTTTTCTCATTCCATTTATCTATGTAGGTCAGATAAATGTTAAAAATGGTTAATTGTTTTCATAGTACTTTCAAATTTTCACTTTATGTTTGTCTTTTCAAGGAGTTCTTTGCTCATTTATCATCCAGGCTGTAGTTATTAAACCATGACAAATTATTTGGATTCAATTCCTTTGGCTTCTACTTTATTTAGCTATATTTCTAAGTCTTACTAATAGCAAAACTATTTTGGGAAATCAGAAAAAATAACATTTTGTATTTGCAGTTTACCCACTTCTTCAAACTATGGATGTTGGCTACTTTACTATTAGCTTCATAATACAAACATCGTGTAAAGACTTTAAGAGATAAAATATTTCAAGAGTGTAAAATTTTACTAAATATAGAATAATAAGATTTGCTGCCTGAGTTAAGTTCTTCAGTCGCCCTAAGTTGCCCAGCATGCTGAAGGAATATTGCTGAAGGCTCTTTCCTGATACCTGGTGTTCCTGGTGGCTCAACAATAGCAGTTTTAAAGAATTACATTTCAGACCACAGATTTTCATCTACATCAAAGGAATATATTTACATTCCCCATCAACTCTTTATCAACTCAAGTGCTGTGGGAAAGAAGGTGCAGAAAATGAATCTAAGAAATATTGACAAGGTACTAAATATTCTCATAGACTCAATTAGCACACTTCCACAAGCTGGGAGCTTCTGTTCAGGAAAAATAACCAGTCATTGGCATTGAAATAACAGATTTTGATGATGTAAGGAGATATTGAAGTTCGATTTTTTCTAAAAACTGGTGCAAATGAGTTTTAAGTCCTGCAAAGGATGCTCAAAATGTTCAAAAAGTTCATCTAAACAAAAAAATCAAAAATATCTTTTGTCAAAAAATCCATAAATATTATTTTTAGTAATCAAATAATGAACCTTAGTTTATCAAGATAATCTTAACTGAGAAAACTAGGATAAAGGTTTAAATCCTACATGAGGTAATTCATGATTATCTTTAAATAAGCTTCCAGAATTTCACACGGCACTTGTGCAATGGCATTATCTTTTTTTAAAAAAAAATAGTAAACATGTCTCAGAATATCAAAATTTCAAATTTGATATTTGATATTTCAAAGTTGATCATGACTGGAGTGAGAGTATATGCTTTGATTCGGTTTCTACTACTGATGATCAACTTTATCAAATAAATCAGTTGTTTTTGGAGAAGACCTTTTACAGTGCACACTAAAACAGGTCACATTTTTTAAAAATGGACCACTTTGACCCATTTAGCTTTCTCACCACAATTTCATCTGCTGTGATTTGAAAGTCAGTCTGTAAAATCCTTCTGTCTATGTGTTGCTTTTATTGGTTAATGAACAAAGCTTTTGACAGCCAGTGGTTTAGCATAGTAGGGCAAAGCAGAAAATCCAAGCAGCTAGAGAAGGAGAGAGCAGGCAGAGTTAAGGAGAAGCCCTGGAATTACTGCAGGAAACAGAAAGCAAAAGACAGATGCTGGACAGAATCTTATTGGTAAGCCACAACCACATGGTGATACACATATTGATAGAAATGGGTTAATCTAAAATATAAGAGCTAGCTAGCAATACACTTAAGCTATTGGCCAAATAGTATTGCAAATAATATACTTTCTGTGGGATTATTTTGGGTCTGGGAAGTTGGGAATGAATGAGCAGTCCCCAAAACAGTTAAGTGCACCAACATGTGCCAGCTAAATCCACATAAAACATAAGAGAACTTATAAAAAATTCTAGATGCACAAACACACAGGTTGAGGGAGCTGCGGGTTGCATTCCTGCTGACCCAGCTCCTGGTCGCCTGCATGGCTAGCTTATACCCGAAATAATTACATGGAAACTGTATTCTTTTAAGCAATGCTTAGCCCATTAGTCCTAGCCGCTTATTGGCTAGCTCTTACATATTGATCTAACCCATTTCTAATAATCTGTGTAGCCCACAAGGTGGCTTACCAGGGAAGATCTTAACCTGCATCTGTCTGGAGTGGGAGAATCATGGCCACTCCTGACTCAGCTTCTTTCTCCCAGCATTCTGTTCTGTTTAGTCCATCTATCTAATTTTATGTCCTATTAAAGGGCCAAGGCAGTCTCTTTATTTAACCAATGAAATTAATACAAAACAGAAAACTCTCCCCCATCACACACATAAAAAAAATATTTGGCCACATTTTTTTTCAGATGGGATCTGTTCACTGACAGCGAGCAGGGGTGCCATGGCTCATTTAAAAGAGGTCTTCCTGATTCAGCATGAGCAGGAAAAAAAAAGCATGTGACTTCTTCAAGAAATAGTGGATTCCTCAAAATTCATTCAAAATTCTTCACAGACCTGAAAAGAACAGTACTCAACTTCATACGGAAAAACAAAAAACTCAGGATAGCCAAATTATCCTGTACAATAAAAGAACTTCTGGAGGCATCACAATGCCTGATTTCAAACTCTACTACAGAGCTACAGTACAGAAAACAGCCTGGTATTGGCATAAAAGCAGACAGAAGGACTAATGGAACTGAATTGAAGACACGGATGTGTCAGACAAGGTATGGATTATCCACTAAGACAAAAACGAGTTCATGTGAAGAAAAAGCTTATTCAACTTCATTATATAACTGATTCAATTCACACAGTATTTTTACATTGATTTTAGTAAGAATCCCTGAAGGACAGTAAAAGTATCTAACTGATTATCTTTCGGTAACCAAACAAAATTGACCACTACTAAACAAATTAAGAGGCAGGAAACTGAACCTATTAACAGGGTGGAAGCCTGCACAGACATCACTGTGGAGTGAAGAGTATAAACTTTCCTCTTTTGATTGTTCTGGAAATAAAGATTTCTCATATATATTGGTCTCTTTTCCAATATAAATGAGTATACAATTCTACTCATAGGAAAAAAATCAAAAAGTCTTAATTTCTGTCTTTCACCTTGTGATATCTCTACTAACACTCATACATATGTGGATAAGTGAGTTGATCCTCTTCCTTAAGGCAAATGTGTTAGCAGAAAGTAAACCTGAAGTAAGACCAGACAGAATTTATATTACCCATATATAACCAGTTATAGAATGGTTGGCTAACACTTTAATAGTCTGAGTGTGATTAAGGATGAAATATTAGGGACATGTTCTGTTGCCCAGGGTTTTATTGTCATAAAATCCTTTTAAAATTTTACAAAAAAATTCTGACTTTGAATTTGATAACAATAGCCAGCACCAACCTGATCTAGCAGAAAACATGATCAAGGTGACAAGCAAAATATATAAACTACCTAAGAACAATCTAGCTGATTACAAAATAAAAGCTTCTGCTTTGTAAAGGTATTGTGATGAAAGCAAGCAAGTAATCCAGGTGTGACTATACATATGAATCTGGAAGAATAAAACAGATAGACCCTGAAGTTAAGGCTAGTCTTCCCAATGCAGTGGCACCCTATTTTTTTAAAAAAAGCCAAAAATATGTTAGATGTTAGATAATAAATAAAATGGAGAGAGAGAGTATATAAAGGAAATTAAGACTTAATAATCTTTACAAAATTAAAATGCAAATCTACAATGTAAAAAAATGTTAAAATTCACACTATACTACAACAAATCATTTTTTGTTCATTATATTGAGAGTGTTCACTGTTAGTAGCAATCAAAACATGGAAGTAAGTAAAATTATTTGCAGTAAGTTACTGTCATGGTTAGTGTTTTTTTTTTTTTGTTGTTGTTGTTGTAATGGAACACCATGACCAAAACCAAGTTGTGGGAGGAAACACTTTATTCGGCTTATGTACCTAAGTGAGTTACTGAAGGATGTCAGGACAGGAACTTTAATGAGGGCAGAATCTGGAGGCTGGAGCTATACAGAGACTGCTTCTTTTTGGCTTGCTCAATATGGCTTTCTCAGCCTGTTTCCTTATAGAATCCAAGACCACCAGTTCAGAAGTTGCATACAGTGAAAGAGGGCCAGGTCCTCTCTCATCAATCACTAATTAAGAAAATCTGCTGCAGACTTGCCTACAGCCTAGTCATATGGAGGCATTGTCTCTCTCTAATCTGATGATTCTAGCTTATGTCAAGTTGACATAAAAATAGCCAGAACAGCTACTGAAAAAATTAAAGTGTGGCACACACCTTGGAATTGTATTCAGCTACACACAGATGAGCTACAAAAACATAGGCAAGAAAATCAGAATGTATATTACCGAATCATGTTTATTTGAAAAGGCTACATATTATATCTTTTCAGAAATACAAAATTCCAAAAAAAAGCAAGGACATAAAAGGTATTGGTTTCCAAGCATTACAAAAAGAATTGAAGGATGAATAGCTTCAACATGTAAAATGTTATAAAACATACAACAAAAGACTGTACTTGCATGTGAGCCTTGTGTTTTGAGTGATAACGTGTCATAATTGTTTTGAGTGATATTGCTGTTGAGTGATAATTGTTTATTCCCATTGATGAATTCATCATGCTCGGTATGGGTGCTGTCCATAGATGAACATGTGAGGCATAAGAATATGTGCTAAGGTGAGGCTGCCAACAGGCTCATGGGACTCCATACATTTGACAGTATTTGCTCATAAATCTACAACTGTTCTAAAATAAAAGTTACCTCAAAACCCAGGACTTGATTTTTAACAATAATCATCCATGCTGGGTGTGATGATCCTGAAATCACAAAGCAGGCTATTAGACCTATTTGTTTTCAGTGTATTGTTTCTAGATACCTTGAGTGCTATATCATATTCCCATTCCAGGACAACTGTTAGCACTTTTAATCCCAAACTGGAAAGTGCCCACTTTCTAAAAGTATTCATAATCATTCACCCCCCCCCCTTGTCAACCATCAAAATGTGTACAGGGAAGTAATGTCTGAGAATCAACTGACATTATGCTACTGAAGAAAGTATGTTGTCACTGAACCAAAGTTCTCAAAGTTTTGCCTTAATCTCAGGAAGGTTTCAAGTTTCTAAACACAATCCAGAATTTTGCTATTACTGGTACTCTATAACCAATAATATAAAATTTCTCAGCAAATAGTTTCTCAATCACAAAAAATATATTTACTCACATACTAAAAGTTGATATTTTTAATTTTAAAATACTAATTTCTTTTTTTGAATTTTTTATTTTTATATTATTATTAGAAATTTTCACCTCCTCCCCTCCTCCTATTTCCCTCTCCCTCCCCCCAATTCCCCCTCTACCTCCCTCTCCAGTCCAAAGAGCAGTTAGGGTTCCATGCCCTGTGGGAAGTCCAAGGTTCTCCCCCCTCCACCCAGGTCTAGGAAGGTGAGCATCCAAACAGGCTAGGTTCACTCAAAGACAGTACATGCAGTAGTATCAAAACCCAGTGCCATTGTCCTTGGCTTCTCAGTCAGCCCTCCATGTCAGCCACATTCAAAGAGTCTGGTTTGATCACATGCTCCATCAGTCCCAGTCCAGCTGGCCTTGGTGAGTTCTCATTAGATCAGCCCCACTGTCAGAGTGGGTGTGTGCACCCCTCATGGTCCTGACTTCCTTGCACATGTTCTTTCTCCTGCTCCTCATTTGGACCTTGGGAGCTCAGTCCAGTGCTCCAATGTGGGTCTCTGTCTCTATCTCCATCCATCGCCAGATGAAGGTTCTATGGTGATATGCAAAATATTCATCACTGTGGCTATAGCATAGGGCCAGTTCAGGCACCCTCTCCTCAGCTGCTCAAGGAACAAGAGAGGGACATCTCCTTGGACACCTGAGAACCCCTATATTGTCCAATCTCTTGCCAACCCTAAAATGGCTCCCTTAATTAAGATATATACTTCCCTGCTCCCAAATCCACTCTTCCTCCATCCCAATTGTCCCATTCCTCCAAGCTCTCCCCATCCTCCCCTTCTCACTTCTCTCTCCCCATCTCCCTTTACCCCCACCCCACCCCTACCCCCAAGCTCTCAATTTTTGCCTGGCAATCTTGTCTACTTCTAATATCCAGGAGGATAACTACATATTTTTCTTGGGGTTCACCTTACTATTTAGCTTCTCTAGTATCACAAATTATAGGCTCAAAGTCCTTTATTTATGGCAAGAATCCACTAATGAGTGAGTACTTTGCTGGAGATGATGTGGGGTAAGGTGAACACTCATCCATTGCTGGTGGGAATGCAAACTTTTGCAAACACTTTGGAAATTAGTGTGACGGTTTCTCAGGAAATTCAGGATCAACCTACCCCAGGATCCAGCAATACCACTCTTGGAAATATACCCAAGAGATGTCCTATCATACTACATAAGCATCTGTTCAACTATGTTCATAGCAGAATTATTTGTAATAGCCAGAACCTGGAAACAACCTAGATGGCCCTCGATGGAAGAATGGATAAAGAAAGTATGGAATATATACGCATTAGAGTACTACTCAGCGGTAAAAAACAAAGACATCTTGAATTTTGCATGCAAATGGATAGAAATAGAAAACGCTATCCTGAGTGAGGTAACCCTGAATCAAAAAGATAAAATACTACTTTCATAAGTAAAACAATAGCTGTTAAGACAGTAAATTGTTAATATTTTAATTCATTTTTAACATGATTAATTCCTGCTATATTGCAAAAACCACCAATTTCCAGAGGTATTTATTCTAATCCCTTGGACTTTTTTTGGTTGAGGTATTGGAAATCCCTGGATTTTCATGTGTGAGGTAACTGTATAAATGAAACTTCAAGTTTATTTGATTAAACTGATACTATGTGCCATAACTCATCCATGTTATATGACTTATTTTAAGCTAATAAAGTAATTTATTTAGAGTTTGTACTTTTTCGCCAGTCACTGAAATTAAAAATATTACTAGTAAAGATGTCTATTTATGCTTTTTATTTTTAAGTTTTTTAAGTTTATTTTTAAAGTAGAAAAGTATCTTTTTACATTTTACATACCAATTCCAGTTCACACTCTCTTTCCTCCTCCCATTCCCTCTACCTTTCTCCCCTACCATACCCCCTCCCCCATCCATGTCTCAGAAAGGGTAAGGCACATTGCTTTGAGGAAAGGCCAAGGCTCTCCCTACTATATCTAGGCTGAGCTAGGTATCCATCCAAAGGGAATTGGTTCCAAAAAACAGTACAAGCAGTAGGAATAAATCCTGGAGACACTGCCAGTGGCCCCGCAGTCTACAACTGTCATTCATATTCAGAGGGTCTAGTTTAGACCTATGTTGGTTCTTTCCTTGTCTGGCAGGAGTTGGTGAACTCAGATTAGCTCAGGAAATCTGTTTCATGGGGTGTACCTATCATGGTCTTGACCTATTGGCTTATATTTTCACTCCTCCCATTCATCACCTGGACTTTGGAAGCTTAGCCCAATGCTCCACTGTGGGTCTCTGCCTCTGATTCCATCAGTTGCTGGATTAAGGTTCAATGGTGACATTTAAGACAGTCATCAATCTGACTACATGGCAAAGCCATTTCAGACACCCTCTCCACTATTGCTTATGGTATTAGCTGAGGTCATCCTTGTGGATTCCAGAAAATATCTCTAGTGCCTGGTTACTTGCTAGCCCCATAATAGCTCCCTCAATCAAGCTATCCCTTTCCACGTTCTCCATCTCTGTCATTCCCTCATCTTGACAATCCCATTCTGTTGGGCCTAATGAGTTCTGGCCTTCAGATGGATGTTGGGACTAATGAGTCCTGGCCTTCAGCTGTTCTTCCCCGCTAGAACCTTCTAATTGAAGTTACTAGAAGCTGCATCTAGCTTAGAGGATCAGCGGATGGGGTTTTCACCTGTTGGCCATTGACTCCAGTGTATTTAAGCCTCCATGGTGTTATTAAAGAGGGGCTTTTGGTACCAGTGATTGAAGGTCTGCGTATTGGTCTGTCTCTGCGTCTGTATTCTCCACCTCCAGCCCCTTGCCCGAAGCTCGCGAACTGGGCACTAGCACATAGAGCACAGACCAGGGCAACGGCGAGCGGCAATTGGAGGTCTCTCCGAGATATCAAGAAAGGGAACGCTGAGAGACAGCCTTTGGAAGCCCCTCCGAGAGAGGTAAGCAGACAGCGTCGTTCCTGGCCGACAGAGACATAATGAGGAGTAAAGATGGGAGGTATCTTTTCTTGGTTTAGAAAAGAGTCGGATGATAGGGAGGAGTTTGGTGATTTAGAGCTAGTGTACTATAGTGAGGAGGATTCATAAGAAGAGGAGATTATAAGTAAGGAATTAAAAAAATCTCTTTAGAAAGCTGAAAAAACGTAGAGTAAAAAAAGACTCACATCCAACTCCCTTGGCCCCACCGGCTTATAATAATGAAGGTTCGTGGTCTTATTTGAGTAGGGGATCTGGCACTCCCCTCTTTTCTGCCTTCCACCCTCTTGCCTCCCCTCACTCTGAATATTTTCCACATCACACACACACACACACACACACACACACACACACACACAGAAATATATATATTTTCCTTAGGGTTCACATTCACCTTGTTACTTAGCTTCTCTAAGATCATGGATCATAACTATAGGATCGCAATCCTTTGCTTTGCAACTAGTATTCACGTATGAGTAAGTATATAGCATGTTCATCTTTCTGGGCCTGGGTTACGCCACTTAAGATGGTTTTATATAGTACCATCCATTTGCATGTAAATTTCAAGATATTGTTTTTTTGGTTTGTTTGTTTTTATGCTTTTTTTCCCACTGAGAAGTACTACTCCATTGAATAAATGTACCACAATTTCTTTATTCATTTTTCAGTTGAGGAGCATCTAGGTTGTTTTCTAGTTCTGGCTATTACAAATAATACTGCTATGAATATTGCTGAACAAATGTCCTTGTAGTATGATTGAGCATATCCCCAAGAGTAGTATTGTAGGGTCCTGAGGTAAGTTAACTCTTAATTTTGTGAGAAACTGGCATACTGATTTCCAGAATGATTGTACAAGTTTGCATTCCCACCAGTAATGGATGAGTGTTCTCCTTATTCTGTATCCTCTTTAGCATAAAATATCATTAGTGGTTTTGATTGTAGCCATCCTGACTGGTGTAATGTGGTATCTCAGAGAGGTTTTGATTTGCATTTCCTTGATTGCTAAGGATTCTTGAACATTTCCTTACGTGTCTTTCATCCATTTGAGAGTCTTTTGCTGAGAATTCTCTGTTTAGATATGTATTCCACTTTTAAATTGGATTATTTGGAAAGTTGATGTCTAATTTCTTGAGTTCTATATATATTTTGAAGATAAGTCCTCTATCTGATGGGGGTTGGTGAAGATCTTTTCCCATTTAGGAGATTGCCTTTAGTCTTAATGACTGTGTCCTTTGGTTTACAGAAACTTGTATGTTTCAGGATGTCACATTTATTTATTTATTTATTTATTTATTTATTTCAATGTCTGTGCTACTGGGGTTATATTTAGGTAGTGATCTCCTGTGCCATGCATTGAAGGCTACTTCCTACTCTCTCTTCTACCAGGTTAAGTATGTTCAAATTTATATTGAGGTCTTTAAACCAGTTGGACTTGAGTTATGTACATGAATACAGATATGGATCTATTTGCATTCTTCTACATGTTGACATCCCTTCATGCCAGCATCATTTGTTGAAGATGCTTTCTTTTTGTCATTTTGTAATTTTATCTTTTTCATAAAAAACTCAGGTGTTTATAGGTGTGTAGGTTAATATCCTTTGATTCGATTCCATTGGTCGACCAGTGTGTTTTTTATGCTAATCCCAAGCTGTTTTCATTACTGTAACTCTATAATAGAAGTTGATGTCAGTGATGGTGATGCCTCTGGAAGTTTTGACTACCCTGGGTTATTTTTTCTTGTTTTTCCATATGAAGTTGATTACTGTTCTTTCAAGATCTGTGAAAAATTGTGTTGGGATTTTGATGGGGATTGCATTGAATCTATACATTGCTTTTGGTAAAATTGGCATTTTTATTATGTTAATTCTACCTATCCAAAAGCATGAGGATCTTTCCATTTTCTGGTATTTCTTTCTTCAAAGACTTAAAGTTCTTGTTCAATAGGACTTTCACTTATTCGGTTTGTGTTACTCCCAAGGTATTTGATATTACTTGTGGCTATAGTGAAGGGTGATGTTTCTCTGATTTCTTTCTCATTTGTGTATGGGAGGGCTACTAATTTTTTTTGAGTTGATTTTGTATCCTCTCACTGAAGGTATATTGCATTTATTATGTTTAGATATGTTACTCATATCCCTGATTTCTCCAAGGCTTTTATCTTGAAGGGGTGTTGGATTTTGCCAAGTGCATTTTCAGCATCTAATGAGATGATCATAGAGTTTTTTCAGTTTTTTTATATGGTGGATTACATTGATAGATTTTAATTTGAACCATCCCTGCATCTCTAGGATGAATCAGACTTGATCATGGTGAATGATGTTTTTGGTTTTTTGGTTTTTTTGTTTTCAAGACAGAGTTCCTCCATAGCTTTGGAGCCTGTCCTGGAACTAGCTCACGTAGCCTAGGCCGACCTTGAACTCACAGAGATCCACCAGCCTCTGTCTCCCAAGTGCTAGGATTAAAGGCATGCGCCATCAATGCCTGGCTGGTGAATGATTTTTTTATGTGTTATTAGATTCAGTTTGCCAGTATTTTATCAAATATTTTTGCATCAAATTTATGATAGAGATTTGAGTCTAATTCTCTTTCTTGGTTGAATATTTGTGTACTTTTGCTATCAGGGTAACTGTACCTCATAAAAAGAGTTTGGCAATGTTCCTTCTGTTTCTATCATGTGGAACACTTTGAGGAGTATAGATATTATCTCTTCTTGGAAGTTCTGGTAGAATTCTGTTCTGAAACTGTCCAGCCCTGAGCTTTTTTTTAGTTGGGAGCCTTTTGATGACTACTTCTATTTCCTTGCAGGTTATAGGTCTATTTAAATTGTTCACTTGGTTTTGATTTAATTTTGGCATGTGGTTCTTATCCAGAAAATTGTCCTGTTCTTTTATATTTTCCAATTTTTTTAAGTACAGGGTTTTGTAGTATGACCTAATGATTCTCTAGATTTCCTCAGTGTCTGTTGTTATAACCCTCTTTTATTTCTGATTTTGTTAAATTAAATGTTCTCTTTCTGCATTTTAATTACTTTCTTTATGTAGGCACTCAGTGCTATGAACTTTAATCTTAACACTGCTTTCATAGTGTCCCATAGGTTTGGGTATATTGTGCCTTCATTTTCGTTGAGTTCAAGGAAGTCTTTAATTTCTTTATTTCATCCTGTTCAATTGAGCACTGTTCAATTTCCATGAGTTTGTAGGCTATCTGTAATTAGTAGTGTTATTAAATTTTCACTTTAGACCATGGTGATCTGATAAGATACAGGGGGTTATTCCTTTTTTTTTTTTTTTGGTATCTCTTTGGGTTTGCTTTGTTACCGAGTATGTGGTCCATTTTAGAGTACATTCCATGAGGTGCTAAGAAGAATCTATATCCCTTTGTGTCTGAGTGAAATGTTCTGCAGATGTCTGTTAAGTCCATTGGAGTCATGACATCTCTTAGTTCCCTTATTTTGTTGTTAAGTTTCTGTCTGGTTGACCTGTCCATTGGAGAGAGTGGAGTGTTGAAGTCTCCTACTACTAGTATGTGGAGTTTGATGTGTAATTTAAGCTTTCGTTATGTTTCTTTTATATATGTGGGTGCTCTTATATTGGGGAATAGATGTTCAGAATTGCAACTTCGCCTTGATGGATTGCTCCTGTGATGAATATAAAGTGTCCTTCTCCATCTCTTCTGATTGATTTTAGTTTGAAATCTATTTTGGTAGATATTAGAATATATAGACCCACTTGTTTCTTTGGTGCATTTGATTGGAAATCCTTTTCCCAATTCTTTACTCTGAGGTAATGTCTGTTTTTGAGGCTGAGGTGTTTTACTTGTATACAAGATTAGGATGAATCCTGCTTTTGTATCCTTGTTCTTGGCCTGTGTCTTTTTATAAGTAAATTGAGTCCATTGATATTAAGAGATATTCATGACCAGTGATCGTTAACTCCTATTACTTTTTGGTGGTATTGTTTGTGTGCTTTCTTTCCTTGAAGTTTGATGTTCTGAGGTTATCTGTTACCTGTGTTTTTGTGGATACAGTTAGTTTCCTTGGGTTGGAATTTTTCTTCTAGTACTGTCTGTAGGACTGGATTTGTGGATAGATACTGTTTAAAATCTGTTTTTGTAATGGAAATGTTAAGTTGAGGTTATAGCCCCAGCCCCTGGCATGGGAGTTGCATTGCTCTGGACTCCAAATCCCAGCATGCAAGGTCCTGACCCTCCCCCCTCCAGGGAACATTCCCACAAGGTATTTAAGAGGCCTCCTACAGGGAGGGACACAGAGTTTTTGGGTCTGCTTGGGCTCCTGGCTGTCCTGTCTTCCTGCCATGTGCTCAGCCACCTGAGAGTGTCATCCTTAATAAAACGATGGGTATTTTGATTTGGTTTCATTTTACCTAATTGGATTTCTTGTGCCAGTGAAGCTGCTCTTACTCTTAACGTATCTTGTTTTCTCCATTGATGGTAATTGCAATATTGCTGGGTATAATCCGTGGTCTCTTAGTGTCTGCAGCACATTTGTCCAGGACCTTCTGGTTTTTAGTGTTTCCATTAAGAAATTGAGTGTAATTCTCATGGCTATGCCTTTATATGTTATTTAACCTTTTTTCCTTTGCAGCTCTTAATATTCCTCCTTTATTCTATATGTTTTGTGTTTTGATAACTATGTAAAAAGAATTTTTTTTTTTTTTTGTACAGTCTATCTGGTGTGTTGTAAGCCTCTTGTACCTTCATGGAAATATCCTTCTTTATGTTGGGAAAGTTTTCTTCTATAATTTTGTTGAATATATTTTCTGTGCTTTGAACTTGAGTTTTTCTCCTTCTTCTATCCCTATTCTTAGGTTTAGTCTTCTTACGTTGTCTCAGATTTCCTGAATGTTTAGCAGTAGCATTTGCTGGATTTAATGTTTTCTTTGACCAATGAATCTATTTACTCTGCAGTATCTTCACCGTCTGAGATTCTCAATTTCATCTATTGTATTCTGTCAGTTATGCTTGCCTTTGTCGCTCCCATTCTTTTACCCAGATTTTTCATTTTCATAATTCTCTTGATTTGTATTTTCTTTATTGCCTTTATTTCAGTCTTCAAGATTTAAACTGTTTGAACTATTTGGTTCACCTGTTTGATTGTCTTTTCCTGGTTTTCTTTGGTTTCTTTAAGAGATTTATTGAGTTCATCATTTTTTTGTTTGTCTTTTCCTCCATTTCTTTAAGAGAATTTTTCATTTCCTCTTTAAAGATCTCCCTAATCCTCATAAAGTTACATTTAAACTTATTTTCTTTACCTCTTTTGGGTTCGAATGATCAAGTCTTCCTGTTGCATGACAACTGGGTTCCGATGTTATCATGTTGACTTTAGATTGTTGAATAAATTCTTATATTGGCGCCTACCATCTCTTCTTCCAGTTTGTGCTAGCAAGCAGTGTCTTTACCTCTTGGTTCATTTTGGCAGCTGCTGTCCTTGTCTTTGGGAAATGTTCTTTGTCTGCTCTGTACTGTTGCTGTCTGGGTCTCAGGGAGGCATTGAGGTCTCCCTAGGCCCACACTTGAGCCACTCTCTGTCTGCTGCCTTGGTTCTCTCCTTCTGATCATTCTGTGCAGTCACAGCCTATGCTTCAGAGTTCTGCTCTTGTTTTTCTCTGTGCAGTTGTAGCCTGTGCATCAGAGGTTCTCTGAGTTCACAGAGGGAGGGACAAGAGGGTTTGGAGACAAAGTAAAACTTGTAGTTTATAGGATCTATTCAATGAAGTCAGGGGGTGAGGGGTTGAGGCAGCCCACCTGCAGGAAACTCACCTGCTGGCTGGCTAGAAAAGCTGAGGCAGGTGGGGGAGGGGTCCTGGCTTTGAAGGGTCTAGAAAGTGGGATGTTCAGCTGGGTGGTCATCACTCAACTTTTGGTCCTCTCTGTACATTACAGCCTATGTTTCAAAGTTCCTTTGAGATAATGGGGGATAGTAGGATTCAGAGAAGTGATAGAGTGGGACTTGTAGCTTGTAAAATCCAATCACTGAAGTGGCATGTTGGAGAAGCCTACTTGCAGGAGGCTTGTCTGCTGGTTGGCTAGACAAGCTGAGGCTGGTTGTGGAGGGGCTTAGAGTTTTGACCTGGTATGGGGGGCCTAGAAAGTGGGGTAACCCACTGGGTGGGTGATTCCTCACCTCTTGGTCCTCACTATGTAGTTTCAGCCTGTATTTCAGAGTTACCCTGAGGTCATAGGTGATAGTTTCCAGGCAGAGTGGGACCTGTCTATTCTTGTGTCTGACATATGAGCTATAAGCTTTTAAGAACTGCTGAGATAGAGAGATTTGTTTCCTCAGGAATGAGGTCCCTGATGGGCTATCCAAGACCAATGGTCAATCTTAGGAGCAAACCCATCAATATTTGTGTTTATTAATTTATATGTAAGTCAAAGTGAAGGTTAAGAAGAGAAGGTGTTGAATATGGGTGGGAGGTGTGGATATGGAAGACGCAGGTGGGATAGACTGAAAGTGATTATAATGTAATTATATATGATGATGTGGGATTCCACTCCATATACTGTGAATGTGTGTTGTTACCATTGGTTAATGTAGAAGATTCTTAGGCCTATGATAGTGCAGAATAGAGCAAGGTGGAAATTCTAAGCAGAGATAGAGGAGAAAATAAGGCAGAGTCAGAGAGATACCATGTAGCTGCCGAAGGAGAAAGATGTCTACCAGGAGGCAACAGCTTGTGGTAAAATATAGAATAGTAGAAATGGTTTAATTTAAGGTGTAAGAGTTAGCTAATAAAAACACTAAGCCAATCAGTGTTTTAAGTAATATAGATTCTGTGTGGTTATTTCGCGTCTGGTTGGCCAGGAAATAAATGAGCAGTCTGTGCTTACAATTTTAATTAAACTTTTAGAATATACAGTAAAAAATAAACCCCCTTTAAAAAATCAAAGATGTAAACTAAAAAAAATAATGTAAGATGGGAAGATCTCATGGTTATAAATTTTCACAATCAGAACTGTGGAAATAGAAATATTAACAAAATGGACCTACAGATTCACCAAAATCTAAATCAGAATTATAGTGGCATTCTTATCAGATCTAGAAAAAGTTCAAAAGATCCAGGTAGGTAAAGTGTTGCAAAGCAGATAGAAAAATGTTGAAATAGTCACATAAAATAACGACAAATTATAGTTGAATTGACATAAAATAGTTACAGAGTGAAAAGTGTAAAAATAGATACATTAATGGTTGGAATAGAATATATTATATAGTTATGTGAGTATAAATTTGCCCACACAAGCTTAGCTACCTGGTTTTGGAAAAGGCATCAAAGATACACATTGGATTAAAGAAAACTTCAATAAATGATTTCTGAGAAAAGTTAAATTCACACCCAGGAGGATGAGACTTGATCTATCTCTCTCTGGATATAAGTCAATTCAACAAAAATCTATTTATATGAAATATGAAAGGAAAATACTAGAAAAAAAGGTCAGTGAAAATTTCTAAGAATACAGAGATAAATATGGGTTTCTACAAAGTCCTCTCTAATGGAATGGAAAATAGCCATGTGGATTAATAATGGATTAATATATTATAATAATGGATTATAATATACTGTAATATAATATATTTTATATATATATAGAGAGAGAGAAAGAGATGATCTGTGAGACCATATCCCTATATGACCATATGACCAATGAGAGACTTAACAATTTACAAGCAAAACCATGTTTAAAGCAATTAGGAATGTAAATAATTTCTTTTAAAAATCTTTACATAATATTTTTTCAAAGTTTGCATATTAATTGCATGTTAATACTTAATCAGCACTGTCTAACCCTCAATCTATCCCACTCTGGAGAAACTTACCTTAGGTTGAGCTTTAATGGACTTTAGGTAATGAAAGGTAAATATTTTCAAATGCATTCTATAATTTTGAGCAAGTTTTTTCCTCTATTAAAATTTAATCCATGTTATTGAAATTAATTGGTATTTTCTTCCATTAAATCTTCAAATTTCATGTCATCCAAAATAATAACCACAGTCAAATGGCTATCCTTACATATATAAAGCTGATGTCAAACAACCAATAAAAGTTTGGGTGGATATTAAACAGTAAGCAATTACTAGTCACTTCAAGTGTAGTGTTTAAATAAGCATCATGTATGTCATGCCTTCTTAATCTGCTCTCACATTTACATATGAACAAACTGCTTGTGATATGATTGAGCTTTCATTTTATCTCCTATTTATTTATTTCATTTTATCTCATATTTATCTCCTACAAGAGCTTGATGCAAAACAAAAGTAAAAAATAAAGGACATGCAAGTACAGTGCTTCAGAATAGCTTAACTAGAAAAGTTGTTCTGAACTCTATGAATGAAAAGAAATTGGTCTTAAAAATTTATTGAATTGAATCATTAAATATTTTTGTAGTAACTCTGTGTTAATATGAAAATCTGCTGAACATCAGTAGATTAATACTATCATAGTCATATATTATTAAAATTTAGTTTTAACTAACTATAGTACCCAAATAATAATTTTATTAGTTTACCTTCTCATGTGTTACTATTATGATTATTTTTTTCATTTATCTAATAGGATAAACTAGTAATTAAGAAGAAGCCTAGATTATTCTCATATGAAAATGTTTACCTAAAATAAGCTATGTTATTGATTAATTAGTATCAAAAATACAGCTAAACATTTTGACTATCCTGTATAAATTATATTGATATGTCTTTAGACCACTAGATTCATGGAAGTAATCAATTATTCAGATCTTTTGATTCTGGCAGACTTTATTTTTTGAATTTATTCTTAGTTAATAAATACTGTTTATATCTGAGTCATTATCATGGAGTTATTTTGCCAAATATACATTTACTATCCTTTAAATATTTTAACGTGAAAATTTTAAGTCATATAAAACAAAATTCATTCTAGTATAAGAGCATATGAGAATTCATGAGTACCTGTTATACAAATAAGAAAAAAAATAATAGTCCCATTGATAATTGATAATGTTTGAGCACTTCAATGTAGGATGACATTTGAATTGTTTAAAGAGCAAATCAATCAATACATACAAAATAAAATTAGTGATTAGATATAAGGTACCAAAGATAATATCCACAAATTTCCAGAGATATTTGAGAATACAGATTTTTCAAATGATAAATTTTTATTCATATAAAGAATGGATCAGAGGTACAAAACGTGTGGATAAAAATATGTAGATAAAACACAAACATATTAAGAAATATATCTCAGAGCCTTAAAGAGCACACATAGAAATAATATGAAAAGAATAATATAGAGAGATGTGGACCTCACAAAATAAATTTAGAGGGAAAAATGGCAGTGAGTTATCTTTATTAAAAACTGTGGATATTATGGTATTTATTCATGTTTTTATAACATATGATTTTAAAATGTTTTATTTTTGCCATCAAAAACTGCATACCCATGAAATTCTCCAAGGGAAAACTATATATGATATAATTCTAGCTAGCATTCTCTGGGGCATAGACCAAGTGTCTATGCATGGCTGATTTATGATGTAAAAACACATAGTGAATTTATTCTTAGTTAATAAATACTGTTTATATCTGAGTCATTATCATGGAGGTATTTTGCCAAATATACATTTTCTATCCTTTAAATATTTTAATGTGAAAATTTTAAGTCATATAAAACAAAAATTCATTCTAGTATAAGAGCATATGAGAATTCATGAGTACCTGTTATACAACAAAGATATTACATATGTGTGTGTGTATATATACAGATATATGCATATTCAATAATTCAAAGACAGTATTTTAGATACCTTAAGTATTAAGGCCATCTTATACATGATCAGGAAGTGGAAATGTGTCTAATGTGTCTGGGAACCAAAATAGATGTTCAGAGCAATCAAATGTATAGAACAAACTGAAGATTGTGAGTGTGGTAACTTCAGAAGCACAGTGGTTGAGTAGTTAATAGAGAAACATCAAAACTTAAGACAGAATTGAAGAATCTTCTGCTGTAGTATGATGGGGACTGGAATAGGAGTTCCAAGAGGCTTTTTTAAAATCAGAATTGCAGTCCAAAATACATCTTTCAGGGTCCATCAGAGCTGAAGGTGGAGAAGATGACTCCTATGCTTCTCAGAGTGGCCCTTGCTTGCTACCAGATATCCATGTCCCTGACACAGGAATAAATGTTATCTAAGATCCAAGAACAAGTTCATAAGTCTGAACTGATAAAGCCAGCAATGCTTTTCTTGATTGGGAAATGGACACTTCTGTCTTCGCAGCATGAGAAGTTGATGAGAATGTAGCAGAGCTCTGTCCATTCACAGAGAGGACACAGTTGAGCATTCGTTAAGTTTTATTAATAGTCTTGTGAAAGCACTCACCTGAGAACATCTATGCCTGCATTATTGCCGAAGACACTTCAGGCACCCAAACTATGATAGAAGTTTCTCCCGGTAGAAAAGATGACTGTACACTGAAGTATTTATTATTAAATACTTATATATAAATATGCCTATTAGAATAATTATAGGTATACTCAAAAATCAATTTAAACTTAAGCTTTAAATTAAGATGATCAGATTTAACAGTTTTGAACTCTCATCAATACTCAAACTTAAGCCATCACAACTATTTTTTTCTTACTTTACTTAATTTATCTATGCCTCATTTGCCTTGACACATTGACACTATTATTTCTTACTTTCTTCCCTAGTACTTTAATTAGATTCTGTTTAGCATAGTTTACCTGGTTCTTTGAAACATTTTTAATATACACATATGTTGTATCTGTCTTTCAAGAACTATCCCTACTGCTTATTCTGGCTTTTTGGAACCCATTGTGTTTGGAAGAATACTTTGCTCAGCAAAGATATAGTGAGGAGGGCCTTGACACTGCCTCAAAGCAATGTACTAGACTTTGTTGACTCCCAGTGGGAAGCCTTACTCTTTCTGAGGAGTAGACATGGAGTGGGGAGGGAAGGTGGAGGGAGCAGGAGGAGGGAAGGGAGTGGGAATCAGGATTGGTATGTCAAATGAGAAAAGATGTGTTTTTAAAAGATAAATAAATTAATTAATTAAAAAATAAAGAACTGAATTCCCAAATTAAGGATTTCCAAATAATATTTGTGCCTACATGGCCTCTAAATTAAGGTAAATATTTCTACAATAAACAAGCAAAAAATAATAAAACCAAACTCAACTCTGGTGACTGCTCTGATTTTAAATTAGTAATCAGAAGCCGATATGGCTTCATCTCTGATTTCCAGTTGGTTTTTTTTTTTTCCTTTAACTTCTTAGGCACCAACCACAAACTTGCACCATTTTCTCTTATTCAGCCTGTGCTTACTTTGGATGTAGTAAGGCATTTTGAGGTGTGCAACATAATAGTCCCCCAAAATGTTTCTGAACTATCAATAGCCAAGACCAATGAGAGATTTAACTTCTGGGCAGTACTCACACAACAAAGGATTATGCTATCTCTTTACCCTATCTTATCAGGGTTGAAGAAATTAAGTATAAAATTCCTCATTACAGACTGCATTTTTGTATAAGTTGCCTTTAACATTCTATTAAAGGAAAATAAAAGAATAAACATAGAGTTCTATATTAAGACCATCTGCTATCATTTAAAGTGTTGCTACAAGGGAAAAATATATTTCAGGTTCCTAAACACTAGTACTCTACATGGTATTAAGGCTGAAGCTATGTAAAGCTCACACTCATGTTCTTCACAGCGCCCCTGCTGTTTGCACTGTATGTTCTCATCGTAGACTGTGCGGCTGTTTCTAAATGCTGACAAAAGTGTTACAAGATTATACTTCCTCTGCTAAGTCTGAAAAGAAAAATGAACTTTCCTATTAAAATGTAGAAAACAAGATGTTTTAACTTTAAAACATCTATGCAGCAAACAGGATGGGGGGTCATATCTCATCAGGAAAGGGACATGAAATAGTTCTGAGTTGATCAAGAGGCTGGAATTGGAGGAAAAAGTGGCGGAGTAGATGAAAAAGAAGAGAGGAAGGATAAGGAGAGATAGCTAAAAATAAGGGCCATATGAGGGATAATATAGAAGCTTATATAGTAGAATCTTTATAAAATATATGCATTTATAAAGTCTATCTAAATGAAATCACCAAACCATGAGGAGACATATTCCCAGCTGGACTTCTCATCACCAAATTAAGCTTCCAGTACTGGGATTGGGTTGCATCTAATAGAGTATTATCCAAAGGTTTTCTATGACAACCTGAAAACAAACCAGGATATTGCTAAGACTAGGTTGCTCTGCAGAAACTGATCACAAGGCTTTATTGCTAAAGACAACATCTACACAACTCCTTGTACTTGGAGAAGTCAGGCTGATGCCTACATGGAGCCATCACCCCTACATTCTAGGGTTTTTGGTACTGGAAGAAATTCTGGAAGCAAAATAATTGCAAACATTTTTATTTACAACGGTGTCATGCCTGCAAGATATGCTAGTTTGATGCTGCCACAAAACTGGTGGAAGTAACCAGCCAATAATTAATTTGACTCAAAACCCATTCTGCAATATGTAACATATACCTGACACTGTTTGAGTGCCCAAGATCTTGAGAACAGCCTAGGGACCTAGGAGAAAATTGAATACTACTATTCTAAAATTAAATTAAATAACAACCTTTAGCAATAAAATTATTCCTAACATCATTATGCTGTATTCATAGAACAGTATGTTGCTCTGCTCAGCCTTCTTCAGGAAAGCTTCCTACTGAAGCAGTTCGAACAAACACTGACACCCATGGTCAGATATTGTGAAGAGAATGATAGACCTTGGAGCAGTTAGCCCGAAATACAATATCTTCATCAAATTCCTCCTTTTAGAACTCAAGAAAACTCACAGTTAAGAAGGTTGAAGAAAATTAGGTGTCAGAGGTGGTAGGAAAACAAGTTCCTCTAAATCAACATGATCAACGTTCATATGAACTAACAGTGACTTAGGCATATGCACAGAATCTGCATGGGTATCCACCAGGGCTTTTGTTTGCATTTTATAGCTTTTAATTTAACATTTTTTTATTTTATTTTCTTGTGTCTTCTCTTGAGCTCCTTTCCTTCTGTTTGCTTTGTTCAGAATCAATCTGATAGTTTTTGTTTTATTTTATTTTAAGATGGCTAAGTTCTCCACTCATGGATATAAGGGCCCTTAAGCTGCTAACTTTGTCCTATGTCCTCTTCAGAACATTTCCCCCAAGAATGTTTACAGAAGTAAACAGAACCACCCGAAGCATGTGGCTACATGAGAAGCTTTCATGTTTCCTTCATAAGGCAAAAGTCTCTTTTTATAACTGAAAATAGAAGGGAAAGGTGGTGTGAAGTTAAATGACATCATAAGAGCATGAAAGCAAAGACTGACCGGTAACCTCATAAGTAAAAATACTAGAATGGCAAAGACATGCTCTGTCATTTACTCCTCCACTACAAACATTCTGCTATACACACCACTATCAAGAGCCAACTTGTTTATCACAGTGAAAATCTGCCACTGTTCCCAGTCAGAATTTTGCAGATTTCCTAGCTCTCTGTGTCTATAATCATGTCATATCTAGAAAGGCTTTCCAAAGAGAGGGCTACCTTCTCCAGTTTGATAATGTAGCATTCTTAAGCCTATTCCGTTGATACCTGTGCTTACATAGTATGTATTCTTATTCTTCAGAGATATCTACTGGTTTTAATCAAAACAATCACGAAGCTGTTGACCAAGGGACTCACAAAGTCAACAAGATAGAAAATGCATACCAATTACATGTATAATACTTTTAAAATAGAATATTTCCTTTGAAAGTTTGTATAGTTGCACAGTGGTGAAAGACTTTTTTTCTAAAGTGTCCATGTATGATGGCACACAGTTTAATTATGCATATCATTCAAGCTATGAGTCTTTGGATATTGAGCAAGATTTCCCTCCAAAGAGAATGGACTCCAAAAAACCAGTTCAAACACTAGGTATAAATCCTAGTCCCACTGGCAGTAGCCCCATAGACTGCCCCAGCCATATAATGTCACTCATATTCAGAGGGCCTAGTTTTTTATGTTAGAAAACCATTTCCCTGGAAGGTAGTAAAGTACTGTGTCTTATTATTTAATGGTGAATTTGATAAGGAATCCAAATAAATGAATTCACAAAGATTTTTTTCAAAGAAATGCAATTTGATCTTAATTGCTTTAATATATTGCTCTAAAAAAACAACAAATAAGTATTCTTATATTATTCTGAACTGCTAGCAAGTACAGCTTACAAGGCTTTAGTAGTTACATAAAAATTATTTGAAATCAAAATGCCAAAATGGCAAATAATTGGAGTTGTTTAAACCACTATACATGCTTTGGTTTATTTAATTATTTTTTCCCAGAACTGCAACCTATTAGTACTTTCAATGTATTTTACTAACATTGATAAATGAATAATTTTTGTAACTTGGTATATAATTTAATGACTCCTTCATTTATTTGTACTGAAGGAAGCAGTAGACAGTTTCTCTAAGCAAATTAATTCATCACCAAGGCAGTTCTATGCAGATGGATCTATGTAAGTTGTCCCTTCTAGTCTTTGGAGACAATGTCATACAACAATGTCCTATGCTTCTCTGTAGAAAGGCCATGATAACTTGAATTTCTCTTTAAAACTCAAGTCAGATTCTGAGGTTCCTGTTTATGCGAAGCGTGTTTCAGAAATTGTATGGTCCACTTTGTGTTTCAATAGGAAACACAATAATGACTTCCTTTGTCACTAGCAAGTGAGCTGAATGCTATAGCTCAGATTTTGTCTGGTCAAGTAGGAGTTCTGGGCCCTGCTTTTGAAATACGACTTCCTTTAATGATGTTTTTGTTATGTTCGTGTATTTTATGAATCATACTCTTTCTGTTGTAAGCTTTTCATGTCTAGATAATTTTGAATAAATTATTTTCAATCTAATAAAACAGTTTCACTTGATGAGAAATTTGTTAGAATATTGCTGTAAACTTGTATGTATTCTGTATCTACTCTAAGCTTTCTTGCAATTCAAAATTTATGAGATAAACTATCATAAGTAACAAAAGTAGTTTCCAAACAGCAAAGCAATAAGTTGGCTCCCTGGATCATTTAGCTGTTTACTGTGACATGAAAAAAACAACATGCCTTGATGATAGAATTAATAATCAAAATGGAATGCTAAACAATTGAAAATGTTTCAGCCTCCTTCAGTAGAAGAGAATGAAAAGGAGAACATAAAACAAGAAATCAAGGGTATGACTGCATGAAAGCAGAAGGAATTGATAGAATTGATAATAAGTACCACAGAAAACAACTACGAAGACATTTTAGAGCTGTTTGAGTCTTCTGCCACAACCTTAGAGCTCTAGATAAACAATCTGAGAATAGTAAAATACCACTTTATACTTGATGGACTTGTTTCTTGGGGTCACCTCTATTGTCTGGTTCTAGCATTATGGAACAATGTTTCTAACTAATCTGCTATACTTCAAGATTTGGTCACTGATAAAGAGATAATATGTCATAGAGCTCAGGTGTATCAATGTGGAATTAATTCTGAAAATCTGCGACAATCTATGGAAGAATGACATAGAATGTAGGTCTCAAACAATATATAATTAAGCGTTTCTTATTCGGGACAAAACCCCTATACATAGACCCAAGTAGAGCAAACCCAAAGAAAAATTGGGCACAGAGCCAGAATCTCTTGGAAATTACCTCCCAGCTAAATGACAAGTAAAAATATAAGAGTTGTTCCATCACAGAAGTCCTCACACTGAATAGTTAGTGGACTCTGGGCATGAGATCACTACCCAAACACAGAGATATGAAAAGTCAAAACACAACAGGCATGGGCTAAAGCATATTGCTGTAGTGAAGTCAGATACGAAGGATTCAAGTATTGCCAGACTCTAACTAATCCTCTGAGGGTGCGCGCCTTTAATCCCAGACTTGGGAGGCGGCAGGAGTCTGTGGTCAGACCAGCCTGGTCTCGCGTCGGCTCCAAAACCACAGAGAACCCTGTCTCGAAAAACAAAAAAAAAAAAAAAAAAAAAATTAAATTATGTGTTTACTTGTGTGTTTATTTTGTTTTATTTTTCTTTTGTGGTGAATTCTAGATTTACTGGGAGCTATTATATTCTTGCCTATCCCCCCTCCTTCTCTTCCTCCTCCTCTTCCTTCTCTTACCCTTTCTATTTTTTTTCAAGATTGTGTATTCTAAATCAGTCCCACCCTGTCACAAAAGAAGATAGCTCATATTGCACTCACAGAAACTCAACATTGATGGGAGATTTATCTTAAGGTAATCATTCTTTCAGCCTCAATAATACTCTTCATTTTTATTATGGCTTTGGAATACTTTCAGTGTAGGTGAGCCAAAGTACTAAGAATCATACCCCTTTGAATTTTGAAATGTTTCCACAATCATATTGAAATGCATTTTAGTTGGAGCATTAATCTAAGCTCAAAATTTTTATTTCATAAGCATTTTATGAGTCAATTTACATTATATTTTAAATTAAATGTGTATATACAAAACAAAGTTTTATGATAGAGATTCTTACAGTTGTTAATAGTATTGAGAAATTTTCAAATTTTGAGTAGTTTATATTATGATTTTTACAGTAAGAATGGTCAGTCCATTTTCCATATGGCTTTTATGATCTTTAAGCAATTACTTTTAAACCTACTTTGCTAATTTTTCCATTGGAGTCACAAAATGTTGAAATGTTCAGATCCATTTTCAGCAGGAATATTCATCAAATGTATCAGGTTATTATATTCTACAGTGTTCATATGTCACTTTTGTGTTGAGATATGTCTACCCAATGAGTGGGTATGGAAGTCTTTCTCTTAAATTCTGAAAGACATTATATAAGTATTAATGTTACAGTTTTTTTTTAGCAAAAAGGTATCAGGGAGTAAGAAAATTGTTTGTTTTGTGTTTTCAAGAAATGTTTCTCTGTGTAGCTTTGGAGCCTGTTCTGGAATTCACTCTGTAGACGAGGCTGACCTCAAACACACAGAGGTCCACCTGCCTCTGCCTTGCAAGTGATGGGATTAAACATGTGTGCCACCACTGACCAGCAAGAATAGGAAATTTTAGCCTATAGATTGTAATACTAATGTAATAATTTTTCTGATTATTAGTGTGATTAGAGTTTCTCCCCCCTCTCCTCCCTCCACCTCCCAGTGTGTGTGTGTCTGCAGACACATCGACACAGAATATCTCACTATGTCACTTTACTGATGCTCACTTTTTCAAATAAAATGAGTGGCCAGAGAATTCAGAGATCAATATCATGGTATTCTTTGCACTGGAGTTGCAGGCTGCTCCCATGCCAGTTTTTTGCATGAGTGTTGTGTATCTGAACTCAGGTTCTCTTGCTTGTTGGTAAGTGCTTTACTGAGTGAACCATCTTTCCAGTCCCAGGTTTTCTATTTACTTGTGACTTAGTAATACTGAAATAAATGTTTCTAGACATGTTCAATATTTCTAGATGATATGAGTTGCTGGTGTATAATTGTTCATGGTCTTTTCTTATATTTCTGTGATATTTGCTCCATGTCTACTTTTTTATTTCTGATTTTAATTAGTTTTATAAAAGTTTATGTACACATTTTTCAATTTTGAGAATCTACTCAAATCATCTATTAATTCTGTTGATGTTTCATACTTCTCGTCTGCATTATTCCTTTCTACTGATTCATACTGCTATTTCCTCTTATTATATTGTATTTAACACATGCTGTCTTTTGTTTTCCTTCTTCTTTGGCTATTGTCTTCCTTGTTTTTCTAGGGTATAAAACAATTACTCCAAGATAATCATTTTGGTTTCTCATCATGTTCAGATGATATTAGAAAGTTGGCTAC
Organism: Microtus agrestis; assembly: GCA_902806775.1. Taxonomy (NCBI): domain Eukaryota; kingdom Metazoa; phylum Chordata; class Mammalia; order Rodentia; family Cricetidae; genus Microtus; species Microtus agrestis. Next base: position 488,438 of record CADCXT010000555.1, read on the forward strand.
TATGTGATGGTACATATTCATAAATGAGATCAGTGACATGATACAAAAATCTCAAAGGGCCAGTGAAATGGACATATCAGCAGATAAGGGGACCTGAGGACAGGAGTTCATTCCTCAGAATCCACATGGTGAAAGTACAGAAATAGCCATTGGAATGTTGTCCTCTGACCTCCACAGACATGACATGGTGCATACACTATATGAACACATGCATACACATACAGGAAAGGGAGGTAGAGAGGGAAGAAAGGAAAGAGAGACAAAGAGACACAGAGGAGACCGAAATTCATTATACTTTCATCCCACTGTTGAGGCAGCAAGATTGCAACACAAATGAAGCAGACAAATCTTAATTAGACACCAAACATCTTTAATTTTAATTTAATTTTGGGCATCTCAACATATAGAATTCAATGGTGAAATAAATGTCATCTGAATTGGCTTATCCAACTTATGGTAGTTTGTTATAGTTGCATAAAGATACTAAGACAAATATGCTAACAAATGTTACAATTAAATAATGATTAGTTAAAAGTTTCTTCCATATTTGAGATACTGGTATATCCACAATTTAAACAATGTATCTAAATAATTATCTCTAATGAAGGAGTAGGTATGGAATACAAATCAACAAATTTTATGCAATAAGGGGTAAAAAAAATCTTCAATTTTTCCATTTGAAAAGCTGATGGTTCAGCTACCACTCTGGCCCTTAGTCTTGCATTGCTACAGAAGTAACAAGATACAGTGTACCTGTTGATATGATTCAGTGTTAGAGGTATCTTGGCTAGTGAAAGCCCCAAGGTCTCACTGTTGGTGAGAGACAAATATGTCCTACAGATAAACCTTAAGTGGGGAGTTTTATTGAGATAAAGGGAATGGGAGAGGGACAAGAAAGAGAGGGAGAGAGAGGGGAGAGAAAAAAGAGAAAAATAGGCAGAGTTTTGCTTTTTAAAGAGGCAGGATACTCAGACTGCATGCAGGCATAATGAAGGTTGTCTGTCAGGTCCTAAAGGGTGAGGATGTCAGGTCCTCAAGGTTCATATGAAAGTTAATATTACTCTATTCTTTATTTATTTAAAAAAAGGTTGAGGGATTACCTGTGCCTGGTTAGAGAAATGAGGGCACACTGAGTTCTAGAGACTTCTTCCTGTTGATCTGGGGCATAGACCATATTTGGGGGACCTGAGAAAGCTGGGATGCTATTCACATCCTAGGGTAGCTGGTTGTTTTACTTCACTGTCCAGACTATGTGTCGTGGGACAATGGTCTTGTACCCTGTCACTTGTATTGTTTTTAATAAAACATTGATTGGCCAGTAGCCAGGCAGGAAGTATAGGTGGGTTGACCAGGCAGGAAATAGAGGTGGGGCAATAAGAACAGGGCAATTTTGGGAAGGGTAAAGTTTCAGTCCACAGCTTTCACCCAGATGCAGAGGAAGCAAGATGAGAATGCCTTATTGATAAAGGGTATCAAGCCATGTGGCTAACACAGACAAGAATTATGGGCTAATTTAAGATGTAAGAGTTAATAAGAAGCCTGAGCTAATAGGCCAATCAGTTTGTAATTAATGTAGGCCTCTATGTGTTTATTTGGAACTAAATGACTGTGGGACCTGGTGGGACAGAATCATCTGTAAACAGCTATGTGGAACTCTCTGGTGCCTCTTGGACCCAGAAAGATGTTAGCAGATCAGAGGACAAGGATACGTTTAGGGGAAAATTTTCTTTAAGTTTTGGTTATTGAGGGAGTGGGGTATCAAGATCAAGGAAAGGTGGAAAGCATTAGGGTGTTTAGGTCCTGGTAATTGGGGAACAGGGCATGCTTCTGTCCTGTTTGAGGTGACTCCAAATTCACTTTGTGGAACTTGCAAGAATTTTTTGAGTTTGTGAAAGCATAGGTTTTAGACACATTAGCATTTCACTGTTTATAATCTGTATTGAAATTTACATTGCATAAGCAGTAGTATATTCATGCCAGAAAACACTGTGATAGATTTTTTTTTTGCACAATGAAAAGTATCTTTGAGATCTATGGTTAGCTTGTGGCTATGATGATAGTGGTATACTATGGGGTTTAATACTTTGTTGGAATTGTATTTATAGCTTATTAGAGCATTATTGATTAATGTTAGACTATGAACTCTTGGAGTCCTAATATCAGTCACAAAATGAAAGAGAAAAATTTGGAACCTGTTTTATTCTCTTAAACATCTTAAATTACTAGCCTTTGTCATCACTTAAGCTTTTTATCCTTAGACCTTCATAACTGGCATTATACACATCAAGTAACTATCCAGTACACTGAAGCAGTCTTAGATTCTCACATCTTTAGCCTTCTATTTTAAAGAACCTTTTATTTAAACAAAGGAATAGGAAGACGTTATACTGAAATCTGTTTTGTGAATTTATCTCCTTTTGAGTCTGGTAACAAGGTAAATTGTATCTAAACTTAGCCTTGGTTCCTGCTGTTAAGCTGGCAAAGATATCAGTTGTCAAACTGCATCAGAGATCTTGAGAAGGATAAATTTTACCTGAGTTAAAGATTAAAAATGACAGAGACTTACTTGATTGGCTAACTAGACAGCTACCCCAGGGGCCTCTCTAGTCATTGAGGGTAGGTCTTATGGCAGCATCTGTCTTCCGGCTGGCAGAGGTAAGTTTGCAAGAACCTAAAATATCCCACAGGCATCTGTAGAGTAAGAACTCACGAGAGAATCAGCCATCGTTTGCCTTAAGCAATATGATGCAGTTGATTCCAGTGTCCCATCATCTGCAGTCTGAAGAGGATCTTAACAGTGGTTGAGGTGAAGAGCAGTTTTGCTCAGTAGCTAATGCTTTCCCTTGTGAATCAAGTTCTGGGTAGAGGTTCTTCTGTTCCCTTGTATCTTCTTTGGAGTAAATGGGGGTGCTGCCAGAAGCTGGCCTGTCTCTCTATTACAAAAAGCCTTTTTAATTAAACATTCTAGATGCCATATTCCCCTGATCTCTGAGCATTTGAGGGCTGTCTAATCTCTGCACCTTTACGGCTGTCTATTGTTCATATCTGAGTTATGACTACAATGACATCAGTATAGGATCTGCATGGAAAGTTGGATCCAAGCATAGATGTTATGTAAGAATATTTTACCCAGTGTCTTTCAGATTTGACTGTAATTTGTTTTAACTTAGCAAGTCACATTTATGCTTGTGAAAGACAAAGAAGTAAAGAAAAATTCCCTTTCACAATAGAAGGTTAACACTAAAAACTGACAATAGTGAAAATCTTATAAACAACTTATAGGAAGGGCTGGGTGCTTAAAATCTATAAGTTAGCTTTTGTTAATTTGATAAAGATCTTTATAACCTTAATTTTTTATCAGTATATAGAATATAACTTAAAGTAGTGTTAAATCACAATACAGCTTTTTGTATCTTATCCAACCATATATTTTATCATTATCTAAATGGTTATGGGTAAAACCACACAAGTTTGCCGCTTATCCATGCCCCAGTTTCCACCCAGGGCTAAGTGGCACAGGGGCGGCTGATCCCTTGGCCACCCTTAGTAAGATTGTAGCTAAGTATCTATTTTAACCTGAAATAAAATGGTGGTGGCCACCTGGTCATCCTTAATAAAGATGGTGGTTAGGTCATCTGTCCTGGCCCTGCTCACATGTTGTAAGGTACTGACAAATAATGTGTTTTTTAGAGTGGTTGTACAAGTTTTAAACAGATACAATTTAAAAGACAGACTACAGGAAGTTAGGAAGCACATGTTTGACCACACCATTCATACATTCTTTTATAAATATAAAGTAGACAGGACACATTCTGAGTATATGCTGCCAGCCCACAGGTGAGTGGGAAAGAAGGCCCCACAACATTGGGCAGCACTGCCAAGCAGAAAAGAAAGACACACCACCTCAAGCTGGATGGCATGGTCAATGGCAGCATAGACAGGAAACAAAAGGGTGAGACATTTTGAAGAGGAGCATGAGAAGTCTAGCAAAACAACATTCCCAGGCAGAAGGAGGATCCTGCCCTCAGAGGTCTAGTCATGGTGGGAGGCAGTGGGAGGCAGGTGGGAGAGAGATTTTTTTAGCACAGCTAGATCACAGTTCAAGAGCAAGAAGCAAACAGAGAAACAGAGAGAAAAGGGGAAAAAACAGAGGCCAGATTTTCTACTATGGATCACTAGAGGAATGCAGGGTGTCAATAAGTAGGCATATAGTCTGAAAAAGCTTTAGTGGGGAGTTTCATTGAGATAAAGGGAGTGGGAGAAAGAAAGAGAAAGAGAGAGAGGAAGAGAGAGGGAGAGAGACAGAGAGATGCAAAGAGAGAGGGAAGACGAAGAAGAGAGAGAAGTAGGTGGAGTTCTGCTGTTTAAAGAGACAAGATGCTGCCTGCTCTGTATGCAGCCATGATGCAGGGCTTCTCTCAGTTCCTCAAGGGGCAGGGCCGGGTTTGTCTGGATGTTAACACTTGTTCCTACTGCTGCTTCTCCACTGGGGGTCCTTTTACCTTCTTGTCCCTACAACACAAGTAAGCACAAACTGCTCTAGCTGAGAGTATTACAGACTAGGTGGCATAGGATGCACAGCTGCATCTTCCCAGTAACCATTTGATCTCACTGCCAACTGGAAGACCAGAACGGTTGCAATTGGTACTTCCAATACTAGAAAGACTTGAAAGTAGTAGAACTATTGTTAACAGTTCATGAGAAAAGCACTGCCAGGTGATTGCAGCTTCCCTTCCTGTAAGTTCCCTATACTGTCTTTCTCCAGAGAAACAACTGCTAGCTGGGAGGTGGTGACCACGCAGTTAAGCCCAACACTAGGGAGGCATAGGTAGATGGATCTCTGTGAGCTTGAGGCCAGCCTCTTCTTTAAAAGATTGTTACAGGGCAGGCTCCAAAGCTACAGAGAAACTCTGCCTCAAAGAAACAAAACAAAACAAAAACAAAAACAAACAATAAAACAGAACTGCTGTAGTATCCCATTACTTCCATGACTCAAAGACATTTTGTGTTCAAAGACATTAGTTTCAGTCAGAAAAGCTACCCATGATGCCGAGAATCAAATCCAAGTTTGCTTAAGTATCTGACACTCGAAGACATATCATTAGGGTAGTGTTTCTTAGGCCATTAAAATATGGTAGGAAACAATTTACCTAAAAGAAATGCAAATATCAATACTGGAGCTTAAGGACTATTGAAACAAAAAGACAGCATGACTCATCTAAAGTTTCAGTACATGGCAGTGACTCCAGGTTAGTGGACTGAAGAAAAGATCACATAAAAGTTCAAAGGAATGATTCTTAAAAGTAAGTAAATTACAGGGACACAAGGAAAACCATTTTCAAATGGTACAGTTTTAAATTAATACCATCAAGAAAGCAAATGGCAAAAAATACTGTCAAAATATGAGAGAAAGAGAGACCACTATCCAGTGCTAGATAGAAAACTAGTGCTGTCTTTGTAGAAATCAGGATCCCAACAAGACACATAAGCTCACAGCACTCTGTATCCTCCTACACACAAATTTCCTCATCCAAGTTCTCTGTTGGGTTTATTTTCTTCTTGTTTTTCAATATAGCAATGTGCCCATGCTATATTGCCATATTCATAGCAAGATATTCATGAAAAGATGAATGGATGAAAATGTGGTGTACAAACACACACACACACAATGAAATTTTATTCCACTATAAAGATAAATAAAATTTATGGTCAATTGGACAGAATTGGAAAAATAATGTAATATTAATTACAACATTAATTTGAAAAATTCTAAGTGTAGTATTATGCAAGTTAACTAAGATTCTAAAACTCTCAGACTAATGCCATATGTTATCTCTCTTTCTCCCTCTCTCTCTTTATCTGTTTCGCTTACTACCTCTCTCTAATACCAAACCTAACCTTTGTAAATATGCATATCCAAGTGGGATAAAACACTTTCTCATTTCTATTATTTAAAAATTGATATATTTTAATATATAGTCTTATAGTTTTATTTTTTTAATTATTCATGATTTAAATATTCTTTTCTCTATTTTTAGTTGTATTTTTGCCTAACTTCTAGATTATAATTTTATATTTTGTTCTCAGTACTTAAATGTCTATTTTGTATTTCAAATATATCTGTTGGAGTTAAATCCTATTCCAGGAAGATGTATAAGGTGTGTGTGTGTGTGTGTGTGTGTGTGTGTGTGTGTGCATTGAATGTGTATTTATTTAATCTTGCTATTCATGCTGAGTATCATTATGTAGCTCAGGCAGAGATTTAATTACAAAATTCACTTACCTGTTCCAACTCTCTGAGTTCTGGTATGATAAGACTTTACATCAGAACTGAATTGTGTGACTGATAAGGAAGCAGTACAATTTTTCAACTTTTTGGGATAAGCAAATAAGATATATATTTAGTTATCTTAGTTTCCTTTTGAATATATGCTATATGATTTAAGAATCTGATCATTTGGAATTTGTTTTGATGAATTTTGTCAATATTTTTTTCAGTGTATTCTCAGCTCATGCTTTATTGCTAAAAGTATATACATACAGGTTTCAGTTTCAAGCCATCATAACAGTTCCATTCCCAAGCGATCAAATTCCTTCAAAACTCCTAAATATGCATAGATTAAGAAGCTGTCATTTGTATTGCTACCAATATTCAATGAAGCTGATTTAACATCATTTCACACACTGCTACTTCAGTGAAGGACACAGGAGAGCCAGCTACAGAAGCACCAGTGCTTAAAGTCAGGAAACATGTAATTCTCAAGTGGATTATCTTAAACTTTTCCAATATAGGGATAGGTAGATTTAAGGTTCGTGCCTGGACTAGTACTGCTGTTTAGAGGACAGAATACTTATCTGATCCTTGGGTGGAGAGTCAGTGCTTAGAATCCGACCCCAGATCCTAGAGGTTCTTGAGAGCTACAGGCCAAACACAAAAGCATATTTTAATTTAGGATATAGCACAGGACTATCAAAAGTAATAAAATGTTTTGAAAATAATCAGCAAACATAATTACTTTCTGACTTTAAAGGCATTTAAAACTCTGAGTTCTACTAAATACATGACTTTTTTGTGTGATTTGTTTTAATTGACTTTAGTGAACTTTAAGGAGGAGAGTTTTAGAAGTTACCGACCATAAATCTTTATTGACTGGCAGATATGACAGTAAGCGGCAAAGGACATTCCTTTTTGGGATACACCTCAATTCCATACTTTGTTGAAAGAAAACATCACAATGACAACTCTAATTCAGTTTTGAATGATCGAAATTACTATTCCAGTTGAAATTCATACCAAAGTCCCTCAGAAAAAGTTAAAATCAATTTGAAACTACTTTCCCATCGTATAACATGTAAATTGGATTGAACCCAGTGAAATAGTTTTATCTGAATTCCATTTAGTTTTTCAGATTTTGTAAGTTCTACCCATTATTTGTTGAAACTGTTTTTTACTTGTCTCATTTCAAAGTCTAGAAATCTCAGAAATTGTTATGCTACCACTATACATTTTTTTTGGTGGTGTTGGCAATTGAACCCATTTTCTCAGGTAGTCACTCTCCTGCTAGATTGCGACTCTGCTCATTTCAATACTACTATACACCGATATTTGTTCAAGTAAGAAGAAAAATATTTCTTGTTCATTTGGAATCAAAAATTTTAGGAAAGATATATATTTTGACCAACTCTTCCAAAATAAAACTGAGGCTCTAGGATTGTATTACATGAAACAAGAACAATCAATGCAACAAAGACAGTACTTACCTATGCTGTGCAAAGGCCCACTTGCTACAGGATCCTTACAAATATGGTCAGTATCAGGACTTTCCAGAATAGATACCAGATTTCCTGAGAAACTGAAGTATATCCGAATACACGTGAACCCTGATGCTATTCACCATCAAGATTCTAACTTATTGTTTGGGAGGCTCTAGCTATAGACCTCAAGCTGGCTTCTGACTATTCAAGGACTACAGATGATACATCTAGATTTATCTATAGTTTTAAGAAACCCCATATAGCCTAAATAAATCTCATCAGACAAGTACCATAGCTTACTGTTTTTCACATTAAACATTGTTACTTCTAGTGTATGAATGCCTATTCCACACCCCCCTGAAACCCTGAGCCATCCCGATTGAAACAGATTATCCAACATTTTTAGTTTATCTTTTATTTGCAAACACACCTGGGAGAAAACTGGAAGTAGAAAATAGATAAAGCACTGCTTGTGATAGTCCTAAAAGTTTGATTGTCATATGGTCAAGACAATCTTTTTTTTTAAATATTTATTTATTTATTATGTATACAATATTCTGTCTGTGTGTATGCTTGCAGGCCAGAAGAGGGCACCAGACCTCATTACAGATGGTTGTGAGCCACCATGTGGTTGCTGGGAATTGAACTCAGGACCTTTGGAAGAGCAGGCAGTGCTCTTAACCTCTGAGCCATCTCTCCAGGCCCCTGGTCAAGACAATCTTTATCTAGAAAATAAATATAAGTCAAACAATAAAGCCAAGCTAATGGGTTAAGTATCTAGTGCTTCATTATTGATAAATGCATACATAAAATTACTAGTAACTAACCAACAATAAAAAATTTCCATTAGATTATTAATTAGAAAAATTACATAAGATTATATTATTAGCATTCTAGAATATTTGAGGTTCTGTCACTATTGCTTACATATTCAACCTGAACAAGTTTTAATATATAGCAAAATCTTTGATATACAACTATGGAGAAAAAAATCAATAATACCTTCAAACTTCAACTTATTATATCAGGAAAATTCCTTAGACTTGCCGTTAGGTACTCCATACCTGCTACCATGCTGCTTCAAAACAGAAATAAGTCACACACATAAACGATGTGGGATGTGCTTCTGTATACGTGCTATTTTATTGGTTAATGAATGAAGCTGCTTTGGCCTATAGCAAGGCAGAACATAGCCAGACTGAAAGAGATATATACAGTAGGTGAAGTCAAAGAGACACCATGTAACTGCAAAAGGAGAAAGATACCTGCACACAGGATCCTTACTGGTAAACCACGAGACTCGTGGTAAAATATAAAATAATAAGAATGAGTCAATTTAAGATAAGAGCTAGCTAGAAATATACTTAAGCTATTGGCCAACCGTATTGTAATTCATATAGTTTCTGTGTGATTATTTTGAGTCTGAGTGGCTGGAAATGAATGAAGAATCTCCTCCTACAGATTGGCACCCAAACTTTTGGGGCTGATGACATTCACCCACTTCAGGTCTGGGTGATTGAGTTGGAAGGAAACTAGCAGAGATCATGCCCATAGCTCATCATTCCCTGCCTGGGCTGGTGGCAGGTTCAGGTCTGCTAGGCATTCATAAACAGGAGAGCATGGTAGATTCCTACAGCCATACATAGAGACATTACTAGGCCATACAATGTGATATATGGCAGCATTACATTTAATCACATAAAAAGACTTAATATGCTACATGCTGTTTCCTAGAGTTGAGGTGGTAAGGATGGTTCCCATCAGGCAGTCTCAGAGGTAGTAAACAAACCTCCACTATGTGGACTGGGTGGAGACAGAAGCAAAGCAGCTTTATTCCTAGCCATGCTGCTTAGCAATTTAGGAAGCAGTCCTGTACAGAAAAGTATTATAGATACACAATAAAGACAAATTTAGAAAAAAGAGACCTTTGAATGGGTCACAGTATTGGGTAAATATATGTAGACTTGGGGGAGATAGGAAAAAGAATATAGATGGTTATAAAAGGAAGTAAATAGTTTTTAAAAATTGAAGTCTTTAGAGAAACAGAACAGACAGTCATAGATTCAATGAGTAAAAAAATTAAGCCACATAAAGATGGAAAATACATGGAGAGTCTGTATTATGTATATTGTTGTATTTTCTTTGAATTTTTGACTGAGTGAGTTAATTTCAGAGAAACTTTTCATTGTACAGGTTGCTAAGCTAAACCAACATATTTATTTTAAAGATATCTTGACTTCAAAATTTGGGTCTAAGAATATGCTGCTTTGGAAAAGAAGTTCTGCTTTTGTTTCCAAAATTTTGTTTCCAAAATCTCTCTGGAAGAGAACCTGTGGATTTCTTCCAGACTAATATGTTTCAGTGGACCCAGACCCCATGAAAGATCTCTGTAAACCCCCAAAATTACTTCACCCAACAAAAAGCTGGGAGTAGTTTGGAGAGAACTATGCCCAAATTCCCAAATATTATTTATGAAAGTTTGTTTTCATTTAGAAGGGGATATTCTGTAGAGATGAATGCATTGCATTAGTGTGGCTCTTGTCTATCGATACAAATTTAAGGACAATTTTGTTATATGTATTTCTGCTCTTGATTAAGGTATTGTGTTTGTCCAGCCCATTTACAAATGTAATGTATAATTAAGAAATTCAGGTTAATAGATAATTATCTATAATAGTCAAGCTTGTTGTCATGTTAATTTGATTTTCTAGATGGACAGAGATGTTTTCAGATGGACAGGCATTCTTCAAACCTTTCAAATACTTACAGAATATGGCATTTAAATGTTTTAAGAATTTAAGATTTTTCATGGCAATGAGACTCATCTGTCTGCTCTTGGCAGCACCAATCTACTTCAGGGGGATAATGGACATCAAAGAGGCTCCTTATAGAGTTTGATAGCCATTTGGGCAAGAAAATGCTCTTGTCTGGATTATTTGACTGGACATGCAGAAATTTCAACAGAAAACAAATGACTACTGAAATTGCTTAAAGAAGGTGAGACAGTGGTTCAAGGTTCCTGCTTCATGAAAGAGTCTGCTAGACATTCCTCATAATACAGAAGAATGTATCTGACAAATTTTCAATAGAGGAGAAATAGTCTTTCAAATTTCCTACTTCATTGAAAAGTCTGCCAGATACTTTGAATGTGTAGGTTGAAGATGGATGCCCCAATATACAAAAGAACTTTGGGTGACTGTCTAGGTAGCAAGATGTTTCTATGAATTCTAGAGTTTTGGAAGTGCTTATAATACACTTCCTGTTTAGTTAGGTAATATTATATCCCTCTGGAGTCTTTGATGGAGTTGAAGAACAGATAGTTGTAGTTATACTTTTCCTTAGTTATGATAAAATATAGTTTATATACAAAACTTTAGACTAACAAATATAGGATAAATGATAGAGTATTTAAGGAGAATACTCTATCATTTTTTTCCTTAATTTTCCTAATGTAAATGAACTAAATATTGTAATTATAATTCTTGCTTGATAACTGTTTTGTTGTATGTAATCTTACTATGTTAAAGTTAAAACCTTCCTTTTTATTTAGACAGAAAAGGGGAAGTGATGTGGGATGTCCTTCTGTATATGTGTTGTTTTTATTGGTTAATTAATGAAGCTGCTTTAGCCTATAGCATACCAGAATGTAACCAGACTAAAAGTGATATATAGAGAGAGTAGATAAGAGACACCAAAGGAAAAATATGCCAGCCTGCCAGATCCTTACTGGTAAACCATGAGCCTTGTGGTTAAATATAAAATAATAAGAATTGGTTAATTTAAGATATAAGAGCTAGCTAGTAATACACTTAAAATATTAACCAAATAGTATTGCAATTCATATAATTTTTGTATAATTATTTTTGGTCTGGGTGTCAGAAAACAAACAAATGGTCTCTTACTATACATAAAGGCAAAAATTGAGATTTCTATTGACTTCTTAAAGACTTATCTTGAAATTCCGATCCAGTAGGAGAAAAGGATTAGTTTAAAGCCTTGGGGAAAAAAGAACTAAGTTGATACTCTCAGAGCAGTGAGTTTTCTTGGTCTCTTATTTAGGCTTGTATCATCAGAGCATAGGTGGTATAGGAGAGTCATGAGGATACTTATGCAGAATAGTGTATTATCTCTTTCACATTAATGAATAGATCCTGGGGAAAGCTGAGGAACAGAAGAACTAAAGGAGTATAAACTCTAGTAGTAATGCCCTGAAATTTAGCATCGTCCTCTGCATTTTAAAACTCTCAGCTAAGGGGTTCTTCCCAAATAGTATAGTTAAGAGTCAAACAATATTTTGAGTAAACTAGAGATAGTTTTCTTGCACCTAAAACATAAGGAGAATGTAAATTTCTCAAGACTAAGCCAGGCGCTGGTGGTACATACTTTAATCACAGCACTGGGGAGGCAGAGGCAGGTGGATCTCTATGAGTTTGAGCCCAGTTTGGTCTACAAGAGTTAGGTCCAGGATAGGCTCCAAAGCTACAGAAAAATCCTGTCTTCAAAAACAAAACAAACAAAAATACAAAAAAAAACCTTCTCAAGGCTAGTAGATTTCTTTATATTTTACATATCAAAGATATGTAAAGTATAAACAATAGACTACACTAAGATTGAATGCTAATTAACCACATTCTTTGAGACCAAAAGATCTTATAGGATATGTTAGCATTAAGAACTGTAAACATGGCTGTTACGGAAAGTCTTTGAAGTAACTCATCAAATTTAGCCATGTCTCCATGATAACATAGGTGTCTGAATTCTTGGATGTCCCAACATCTAACATGGACAGTATAGGACATTTAAATAGAAACTCCATTCAAAGTAGCCCTTTCTCTGAGCCTTAAGCTTGTAATAAAAGAATTTCTTAAAGTCTTAGACTACAAAATTACTCTTTTACTTTTATCCCCATTCGCACCGCAGGAAAATAAAGAACAAAGACCTTTCAGGTATGTTCAAGGTGTTGAGTGGCCAAGACAGACATGAGATAAAGGAAGTGAGAAGTCACTCCACTTCCATTCGTAAATCTTGATGTGAGATGTGTGATTTTGCTGTGTCCCACTTCTTGAAAGAATATGTAGTCACAAAAAGAACAAAAATTTCATACATACATCTATGACACATTCAAAAAAAAAAACCTAGGCTGGATACTGTCCAGTCATTTTGTTTACCTTAAAATCTTAACTTCCTTGATCCTAAGCACAAGGGAAAGCCAGCATTTGAGGTTTAATAGAAATTAACCATTGTATGCTTCTTAACCTAGGATGCTTTTGTGGAATGCTGTAAAACTGGAAAATCCCACAAACTCAAAATTGTAATCCCTCAGCTTTACAGTTTTGTGAATGTGATTTACTATTAAAACAAAGCTGTTACTGTGTCTTTTAGTTTCTATTGCTGAGACAAAACACTATGACCAAATAAGCAAGTTGGCAAGAAAAGATTTTATTGGCATCATTCAGGAGGTTAGGTCAGGAATTCAAGTGGCAGGAACCTGAAAGCCTGAACTGATACAGAGGCCATAAAAAGGTGCTGCTCATTGCCTTGCACCCACAGCTTTGATCAGCCTACTTGCTTATAAAGCCCAGGACCACCAGTCCAGGAATGGCATCACCCACCGGGGGCTGGGCCGTCCCACATCAACCACTAATTAAGACAATGCCTGACAGCTGAACCTTATTTTCTTAGTTGAGGCCCCTCCCTTCAGATAAATACAGCTTGTGTCAAGTTGACATAAGTCTAGGCAACACATGCTGCTAGTGAGCTTCTACTTCTTCAACATTATTAGTTCATTTATGACTTTTACTTTTTGCAACAGGATATATCTGTTACTATGCACTTTGCTACTTTGTATGCATTACTTTTTCAAGTTTTTTTTTTTTTATAAATATTTTCTTTCACTTACTAACCCACTTGATCCAAGAGTACAACTACTTTAAATATTCTACAAGGATATTCCTGGGTCCCTGGATATATAATAATAGTCTTCATCTTGTTTACAGGGAAGATATGCCTAATTAAAAATATTTTACATTTCCTATCATACTAGTGTAGTATATGTTAATAAACCCTAGACTCTGTTTTCTTCCTTCTTTCTTTTTTCTTTTTGTTTCCAGAGATGGATTTTCATGTCCTCCAACTCAGTTTGTAGATTTGGATGATCTTGAACTACTGATCCTCCTACCTCCACTTCCTAAACGCTGGAATTAAAAGCAAACACCACAACATCCAGCAGTGCTCTAGTAAAAAGAAAAAAAGAAAAGAAAAACAAACAAAAACTACCAAAAAAAAAAACCCTGTTATTTCCAAATTTCCTAGGCAGATTTTACAGGTCTCTTTGAGGTAGAAATTCCATTTTAAGTAAAAGATTTTTAGAACAAAGCAACAACTTTGTTTCCATATGAAAAAGAGTAAAAGGTGAGAGCTTCAAGGATTACCAAAGGAGAGGCCACCTCAATGGCAACCTACACAGCAACACTGAGCTATCAACTCTCATGAAAATGTCTGCAATCAACAAACAAAGCAGAGGTGGAATTAGAGTACTAGCACAGCCTGGAGTACTAGATACTACCAGGAATGTTCCACAATGAACATACATGCTGCAAACAGGAAATGGAAGTGGTCAGCAGATTACACATGCTCAAAGCCAGGAGCATAGCATCTCAGACATGCAACATAGAAAACAGTCTCTGGACATAAAATAGGAAGGTGAATCTAAGACATACAAATGAAGACAGTATTAGAACAATCAATCTTCAGACTATGAATACGAGACAATATCATGAGATGAGATCTCTTTTTGAGGTCAGAAAAGTGACAGGCTGCTCTTTCTAGTTACTTTGTGAAAGGCTGACATTTCCTCAAGCACAATGTTTCTTTATGTGAACTCAGAATTCTTCTCACTATTAGTTGTTTTGGCTTTTGTCTCCTATCCCTTTGTAGACTATCACAGACTCATGCACAAAATAGTAAAAGTCTTGATATTCCAATTTTTATACTCTATGTTATTATCAGTATTTCATTATGAAGTTTAAACTTATTAAATTCGTGCACTAATCCCTAGCATGTTAATACAGTATGCGCCCAAGCATTGCTGTTTACAATGCTAAACCCATCTCAAAATGTCAAGACACTGGTGATTTTGTTGTTATTGAACAGCTTGTAATACATGTCCACAAGTACTGAAATATACATATATACTGTGAGATATACATATATATGTGTATGTATACATATATTGCACATGCCCATTTCCCTTAGTAACTTCAAAAGAAAACAGTTTACATGGAGAAGGACAGAAGACACAACTACAGATGGAGGCACAGCTCTTAAATGACAGTTTTGCCTCTATTAAGAAGCAAACCATGGCAAGACTTGAAGATGGAAATGCATCACAAAATAGGCAACTACAGCTGGAATCTACACAGACTTTTAAGTGCCATCTGGTGTTAACACTGTGGGAGGCATGAACAGCTTTGGAAAAAGTACTCAACACTTGAAGTTTCAAGCTAAATTCCTAAAATGTCGGTAACAAATGAGTAGTCCTTCCTTATGGTAACAGTACCAGCCCATGGTCTTATCCCACAAAGTTGTTCAAGGGTAGGATAAAAGATGACAAAGGTATCTTTGAGACTCTCAGCCACCAACTACCTTCCATTGTCATCTGAATAAAAGTGTCAGTTACTGGGGCACTCTAGGGGAAAATTTTGGATTATATTTTTGTTTCATTTTGACACAGGGTTTCACTGTCATCCAAACTGGCCTTGAGCTTGTGGCCAATCCTCCTGTCTCCTCTCCAAAATATTATGGTTACAGATGTGGCTACCAAACCCAGCAATTTAGAGTGTCTTTAGCTACTTATTTCTGCACTATTTTTAATCAATATTTGCTCTCATTAGAGGGTTATTTATATTAAGCATTTTATGAAAAATGTTTTTATTTTAATACAAATTGAAATGAGTTGCCAAATCTGACTAATCATTAGAATTCTCAATGTTTCCTCATTTTGATCATTTCTATGACTCAAATTCACAGTATCTGCAACACTGGAAAATCATTCCAGAAATTAGCTCAAATAGTATGTATTCCTAATTCATCCATCAAACTTAAAGCTCTGTCTCTCCTGACAATCACTGCAAACAGTGTTTTCCTCACATGTAAAAATCTGCCATCCCGTATAATAGACTGTGTTGATTTGCAAGCAAAGTCACATTTCCACTAGTTTTGTTAATAAGCCCACCCAGGTCCTTAATTTCCTCTAAATCTATGATGGCCAGCAACAAGACCTACATGTATTATTGGACATGCTTTTTCTTATTTAAAGTTTTGTTCAGAACTAGAATTTTTTTCCCAAAATTAAAGTGAACCAATAGCAGGACTGCAAACTGTTTCTGTGGCCCATTTTCTGATAGGAAAGTTCAATTCCAACTGGAACAATTTATCTAAGTTCCAGAATTTCAGTCTAACATACATTGGCCCCTTGAAAAAATAAACATCTAAATTAAAAATTGGGTTGAAGGAGAATTTATTTATGCTTTTATTAAAACTGCAACTACATAAGGTTAAATATTTTTAAAAAAAGATCTTTGCTTCTTTCTCTTAGAAGAGAGAATTTATATGCCAAGAGTCAATTTTTCCTTAACTGTAGTATGTCCAAAGTCAAAGGCAAATTATACTATAGGGCCCCTCACATTTCCCTAAGTAAAAAGCATATATGCCATTTTCCTTCCAGCCTTAGCCTCATTGAAATCCAATCTTACATAATATATTTGATTCACCAGAAAAAGAATTTAAAAGCATTATGTTACTGGGTGTGGTGATTTGAATAAGCATTGTTCCCAGTGACTCGTGTGTTTGAATGTTTATACTGTAGTTAATGACACTATTAGGAGATGTGTCTTTGTTGATGAAGGAATGGCCTTTTTGTAGGAAGTATGTTACTGTAGGGGTAGTCTTTGAGGTCTCAGATGTTGAAGCTAGACCTAATGTGGCATTTATCTCTGCTGCGTACTGATCAAGATGTAGAATTCTAAGCAATTTCTCCAAGACTATGTTGGCCTACATGATGCCATGTTTCATGTCATGATGATAATAGACCAAAGATCTGAAATTGTAAGCCAGTCAAAATTAAAAATGTTCCTTTATAAGAGTAGCCTTGGTCATGGTGTACCGTTTCACAGCAATAGAAACCCTAATTAAGAGAGTGTACTCAGTATTTTTGTTTTCGGTTTTTTTGAGCTCATCATATGTCTCAAGCTAATCTACAACTTCTGATTTTCTTGCTTTGGTCTCCCAAGCTCTGAAGGTATGATTGATTAAAGCATCACTACATCTAGCCTATTTTATAGTACCATTATGAGGTAATAATCTATAGGCTCAGATGGTCTGTCCTGGGAATAACAAAAAATGCAAAAGAAAACAGATAAAACTCAAGCATTTAAACTTATCAAGTTGACCAAGTCTGTAAAAACAAAATCTATCTTCTCCAATTGGAAAATATTTTTTTAAAAAATGAGAGTTTACACAGGCAGAAGAAGGAATCTGCACTGGTTTTACTCACCCGAGTCTGAAACCAACCATGGTATTATGTCTTTCTCCCTTTATCATATCAGGGATTTATTTTTGTTCATGCAGAGACATGTAACCTCTCAGCATTCTTTTACATAAAATTCTATTTAATATATTAAATTTAACACAACTGTCTCAACTGTGCTTATATTAGTATTAAAAACAGAAGATATTTTTAAAAAACAAAACAACAAGAAAAACAACAACAAAATTTGAAGTCCCACACTTGGTATTTGGTCTTCTTGTTTAGGCTCTTAAGGGAAGAATGCACAACTCACAACCTAAGCACCTGCATCAAATTAAACATCTTTCTTACACTTGCAAATGCTGGCTTTCTAATTAGACAAACTGCAAGAGAAGAGCCATGCCAGTTGGAGTTCTTCCTGAAGTCAACAGGCCCACTACATCCTTATGGTGAATGTGAGGTGGAGTAAAAGGAAAGCAGTATTTCTCTTCTGATCCATGTTTGCAGTGTGTATAAAGCCATCCAGATTTTAAAAGGGGAAGTGTCTAGATAAAGAACCAGGACAATCCAATGTCAAGACAGCATAGAAATTCTTGCCAAGTCCTGAGTTCAGAATGTTCAACTAAATATCAAAGCACTTCAGGTCAAGAAAATATTCATCCTGTGTGATCATATGGTCCAGTATGTGCACTCTGCCTTTCATGGACAGCCTTAAATCTACAACTTCACTCTTCTCTTTAGTGGACAGCATAAACATTAACGTGAACTTCAAACTCTACTATGGAGCTGTAGTAATAAAAATACCTTGGTATTGGCATAAAATCAGATAGGAGGACCAATGAAATTGAAGACCTGGACATTAATCCACACAACTATGACCATCGGATTTTTGACAAAAAAATTATACAATAGAAAAAAAAGAAAGCATATTCAACAAATGGTGCTAGTATAACTAGATATCAGCATGTAGAATGCAAATAGGTCCATTTCTTTCACCATGTATGAAACTCAAGTACAAATGGATCAAAGATCTCACCATAAAACCAAACACACTGAACCTCATATAAGAGAAAGTAGAAAATAGCCTTGAATGCATAAGTACAGGAGAATACTTCCTAAATACATATCTTGTACAACACTGAGAGAAACAATTAATAAATGGGACCTGCTAAAGCTGTGAAGGTTTGTAAAGCAAAGGACACAGTCAACAAGACAAAAGGGAAGCCTACAGAATGGGAAAAGATCTTCACCATCCCTACATCTGACAGAGAACTAATCTCCAAAATATACAAAGAACTCAAGGAACTAGACATCAAAATAATAAACTATTCAATAAAAAATGAGGTATAGAACTAGGCTGAGAACTCTCCACGGAGCAATCTCAAATAGCCAAAAGATACTCAATGAAATACTCAACTTCTTTAGTCATCAGAGAAATGCAAATGAAAACAACTCCAAGATACCATTTTACACGTGTCAGAATGGCCAAGATTAAAAACACTCCTGACAGCTTATGCTGGAGAGGATGAGGAGTAAAGAGAACACTCCTCCATTGCTGGTGGGAGTATAAAACTGTACATTTGTTTTGGAAATCAGTATGCAGGTTTCTCTAAAAATTAGGAACCAATCTACCTCAAGACCCAGGAATAGCACTTTTGGGCATATACCCAAAGGATGCACAATCATACCACCACAAGAACATTTGCTGAACTATATTCATAGCAGCACTGTTCATTTAGTAGTCAGGACCTAAAAACAACCTAGATGTTCCTTAACTGACAATAAATAGGGAAAATGTGGTACATTTAAACAATGGAATATGACCCAGCAAAATAAATAAATAAATAAATAAATAAAAAGACATCTTAAAATTTGCAGGATAATGGATAGAACTAGAAAATCCTTAATGCATGAGGTAATCCAGCCCTAGAAAAACAAATACAATTTGTATTCACTCATAAGCAGATAGTAGACAAAAAGCAAAGACAATCAGCCTACAGTCATGACCCCAGAGAGCCTAGACAACAAAGAAGACCCCAAGAAAGATATACATGGATTCACCTAGAAAGGAGAAAAAGAACAAGATCTCAGATCTCCTTAGTAAATTGGGAGCATGGGGGCAGAAGGAGGGTAAAAAGGGAGAAGTGAGGAAAGAAAGGAATGGGGAAAGTGTATAGCTCAATAAAAACAATAAAAAGAATTTCAGTTGCTATAAGATTTCCTTCCTGTTTGTAAATTGAGATTTTTCTTGCATGATAATATGGAAAAACAAATGATTGACAGATTTATTTATAAAAATGATATAGCACTTGTATAAGGATGATAGTTCTGTGATTGGTGTGGATGGAAGTTTAAGAACACTCCTGCAGAGCAAATATAAAAAGTTGGCATCAATGTGAAATGTTGAAAATTTTATAAATCTTATCAGAGATTCAAACTTTACTAGAATTTGGGTATCAGGTGATATTTGATATTCATTTGTAGTTTAAAGAAATGGAAATTTTTAATTGTTGGTTTTGTGTATAATATTAGTGGTTACTGAAACTTTAATGAAAATGAGACAGAGAGAGAGGAAGGAGGAGGAGGAGAAGCAGAAATAAAGTTGGAAAATGACCGATTCTATGAAAGATAATGAATGGCATTAAAGAAGGTCTACAAACAACAACAGGGTAAGACTCAACACGCTTTGTCACTGTCACTGGTGTCTTATTCCTAACTTCAGTCATTCAAAAGGCATAACTGAAAGATTCATAGTAATTGTATCACAATAACGACAACAATAAATGTGTTTCCTTGGTGAAAAACCTATAGAAAATGATGCTATCCCATAAAAGATATTTATTTATGTTAACATAATTGACAGATACTATAAAAGTAGATTTTACTATGTGAGTGAAACAGGTCAGGCAAAATTGGAGGGCACTCATCCTTAAAGCAGAACAGGAGTCAAGGTGGTAAAGAAAGAATATTCTAGATGGAATTCTGAATATATATTTAGGGTTAAGTAGATCATCAGTATTGACAAAAATTTAAGGAAATAGAGTTACAGAGAGCATAATAATTCAGGGATACATGGAAGATGATGAGGTAAAGAAGACAGCAGCAGAGGGATGCATAACTCTCAGATTATAGATTTCAACTTTAAGTGCAAATGTAAGGCTTTGCAATGTTTAAGTAAGATGGTCAGTTTATGATTTTAACAAGCGACCAGTCTTCTCCTTTTGGAATATATTAGAAAGTGGCAAACCGGATATTCTCACATTCTGGAAGAATGAGAACTGAGGCAGAGATGATGGAATTTCAAAAAATTCGTAGATTTTTTTACACACTTAAACAGAATTAAAATATTATTTTTGAATATGTACAGAAACACTGCAGCAATATATATTGTTCAAAAGCTACAAATTTGGGGTTAAATTTTATACTGTCTGATGTTCACAATAAACTTAATAAAACAATAACATATGACACAATGTTCCTTCTAAGATTTATATCAGGATAAATTGTATCTTAAATTTTAAGGTACAAAATCTTGAGTACTTTAACTAATATAACAACTTAAAATTAAGTTCTTTACAATTTTACTAGGTATAATGACAATAAGTGCTTCTAACTATGGACTAAATTATTACACTGAAATGGGAATGTGTCTAGTTTGATTTGTTGTTGCCATAGGGGGAAAAATATTTTATTTTTCACTTCCATGTCAAAATCGAAAATTGCAAATGCCATATGATTATAATTCTCTTGTAAAGCCCAAGGTCAGGTCTATCACAGCAACACACACTCTTTGGTAGCAATTTATGTCTTAGTTTGGTTTTCTGTTGGTGTAAGTAAACACCATTACCAAAGTCAACTTCAAAAGGAAAAGATTTATTTCATCTTATACTTCCCATTTCATAGTCTACCATTCATGGAAGTTCAGCCAGGAACCTGAAGGCAGGAATTAAAGTGACCTTACTGTCATGGTTACACATCTTGCTCATCCAGCTTTTTTATTCAAGCCTAGACCCCATGCCCAATAATGACTCCACTTTCAGAGGACTGGGCACTCCCACATTAAGCATTAATCCCCAAAATGCCCCATAAAATCATTTACAGGCCAATCAGATGGAGATATTTTCTCAGTTGATGTTTACCCATGCAAGATGATTACAGCTTTTAATATTAGGGTTTGTGAGAGGAGTCTAAAGACAAAGAGCTACCTTGCCTATCTCTTGCTAATCTGCATTCATTAGTCCAATACCACCCATTGCCATACCTCCTTCATATTTCAGAAGAATTGGGTCTTGTATTTGAATTATGTTTAGAAAAACACATAGTTTCTAGGGAGGCCTTGCCTAAGTCTCTTTTAAGGTTACCTTGTTTTCCATGAGTAAAACATCTGAAATTTTTATTTTTCTTACTTATTTTTAGAAATTACTTCTTCTATCAAAGCAATGTCATAAGTGTAAGATTCTATATGTGCTATATTTCTAATCCATTTATCTATGGATGCTGATCTTGCATTTAAAAGCCTAATCAAGGTTTTGCATTCTGATTGGGCATTTTCAAAAGTCAAAGATTTACATAATATTTGTCTAACTCCTGGATCTGATATTATTCCATTTACACCTGACGTCAATCTTTACAAAAGAAAATCAGTGAAAACTTCTTTTCGGCCTTCTATAATTTTAGTAAAAGATTGAGACCTCTTTCCTGATTCTTCACGCTTCTCCCAAGCATTCACAACTGCTAGATAACATAAAAATAAGGTATGATGATCAAATCTACACTGTCTTTGCAAATTAGCATAGTGGCCTTCACCAAAAGACTAATCTTGGGAAATTTCAATACTTCTAGTCCCCCCATCACTCTTCTATAAGCCTGACTTCCTCTCCCTACTATTTTTCCCACTGTAACCAAGGAACCACTCCCATTATTGCTGTAGCTAAATCTTTCCAGTGCTGTGGAAGAATTCTGTTTTGAGTTCCCCGTAAATTTAGCATCTTCTTCACATGGGTGAATGCATACCAAATGAAAAGACTGCTTTCTAAAATCTCTTCAAATCTAATATTTCTACAGAACCCCAATTAGTTTCTGAATAGTTTGGGGAGTGTCAATAATCAGACTTTTATTCTAATATGAAATTGAATGAATTAATGCTACTTTTATAATAGCATTGGGCTGCTCCTCTTTGCTTTCATAATGCAGTGGTTTGATAGGTTCTTCTCTAAATTCCTCTGTCTGTCTGTGAAAATTATTAATTTTACTTAGTAGTTATTTATAAGGATTGTATGTTATCAATCAGAATTTTCTTGTTTTCATTAGTAAGTCTTTCTAAATCTTATATCTTATCAGTAGTAAGTCTTTTTAAAGCTTATATCTTATAAAGAGTATGTCCTTATAAGGTCTGTATTATATCAAGAGGAAGTCTTTCTAAGCATTGTACTCATCAAGAGTAAGTCTTTCTAAGGTTTTTACAGTTATCAAACCATTTTAAGGATAAAATATGAATTACAAAATTGATAGCAATTACAATTGGCATTATCTTAATCCAGTTAAGTGGTTTATCCCCTCATTTATTTTTGACATTTGCAAACCATCTAAACTAGTGCTAAATAAAGTCCTAACTCCCTGCATTGTGGTATTTCTGATTCATAACATGGGAAAGATTTTTCTTTATAATATTATTTAACTCTCTCTTTAAGGTTTTCACAGATATCTCATCCAATCTGCTAATTCTCAGTTTGTCCACAACGACAGCACCATTCACAGAGGCCTCTAGCCTTTCTTTCCTACAATTTCTAAGCATGAGTCCTTTCTCTGGAGTCTCAGGAGCAACTGACTGCTTACTGAGAGGACCAGGCAGTGACTGCAGTGGCACCAGCTGTACTGACTTCTCTATCTGTGTGGTCATGTCACGGGTTGGGTTCCAAATGTAATTTTTCTGTCAGTTTAGCACCTGCAAATGAATCTATTGATAACTTAATTACTGTCTTCAAATCCGCAACCCCCAAGTCATTGCCCTGCTGGCCACTTAGGCCGTTGACTGAAGGGCTTTCTGGTCCCATGACTCCGGCTCTGCTGTAGCCCTAATAAGTAGGTTCAAAATAATTCTATCTCATTGTGTTTATCAACAAAGACTTGGAAGTCAGATGTGAGGAGAAAATCTGCTAGATCAGAGAAGTCAAGAAAGAGCCAACTGACCTTGTGTTTTTGGCCAGAGATGCAGCAAGAGAAGTGTCTCTTCCTCATACTGAGAAACTAAAATATGCCAAGGTGTATTTCCTCCATTTTTTTTTCCTCTGCCTCTTCTCTATTCAAATCTCTAGCTTCTCTATGGCTAATTCCTGTCAGCTAGTCCCTGGCTCCACCATTTTATTCAAGGTTTCACTGTATCAATAGTCTTGGAAGTGTGAGAGTATGATCAAAATATCCCACAAAAATGTATACATCCATGTCTGAGTGGAAAAGTAACAAAATATATAGATATAATCTTATGATTTGATCTATTAAAAAACTATAGATGGTTTCACTTCAAGGATTCTTGAGTAGAAGTTTGATGAATATATTGCTCAATTAAAAAATAAAATGTTTTATTAAAATTGTCAGTATATCTTTATTCTAAACATCAGCAATTTTTATTACTTACAAACTGATGCACAAACAAACAACCACAAACAAGAGACAACCAACAAAAACTTCTGCTAATGACAAATAATATTTAGAGGCACATTAACAGCACTTTTCTCTCTCAAGTTCAATGGCACGGCTACGTACCAGTAGCGTTGCAACCATAATAGCTTTAAAAACCTTCAGTGTTAAAGTTAACATTGCAGCTACATTGAAAGTCCTGTCCTCAGAGCAATGTCACAATTTTACTAGTCTTCAATATATCTGGGAAAATATTTTCACAGAGCTTTCATCTTTGACCTCATATGGAGCTCACTTAATCAAGAACTATGAAGCTGAATGGCTTAGAAGAGAAATTTATGAAATATTTATCTAGGTTAGTGGAAGTTAATGGTCTGAGGGAAGATAATAGGACTGGTGCACAGGATCATTGGCTCAATTTATATCAGGAGTCAGAAATTTAAACTGATTAACAAAAAACAGTTAATGTGCTTACATGTCTTTATTCTAAGTCATGTAAATATACTTGGAAACAAGCTTAAAATACAATAATTAATCAAAATGTGATTTACTTAAGTTTGATGAAGAAGCAAAAATAAAAGGGAAGCTATTATATTTTTTCTTGGGATGCTAATAATGACAGACCACGGCATTTAAGATATGTTTTAAGCTGTTATATATCTATGACCTTGTTGATACATTAATTATTCAGCAGCTCATAAAACCTTTCCTGAACTAATGTCCAGAAATGTGACCCTTTAAAATTCCTAGAGGCCCTAAATTACATTTTTTTCAAAAAAATTATAGCTATGAATTCAAAATTTATCCGCTATCAACTTACACATTCATTTACTCATGTGAATTTTTGGGGGCGTAATTTTTTTATTCTGTTCGGTAAAATATCTTTCTTGAAAGATCCAAGATCTTTATTACACATGGTTAGATAGAAGAAAGTATGGTGAATAGGATGTGTTTGGAATAAATAGCTGCAGTACTGACATCTATAAGATGTTTTTATTCTAGCATGCTGAATGGAGAAAACAAAGCATCTGTATAACAAATGCATATTGAGAGTTTCAAAAAAGAAGACAAAGGCCGCTTAGGAAACATTAGTTAGACAATATTGACTCTCCAAAAATAAGAAAATAAATATAAAAGTTTTGTCCTCGTTATGCTTTTACTATACATGATTTAAAAAATTCTTAATCATAAAAACAGAATCTCATGTAGATGAGCTGATTGGCTAAAAATGTATGAAAATGGAAGATGCATTGTCTTGGTCACTGTTCTGTTCTTTCGATAAAGCAACATGTCCAATGTAACACAAATAAGGCATTTAATGGGGGGTGTTTACACTTTCAGAGAGTTATTCTATGACCATTGTGAGAGGGCATGGAGTCAGGCAAACAGACAATATGTTGGAGCAATAACTAAAAGCTCACTTTTGATCCATAAATTGCATTCACAGATGGACCTAGACTGGGTCTGGCTTGGGCTTTTGAAACCTTAATGCCCACCCACAATGACACACATCATCAAAAAAGGCCACTTCAACTCCAAAAAGGACACACTCTTAGTCCTTCCCAAACAGTTCCAATAGCTGACCAAGCATAAAAACAGATGAGACTACAGCAGGAGCCACTCTCATTCAAACCAACACACACCTATGGAACATTATTTGATTACGATGGAGGTTTTACAAAGGGTCAGACATTTTAAGATATGTTCCAAATGCAGAGTTAAGAAACTGTGGGAAGTAAACTGTCTTCCATGGAAAGGAGAGTTGCATGCAAAATTAATTACAAAAAATATAGCATTCTTGACTCCAGATGCTCCCTAATTTTGATACTGAATAAAATTATAGGGAGCACTTTATAAGAAACAAAAACAAAACTGATATTTATGCCTTACAATGACTCCTCTGGATAATGTTATTATTTTAAATACCTTATTTATAATGAAGAAATAACATATACAAATTCACTGATTTACTTACAGTTTATTGCTAATAAGCTTGAGTATATGTGCATGTATGCATGTGCATATGCACTTGTGTCAAATGCAGATGACTAAATGGAGGCCAAAGGCTGGTGTCAGGAGTATTTTGAGGTTACTTATTCTCCAGCATAATCATTAAGATTGCTTATATCATATTTGTCAATGTGGCTCTATAAAAGTTTCCATTGTAATTGTTTCTTTGGAGACAAATTTTATAACAAATAACACTGTTGCCATTAAAAAAAGATTGTTTATGGAGAAATCAGAAAAAAATATCCCAGTGTAATTTATATATGCAAAAATAGTTAATGATGACGTCTAATGGGTCTCATATTAAATACTGATTGGGGTTTTTACTTGATAAGGGAGATGAGAAAATCATTTAGCAAATTAATATTAATATCAAGATTTTTCAGATGTTCTTCACTTTGATTGATAGTACTTGTTCTGTAAGAATTAAGAATATTTAAATAAGAATGGATTGTTATAAATCTGGTTTAATCCTAAAGTTTTTGAAAATATATCATAATTTTTAACAATTCCTAAAACAATCATTTTTAACTAGATAACATTAACATAATATATGATTGGAATATATTTAAGTCTCCATTGTTTAAAGGTTAAGAAATAATCCCAATGGAGTTAGCAGACAGAGGAATTAACAGAGATGAGTGCAGTTTATTATGATGAGGGAATGAGTGATCTTTTAATTAAGTATAGCTAGGAATCTTTTATTATCTAGAAAACTCATTTGTTGAAAGTCCCTCAAATAAATTGACATTTTCACATAATAGAATTTTAAAAACATTGATTCCTTGGGGATATTTTGACAAACATTAAGTAGTACCTCACAGAGAAAAGTTAAATCAATCTTTTATTGTATATAATAACACAGTGAATGTTACCTTTATACTTCCTTAGATTTTTTTAATTTATGTGGTGCTCCAGATACCCATACATGAGCAAAATTTATAATAATTTCCATTACACAATACTCCTTCCATACTTCCTGTCATCACATACAATCTTATTTTATAAACAGAGCAGGTTTATTGCTAATCAATATGATTAAATATAAAAATATGTTCTTGAGAAATTAGCAGTGTTTACACTTTTAGTATTCACTCTTTCGTCACTTATGGTTGTTGGCAGAATTGACTTGCTAGTGAATTAATTTTCCTATGACATTTTGAGAATATTGTGCACTAGAGAAGGATAAATTATATGTTGACAGAGGTTTTTGTCCCACCTGCTCCACAGCCATTCAGTCCCAAATAAACACACAGAGGTCTACATTAAGTATAAACTAGATGGCATATAAGCCCAGACATTCTTATTAATTAATTCTTACATCTTATGTTAACCCATAATTCTTGTCTGTCTTAGCAGTGTGGCTTCATACCTTATCAGTAAGTCATTCTCATCTTGCTTCCTCTTGGTTTGGGTGACAAATGCAGACTGAGTCTTTCCTCTTCCCAGAATTTTTATGTTTTCATTGTCCAACCTATACTTCCTGCCAATCACCCCGCCTATACTTCATGCCTACCTACAGGCCAACCAGCATTTTATTAAAACAATACAGGTGACAAATCTTTACAGGATATAAGATCATTGTCCCACAGCACCCCCCCCTTTTTTTCAAGACAAAACTTTCAATTTAATCACCTTTGTTTAGCTTTCTTCCTTACCATTATCCACAACAACTTGTAATCAATACTCTAAACAAAGGCAAAAATCCATATTCCATTTTTTGGGAATGTGGGTGTAGTTTTTTGGGATACTTCCTACTGATTGTTGGCATTGATAATATTATGGGGACCTAAAGAAAATTTAGGATTATAATCAAATCCTACCTTGAATATTCTGAGACTTGATCAACTCATCCAGCAGTCTTGAGGCTATTCTGAATGTAGAACACAGAGGAAACTCCACTAGAGGACCTTTGAAATGTTGGATCAACTGGGCCATCTGTTTCTATGAGAGATTTTTCAGGGCGTCCTCCTTGATCAAACCCGATTTCTCTTAAACCGGAATTAATCCACAGCCACTCATTTCTTGTGGAAACAAAGGCAAAACCTCTTCTCCAATGTAGCATATCTTTTGACTTACATTTTGAAGTCAAGGCATTATCAAAATGTATTTGTTGGATTAATCCAGTAGCATTTATAATCAAATGTATTTTAGCAGCTGTTGCTTTTTCCTCAGACATCAAACAATTCAAAAACAAAACAATGACATACAGTATCCAAATTCTCTGTATATTTTTTCATCTTTACGTGGCTTTATTTTAAATTCTATTTCTTTTATTTTTATTTTTAATTTTTGGTTTTTTGAGACAGAATTTCTGTGTGTATTTTTGGCTGTCTTAGAACTCACTCTGTAGATGAGACTGTACTTCAATTCACAGAGATCCACCTGCCTCTGCATCCCAAGTCTTGGGATTAAATGTATGTGCCACCACACCTAACTATTTTCTCTTTTTTTAAAGGACTTTCTCCTTCTTTTCTCTCCCAAGTATACATATATTTTAAACACACTATAAACCATTTAGAGTTTTTATTTATCTGAATCTATATTTACTGTATATCTCTCTTTTTCTGACCACATGAGTCTTTTAATTTGCTAAGTGATATGACTAGGATTAAAGCTGTGACTTTGATAGCTGGATCCAACCCATTCCTTAGCTTTCTAAGACTCTAGTTTCATGGTGGATTTACTGGCAGGAGCCATGTTTATTGCCACAACTCTGTGGAGTTCAAGGTCCCTGCCACCACCAAGAAGCACACTGTCAGCTATTCATAAATACCTTCTTAGTGTTGGGGGAGGGGCCTCTTAAAGGAGCTGCAAAGATTTTGCAGATAAAGCTGCATTAGGAAGCTTCTCTTAAACATGACACACTTGCCTCTAGCAAACAGAGACCATGTGAGAAAATGCTGCTACCAAGATACTGTGGTTACCTCTGTTCTTTTGTGTTTAGAATTACTTCCCAAATGGTCACAGGTTTTATATGGTTGTAGTTGTACATGTTGGCACCCTTTTGTAGGCAGAGGCTTTTGTCCATTACTTGCTGCACAGACCCCTGGAAAAATTCAAACAAAAACTATATTATTTAAATGACTGGCCAATAGCTTAAGCATATTTTTGGCTAGCTCTTATATCCTGAATTAACCCATCTCCATCAACCTGTTTATCAACATGTGGTTGAGGTAAAGTAACATCCAGCATCCTGTGCCTGTCTCCAGTGGGGCTACATGGATTCTCCTTGACTCCTCCTTCTTCCTTCCAGCTTTCAGTTCAGTCTTTCCAACCTATCACTGTCCTGCCCTATCACTGGCCAAAGAAGCTTCTTTATTCATTTATCACCCAATAAAAGCAACACATACGCAGAAGGACCTCCCACACCATTTCCCATTTTCTATTTAAATAAAAAGGAAGGTTTAAAAATTACATATTGAAAAGCAGTTATCAATCAAGATTTATAGTTACAATATCTATATCTACTTTATCTTTTATCATAACTAACTATTCTTCAACTCCATTAAGGACCTCAGAAGGATATAATATTGCCTAAAAAATCAAGAAGTAAATTGTAAGCAACTTCCAAAATTCAGCCAAAGTTTTCCTGTAATGTTGGGGCATTCAGTCTTCAGCCTACAGGCCCATAATATCCAGCAGGCTTTTCCATGAAGCAGAAAATTTTAAAGACAGTTCTACCTATATTGACAATTTGTTAATCACCTTCTTCTGTCATCAACGATTTTCCTTCCTACATGAGATTATAGATGGCAAACTGCTTCTACCCTCTTCTGGGACTCTCATAAATTTCACTATGTGGAGCTACCTTTGATTTTAATGAAAGTATTTTCTTGTAACTGGACTAGCTCAGCAAATACACTCCAAGTGGACAGATATTTGACCACTGTTGTGAGCTCACAGAGATAGGAAAAGGTAAGACTCTGACTCCTAAAGCCACAGATTCAGGAGGTTTCTTTCAAAATTACTTCCTTCCCTGTGACTCAATGCTGGGAAGTCTAAGAGAAAGATGTGAATCATAGAGAAAGATATGAGCATTTTCTTAATCAATATGGATTCTAGGACCATATATGGTTAGATTGAAAATCTGTTCAAATATTAATTCCATTAATTATTTTGCTTTCTGGTCTCTAAAGTTTTTTTCATTTATTTGCAGGTTCACCCCCTCCCACAACACACATACACACACACACACAAACACACACACTCACATTTCCTTCCTGGTCCATCCTTCTCATTGTCTGGCTGTTCTTCACTTGTTCATGGTTTTATAAGTTGCCTGCTTCCCAGATGATATTCTGCTGAAAGTCACTTGTTCCACAGAGGAATTCTCTGTTTCTTTCCCTCTGTTTCACTTTCCAAAAATGTTCTAATTGTTTTCAATAAATTCATGTCTACATACTATGGTTAATTTAGTGAAGAACTGCCTTACAGCTGTTCTAGACTTCTCTGGGGATGATACGGAGCTGTGTATGCCACTGCTTCTCCATTTCTAGTCCACAGAAGTGATTAGTTTAGGATTTGGTTCATGTAATGAATATGTCTACATCATTAAATATTCTAATGGCACTTTGATTTAATGTCATGTATTTGCATATCATTGTTTGATATCAGCTCCTTAAGTGTGAGAACCATAAAAATTCAAGCTGGCAAGATGGCTTGGCAGATAAAAGAACTTTCTGTCAAGCATGAAATTTGAGTTCAATTTCTGGACCTACATGGTGGAAGGAGAGAACCAACTCCTGTAACTTGTCCTCTAATTTCCTCACATGCATTGCACTGTCTGTGCATGTAGATGTATGCATACCCATCCAAGAGAAAACCATCCTGGTGCAAGGAAGGGGTCATTGTAAAATCTGTGTGTGTGTACAGGTAATATCACAGGAACTTTACTAAATCATAGGCCTCAAAACTTCCTCTTCCCTTAATAGTCACTCAGTCAGTGATTTAAAGAAGAAATAACCTAATAAAAAGGAGGCATGGATTAATGAATTAATGTAGTGAATCTTTTAGCAATGAATATGAAAATCATCTCTAGTAAGAGTAATAAATGTTGACCATGTAAAGGCTATTAGAAATATTCAAGCTGTGACTAATTTTGTACCAGGTAAGTAAAAGAGAGGTGAAGATTTGTATATTGACAATCATATAAGGAGTAAACCTGAGCCATGAACTAAAATTTAAAGAAGTGGAGAAAATATCCAATGCCAGTAGTTACAAAAGATAGAGAATTCTTTATTGGCAAAGAAATTTACACATAATCACATCAAAGATATTATACACACAAAAAACCAGTTTGTGACAACCAAATTAACAATAAAGTGCAAAAGCTCTCTCAAGATCAAAGGGACATCATCCCAGAGATGCAATGGTTTAATACATGCAAACTATAAGTATAACATATAATTTGCCCAGAAAAATGTCCAAAATAATGGCAATTTCAAATAGCAGAAGAATGTGTTTCAGTAAAATTCAACATCTGTTATTTATATAAGCTCTAAACAAATTACAAATAGAAAGAATATGACTATAGACAAAATTCATATATAATAAATCCAATACAATACATAGGATGGGCCAATTTTAAATGATTGTCCTCTAAATATATGTAAATGGAGACAGATTTTTATTGTCACATGTTTTATTCTGCACAATGCTAGAAATACAGGCCAGAACAATTCAAAAAAAGATATAAATAAAGGGCATCAAATTAGAAATAAGGGATTCAAATTATCCAAATAATCCCTATTTTTAAAGGACATTATTTTAGAAAGAAACCCCAAAGACTTTATAAAATATTGTTAAAGCTAAGAAGTATATTTAATGAAGTTACGTGATGCAGAAATCAATAGACAATAACCAAAAATAATGTATATGCTGGTTTATCTTCCATATGCGATTAATGGATGAATCTTGATATGGGACAATAAAGTGCCTAAAACATAGGAGATGTTAATATAAATGAGACTATATAACTTTAAGTCATTTACAAAGCAGAAACTCTGGAATATGATAGGTAAAACTCATGTGGTAAAAGAAGCTGCTGCAAATGACACAGTGATAGGGCTGATAGCACATCCCTGCTAGAATGACCTTGCAGCCTATCAGAGAGGATGTAGAAATTGGGCCAGAATTATTAGGCAATCTATAAAGATCTGCTGAGTGATATAGCCCACTAGTGATGAGCTTCTTCACAATAAATAGTGATTTATAAATGTGCACACACAGAAAATTTTAATGCATTTAAATAATCAAAGATAAAGAGAAAAGAAAAACTTGAGTCTCCAAATGTTAATTTGTTGGACAGAAGACCCTCTAAGGATATATATATATATATATATCTTTGGGTTTTTAGTTTTGTTTTTGTTTGACATTGTGCTTATTTCTCTTAGCTTTCAACTTAAAGAATTTCTGTATACCTTATTGGAAAGTGAATTAACCATTTATGGTTAAGTATGTTTTCTTCATTTCTTTCAGTTAACTTGTGTCACAGAGAGAGACACATAAATTATTTATTTAAAGAAGCTTTTACATTTTTAATCATAAGAGTGAAGCAGTCATCTGTAAAGGGTGAACTGGTAAATATGGTATATCTTAGCCATCATGCTGAAAAGCTTGTCAACAGAGACAAGACTTCTACCTCTCTGACTGTTCCAGTTCACCGACTAAATCCACAATTTTGCCATAGGGCAGAGGACTGCTGTCAGTTTTAAAACAAGTTCTACCACTGTGCTTACTCCGTAGTAATGTGTAGATGAGATGGGCCAAGATGGCTTGATATAAGACATCTGTGAGAGAAAATGAGAAGTTTTATATAGCTGAGAGTAGAATAGGTATGCATCAATCTATCTGTTGGAACAAATAACATAATTTCTATGTAGTGGGTGATTTTCTAAATATCTCAGAAAGTGTGAGTCTTCAGAATAGCAGCAGGGAATCAAGTACAATATGACCATAGGTTTCAAAAGGAGACATAGATAAGTGATCCTTTATATTGTAGCATAATGTTTTAAAAGTAAATGGACAAAAGTGGAGGAAATACTGAACTAAATGTGTACATATGCATTGTCACAATCATGAAGGAAACATTTCACTTCCTGTTTTTAACTTTGTGTATGAATTATAGAGGCTACAGTTGACTTTAAATTATCCCCTGCTTATTTGCTATTTTTGTCCTTCTAAATTAAAGAATGTGTAAAATTTTGAAAAAAGGAGTAATTCTGATTTTTTTAAATTTATTTATTTATTTATTAAAGATTTCTGTCTCTTACCCACCGCCTCCCATTTCCCTCCCCCTCCGCCAAGCAAGTCCCCCTCCCTCGTCAGCCCAAAGAACAATCAGGGTTCCCTGCCCTGTGGGAAGTCCAAGGACCACCCACCTCCATCCAGGTCTAGTAAGGTGAGCATCCAAACTGCCTAGGCTCCCACAAAGCCAGTACGTGCAGTAGGATCAAAAACCCATTGCCATTCAGCAAGACCGGTTTTATCCAGGCCTTTTCTCAGACCCAGGCCAGCTGGCCTTGGTGAGTTCCAGATAGAACATCCCCATTGTCTCAGTGTGTGGGTGCACCCCTCGCGGTCCTGATTTCCTTGCTCGTGCTCTCTCTCCTTCTTCTCCTGATTTGGACCATGAGATTAATTCTGATTTTATATTTTGTTTTTAGATTTATCTATTTTTCTTTAATAGTTACCTGGACCCACAGGTCATTCATGCATGACAGGGTTCTAAATGAAAGACGAAATGGCCATGAGGAGACTGAAAGTTGGGATCAGGAGGTCTGGCACAAGCTTTGTCTTAGGCCAGGCAAGCTTATTAAAAAGTACAATATTTTGCATACTATTCCAAGGGAGAAATAGGTCAAAGCCTAGCAGAAAGTATCATACATACAATGGGGTGAAGTCAGTAGGAAGCTAATTTATTTTGCACAAGGGAAACACAGGATATCTTAAGACTGAGCATGTAGCAGCATTGGTGTGGGGAAAGAGTTGAGTCCTTACCAGCAGAAGCAACAGCTTTTCCAATGACCTGGCTCTGAAAGCGTATTTCTGACTTTAGTGAAGGAGCTGAATTCCTTCCCCACCTATCTTGACCTCAGGAAAAAAACCTTCAACCCTGGACCTTTGGCTGTTGCTGGCTCTGGCAAGAAGGTTCCTGGTTTTAGACAAGGAATTAAGCTCCTATCCATACACCGGGGCCTCAGGGGAAACACTGAGGCAGCCCAGATCTCAATAATTGAGTCCTGAGACTGGAGGATATAAATTTTTACCTACTTACTTATTTGCTTGCTTACTTATTTATTTATTGCAATTATGTGTCTGAGTATTTGACTGCATGTATGTGCGTGAATCCTAAACGTTTCTGGTGCCTGTAAAAGCTGAAATGGAGGTACTAGATTCCCTAGAACTGCTAGGTGCTAGGAACTGAGCCTGGCTCTTCAGTAAGAGCTTTTAGTTGGGTCATTGCTCCTGCCCTGAAACTCGTTTTTGGTGTCTTTGTAGCTGAGAATTCCCTGGTTTGTAGTTACATTAATGAATAAAATAATGTTAAATATGGTAAAGGTGAAAAAAATTACCCATGTAATAATTTTTTTTCATTTCTTAATTTCTTAAGATTTTGAATTATTAAAACACATTCTTGTAGGGATAAGCCCAGCCCATTAGGGGGCGTGTTCGTCTCGGGCTAATGTTTACATATAAATCTGGTGAGCTTGAGCCTGCTGCCCCGCCCCTTCTGTTTTCCTGTTCTCCACTGGAACCTGTGGTTCTGTAAGTCTATTTCCCCATTAAAGCTGTGTATATATTACAATCTGTCCACATTCATTTATGCCGATACACTTGGGGCCCTTGGCCCTTTAGTAGGACATAAGATTAGGTAGGCGGAGTAAACAGAACAAAAGACTCTCCCCCCATCACATTCTTTCATGATTAGGCAGAAACCAAAATTTTGTTCTCCGTAAACTTAAATATGGCAAATTATTTGCTTGATTCTGTTAAAGTTAGGTTATTGTTTCAGTATATTTAAATACTTGCTAGAAACTCAGGCTTTATTCTTTTTCCAGAAGTCTTGCTTGATAATCATTTGATAACATATATTTTTCATGTGATAGCTGGCATCATATTAAATTATGTCTATATGCTAGTCATAGCTATGCAATTTTTGATCACTACTCAATGCCTGTCTCTACTCTAAACACTATTTTCTTTGAGAGTAACCTCATTTTGCATGCATACTTGTTTCCAGTCATTTAAGGATCATGGCAGTATAAAAACATCAAGAAATATCCAATGACTGGATCAGTGGCTTACTTAAAGAATGAATTGATAAATATATCCTATTATAAAGTACTGAGAATTTTCCCATAACAACAAAACCAGATGTGCTTTGTAGTAGTATATCATGCACATATGTTTTTATGAGGCTTTGTACAAAATCAGCTAAGAGGTAGATAAGGGAGAAAACCATTCCAGGATATTCAGTAGGAGAAAAATAAATGTGCTCCTTTAGTTGAAGGATTACAGAACTAATCCAGTCTACTGAGGAACCAAAGGTACTGTATGTGTTATCGACAGATGCTAAAACTCAACCAGTGAGGTTAATTATGTCAAAAGTGATTTTGCACATTTACATTTGCCTTGACATAGAGTAGTGAACTATTTACTACTTTTTCCTTCATCTCAATTTCTTTAGCCCACTAGGAGTGCCTACAGAAGAGGAGAACAGGGTCTTATGGTGCCACCATAAAACTTACTCAAGCCACACCCATAACTACATAGGCTTTAAATAAATATATTCTGCTTTAGTTGAACACTATGATACAAAGAGTCTACTTTAGGACAAATAGAAATGTCTGTGCAATAGTTAAATATTTGTGCTTTTGTAAACTATTCTGTGGCAAAATAAAAAATGACACAATGGAATGTTATTGTGATTTAGGCAGATTTGATGTAAAATACATTTTAGCTAAGGCAAATTGGAACCCAGCTTTTGTTGAATAGCTACGGCTTGTAAATTATATAACAATAACATCAGTAACAACAACAAAAAGAATGCTTTTAAAGATAATCCAAGACCAATTTAATTCAACATAGTAAATTATTGCCAGTTCATGCCGAAGGCCAGCTGCAACAAAATTTGTGCATTCCAGGGTAGAAGCATGAGAATTAGAATTATTAAGCAAAAGGAAAAGAGATGAGAGAAAGAAGAGACAGAAACACAGAACAGCATCAGGAAGGAAATTCAGTGAATACTGAATTGCCCAAATTTATTTTCCACATCCTTATATACTTCACTCCGGAAGGGATGGGGGATGCAACAGACTTCATTAATATGATATAAGGAATAGACTTGAATTCTCCAACCTTTGGTACAGGTGGAATGGATGCACATCCATACCCAAAATACTAATTGACCACACCCAAGGTCAGAATCTCTTGTTTATAACCACATCTGTTATCAACAACTTTGAAAGAGCAAAAATAAGCTCAGACTTTCTGACCTCCAGGCAAGGTGGAACAGGCTCGCATCTTTGGGTCCACACAAGTTTGCAAGTAGTTAAGAGTCAGGTTTTTCTTTAAGATCAAACTGACATCTAGAACATCAGTACACTGCTTATCACCAGAATTAAGCCCTCATGTGGCTGTGCCTAACTACCTCAGTTACTGTTCTAGTGCTTTGAAGGGACACCATTACCAAGAAAACCTTTGGTCAGGGGCTTGTTTACAGCTTCAGAAGGTTAGTCTATTGCCATCTTCACAAGAAGCATGGCAGCCTTGTCTCTCCCTCTTTTTCTACTCAGGGAACACCTTATATACAATCAATGCAATAGATATATAAGTCAATTCATATATATATATAAATGAAAGTAGATTACAATGTATGAATAAATATAACTTTTCACCAAAACTTGAAATGTTAAACATGTTTATTTTAATATTGATTATTACATATAATTTCAGTTATGAAATTTAATTCTAGAATTAATTACTTTCTTTAATTTCATCTGTTTTTATATTATAGAAAAACAAAAAACATCTTGTTTCTTTTGTACTCATAGTTGAAAAGTCATATGTCATATATATATATATATATATGCTGTAGTTTGGGAAATGCATGAAAGAATATCTAATTACATCTAAGAGACTAAAACATAGACTAAACAAGCCTGAAAGTCAAAAGTCCTCCCCACCTTTTAGTATAGTTCCACAGAAGATATGATCACACATATTGTACCATGGTCATTCTCAAGTAATATCTCTATTGCTACATGTAAAACAGATTAAAACCTATTAAGACAAACAGAGCTTCCTGCTATTACTGTGTCTTGTTTGCTTAAGGTCTCATGACTTTTTTTAAGACATTTAGTGTGCATCATGATAAATCATTGTGATTCTTCGTGATCCCAAGCCTTTAGAAATAAGCAGACAGCTTGTATGCCTTACTTCTTGTCATATTCCTTTCTATTAAGAGAATAGCAGGAAGTGCACAGTACTCAGAAATAGCTGCTATTTTGGAATACAGTCAATCACATGTCACCCAGTTCCCAAGAGGAAAATGAATAGGCCAGTTTTGCTGAGCATGATATAATAATTCATTTTCTTCTCTGCTTTCGATTGTGTCTGAAGTGTCTTTCTTAAATAATGAGAAGTAGCTCATGTTTGCATTTGAATATATCACTAACAATGCTTCATGTCTCTAGAAAATAGGGACCCTAGAGGCTTTTAAAAAGCATCTATTATCTCTTTATTTCAATCGGTTTTCATAATCGTAGCAGTCAGTGTGTTTCTGGTGAATTCTATAGACCCCTCACCATGCTAAATTCGCATTCCAAATATTTTAAAGACTGAAGTGGTTCTTTCGGTAGAGCAGAAGACACTGAGAAAATAGATGTCCCTATGATACTTTTAATTGCCAAAGTGTGTGTTACATGCAAATACCACAACTTTCTGAGATTTCATTCAACAGTGTCGCATACATTCCCTTAATTCCACCTTCATTCTGAGCAGATTAAACACTGAAATATTGTACCATCTTAAGGATATAAGTAGACAATAAAAATTTAATTTATATTAAATATTATGGTTTTGTCATTTTCATAGTCTAAAATCATATACATAATACCTTTACATGTTGTTCATTAGTTCCTTCAGCCTCTAAACTTCTAAGAACCGTTTTTGCTTTTTTAAAATTCTTTTATCAGATTTTTTTTATTGGTTTTTCGAGACAGGGTTTCGGTTTTTTGAGACAGGATTTTCTTGTAACTTTGGGGCTTACCATGGAACTCAGTCTGTAGACCAGACTGGCTTCAAATATACAGCGAAATGCCTGCTTCTGTCTCCTAAATCCTGGGATTAAAGGTGTGCACCACCACCGTCCAAGGTTTTTGTTTATTTAGAAACATGGTCTTCTATTGGCTAGGTTGTCCTCAAGCTTACTGTGTACTTGTTGATGACCTTGAATTCCCAATACTCCTGCTTCTACCTCCTGAGTAATTGAAGCATAGGCATGTACCCCCTTGTCTGCAAGAATTTTAATTTATATTTCTTTTGAGTCCCAAATTAGCAGTCTTTTCATCTTTTTACACATTTATGTTCTTAGCCAGTTCCCACATTAAATTTTGGGTTTTTGATTTTTGAGTTGTGTCGTTCTTTGTAGTATTATTCCAGTACTAATTATTTTTGAGGGGGACAGGGTTTCTCTGAGTATCCCTGGCTATCCTGTCTCACTCTGTAGACCAGATTGCCCTCCAACTCAGAGATCAACCCAGCTCTGGCTGGGGAGTACTGGGATTAAAAGATATGTGCCACCACTACCCTATCCCACTCCTAATTTTTATTTTAGCAATCTGCCCCTGTATTGTAATCATACCACAACTAATGGTTCAACACAACAATGTTATTTTTTCCAAGTGTGTAAATTTCCCAGGGAAGATTTTCAGTGTATTTTATTGTATCCTAAAGATATTTGTCTTGCTTGTTTGGTTTATTTCATTTGAGAACGTTCAGTCTTCATCATTGTCTTTCTCTGTCTTACTCTGAGAACTGAAATGCTCACACATGAGAGATGTGGCCAAGTGCCTAATTCTCTTACATGGTGGTAAATATGTTTCTAAATTTTCCCTTGAATAAATTCTTTGTGTCTCATTATGTATTGTTTACACATATTATAATGTTATATATTTAGTGATTGATTTTGTCTTTCGGATATAAAATGTTTCACTTTCATGTGATTAAAATTAAATATTAAAAATCTGTATTTTACACATTTTGTTGTTCATCTTTTCTTTAATTCATTATAATAATCACTTTGTCACGTACATGAACTTCAATAAATTAGCAATGACTAAATGTTCTTTTTTTATGAAAAGCAGTTCTCTCTGTAAGAAAATGTCTGCTAATTTCGCATCACATTTTTATTTTATATTGACCCTACCTGATCATTATACATTTTCTTATGGCACATTTTTATAAAATTCAATATTTTTCCTTAGTAATATGGTTATTTTGATTGTAGATTTCCTTGGCCTTTCAAGTCTTGTTGACTTTAATATTCTTTACTATTTATATGTTAGTGTTCTTCTTACTTCTTGCATATAGTCCAAACTTTAATATATGATACTTTTGATGGTGAATTTTAAATAATGCTTCCTGCATTGTATTGATTAAAAACTATTTTTTAATATGTCTGTGAGGTTTTATAATGAAATTCACATTTTGACCTATCAAATTTGTAATGAAGTTTACACTTCTCCATGTAGGTGAGCTTCCCTCTCTCTGTAAGAGTTCCCAGAAACTTTATGTTATGCCATGGTATTTCATAAATATTCTTTCAACTCTTAAATATCCATAAGTTTCTTTTACGTTCAGAGCACAAATTCCAGTGAACTGCTATCCAGTCTTGTACTCAACACACTCCAGTATCTGTCTGGATGTGTTCTATCTTGCTTCGTTAAATATACTTAGCTTAAACTGTTTATGTCTTATCAAAGGATTATTTTCATCAAAAAAACAAAAACCAAGGTGAAAGCTTTACCTAATATCAAATGTGTTATTCATACAGGAATTTAACCACCTAATCATGTGCACATACTAAAATATCAATAAATCACAAAATTTTAAATTTTGTTTTAGTTCCTTTGGTACACAATACCCTATCTATGTTGCTAGACATTACGTATAAAGAAAATTAACATTAATCTTCTATCCCAGAGGTTCATGCTTAGCTCCTAAATGGATACATTGCTCTGCTCTCTTGGCCTAGTTTAATGCCAATTTTATGCAAAGTAAAGTCAGCTGAAGAGGGTCTCTTACTCCAAAAAAAAAAAAAAATAGTAATAAGGTCAACCTATAGGCATCCAAGCCAGTATTTATTGCCTAATTAAGTAACTCATGCAGAAGGAAGTAATTGATAGGTGTTGATTATGGGTGGATAAATGCTTGGACTGGTGATCTGGGTTTTAAAAAAAAAAAAAAAGCAGCTTGAACAAGTCATGAGGAGCAAACCAGTAAGCAGAACTTTTCCATGACTTCTTTGGAGTTCTAACCTTAGCTCTTCTCAACAAACTGTGATTCCGTATATGCAACATAAAATTCCTTCCCTCTTCAAGATGCTGTATTTCAAGATGTTTCATCACCATAATAGTAACCCCAAGACATATGCCTTTAAAACTTTGCATAACATTAATTTTATTCATTCTCTGCAAAAAAAAAGACTATGAGAATAATGTTTTTCAAAGAGTTCTGTGAATCTTTGTAGAAAATTGCCAAATTTGAATGGATTAAGGAAACCCTCTCAATTTACATTTGCTGTTTAAAGTCTTGAGCAGATATAGCAATTTAACTAACATCAGGTAATGATTCATAATGATATAATAGAACCACATTATCCAATTCCAGATGAAAAAAATTCCATTGCAGACTGCTTTTGATACCAGTTCAAAATTGCTCAAAGAACTTAGACCATCATCCCAACTTTATGATGGGAGTAAAAGTTGAACAGATCAAAAATCAAAACTTTTATCTGATCCATTAGAAAACTGAATAGGTGAGACTTCAAAGGACTCTAAAATCTTGATAGACAGGTAGTAAATGCAGAGATTCACAGAGTAACATGCTTAGACAAAATTTAAATCACCAGAGACTGTAGAAATATAATTCAGTGAAAGCAAGAAATTTCTGGCAAATTTAGTATTAAGTATCAACACAGCAAATTAATGAAAATTACCATAAGGAATTTAATAAGGCACTAAACATGAAGAATCAAGACATTCATCAATAAAAGTTTCAGAAAAGAGAGCACTAAAAAAGTGACCAATTATTGCCATATGCCCAGAAAGTTTCCAAAGAAAATTAGGAGGATGGTTTTATCCAACTGTTATCCCTTTGATGGAAATACCAAAGGATAGATAGAAAAGAGCTACAAATCTTGGTGTCATAAATAGCTTTATATGTGGGTACATGGAATATGATAAAATAAGAAAATCTGAAGAAATGTTCAAATTAGTAATCACAGAATCACAGAATTCTCACAGATTAACTTGGCAAATATAAGTCTACAAAATGACAAACTTAGAAGAAAATCCAGGCGAGTTTCAATATAAACATACATTCAACATGTGAGCAATCAGCAGAATACCTAGGTATATTTTAATATTTAGGATATTTAAACTAAAAATTTTAGAAAGAGTCCAGAGGGGGGAAATGCCTACATGTTTTCTGTATAGAGGAACAATGAGAATTTAACTGACTATGATGGTTAGCTTTCTCAATTTGACACAAAGTAGAATCACATCGTAAGAGAACTTCAATGAAAGAACAACAGGTTGTCCTATGGTCACTTCTTTGGAGGATTTTCTATATTCCTTAATTTAGGTTGGAAGAAGCAGAGTAAATTGTTGTGACCTTCACTTCTTATCCCCTGTTTTCAGGTCCTATGTTGAGGTAACATCTGACAGGGTCCAGGGTTGACTGGTTTGTTAATTCCAGGGAAGGGGCATATGGATTAGAAATGTTAGGCAGAAAAAACAAAGATACAAAAGAAATATGTGCAGACACAGAATAAATTTAGGGGACAACCGACTGAATACTGAATCCACCTGTGTTTATTTCTCTCATGATCTTTAATTATCAAACTCAAAAGAGTAGGGGGAGAAGAAAGACTTCTTTACCGTGATACAAATGAGGAACAAACAAAGTAATCCAAAACACTAAGTAGTTAGACCCTAGGTCAAGACATACTGTTCATGACTACACTGTAATTCAAACTTCCTATCAATAAGCTAATAAGGAATAAGAATAGGCCTGAACTCTCTGACCTTGGCTCAAGGTGGAATGAATCCACATCTGTGGGCTCCAATAGTAAATATGTATGGTATTTTCTGATACTAGTCCAGATAAACTTAGGAAGAAGGAAAGTTTTGCATCTCTTTCTTACTTGACCTTTGCTTTTGCAGGAAGTTGTTCTGCCACATTGTTTTGCTGTTGATTCTTTCATTGTTATTAAAGACAAATTCATCAGGTTTCCAAGACAGACTGAAGACCATTTGTTCTTCAGGAATACCTCTGGCCTTTAGTGCCAGAGTAGGACTACTGTGGTACTTATAAGAATGGTAAGAGTAAGTACAGGTTCTTAGTCTCTTGGATATGACACAACCATTGCTGAAATACCGTAGCTGTATCTTAAAAGCCAATTTAATACATTCCCTTTTGGGTTCTATATTCTACAAGAGATCTGTGCCTCATAAAACATTGGGAGAATGATCCATATCAAAATTTTTCCTGTAGATGTTTCATCTATAAAGAGGTTATCTTCAGAGGCATATCAAATCCATTCATTTCAGGGAACACAATAGCATTACTCCCCAACTTAAGTATAGATCTGTCAGTCTGTGTGAAGGTGATAATTGTGTTGTATTATATTTCCTGGGGATGTATTAACAAATGTTTAGTCACTAAAGATAGGACACAAATGGAAAACCAAAGAAATGATTCTATCAAAATCTAGCTTGTTGAAACAATGAGTCTATTGGTTACTACAGGAAGCATTAGTCAGTCATTGCTTATGGGAGAGAGGATGGGAGAATACAAGGCAGCTGTGACATTGTGAAGCACAGCTCCAGCAAGGGCCACAACTTATAAGAGATACTCCACTGGAATTCACTGTATGACACTCAGGAAGCTCTACTAAAGAGTTGCCCTCCTCACCAACTGTTGACTACTTGTGTAATCTTATGAAGGAGCTTCACAATCTGAGATTTTGTGAGCTTCCCGAGTCTTATAAATTTTAATGAACTTACTAAGTCTCATTCCTCTCTCTAATAGAGAATACTTCCATTTGGAGGCAATAGTTTCACAACACTGTTTGTCTTTAATAGAAGAATTATGTAGATAAGAAGAAGATACATATAAATAAATGTTAATGACAAATTATAAAATAGAACATAATAAAGTCTCACAGGATTCATTCTTGTTTTAATTAGTAGTAGTTTTGTATTTTAAAATGGTAATATAGATATGTGAAACAAAGAATAACAATGGCACAAAGCCCTAGATGCAGCTCCTGAACAATATTGTAACAGGTTATATTCACTGTGCACAGAATCTCAGTTATTTTATGGGTAGACAGGAATTAGTTGTAGAGATAGATTTCAAACTGCAAGATAACTACTAATTTATTAATACATTATTGATATTCTATTGTAAAAGATAAATGGGAAAAATAATTCCATTTGAGGCTAAAAAAGATAGAATATAAAGGAAGGGGAAATAAGCAAATTCAGGTAAACACAAGATATTACCAGGCAGATACATATATCAAAATATATTAATATTCTCCAACATATATGTTTTATATGCTTTAATTGAAACGATGTAATCAATGAATTCAATAAGATTGAGTTGCTTTGAAAGACATTAATAATAAAGTTGAAATTTACAGAGTACTCCATGTATTTTCAACCACAAGCACGTATTTCTAAAGGTTAAGTGAAATACAAAGAGCTTTTGAGGCCATAAGACATACCTTATAGAGTTTAAAATACAAGCATAAAATGTTGAATATTTCTCAGTAGAGTACAATGAGAAAACCATATCAGATAAAAATTCCTTTACTGTTCCTACCCTTTCTTGTTAAATGGAACCTGAAAATAAATTTCCTTTTGCAGGTGACTTATATGATGTCCTTCCTCAGGTGGCTTATATGAGAAGAAGGGGCGTTACTTGTTTATATGTGCTAAAACCAGAAAAAGATCATTCCACTTTCTATCACTGTTTCACAATTGTTTAACTGGCCAGTGTTTATTTGTTGAATGAGAACAAAATCCTTTTAACCAAAATTTTAGTTTTTCTTTTGTTTTTGACAAAACTCTGTTGTGTGAAGGATTCTATACATGAGCTGACATATAATCAAACTTTGATTATTTTTTTAATAATATTTTTTAATAGATTGGCATTACAATAAAGCACTATCTGGTCTTTGTGTTAGCTCTCACTTCTTCACATCAGATTCTTCCTAGATTTATATAGACTTGCTTAAGCAACGAACATTTGATTTAATGTTTATATCAGTTTTTATTATCTGAAACCTACTCTAGATGGTGACAGTCCTTTGCCTTAGCAGCAGACAGCCCTGGCCTTTTAGTTCTTAAACTCTGTTTCTTGTGACTAAAATAAATATTTATTTTTCTTACTCGACAAACAAATTATGTCACCATTAAATTAGAGTATAAAGCAATAACCACAAGATACTAACTGCAAGAATATTATCAAGTGTTTTAGTACTAAGAATTATAATGTGAATAACACATTTCACCAAGAAGTCTTAAGTGAAATGACAAAACACAGAGTTTACCCAAATTAATATGGTTTGAT
This sequence comes from Microtus agrestis, assembly GCA_902806775.1. Taxonomy (NCBI): domain Eukaryota; kingdom Metazoa; phylum Chordata; class Mammalia; order Rodentia; family Cricetidae; genus Microtus; species Microtus agrestis. The sequence continues at coordinate 533,229 of CADCXT010000555.1, forward strand.
CCTAAGTTTTACTTATTGTGGTTTGGCAGAATTAATAATTCAGCAAATAAAAGAACTTTGAAATTTTCTTGTGAATGTAACTAGCCCACCTCCCAGGGCAGAAAATATATGATAGCCAAAGGTATGTTAGTGATATTGCAGCAGTAGTATCAGCTGCAGCAGCAAGGTAGAACTCCTGTTTAGTAAAGATCTCAGGACAGCACCAGCTAATATTCTACTTTGTGTTGTGTTGCTAAAGATTTGTTTCACAACATTAAATTCATGTCATGAAGACAAAAGCTTATCTGAGTTAATAAACATTGATGTTGAACTAAAGTAAAATGTAGCTACAATAGTGCAAAATGTGCAAGTTATAGAGAAAACAATGAAGAGAGTTAAATGTCCATCTTTTAATACAGGTAATAGAAAGTAGGAAAGATCTTAAATGAATTAAGAATCACATCAGGAAACTGGGGAGATAAGAAAAGGAGAGTATTTTAAGTATAAAGCAAAGACACCTACAGAAACTTAAAAAAGTAGGTATCTATGATAATAAACACAAGAAAAAAATAGAAGAAATTCAAACAAAGGAGCACTAACAAAGTTGTTAGAAGACTAATCTAAAGAGAAGATTAAAAATCAACTTTGTGAAAAGTCAATGAATTAGACAAACTCTATCAACTACAAAACCATCAAAATTCCAATAATATAAATAATAACAAATTTTTAAAAGGTAAAAATAAAAGAAAGCAGAGATCATAGATAATTTTATTGATGATTTTTAACAAACATTTGAGAAACTGCAACTTTAACTTTAAAAATCCCATTATAAAATACAAAATAGAGTGAAAACTTAAAGGTAAGAAATCATCAAAACCAGATGAAGGCTTTGCAACATAAGATATTAATAGATTGTTATCTAGTTACAAAATTGTGTCACAAAATATTTGCATACATAAGAATAATGTGCACAACAACATTCTCTACATCAACTATGAAAAGTCAATGAATTAAACTGTATCAATTACAAAAGCTATTAAAACGTCAATAAAATAGATAATAACAAAATTAATACAAGAAAAGAGATAACAATAAAAGAAAGCAGATTGCATAGATACTTTTATAAATATCTAGTTGCAAAATTGTGCTGCAAAATATTTGCATACATAATAATAATGTAGACAAGAATATACTCTACATCAAAGTGACACAGAGATTACAAATGCGGTTCCCAATGGAAGACAAGCAGGAGTTACTGCTGAGTAGATACAGAATGTATTCATAGTTTTCATCCTTTAACATGTCTTCAAGGTTGCATTTTTTGAAATTCATTCTTTGAAAATGTACATTGTTCATATCTACTCCTACCCCTACTTCCAACTTACTCCCCTATATATCTTCTACCCAACATGTTTTTTCCTTTAAAAAATACTTTACTGAGTCTGTTTAGTGTTGCCCATGTGTACATTGATTTGTTGGGGTCATCCACCAGGACACAAGAATTTACATCATTTAAAGATAGAATATATTTTGTAATTTATTTTTTATTTCTAAAGATATGTTCTTGAAAGTGTATGTGTGGACATATGTGTGTTTATTTGACCCATATGTGTGAGTCAACAGAAGTCAGAAAAGTACCTCAGATTCCCTGGAGTTAGAATTATAGGCAGTTGTGAACTGCAATGTAGGAGCAGGAACCAAATGCAGATCCTCTGCAAAAGTAGTAAACACTATCATTAACTTAATTGTCTCTACAGCCATTGTCCTTGTGGTGGTTGATATTTGTTTGTTCTGTTTTTAATTATGTGCCTGTGTGTAAGATGTGCACCCAGGTATGAAATTTCTTGACAAAACCACAAAATAAGTGTCTGATCTCCTGGAACTGGAGATAAGGGTGGTGGTGAACTTCCAGATACAGGTTCTGGAACATGAACTGGATCTTCTTCAGGAACAGTAATACCAAAAGGTTAAAATATTTGAAGAAGAAAAAATGCCTGATATCTATGATACAGTAAAGACAAACGTAACACTGCAGAACTCTTTGTTTAAAATATTCAAGAAGATAAGTTCACAAAGATAAAGACATAAGATTATAGATATACAGAGCTGCATATGTTACACCTGACATAATCAAGTTGGATATATTCCAAGTATGAAAGCTTAGTTCAAAATGGGAAACTTAGTGCTTCTGTTCCTATTTTTATCACATTAATTCCCTCTCTTGTCTTACTCGTTTAGCTAGTGCTACCAGTACTCTATTGAAAATTAGTGCGCATAGCTGATAGCCCCACTTTGTTCCTGATTTTTTTTTATTTTATTTATTTTATTTTTCTCCATTAACAGCTTCAACTGGGTGTGGGGCAACAGAACCATTCCCAGCACAGCCATGGGTGTGGGGTTCCCCGCAGTCTCCCCAGGGCGATGGTTCCTGCAATGATCTCTAGGGGGAAACGGCTCCCAACAGATCCCCTCCCCCTCCCATACAAAGGCAGGCAGCTATCACGTGGAGAGCACCAGTCACAGTCAACCATGGTGTCAGACCTAAGGAGAAGGGACTGAGACAAGGAGAGACCCTCCTCTCGAGTGGTGAAGCAATCCACCTCTCCTGGGAACAGAGGGGTGCCCGATGACTCCTAGGTCGAGTGGGGACCAGGCCTTTTTTCTTTCCCCCTTACCTGTCCTAGGGTTCCCAGGGCCCTGTCTTAGGTTGGGGGATTATCCTGCCATAAGTCGCCCGTCCTTGGAGCTCCTCAAATAAAAGGCATCTAGCAGGATTAAAGTAAGCAGATCACAGGGCACCCTGTCTTAGGCCATGTGGAGAGCGCCCTCATACCTGTACCATGCCATGTTGAGCCGGTTTCTACAACCTCTGTATGGTGTGCTATTCAGGCGAGGATCCACACTAACTCCCGTCTTTGAGCCCCTGCGTCTATCATTAATGAAAAGACTGTGAGGAGCTCCTCAAACAAAAGATATAAAGATATAATTTTGGCACCAATAACTCCATCTCCAGACAAGAAGAATGGGCTTTTTCCCAACCCAGTATTCACCTTTTAGTCTGGCCTATCGTATGTCCTCCTTCCTAAGTGCCTACTCCACATAAAGTTACGTGTGCTGCCTGCCAAAAATTAGGGCAGTGTAAAAGGGATCAAAATCTAAAATTTTTAACATATGCATTAAACCCTAAACACTTTACAGCATGTGTCAAACTTTTCCCAACATCTATAAGCAGTTACAAATATCATTAGATCAATTTCAGTAGGAGTACAATGACATACATTGATGTTATCAAATACCACCAGTTCCAGTCTCTGAGCAACAGTGACAGGAACCCCCAATTTTCCCCCTTCTTAAGTGAAGAGAGGTTAATATTTTAATTAAAATGAGTTCTGTGTCCCAAAGTTTAAAGCAGTCTGATGTTTAGTCTGCAACTCAGCTCCAAAGCAGACCAGAGTTCAAGCTGCAGAAGCAGTTTAGCATTTGTGCTCCAGGACAGGTGGGGGAACCTGGGTGAGGAGAGCTGGATTCAGCTACATGAAGCACATCCTGGCACTTATGTCCGCTGGGTCTCCCTGGACTCTGGAGGCAGGATGACACCCTGCAGAGTGGTGTAGCTGGTTTTGTTAGCAGGCACTCCTTTTTTCTCCATTAAAGATTTTGTGGGGTTGACATACATAACCTGTATTTTACTGAGGTATGCTGCCTAGAGTCCTGCTATCTCTTGGACTCATGAAGGCATGTGAGATTTTACAAGCTTTTCTGCATCCATTGATACGACTATGTAACTTTTGTCACTAAGTCAATTTGTATGAATTACTACATACATTAACTTACATATAATTGTAACCTTCCTACAACTCAGACATAAAAGCAACTTGATGGTGATGGATGACATTTTTGACTTCAGCTCAAAGTATTTAATTGGGCATTATTGCATCTATGTTCATTAAGGTTATTGGTCTTTTAATTTTATATTTTTCTTTATATTTATGTGTGCTATTAGAAGAACTTTGGCTTCATAGAAGGATTTTGGAATGTTTTCTCTATTTCTACTTTTATCCACAAAAGCATGAATTTATTTTGATGGTTTCTATTCAAATCTATGTGTCTTCTTACGGAAACATCACAGTGTGCGTTATTTTACATTTGCAACACACTTTGAAATCTGAGGATATAAAATATGTATTCTTGTCTTATTGTTCATGATTTTCTTGGCCATTTTAATAGTGATTTAATAATGTTTGCTTTTAATTCTGTGTGAATTTCAAGATTTTTTCTTTTATAATTTGAAATGAATAAATTGGCTGTATCCTCAGGACAATTTTTACTTTTTAAAATTATGATACAGTTACATAATTTTCCTGCTCCTCTTTGAATTCTACATAAAATTCATGGCCTCTTATATTTTAATATAATTTATACGTGCACACACACACACACACACACAAAATCTTTTACAAACAAGAAGTAGAAAGGCCCTCATTAGGCACTGTTCAATCAGGACATTGGACATTTCAGCCTGGTAAATTGCAAGAAATACATATGTACTATTTGAAATACAAGGTTTACACTGTTTTGTTGTATCTGCCCAAACAGAATAGGCCGAAACATCAACATTATCTTTCCACTTGTGTTGACATTTACTATGAAGTTCTCTCTAGTTCACTAACAAGAAAACAAGAGTAAGAGTGCACAAGCAGGTATAAAAGACACAGAAGCTCTTCTTAGATGACTAATTTGGGAGTCTGTGTACATATACCCAAGTCAACATAAAAATCTTGAAACAATAACTTCAAAACCAAAGTTTATAATAAGAGCACTGGAGAGATGACTCAGAGTTTAATAACATTTGCTGTCCTTCCAAAGTATATCAGTTCAGTTCCTAACTCCCCCAAATAGCTGCACATCCCTGACTTTAATAACTACAACTATAAAACGTTATGTTTCTTTCTGGTATCCATGAATATTTGCACAAACAGCGCATATAAGCACACGCATACATACATAAACATCAGTAAAAACATAATAAGCTAAAGGCCTAAAAACATCTCAATAAGATCCTAGGTTCTAAAATTAGTAAACAATACATAAATGCTCTTTTATAAAACAACAGTGATACACTGAATTTGAGATTTATTGAAATAGTGTATATGATAGACAAGAAAGGAAAATGGTGGTTAGGAGTTAAAGGTAGAGCATGAAATTTAAGGAGGGGTGAGCAGAAATATTAAGGTTAAGTCAGAGAGACAAAACAGCAAGGTAATGTGCTGCTGGTAAGTAAAGCTGGAAACTTTCAACAGAAAAATAAGATGTGCAGTCAAGATATACAAGAATAAAATAATTCTCCTTCACTTTCATGAGTGAATAACAGACTATGCAGGAGAAAATTGACTAAGATTACCTCTTATAAGAAATGTTTCAAATAATCAGAAATTAATAATTCTATTCAGCAGTGAGGATGAAGGACATAGTATGGAAAAACAGAAAACATACTTCCAGGGTTGAGCATGAAAAATATTGTCTTATCAAGATCTCAAGGACATGGCTTACTCTATTAAATCATGTCGATATTTTTCTCTCATCCTGAGTTACTTGAAGGAACAAAAACTGTGTGGTCTACACTCTAAGAGCTCAAAATTATTCTCTAAATCAGGAGGAAAGAAAGTACATTTCAAGTGAGTAGCATTATCTCTGGAATTAAAAAAATCTTCTAAAAACAATTCTTATTTTAATTAATTAATTTATATATTTATTTCTGGCTTTGAAATTAAACAGAGGACCTTATGAACAGTAGACAAGCATTCTATCACAACATTTTAATGTCAGTGTTTCAAACTTAAGAGATTAATTTTTATTTTTACTTTTAGACCAATATAGTTGCAAAAATTTCAGCACAATTCATTATATATATATATGACTATGCACATTGACTGTCTTAATTAACATATATAATAAAACATGATTGATTAAAAATCATATCAAATATTATTTTATAGAAGCATAAAATTATTTATAGTAGCCAATGCTTTCAATATGTACGTCAATATGTACAATATAAAATTTATTTTATATAAATTTGGTTATAAATATGTTTCTGATAAGTTTTGTTAAAATATCTGAACCAATATACCTAATATTATTATTCATAGTGAATATGTTAACTACTACTTCAAAAGATCCCATTTTTGTATTGAAAGTCATAATTTCCTAATTTAATTTTTCATATAAACATTAGCTCCCAATAGTTTATTCAATTTTTTCATAATGAATAATTATATTATGATATAGAAATAAACTAGAAGATTTGTTCTTGGAGCAATAGAAACAAATCCTGTTCTAAATAGACTAATCTATATTGAAAGGCATGCTTTTTAAATTGGTACAAGAATTGCCAAGGTTATTTTCTCAAGAGGAGGCAAATGCTTTCATCTTTCTGGTTAGGACTTGATATTTTCACAGAGGGCTATTGTAATGACCACAGGAGATGTGTCACCAGGTTCTTGTATGTTTTGAATTGATGAGAGAGATGTACTCGTCAAACTTCATGAAGATACTCTGCAGATGCCTGTGCAGCATTGCTTCTGCTGGAAGTTCAGCAGACAGAGGCTATTTCATAAATTCTTTTCTACTAGTCCAAATGCTGTCCTACTGATGCCATCTGGACACCTGTTGGAATCAAGTTTAGCTCCTCTGTTAGGAGCCAGTGTTGAGCCAGTGAATAGAAGTGACTTGGAAAGAAGTGGTTAATCAGCATGCTGGTAGACTGGTTATATTTCAGTCTCATGATTTGACAAGACAGGAGTTTAGTAACGTAGATGATTTTAATAATAATTCATTTTAAAACTCTTGGAAAGTAAAATAAGTATTTTAAACTTTTCCATTTGCCTAATAAACAGTCATACTAACAATTACCTTTCTTGGTCTACATAAATGGTAGTCCTATATAATTTCATCAATTTAAATCCACAGGCATAGGGTCATTTGTGCAATCATTCAGTCTTTGTTTCCTTGGTAACCGACTACTCAAAAGATGAAAAATGGCCACCCACTTTCTTTGCCTCTGTTATTTGATCCTGCAGCAATCCATGTAATTTATATGTTTTTTCCTTTTATTTTTGCTCATATTCAGCTGCAGTTTTAAGATAGTTTTAGAATCTGATTTTCATTTAATATTTCATATAATCTTAACATAGAAATGCTAGTGACATTCACATGGTAAAATTCTTTATTGGTTTAATTCATATTGAAATTCTAAATTCCATTATAGCAGAAATTCACAATACTATCATATAATTTATGAAAATTACTAGGTAATAAAATTATATCTAGAGGGGTGGGTATGGAAAGTTACTTTAAAAAGTGTATTATAATATTGATTTTTATATGAAATAATGATTTGAAATATGTAATTGAACAAACATTGTTAGAGTGAAAATTATAATTGATTTTATATAAAGTTAATGTATACCCAAATGTCTATGCCATTGCTTATGATCATGAATACAGTATTACCTCAATCTAAACTTTTGCTACATTTCTAGAGTTCATATTGCTAGTGTATTTTTGCCATACAGATCAATTTGTACACAATTAAACTGTTGGTAACTATTATGTATAAAGAATAATTGGACTTTTTTCTGTAAATTCCTTTAGCATTTCCACTAACATCTTTCTCTGGCATGTACAAGTTTCATACTTGTTGAAATTGTTCATCATTTTCCAAGTATAGTAGAGTGCAGGGTAATTTTGTACATTATGAAGTTTGAAGGCCAGTCAATAGTGAGATATAACAGCAGTCCTGTCTCTGGAGCTGGGACAAACCAGAAACTGCACTGGAGGATAAGGTTTGATTTCTAGCTAACTGGTGGCAAGTGAAGCTTAGAGATATTATCTATCATTCTAATGTAATCTTTTAAATTTTGCCTTAAATCATATAGGCGCTGAATAATTATTTGAAATACATAAATCTTTTAGTATAAAACGTAACTGTATTTCATAAAATTGGGTATGTGATAGGTTAATTATAGAACAGATACTTCAGCTACTCATCATTTGAACACATATTGCATATATACTTATTGACAATAGGCATTTCCCACAGTTAGTATTTTATACATAAAATATATTAAGTGTACATCCACTCACAGAAAGACAGATAGTAGCCTTTCAGTCTGTCCTATCCATGGATGTATAAAATTAAAAAAAAATAAAGTTTACATTTCTTTATTTGCAATTAAAATGATTGATGAAAAATAATAAACTAGTAATGTAAGCTTAATAATAATCAACAGGGTAATTCTTAGTCCATTGTAAAAACATTCCAGATATAATAATATTTATGAATATACTCACAAATCTGTTTTACAAATATTTACTAATTTTCTACTCTTATAAATAATGTCTCTACAAATGTGTTCTAAGGAGGAAATATATTTTTTGGTATTTTAATCTATAAAATAAAATGATTCTTCTTTAAAGAAATGTTATCAAAGCAAATAAGAAAATTGTACCTTTTTATTCAGTGTTCACAGAATACAATTCCATATGTTTTTCTTCTCTGTTTTGAATGGAAGCCTTAAGCAATCTGTGTCTACCCTAATCAATGCCTAATGAATAGAATAAGGCATCTTTAAGTATTTTTCTGTAAAACATGTTTTTGAATAGCACCAATTTTGGAAGCTTTTAGATTTAATTACACAGAATATTTGGTATAATTTCAAATAAATAAAATGTAAATAATTCTGATTATGTTTCTTTTCACTGAAATAATGGGAATTATGTAGTAGTGAATTTTCCTAAATGCTATTGGAAGTTCAACCTTTTGAAAACCTGAGGGTAAAAAAAAATATTTTGCCACATTGTGTGGCTTTATGTCAGGGTCTTCGATTATTTTCCACTGATTCACATATACCAAACATTTTTATTTCTTTAGCTTTATTTTTATAGTAGAATTTGAAGTCAGGGATTGTCAGAAACTAGCTTCAACAGAGATACTACTTAGTAGAATAGGGGTATGGAGATTAGAAAAATGAGTAAAAAGAACAAATACACAGGTGAAAATTGTTAAACAGAAGCATAGGATAATATCAGGAGGGAGTTCCAGTGAATGCTGAAACTTGCATGCAATTAATTTTTATTTGTCTGAATGTGGATTCCCCTCTGTATGCTGTGAATACCTTTGGTTAATAAAGACCCGTTTTGACCTATAGCAGGACAGAACTTAACTAGGCAGGTAAAACTAAGCTGAAAGCTGGGAGAAAGGAAGCAGAGAAGTCATGCAGCTGCCACTTGAGACAGACACTGGGAAATTTACTTGGTAAGCCACAGCCATGTGGCAATACATAGATTACTAGAAATGGGTTAAATTAAGATGTAAGAGTAACCATATAAGAAGCTAGAGCTAATAAGCCAAGCAATGCTTAAATAATATGATTTCTGTGTGATTATTTTGTGCTGAGCAACTGAGAACCAACAAGAAATTGATGCACCAACATGGCCAACTAAAATCCATTTAAAACCTAAGAGAGCTTGAAATGGAATTCTAGACACACAAAAGAACAGAGTTAAGCATGGTTTTGTAGTAGCATTTTCTTGGGTGGGTTCTGTTTGCTAGAGAATGCAAAGGCATGGCTTCTTTAAGAGAGGTTTTCCTGATTCAGCAGTAGCAGGAAAAAAGCCATGCTGTTTTGAAACTGCACTGTTTTGAAAATGGCAGCTTCTATGGGCCGTGCTGCTAACACAAACTCTGACTGTTTTGGGAGGATGAGCATTTAAATGGGGTTTTGTGAACAATTTGCTTAATGGCAACATAGACTGGCTCTGTGCCTAAAAATGGGGCTGTATACAAATAGAGGCAGAAAACAGCTCTACTATGCCAGACTGAGTGGAGCAAGCAGGCACTGCCATTTTTCCCCTAGCAATGGCACTGCTTAGGTTCATAAGAAAGGCTTAGCATTTTAAGAAGCACTTCTGGTCAGAAAAGAATTTCAGATACACAATAGGATAGATTCAGTCATCAATGTCATCTACTTGAAACACAGTGTGTTTTAAAAATTTTACGTGGGTTTGAGACAAAGAAGAAAAAGAGTACGGAGATTTATAAAAGGAAGTAAATGGTTTATTAGAAAACAAAATCTTTAAAGACCATTATTGATTAAAGGAGAAAAGATAATAAAATATTAAAAAGTAATAGGATAAAAATAATGACATATAAAGATGGAATATACACTGAGAGTCTGAATTATGTATATTATTTCGTTTTCTTTGAATTTCTTGATGGTGAAGTAGCTAAATAACCAACATCAATACTTTAAAAATATCTTGACTTTACAATTTGAGACCAAGGATATGTTGGTTTTAAATAGAGGTTCTTCTGTTGTTTCCACAGAAGATGAGAACCAATGGAATACTTTCAGATTAATGTGGTTTGATACACCAAAATCACCTAAAAGTCCTCTGTGAACTTCCCCCAAAAGAAAATACTTTGCTGTTGAAATATGAGCGGCGGGGCTGCGTCCCCAACACCCCGGCCACCCACACAGCTAGCTTGACTCGAAATAATTACATGGACCCTGTATTCTTTTAAGCACTGCTTGGCCCATTAGCTTCAACCCCTTAACCCATTTCTAATCATCTATGTAAGCACCCGAAGGTGCGCTTACCAGGAAGATTCTAGCCTACGTCCATCTTGGGTCTGAGCTTCATTGAGAGTGCTTCAGAGAGCTGAGTTATCCCGTCTGCCCGCTAGACAGGAGCATGGCATCTCTTGGCATCTCTCTCTGAGGCGTCTGGCTCTGAGCGGAGTTGCATGCTTTCTGCTTTCACTTCCACTTCCTCTCAGCATTTTCTTCTGTTTACTCCACCCACCTATGTTCCTACCTATCAGGGCCAAGGCAGTTTATTTAACCAATGAAATCAACAGATTGATATGACACTCCCACATCACTTCCCCTTTTTCTGTTTAAACAAAAGAGGAAAGGCTTTAACTTTAACATAGCAAATACAACATTACCTAAGCAAACAAGAAAAAAGCAACTTTCAAACTCTAGAAATGACAGAGACATCTCGCTGCCTGTACAGTCACCCAAAGTTCCTCTGTACCGTTGGGGCATCCATCTTCGGCCTACAATCCCATAGTTTCCAGCAGACATTTCCACAAAGCAGGAACTTTCAAAGGCAGTCACTATCTGCTTGTCCTGAAGAATGTCTTGCAGACTCTTTCATGAATCAGGAACCCCGAAAGATCATCTCACCTTTAGGCAAGTTCAGTAGTCCTCTCTCTGTGGGTTCTCTGTGTCCAGTTTATGCAATAGTCCAGGCAAGAGCAGTTTCTTGCCCAAATGGCTATCAAACTCCATAAGGATCCTCTTCGATGCCCATCTTCCTCTTGAAGTAGATTGGTGCTGCCAGGAGCAGAGTGTCTCATTGTCATGAAAAGCCCTAAGTTATTAAAACATTAAAATGCCATATTCTCTAGCCTTTGAAAGATATGAAGAATGCCTATCTAAAATATATGATTATATATTAACAACCTATATACATTACATTTTTAAATGAACTACACAATCATAATACCTTAGTCAAGATCAGAAATACATATACATATTAACAGAATTGACCTTAAATCTCTTGCAATGCAAATTATTCATACCTATATCATATCCCCCTTTAAATGTAAAAGAACATTTATAAACCATATTTGGGAACATGGGCGAAGCTTTTTCTCTCCAAACTGCTTCCTGCTGAATGGGGGCGTCATTAATTAGGTCTTTCATGGTATAACCTGTGTGCTAGTTTCATCTCAGTTGGCAGTTGAGCGAAGCAATTTTCTGAAGATGTTCACAGCAACCCTTCAGGAGGGCGTGGTCCATCATACCATATTCGGATAGAAGAAATGAACAGGGTCTCATCCTCTGTGAAAACAAAACAAGAAACTCCTTTCCAAAGTATCATGTCCTTAGATCCAAATTGCAAAGTCAAGGCATTTCCAAAATATCTATGTTGAATTAGTTCAGCAGCATTTATAAACAAATATCTTTTAGTAGCTTTTGCTCCTTCCTCAGCATTCAAACAATTCAAAGAGAGCATAATAGCATACAGTATCAAGATTCTCTGTGTATTTTCCATCTTTGTACGCTTTATTTTAACCTCTATTTCATTTATTTTTACTTTTATTTTATATTCTCTGTATCTTTGTCCTGGAATAACTCTGTAGACCAGGCTGTCCTTGAACTCTCAGAGATCCTTCTGTCTCTGCCTCCCAGGCATTGGGATTAAAGGTGTATGCTATCACACCTTGAACTCACAGAGATCTGTTTGTCTCTGCCTTCTAGGCACTGGGATTAAAGGCGTGTACTACCACACACAACAACTCTCTTCCTTTTTTAATTGTTTTTTTACTTTAAGAACTTCAACTTTTAGTCTGCATATATTTTCAACACACTGTAAATCATTTAGAAATTTTCTGTTTTTGAATCTCTCTTTACTGTATATCTCTCTCTTTTTCTGAACACATGAGCCTTTAAATTACTGAGCAATATGGGTAGGATTAAAGCCGTGGCTTTGAAAGCTAGATCCAGTCCATTCCTTAGCTTTCCAGCCTCATGGCTGAGGTACCAGCCAGAGCCGCATTCAGTGCCACAACTCTACAGTGTTTCAAGGTCCCTGCCAGCAAGAGAACTTCAGCAGCCTGCACTTGCAAACTGCACAAACCGCTTGCGTAAAAGAGTTAGAGTTTGCCCTGGCAGGACAGCCCAGAAAGCCAGCATTTTTAAACGGCACAGCTTCTTTCCTGCTACAGCTGAAAACCGAAAAGCATGCATTCAGCTTTTCGTCAACACCATTTAAGTGTTTCGTGGCAGGACCTCTTAATGAGCTGCAGGGTCTTGCAGCTGAAGCTGAGTCAGGAAGCCTCTCTGATGAGAGCGCTTGCTTGACTCTAGCAAGCAGAGTAGAACCGAGAAACTGCTGCTACAAAGAAATCATGTACAAAGCTGTCATTTTGTTCTAGATTTACTTCCCAAGCAGTCTCAGGCTTTATGTGGATACAGTTGTCCACGTGTGCTCCATCTGTTAAAATAAGGAGCGGCAGGGCTGCGTCCCCAACACCCTGGCCACCCACATAGCTAGCTTTACTCGAAATAATTACATGGACACTGTATTCTTTTAAGCACTGCTTGGCCCATTAGCTTCAACCCCTTAACCCATTTCTAATCATCTATGTAAGCACCCGAAGGTGCGCTTACCAGGAAGATTCTAGCCTACGTCCATCTTGGGTCTGAGCTTCATTGAGAGTGCTTCAGAGAGCTGAGCTATCCCGTCTGCCCGCTAGACAGGAGCATGGCATCTCTTGGCGTCTCTCTCTGAGGCGTCTGGCTCTGAGCGGAGTTGCATGCTTTCTGCTTTCACTTCCTCTTCCTCTCAGCATTTTCTTCTGTTTACTCCACCCACCTATGTTCCTACCTATCAGGCCCAAGGCAGTTTATTTAACCAATGAAATCAACAGATTGATATGACACTCCCACATCACTTTGCCCCCAAAAAGCAGAAAGCAGTTTGGAAAGAACTGTTCCCAAATTCCCCAATAGTGTTCATAAATGTTTGTTTATATTTAAAGGGGGATATGCTATAGAAATGAATAATTTTCATTGGTATGGATCTTGGTTTATTGACAAAATGAAAAAAATTGTTATATGTATATATATATATATATATATATATATGTATATCTGCTCTTGATTAAGATATTGTGTTTGTGAAGCTCATTTTAAAATATAATGTATGATTAAAAATATAGGTTTATAGATAATCATCTATAATTGTCAAGTTTGTACTCAGGTTTTCTAAATATATAGAGATATATTTCAGTTAGATAGATATTCTTCAAATCTGTCAGAGACTTTCGGAATATGGCATTTAAAATATTTTAAGAACTTAAGACCTTTCATAAAAATGTGACATCTGCTCCTGGCAGCACCAATTACTTCAAGAGGAAGATGGGCATCAAAGAGGTTCCTTATGGAGTTTGCTACTCATTTGGGAAAGATAATGTTCTGGTCTGGATTGCTTAATGAACTGGACATGCAGGACCTACAGAGAAATTGCTGCTGAACTTGCTTAAAAGTGAGATAGTCCTTCAGGGTTTCTGCTTCATAAAAGAGTGTCAGACATCAGGCATGACACAGAAGCAAGTGGCTGAAACTGCCAATACAACAGAACTGTCCTTGAAATTTTCTGTTTCATGAATAAGTCTGCTGGATACTATGGGCCCTTAGGCTGAAGATGGATGCCCCAACAGTACAGAAGGATTTGGAGTGACTGTCCAGGCAGCAAGATGTCTCAGTCAATTCTATAATTTTGGAAGTTGCTTATAATGCACTTCCTGTTTTTTTAGGTAATATTATATCTTTCTGGATACTTTGATGGAGTTGAAGAATTGATAGTTATAGTTTTGCTTAGTTATGATAAAATATGAAGTAGATATAAATATTCTAAGTGTAATTTTTACTTGATACCTGTTTTTTTATATGTACTTTTACTATGTTAAAGTTAAAACTTTACTTTCTTTTATACAGAAAAGGGGAGATGATGTGGGATTTTACTCTGTATGCTGTGAATACCATTGATTAATTAAGGACTGCTTTGGACCTAATAGCAGGGCAGAACTTAGCTAGGCAGAGAAAACTAAACTGAATGCTGGAAGAAAGGAGGCAGAAGAGAAGTCATTATGCTGCCTCTGAAAACAGATGCTGGGAACTTTACTTGGTTAGTCACAGCCACATGGTGATACACAGATTACTAGAAATGGGTTAAATTAAGATGTAAGAATAGCCAAATAAAAAACTAGAGCTAATGGCCCAAGCAGTGATTTAAATAATATGGTTTCTGTGTGCCTATTTTGGGGTTGAGCAGCTGGGAACCAACAAGTGGCCTTCCTACAACATTGTTTAAATACTCCAACTCCAAAAGGTAGGAGTAAGATAAAAAACTGCATTAGCATGATACAAGGCAAGAGCAGACCAGTTGAAGGATTTTGGGCTACAATCTTAAACATTCTATCACCAAAACAAGACAAGTAATGTTCACACTCTAGACCAAAAACATTCTGTAGGAAAGCACTCCCTGGGTGGAATCCATAGTTATCTCCCTAATGGATTAGGAAGCTAGTTGGATCCTCAGAATTTTGCTTGAGGTAGAAACAGATACACTACTTAATACCAGAAATACCAAGTCTGGATATCAGCCACACCTGTTTACCATATCCTTAGGAGAGTAAATCTCTCTGCTCTAAATTAAGGTGGAATGGAGCCTTGACCTTTATTTGAGGTAGAAACAGAGATATTTAATACACAAAATATTTGGTCTGGATATTAGCTATACCTGCTATTAGAACTGTGGACAATAACCTTGAAAGAAGACAAGTTTCAACTCTCTGACCTTTAGTAAAGATGGAATGGACCTATACCTATGTGCCCTGTCAAGGAATGGTGCTAATCTCCATCATTTCCTTTATTGAATAGGATTGTTTTCACTGTCTGCATTTTCTATTTTTACATATGAAGTTGAGTATTGTTCTTTTGAGGTCTGTGAAGAATTCTGTTGGTACTTTGATGGGAACATTGAATCTGTAGATTGCTTTTAGTAATATTGCCATATTTTTATGTTTTAAGCAAACTGATACACAAGCATTTAAGATATTTCCATTTTCTGACCTCTTCCCCATTTTTTTTCTTCAAATACTTAAAATTCTTGCCATATATGTCTTTCACATGTTTGGTTAGAATTACCCCAAAATATTTTGTATTATATGAGGCTATTATAAAGTATATTATTTTTCTGATTTCTTTCTCAAACCATTTATCATTTGTATACAGAAGGGCTACTGATTTTATTGAGTTAGTCTTTATTCAGCCACATTTCTGAAAGTGTTTCTCAACTTTCAGAGTTCCCTGGTAGAATTTTTTGAGGTCCGTTTTGTATACTACCATATATTCTGAAAATAGTAAAAATTAGACTTCTTTCTTTCTGATTAATATCCCTTTTATCTCCCTTTGTTGCCTTATTGCTCTATCTAGAACCTCGAGTACTGTATTGAATATGCTGAGAGTGGACAGCTTTCTCCTGCTCTTGATATTAGTAGAATTGCTCTAAATTTCCCTCCATCTTACTGTATATTGCCTTTATTATCTTTTGGTTTGTTTCTTGTATCCCTGTTCTCTGCATAACATGTAACATGAAGGGGTGTTAGATTTTCCAAAGGCATTTTCAGTGTCTAAATGAGATGATCATGATCATGTGCTTTTCTTTTTTCCTTTCATTTTTTATATGGTGAATTACATTGACAGATTTTTGTATATTGAACCATCCTCGTCTCTGGGATGCAGCCTACTTAATCATTGTGGATGATTTATTTTTCTTGGATTTGGCTTGAATGTATTTTGTTGAATATTTTTGCATCAATGTTCACGAGGGAGATTGATTCACAATTCTCTTTCTTTGATGCATCTTTGGTTTGCTTTGGTATCAGGATATCTGTGGCCATATAAAAAGAAATTGTCAATATTCCATCTGCTTCTATTGGGTGGTAAAATTTAAATAGTATTGGCCTTAGCTTTTCTTTGAAGTTCTGATAGACTCCACTGAAGCCATCTCTCCCTGGCTTTTTGTTGTTATTGTTTTTGGAAGGATTTCAATAACTGTTTCTATTTCCTTAATGGTTATAGGTCATTTTAATTGTTTATCTGATCTTGATTTAATTTTGGTATGTGGTATCAATTAAGAAAGTTGTAAATTTCTTTTAGATTTTCCAATTGTGTGGAGTACAAAATTTTGAAGTATGATTCTCCATATTCCTTCAGTGTCTGTTGTTATAGCCCCCTTTTCATTTCTCATTTTATTACTTTAGATATTCTCACTTTGCCTTTTGGTTAGTTTAGATAAGGGTTTATCTTTATTGTGTTCCTAAAACATGAGCTGGCTCTCTAGAACCTATTTCCTATGGTGGGATGTCTTTCCCCATCTTGATGCAAGGGGGTGTAACTTTATCCTGCTGCAACTTCATATGTCATGCTTTGTTGACTCCATTAGGAGGCCTTACCTCTTTGGAGAGGAGATTGGTAAGGAGTGAATTAATGGCTAGAACAGTGGTGAGGGGAAGGAATTGGAGGAGAAGAGGGAGGCAAAACTGTGGATGGTATGCAAAATAAATGAATAAAATTTAAAAGTGAAAAAACTATTTTGCCAAACATTATCT
This sequence comes from Microtus agrestis, assembly GCA_902806775.1. Taxonomy (NCBI): domain Eukaryota; kingdom Metazoa; phylum Chordata; class Mammalia; order Rodentia; family Cricetidae; genus Microtus; species Microtus agrestis. Next base: position 550,459 of record CADCXT010000555.1, read on the forward strand.
TTGTCTTTACTGAAGAGATTATTCTTATTTAGTTTTTGTGTCTTAATTTACATTTTGAAATAATTTTATTTTAAATAAAATTCACAAATATATTGAAAAGTGCTGATTTTCACTTATCCTTCAGATGTGGTGTTATCAATATATTGCCTTATAGTAGTATAGTTATCAAAACTTACAGTAGATGAAGAAAAGCATGACTGGAAGGAAAAATATCAATGAAATGATGCCCAGTGATATTCTGCTATATTCAAAGATGGATGTCTAACCCAATTGTCATCAGAGAGGTTTCATCCAGCAACTCATGGAAACAGATACAGACCCATAGCTGAACATTAGGCAGAGCTCAGGGAATCCTGTAAAAGAGGGGGGACAAATGACTGTAGGAGCCAGAAGGGTCAAGGATAGCAAAAAAATAACCTCACAGAATCAACTGAACTGAGCTCACAGAAAATGAACTGACAGTCAGAGAGCTCTCGTGGAACTGGCATAGGCCCTCAACATATATGTTACAGCTGTATAGATTAGTCTTCTTAAGCAATTCAAAGAGTGGGAACAGGCACTGTCTGAGTGTTTTCCTAGCTTTTAGGACTCTACTCCTTTACTGGGTTGCCTTGGCCAGCATTGATACATGGGGATGTGGTTACATTGTACTGAGACTTTATATGCCATGTTTTATTGATATGCATGGGAGATCTGCCATTCTTTAAACAGAAAAGGAGGAGTGGATTGGGGGTGGAAACAGAGTGGTACAGCATAGGAAAGAGACTTGGAGGAGAGGAGAGAGGGGAAAATGCAGCCAGGCTATAAAATAAATAAATAATTTAATTAAAATGCCAGCTACAGAACTCATATTAATATCAGTGGAGAATCTACAAATTTCTCCTGTGCAGCAGCCTAGCATTTGGTACAAGTGAATCTTTTTTTTTTTTTTTTTTTTTGGTTTTTCGAGACAGGGTTTCGCTGTAGCTTTGGAGCCTGTCCTGGAACTAACTCTTGTAGACCAGGCTGGCCTCGAACTCACAGAGATCCGCCTGCCTCTGCCTCCCGAGTGCTGGGATTAAAGGCGCCACCACCGCCCAGCTTGTACAAGTGAATCTTGTTTATAATTCCTTTCATTGATTATAAAAGTGGTACAGATTTATGATGTGAGATCCCCTCTAAATGCTTGAATATATTTTATTACCATTGGTTAATAAAGAAACTGCATTGGCCTATGGAAGTGCAGAATATAGCCAGGCTGGAAGAGATTTATACAGAGAGTAGGCAGAGTCATAGAGGTACCATGTAGTTACCAAAGCAGAAAGATGCCTCAGAACCTTACTGGTAGACTACAGCCTCATCATAATACACAGAATATGAGAAATGGTTTAATTTAAGATATAGGAGTTACTTAATAAGAAGTTTGAGCTAATTATCCAAACACTGTTATAATTTACATAGTTTCTGTGTGATTATTTGGATCTGGGCATATCCAATCAATATTTAAACAGTGGAGCACAAATAATAAAAATCCAGAGATAGAAATTGGGGTTCAACCCCAAAACCAGAAAAGAAAAGAAGCCAAGAAACCAGAGAAGACTTACCTCTACTAAAGCTAGGTGACCACAAACTTAGCAGACTGAGCCTCTTTCTCCTCCCATTTTATAGTCCCTCTAGTGCTGGGATTAAAGGTATGTGACTTCCAGGACTAGGATTAAAGGTATAAAACACCACCACCTGTATTCATTTCTGCATTGATCTTGTGTAGCTCATGGTAGCCTTGAACTCACAAAGATCCATCAGCCACTGTCTCCCAAATTCTGGGACTAAAGGTGTCACCATTACCTGACCTCTAGTGGCTTTAGTTTTGCCTCTTGTCTTCAGGCAATATTTATTTATTAAAATACAAATAATATACCATAATAAAGAATGTGCATTCATGGCAGATGCAAATAGAATACATGAATTGTCTTAGGCCAAAATCACAACATTGTTTCTTTTAATAACTCCAAACTCAGGCTTCTTATATACTTACTGACAACCTTCAGTCTTGGTAGGGATGACAATGCCATCAATTATACAAGCTTATTTACATGTTTGATAGAGTCAGTTACAAATTTCTCCTCTCCATTTGTTAACAGTCTCAGAGTCCATGTTGAGAAAACAGTCTCCCACACATGTGTCACCTCTGATAAAGACCACTGAAGTTTCCTCTGACAAATAATAATTTCCTTCTTTGCCACATTTCTCTATTTTTAAATATGACCTTTCCTTGCGAAAGAAAATTAATGAATAATAAAGTCATAAGATGTTTGCTATAGAGTTATTGGATTAAAATAACTCAATTAATTATGTTTTAAAAAAAACTTGGATTTTTTTTCAGTAAAAATATTTAAAATCCCACGTGGAAATATGGTATTCTTTTAAGTTGGCACTGAATGTGTGGACCATTGTTTCGTCTAAAAATTGCCAAGTGTACATTAACCAAGTCATTCTGATTCTCTTCTCCATATGATTGGATTTGTTTTAAATCAGGTTATGAACTTCCCCTGAATTTGTCTGAGGTAAGAAATTTGAATCTAAACATAGAGCTTTTTTTTCAAAACAAGAACACATTCAGAATGTTCTTTACAGTGATGAATATCTTTAAACTACATTTATTATAAGCGGGTTGAATTACTGTATTCCATTTTAGAGAGATGTCATACTGAGGTGGTGTTTTAAAAATGAAGTCATTCTTTAGCTATCTTTACTGAACTCACATTTAAAAGCTGAAACTTTAAATATATTCATTCCAGGAATGAGCAAAATTTCTTCAGATAAAATAACTGGACCCATACTTGCTGGGACTATGCATTTATTTCAAAATCGGTCATTGGTGTGTAAGGCACTTTTCCACCTGACAGGACATGGAAATAGGACAGTGGGGGAGAAAATAAATCAGTAAGGGCTTGACTAACAATATTAGGGACATTTTACTTCTGAAAAAAGAAAAAAACTGAAGTTTTGAAAAACTGATAAGCTAAGATAATACACAAGGGAGGGAGAGTGTTTTTAAGAAAAGAGATAAAATTATAATAGGTCATCCACCGATGAAGATTAGAAGACCACAATAATGACAAGTGATGGACACTTACATTTTATGGAATGCTCATGAGTAATAGTGAGGAAGTCTGAAAGGTATTTTACTGTATTTGTTTTAGACACTTAGAATTTGATGTTTGTAAGTTTCAAAGTGAAAATATTTACTTTTTTGTTTCTAAGAATGTTTTCAGACCAATGGGTATAAGGGGACAACAGAAAATGTATGTAAAATTTTGCTTTCATATACATTAACTATAAATATCAAGTAAATAAAGTCATTTTTAATGTTTGAGGAGAAGTCCTGTAACTTGTTAATATGTTAAAAAAAACTGACTTAAGAGATTGGTGAGATATAGATAGATATTGAAAGGACGAACTTTGAGTGGTGTCTATGAAGACCTAAAGACACTAATATTTTTTATCTAAACTCTGAATGTTCATTTGCAAATGAATAATCAATCCTAAGCTTTATATGAGCATTTTAAATATATTACTAGAGTGAGGGTTATACTAGAAATATCAGAGACCAGAGTACAAGACAAATATTAAAAATTATAGAAACAGTCCTTTCTATATTTGGCATTGATAGGGAAATAATCAAGATCTGACATGTTCCCCCAACATAAAATTTAAAGTGGTAAAGTCATGAAAAAATTTAATGCTAATAAGATAGAATCAGTGCAGTTAGAGGATATTCTGTGCAAATGTATTATTGGGAAGTAGATGCAATAAATAGATTTTCACAGAGTTGTTTATGCATTTAAAGCTAAATTCTAAAGTCAGAATAATGCATAGAGTTTAATAAAATTATTTTTATATTGAAACCAAAAAAACAATGTGGACACTTTTGTTTGTAGAACATATGTTAGAGAATGCTGTATATCAATAGCCTGAAAAACATAGCATTAAATAAAGTAGTCACCATTAGTAATTTAGAGTGTCAGTTCTTGTTTCCTAACATTTTCTTCCACAGAACTTGTTAGAATTTTAGTGTTGAAAGTTGACAAAGGTGATGTTTTGCAAGGATTTTGTCATCAGCCTACAGTAGTGCTTGGAAGTGGTAGTACTTCTCAAAGGTAGGACTTACAAGAGAGAATTTAGGCCATTGTTAATATTTCAGAAGATATCAGAACCCTGGTCCATTCATATTCTTTGTTCTCTGTCCACCAGGAAGTAAGCAGCTTTTCCCATCGCATGGTTTTACAAGCTTTACACGCAAATATATAAGACTAACAATAGGCAAGCAAACACTTTCCTCTTCTCTGAGAAAATACTCATGTGAAAGTCTATGAGTGTAATGCTTAATGCTAAAAGGAGTAAAGCATTACAGAAAAACCAAAGAATTCCCAAAGTAATTTGTTAAAAGGGAAAAAAAATGGCTGGAAAGCAAGTTGTGTTTCATAGACTTGAGGACCCTCAACAGAGATAACAAAATAATTTGAAAGTTCTTAAGTAAAATCTCCAGCCATCACAAACAAGAAATGTAAACACATACATTTTTAATACATAAAAATTTCTAATTATGGAATTTTGTGAACTTCATTTATCAATAATATTGAGATTTGCTTGTATTAAAAGTCATCTAAGCTGGGAGGTGGTGGGGCACGCCTTTAATCCCAGCAGTAGGGAGGGAGGCAGAAGTAGCTGGATATTTGTGAGTTCAAGGACAGCCCCTAGTCTACAAGAGCTAGTTCTAGGATAGCCTCCAAAGCTACAGAGAAACCCTGTCAAAAAAAAAAAAAAAAAAAGGAGTCATCTAAGACATGAAATTCTGTACATTCAAAGGAGAAAAGAACCACAGTTACATTCTCCATGTTGGACTCCTATAGTATTAGAGCCATAAAGTAGTTGGTTCCTGATCTGTGGCCAATGGCCAAACTCAAGTCTATGAAGAATTCCCAGGTAGCTGTAGTCTTGAAAAAGTTCCGTTGGCAGAATGCTAAACATGATCCTTTGCTGACTGGAGTATCTTCAAATACAAATTGCTCCAGACCACAAAATTATCCTTTTTTTCTTTTTGTATTCAAATCTTTGAGGAGGTTTGCAAACCACTTTTCATTAACTGATGAATATTTATGAGAACTAAATTTGATGCTCATACAAAAGCTTTCCTATAAGACATGTGTCTTGATACACTATCTTCTGCTTGTCAATACTTAATGTCTACTTGTATTGTTTTTCATAGATTTCTATTTGATAAGATTTAACTGTTTTGATAAGCTGATTGTAGCATACATTACATAGAATACAATTAAAAATTAATCTACTTTTATGATGCCAAGTGATCACAGATAATATACACAAAAACAAACTCAGCATGTTGAATTTATATATGGGTATAAACAAACATATAAATATGTGTGTATATCTGTGTGTTTAATAATCATAAAGAGGCTATAAATTTGAGAGTTGGGGGAGGTCATGGAAGGAACTGGAAGTAGGGTAACTGGGAAGAGCCAGAAGAAAGAACAGGAGAAGGAAAGTTGTATAATTATATTTTAATTAAAAATATATTTGAACACTCATTCCTATATGAGATATCATTATCAAACCCCTCTCCTCAAAGTTCAGGGGGTTATGTGGAAGAGGATGCAGAAAGACTTTAAGAGTCAGAGAGGTAGAATTACTTCCAGATACAGCAGGACCAATGCACATGTTAACTCACTGAGACTGGTAGCATGCCTAGTGCCAGTATAGGTTCAAGAAAGATGGGTTCCAAGGCTTGCAGGGGGGTGTGGATGTGGGTTCTGAATTAATAAATAAGTTATCTGCAATTGACACTAACTTGAAAGGAAACAACTTGTTTTCTTTCATGTGTTGTCATTAAAAATATTAGTAATATTTGAGGGTAGGCTCATGATCAGTAGTAAATGACCAAAGCAAAACAAACTCCATAATAATTTTTAGTCTTTTTTTTCAATATTTCTCCCATTGGGCATTTTTTTCTTACTGTACTTTTGCTTGTATATTATGGTTTCAGTTTCAGATATTATAATTTATGGGATTCTTGTTTTATTTTAAAAATGAAATATATTCCATTGCATGTTTTTTATAATATATTATGCATAACACTTGCAAACATATTGGTATTATAATTAATACAGATACTAGAGTAAAATAGTGTAAATTAGTTGATTTTTAAACAAACATTAGGATATAATAGAAAAATACAATTGTGTACATTATTGAAATTTGCATGTTCATTTTCCAATGTTTAATAATGCTGCAGCACCTTCATATAAATAGATTAAAATAAATCCACAATTGCAAAAGTTAATTTGAATATGAGAGGGAAGTGAGACTGCTCTGGAGCTGTTATAACTCAGCAAAAATTTTATTATAGTGTTACAGTTAATGGAGCCAGATATGAGTGGATATTTCTTTTCTTCCATGTGTATAAAAAGGGAGACAAGTGGAGAGTTAACAATAAGATGACAAAAGTAGATATACCTATTAGCTTTCTTATAGAATGTTTGCAATGGTAATAATGCTATTACATCTTTTATTTGTTTATTTTTACAGTAAAACATGCACTGTAGAATACTTTGCAAAAGCAGAGATTTCCTTAGCTCACAGTTTTGGAGGATTAAGCTTGTATCAACAGTCACGACTCAACTGTGCTATAAGTTATGGCAACTGCCATTGAAATAGGAGAAAGGAGTGGAAGCAAAGGGGACTGGGCAGTATCCAGATTAAACACTCATAACAATATGTTATTGAGAACTGAGTCATCTTCTTACAAGCACTACTGTAATCTTTTTGACAGTGTGACTTCTAGTGACCTAAGGCTAAGGTCTTTGGTTATGTGCTCTCTCTTAAGAGTCTCACAAACTTTCAACATTGCCACCCTGGACAGAACTACCAAAACATGAAAGTTTAGGGGAAAATCATATCCAACTCTAGTAGGAACGGGGAGAAAGGGAAGGAGATAGAAGGAAGGAGAGAGAAAGAGACAGAGGAAGGGGGATTTATTTTATTGCATTTGTTTTCTGCATCATTACTAATGCTTTTTTGGTTAGATTTTTAAACTTCTATTTTCTCACTTCCTCCATCAGAATGGCCATGGCTTTCCAGTGAAAACAAACCTTTTATTTCTCCCAAACTTAATCAAAGTACCAGAAAAGATATTTAAAGATTCCAATTATACTTGATTAAAATGAACTGAAGAGTAAACATCATTTGACAAAAGTGCTCTAAATATCTTAACATGTCAGAAACTCCTATCATCAGCCATGTCAGCATCTTCACCCATCCATTTTTTTTCCTGTCTGTACCTTTCATTGTGACATACATATAGTTCATCAAATGTAGCACCAGGGGTGAAGAAAAAATGAAATCACCCAGAGCTTAAAAGATAACAGACAATATAGCAGAAAAGAGATAAGAATAAAAATCAGCTTCTCTATGAAGCCATAAAGCACAAAAAGAATAGAATGAAATGTTCAATATTTTAAGAAAGCCTCAAATTCAGTACTGTGTGAAATTATCTTCAAAAAAATGTGTGAGAAGTACATTCTAGGAGAAACAAAAATTTAAAGAATTTTGTTCCAGTAAAGAAATCTTGCAGGAACTATTGAAGATAATCATTGAACAAAAGTAAAATTGCATAGGTAAGAAAGTTTAAAGAAATGAAGAGAAACAGGGGAAGTGAAAAAGTGTGTGTGTATGTGTGTGTGTGTGTGTGTGTGTGTGTGTGTGAGAGAGAGAGAGAGAGAGAGAGAGAGAGAGAGAGAGAGAGAGAGAGAGAGAGAGAGAGACACAAAATAGACAGTGTTTGTCTCTGAGCCTGGAAGAGTGTGGAACTCATCAATTCTACTATCATGGTATGGTGGTTTGAATGAAAATGGCCTCCATAGTTTTATAGGGTGTGACAGTATTATGAGGTCTGATCTTGGAGTTAGTGTGGCTTTGTTGGTGGAGGTGTGTCACTGAAGGCTTTGAGGTATATGAGAATATACTAAGTCAGTTCCAGTTTTTAACTCTCTTCATGCTGCCTGAATATCCAGTTGTAGAATTCCCAGCTTTTCTACAGCACCATGTCTACCTGCATGCTGCCATATTTACTGCCATAATGATAATGTACTAATACTCTGACTGTAAATTAGTCCCAAATAAATGTGTTTTTTTTTAAATTAAGGATTGCCATGGTCACAGAGTCCCTACACAGCAGTACAAACCCTAAGATACCTAACTAACAAGCAAGCCTATTAACACCTCCTATCTATGCCCTTTGCTTTCAAATAACACTTTACCTACTAAGCTATCTCCCAAAAATCTCTTTTTGGAATGTTAATGGAATTTTCAGTGTGTTTAATATAATAAAGTATATTCAAATATGTGTACTAATTATACATTATATATGCTGTGGAAAAATCTTATTGTACACTGTAAAGATGTGTCACTCAAAATGGTTTAACACAATGCTGATTGGCCAGAAGCCAGGAAGGAAGTGTAGTTGAAGATACTAAACTGAGGAGGATGGGAAAGAGAAAAGCAGAGCCCAGAGTCATCAGCCAGAAGCAGAGGGAGCAGGAAATTAACCTGTCATGCTAATAAAAGTACCACTACATGCCTGAGCATAGATAAAGAATATTGGGTAACTTAAAATATAAGAGCTAGTTCGTAATAAGCCTGGACTATTGGCTGACTTAATAAATTATTTGGGAAGTGGCCACTGGGTATTTGGGAACAGGTGGGAGGGAGGGGAATATCCAAGGGACATGAAGGAAAAATCTGAAGCTTAGAATGATGAGATTTTTACACTTATAGTGAAATACTTTGTTATGTAAAAGCAAATTTTAATGAACTAGGAATACATGTTGTAAAATCTAAGACAAATACTAAAAATATTTTAAAAGTATAACTGATAACCAAAGAAAAGAATGAAAATTGAATAACTCAAAATTTCCATTTCAAACTTTAAAAAACAGCAAATAAGAACAGACATTAAAAAAGGTTCAGTGAATAGGCAACAAACATGACACATTAAAAACATATCAGCATTTATTATCAGTAAAAAATATAGATTCCAATTAAAAAATAAGTTTCCAAAGTAGATAAATATAAGACTCAAATTTTTATTTTCTACAACATTCAGTTAAAAATAAAAATATATACACATCAGAATGAAGCAGATGGTGAAATATACACCATGACAAGTTCATTCAAGGCAGTGGACAGTGTAAGGATGTATATTAATTTCACAGAGGATGGACTTCAAAGGAAGGAAAATAATCAGGGATAATGGATGTGATTATATAATGATAAACATCACAGTTCACTAAGAATACATAAACAACCTGGAATGAAAATATTAAGAAAACTTGAAATCTTTTTTCTGTCACTAGAAGTCAGACAACAGAGAAAGATAATTTCATGACATAATAGTGTGCTTCATTATTTTCCAGGCTACTGGGAATGCACTATAGCAACTGGAATAACATGATATATATATATACAACTACCAATTCTAAACCAAATACCGTGGCAGCTAGTTTTTGTGTACTTTCACCAGAACCTGATGTCAGAAATTGAAGCAAAACCAAACAAAATAAAAACAAAAGCAAACAAATGAAAATCCATGAAGCTCACTCAATACCCAACACTTTACTAGGTTTCTGTCATCCTGGCAGATGACAGGATAACAAGGGACAGATGGTATTCTAATTTGAGAGATGGCAGCATGAAACACAAAAGATGAAGTAGGATGGATGATAAGCATGGAGAGAACAAAAGGTCACATAGGGAATAATGAGAAACTACCCACAGTTTCTGATCCTGCTCTTCTGTATAACTGGGAGGTTAAAGCTAAGAATAAGTAAAGATTCAGCTAGGCAGTGTGGTGACAGATGTGAAGTCCTAGCTGTAGAAGAAGTTAACAGTTCAGTAGGAGCACTTGGTATAACAGTCATTCCTTTTGGGTGGCAAGTTAAAACTAAAGAAGATCTTCTCTCTCTCTCTCTCTCTCTCTCTCTCTCTCTCTCTATATATATATATATATATATATATATATATATATATATATGATAGATAGATAGATAGATATAGATATAGATAGATATAGATATAGAGATATATATCCCAGTACATCCCATAACATAAGCAGGGAAGACTGTAAGTCAAAGTTTACATGGTTGGGTTGGTGTCCTAATCCTGCCACTGGAAGACTTGCCTGGTCAGAGGAGATGACCAGTTCAGGCTTTGTATCTACTGTTGCTAGAAGTCTTAGTTGAGCTCATCTCTGTAGATTCTTGAGAGTTTCTTCAGCACCATGTTTATGCCTGATTCCTAAATGACACCTCCATTCATCTCTTTCAGTACTCTACCCCTCAATCCACCCACAAACTCATCCAACATGTTTCCATTCCTAGCTGCCCCTAATCCACCCACAAAAATCTCTTCTATTTCCCCTTCCCAGGGAGATCAAAGAGTATGTGAGCCTATCCTCATTGCTTCTGTCGATTGTAGCATTGTTTACGCAACAGCTAATATCTACTTATAAGTAAGTATGTACCAGTGCTGCAGTATAAAGAATGATTGGACTTTTCTAGAGTAGAAAAAGCATTTAGTTTTGTTTCAAAACAGAAAAATGAGGTGGATAATGGCATAATAAAAAAGGGGATGGTCATAAACATCAGTTTATGAAAGGCCTTAGAAATCATGGTAAATTCACAATATGTGAGTTTTTACATATGATAATAAAATTAATCCCATGATTATTTTTTATTGAATATGTGTCCTTGGGACATTCAATAAAAATCTTTAAGAAAAAGAGTAACATAAAAATCTTCTTTGTATTTTGTTTGTACTATTATGATGTTATAGTATTTACATTCACTAGTACAGTGCCCCAAGTCTTTTTTAAGTCCAGAGTCTAACATTTATTATTCTTGGGATTATGTGTAATTTTGTTTTATCTGGAGAATAATCTTCCTGAACAAAATCCTTTATAAAAATTTCTTAATTTTTTACATGAAAAGACAGGAATCCATTCCCCTTCTAACAATTTCACTATATTCCATAGGTCAAAAGAATGTTATGTTACTCTCATGTGCAAATGAAAGAAAAATGACCAATATTTAATAATTTATATCGCAATATACTGAAGAAGATAGCTGGTGTAGACACCATATGATTCTATCCACAGAATATGTAGGAATCCTTCTATTAATAATGGATGATTTTAATCAAGGTTGCAATAAAGTAACATTATCGATTTTATAATATCTTGCCAGATTTAGGTTGGAAGAAGTGACAGACACTAGGAAACATCTTTGTCCTCTTGTAATAAGATGGAGATAAGCAATAAGCAAGGGGTGTAGAAGGATGAAAAGGGATGCTTGAGAATATATGTTTTTGGTCAAGTTTCTGAAGAGAAAGGAAATGTATGTAGCCAAGGAAATAAATGCACCTATAAGTGTGAAAATTATCGCAACACTCCACCCAGATGTACTCAAAATACTAACTTTTGATGAAAATCTGACCTCATATATTAAAAAGTAATTTTTCAAAAGTCAGTTAATATCTTTCTTCTAGTGATTGGTTTAATGTCTTACCTGTAGCATATATCCAAACTATGCCTTATACATTTAAAATTCTTGTGTACACAAGGTAAAAAATGTAAGGTATCACTAAAAGTAGAGTTATATGGCTGTGAAGACAGCTAGTATTGGAAAACTTTGCAGCCATTAGTCTTCAGGAGTATTTCCCAGTATGGGCACGATAAAACAACATATCATATATATACATATATGTTTGTATGTATGTTTGTATAACCTACAGCATAAAAAATGGAAAAATATCTTTGACATTTCCTCTACAAATTGGCTTTATGAAAGCTCATGAATTTTGGAAAACATTGTAGAAACTTTATGTTCAATTTTTTTATGAATGGCAGTTAAGCAAAATTTACCTTACCCTTGTGTCAAATAAATCAGTGTAGATTACTTCCACTCTCCAAATCAACAGCTAATTTATAAAACCTGAGTATTTAGTCTAAAATTCACATTCTCATAAATATCTGGGGAATATTTTAAGTCAATATTCATCCCCAAATGATTTTAGAGATGAAACTTGCAAAGCATGTGTTTATAAAAATGATAGTTTATATATGCACTATTTCACATAGTTCTCATTTATCTAATTAAGTATCATTACTTCATTTATACCTGATTTCCTGTAGACTATGCAAAGTTTGTACCTGTGAGGAACTGTGGTATCTAATATATCTATACTCCATCAAAATTCATTTTAAATATTAATAAGTCAAATGAGCTAAATAGTTCAGTCCAATTGTGACAACAAATCTGCATTACAGTAAATGATACAAATTTTAAGTCTCACTAAAAAGGATTAACTTTTTGAACTGTATCATCACCTTGGTGAAAGTAACTGTAAAATATATGTCAAATTTATGACTTATGACAAGAAAATAGATTTGAATTATATATTCCTATAGGTTTGACAACAAATACTAATTGTCTGACTAAGATATGAAAACAATATTAAGGGAGTTAATGAACTTATATATTGGAATTAGTTTATAAAACTGTCTTCACTTTTTTATTTTATTGGAAACGTATTTTTCTATGCAGTTTCCTCTACCTTGTTCTTCCAAGGTCCTAGCTCTTTCTCACCTCCCCTTCCATCAAGATCCATACCTTTTTCTAGTCTCTCATTAGAAAACAATTATCTAAGAAGAGAAATAAAAAATAAGATAAATCAAACTAGATTATGATAAAAAATAAAATAAGTTAAAGAACCCAAGAAAAAGTACAAGAAAGACATATAGATGCAAAGAAACATGCTTGCTTACTCACAATCCCACCAAAACCCCAAACTAGAAGCTATAGTGTTGTGGAGCAATCCTTTTTACAGATTATAAACATGTATTACTTACTCTCAATGGTTAATAAAAAAAATGACAGTCTAGTAGCAGGGTAGGAAGTCAGGCAGGAAAGTCAAACTGAGAGTGAAGGAAAGAAGAAAGACAGAGTCAAGAGAGTAGAATCACCAACAGATACAGAGAGAGAAAGATGGGCATGTTGCACTAAGAACAGTTACCAAGCCACATGGAAAAAACATAAATAGAAATATGGGTCAATTTAAGTGTAAGAGTTAACTAGTAACAAGCCTGAGCTATTGACTGAGAATTTATAATTTATATTCAGCCTCTGAGTGATAATTTGGGATCAGGCAGTTAGGACAGAAAATGTCCAATTACAATATAGAATAGTCACAAAGAGCATGCAAAGTAAAATAGAAAAGGAAAAAAGAAACACTTGATTTAACATTGTGACAAAAATATTCAGAGATGTCATTGAGGTCACTTTGGGTTGGCATCTACCGCCTGGCATTGGGCCTACCCTTAAGAGTTATATGTTTCCCCAGTGAGACTTCTTGCATAAAACTAGATTGACATTTGCAAGTGTCTAGCAATGATCAATAGTCTCTGAGTAAGAGATGGGAGCTTGTGTCCACTTTTTTTTTCATCTCTATGACCTCATCTGGTACAAACCCATGCAGACACTTCACAAGCTGCCACAGTCTCTGTGAGATAGTATGTGTATCAGCCTTGTAATGTATTGAAGGCCTTGATTCCTTGGTGTCCTCCATACCCTCTTGTTTGACAGAATCTCTGAGCTCTGAAGGGAATGTTTTGATGAATACTTCCCTTTTGTGGCTGAATATTCCAAGTCTCTAACTCTATCCATATTGTGGGGCTATGTTTCTCTGTATTTTTTCCCATTTATTGCAGGAGGAAGCTTTTCTGATTACGCCCGTGCAAGGCACTGATCTGTGAGTATAACGGAATGTTTAAGGAGTTGTTTTATTTATTTCTTCAGCAAAAGAGTACTATTTGATTTTGCTCTGGGTGCCTAGTTTATTTAGTCTTGGGTTAGTAGACATGTGAGCAGCATTGGATTTGGGTTACATCTCATGAATTGAGCTTTAAATCAATTCCCTTTGGAATATCAGTTGGTTATTCTCACCAGTTTTATGCCATTATTATGCCAGCATGTCTCACAGGCAAGTGACTCCTGAAGACTGAAGGATATATAGCTGGGTTGTTGCTTCCTTTTCTCCTTTGGTAGTGTGCAGAATACCTTCCAGTACCACTAATTCTAGTCAATAGAATGAAGACTTATGTAGGCACCAGCTCAAACTCTTCACTGAGATGCATAGATTACCATCAGTTTGGAGAGAGTCATGAATGTCCTTGGTAATAGCCTGTAGGGTTATTTGGGGGTTCTCATTGAACCTCTTTGGCCAAGCACTCAAAAAACTATCTTATAAGAGCTATTTTTGTCTCAAATTGTTTTAAATATAATATATAAATGCTGTATTTTCCAAAAATATGACTTGAAAGTGGGTTGGGGATTCAAAGTCTTCCTCTGGTTTTTATAGATGTGCCACGTTGTGTGTGCATGTGTATTGGGATATATCACCTTCACACATATCGCACACTCATACAGATACACAAATAATACCAACAAATAAAAATGTAAACAATGACAAAACAAAACAAAATCACAATAGAAGAAGTAGTAAGGAATTATAAATAATTTAATACAGTAATTACATATTATTGTATATATGATACAGAATACCAATGTAAAAATACCCATCATATGAAATTTTATTCAATATATGAAATCCATATATTACTAATATAAATTTACATTGTGTTATATAATTTTAGTTTATATAACAATATGCATTTACAGCTTATAAATCATAAAATTTATTCAATGAAAAAACTATATTTGTATCTGGAAAAAATGACTACAATATAATGTAATTTCATAATATGCCCCATAGAGTATAGGTAATTTACATATAATGCAAATGGTATGCATTTTAATTCCTATGTTTTATTATAGGGAATTATTATAGTAGATGCTTTTGTTTAGAAATCATGAGTGAAAAGAAAAAATACAAGTAATATAAATATTTATATATTTATAATAATGTTGGTCTTTAGGGAAAGTTAGAATTTTAAAGTTGATTATTTGGGAAATGATATTACTTGAATAGTATGAGCTAAATAATTAGGTAAGATATTGCAAGGTTGGTATTGGGAAAATACTGCAAAGAAAAGTAAACTATAATTAACATTATAGACATTTAAATGTTATTATTTTATGTACTTAATATTTCTTTATTTCTTATCAGGATTAATCTCACTGAATCTTGAGTCATTAAATCTGGAAAACAATGATTTGTGAGCTACCTTCATCATGATGTATTTTTTTCAAAAACTCAGATAGTTTCCATATTAAATTCTTCTAAGTGTGTACAAATAAAATATGATATCTATGTGAAAATATTCTATTTTATATGATTTGTACTCCTAAAATATATAAAGTATTTTACAATAGTTTAATGACACTAAAATGCTAATTAATGATACTTGACAGAAATCAAGGGCCTTCAGAGATGCACTTAAAACGGTAGGAAAATTATTTCTTTGAGCATTACAAATCTGTTCTTTTAAGATGAAACCCTATTTTTAGTAAATTAATTTTTAACATAATCTTGGAATTCAAGTGGTAATTAATAAAATTTTAAAAATAGACAATATATTTCACTAACAATGAATAGTGTAGAAAAAAAGGGTATGAAACCATTTTCACTTTAACACATCAAGAGTTTTCGTAATTTAAATTTCTAATTTTAGTTTTATGTGGATAAAGTAAAATGTGATTTAAAGAATTGTTTATAGTGAATGTTAGCAATTTATCAATGACTGACATCCTTCACAAAACAAAGTCTATTTTCTATGGTTTTTCATTCTGTTTTTTGGGAGCTAAGTTTGTAACAATAACTCTAGAGGTCTAGTTGACTTCTGATAAAGATGCTGTTCAGTTTTCTATAAAAAATAAAGATAAATGTGAGGGAAGTCATCCTGAATCATAGATATTTGTAATCAGCAATGACAGATAATGGAGCATATAGAGACCATTGCAATTACCGAGAAGCACAATGCACTGCAAGAAGAACAAGTACCTAGGAATATGAAGAAATGGGTAAAGATATTTATTTAAAAAAACTTATTCAGTTTTAATATCTCTAATATTTCCTTCTTCACTTTCAAAACATGGCAAATGTTAGCTAAATTTAGATACGATTATTTGAGACACCAGTCTTCTGTCAATGAACTGATTGAAACATCTTAAATATAAAAACTAAGTTAATTTTATACATAATTTTCAGGGACTATTAATTACAAAATGAAAAGGAGAATCTACTATTAAAAACCTAGGGTAACTTCTTAAATGCATTTCAAATCTTTCTTATTTTTGTCCTCTGCATTAGTTCCCTCTTTTTTTTTTTTAAGCCTCAATGAACTTGATTGGCTAATACTCTATGGCATCAGTTATAAAACACTGCCTTCTCCAAACACTCTACTCATCTCTTCTTTAACAAGTCCCTATAACTATGAATGTTAACAGTCAAAGATAAAAAAAATCAGCAAACTGTTTTAAAATATGAAAATACAATTCAGTGTAGCAGCCATCTTATTAGAAAATTTTTGAACTTTATGACTGAGTTTGGGTTATTTTGACATAATCCAAACAAATGCTCTCAACATATCATTATAAAAATTGCTATATAAAATTTTTGACATTTTTTCTTCCCATTATAGCAAAGTATATCTGATAAATGACTTTTTAAGTCTATTATTTTGTGCCATTAATTGCTAGGTTTTTTTCTCAGATGTAATATTATATACAACCAGCCAGGCAGTGGTGGTGCATACCTTTAATCCCAGAACTCAGGAGGCAGAGGTAGGAAGATCTCTGTGAGTTCAAGGCCAACCTGATCTAGAAGAGCTAGTTACAGGACAGGCTCCAAAGCTACAGAGAAATCCTGTCTCAAGAAACCAATATATATATATATATATATTTTTTATATATATATATATATATATATATTGTGTGTATGTGTGTGTGTGTTTGTGTGTGTACATACACACAATATATATATATATATATATATATATATATATATATATATACAAGCCAGGTTCAGTTTTTCTTTGTTCAGTACAGTGGTTTTCCTAATCTCCTCTCAGTTCTTGCAACATATTTTCTGATGTTCAGGAGTCTCAGAACAGCCTCCATCTTCTATTGAATTCATCAAGTTCATTATTAGCACAAGATTTGTTTTTTTTCTATGATTCTCAAATTTCTGTCATATATCAAAGTCATTTTTGGTGTTTATGTATTCAGACCATTTTCATGACACAGTTAGAATGATGCTGTGGGATAATCTTTTTGTACAATGTGAAGATGTGTTTCTGCCAATGCACCTTCTGATTCATTTAATAGAGAGCTGAATGACCAGTAACAAGTTTAGAAAGCATAGAATAAAAAAATAGGGTTCATTCTTAAAAGAACAGATTTGTAATGCCCTAAGAAATAATGTTCCTACCGTTTTGAGTGCATCTCTAAAGCCCTTGATTTCTGTCAAGTATCATTAATTAGCATTTTAGTGTCATTAAACTATTGTAAAATACTTTACATATTTTAGGAATATAAATCATATAAAATGTGTCCTTTAGAGAGCATTTATACAATTTAAATATATGCAAGTATTTATGAATGCTTTGGCAGCATAGTGTAACATTTTGCTTTAATTAATTAGGAAATAATAGTTTCTAGTAATTATTCCCTCTGTAACATGGTATGAATATTACCAAATACTTACAAAACAGAGCAATTTACTTTGAGCTCTTCTAGGAAAACAAACCTAGCAAACAACAAGACAGTAAATTGTTTCACAAAAATTTTCTCTCAATTTAGCTGGCATATTTATTTGCGCTTCATATAAGTTATTTTTACAAACTTTAGTCCTCGGATCAGTTACACAAAATATAAGTAAATAGCTATTGTGGTTACTTAACATACATTTTAAATTTTCAATGTACTTTGAGCAGTTCCTTTGGTTGATCTCTAATCAAGGAACATCTATCCATAAATTGCTTCATTTTAATTATTTCCAAGTATTTGTATAATAAGATGGTAAAACCAGATTAACACTACTTGTGAAGGTAGAAGCAGAAAATATGAAAAGAATCTTTAAAAATGTACTACTTAGTATGATATATGAAAAAATATTCAAGTGCATTTTAGCTTAGGTTATATTAACTCCAAAAAAATTTATCAACAAGTAATACACACTGACAATGACCCACACAACAATAAAAATTTAAATATTTTCATTCAAGTTTGACTAGATAAGAAATAAGATCCTTAATAGTATCTATTCCTCTTTTTTTACATGGATTGGGAAGTTTCTCATAGAATTTCACATTAAAGGATAAGAAGACAGTTCCCTGCTTTCGTTCTTTCTGATGAAAAATATTCTCAAAATATCTAGCCCCTATATATGTGTGTTTATGTATATATGTATATATATATGCACATAAACACCATTTATATGCATAAACACCTTAAAAGACCACGTGCAATATTAAAAACATGTTGGAATTTTTTATTTATTATTTTTTGGTTTTTCGAGACAGGGTTTTGTTTTTTTTTTTTTTTTTTTAAAGAGCCTGACCTGGAACTTGTTTCTGTAGACCAGGCTGGCTTCAAACTTAAAGAGCTCCACCTGCCTCTGCCTCCCAAGTGCTGGGATTAAAGGTGTGAGCCACCACCACCTGGCACATGTTGGACATTTTAATGAACAATGAGGAAGATTTGATTCTTACTAAATAAATAAGTGATTATATATACAAATTATTTTTTAGAAGTTACACTTCTTAGAAAGCCTCAAGCTCACCGTATTTTGCAATAATCTTTCTCTTGTTTGTACATATAGCATAATATTTATATTATCTCTTAAATATTAAAGTCTTCTTTGTTTTTTTTATTTATTTTTTTTATTCATTTTTAAGATTTCTGTCTCTTCCCCACCTCCGCCTCCCATTCCTCCCATAAAGTCTTCTTTGGATTTTTTTTTTTTTTTTGGTTTTTCGATACAGGGTGTCTCTGTGGATTGTTTAAAGAATGAGATTTTTTTTTTAAAGCAAAGTGTCTTTATTCTTACAAACTCGGACTCTCTTGTGTGGCATGATTGGAGAGCCCTGAGTTCAGTTGGGGTTGGATTTTTGTAATAACAAAGTAGGGGTGAGAGATTACTAAGGTTCAGGACCACTAATTGGCTGACATTGTCTAGGGGTGCCCTGGTGATAAGTGGTGGGTGTGTGCTGACAGGTGATCTTGTCTACAATCGTTGTAATGTTAGGAATTTCCATTGGATGGTATATTCCTCAGCGGTGCCTAGGTAGTCGCAATGTTTAGTCTTTCTTGGGACCAGGTATTGTCTTCGAGGAAAGTACTGAGATTCTGACCTCTATTGAGCTTGTCATTTCTCGCTTCCATAAGTACCAATGACAGCACCTACTTAGGTCTTTCTTGCCCAGTGTTTTAAAAAGATACTAGTGGCATCTAAGAGCAATTAGCTAACAGATTTTTTTTCTAGGGCAGTGGTGAGCATACTAGGCCCTGTAGCTCTGATCTTTGAGTGCAATTAAAGAGTAATTATAATCCAGAATGTCCTCTTTGTTTCTGTGATACTGAAAGAACTAAAATGTGTTCTTATTGTAAACCATTTTAGTAATAAATTCATTAATTGAAAACTCTGGGTCTATTTTTTTTGCTATGCTATGTCAAGGGGCACTATAGGTAGCCATTTTTGTCTCTCATGCCAGGGAGTGTCCTCCCTTGTCTTAGCATTTCAACCTATTTTGGACAGGAAGCATGTGACAACATGTTCTTTTCTGTAACTTCTTAGAGTTGCATTGGGGCATTGCTATCAGGGCCCCAAAAGGCTGAAAGGCTAGTCAAAGAATGACTATTTTATACCTGTACCTAAGTATTTTTTAGTAGTTTAATTTAATTTGCTAGTTGAATACATCAACAGTAAGTTTAGATTATATCCACCAACACCTCACAGCCTCTCTAATTCCTCTAGGGTACTATTCATTTATCTCTTGACTTCAAGTTTTTTCTTCCTCTTCCTCTTCTTTTCATTCTCCTCTCTCCTCTTCCCCTTTCCATTTTCCTTCTCCTCGTTCTTCCTCTTTTCAGTCATAGCCAAAATCTTTTTAACTTACAGTGTCACACTGGTGTCATCTATATACTCATCAATGCAGGGTTCCAGTAAGTGGAGGTTGCTTACCTTCCTTGAGCCACATTCAAGAAAGAGCCCGAGTCTTCCTCACATGCAGCCATGTGAAGAACAGCATGTGGTTCTGCAGCTAGAAATGGTACCTCAGGAGCCTGTTCCCTCTCCATACAGGAGGTTTACCCGCTTAATATTGCTAATGTCCTGTACTGACCACAGCTGTGTGAGTTCATAATGCAATAGCTTCGCCATGTCCAGAAGAAATTATTTCACAATATTCAAAGACCTCTATTTTACTACTGAGACCATGTTTATTTTAGAGATTTATTTTAGCATTTATATAACCATTTACTTGGGGAAGATTTAGACTATAGAAAATTAAATATTTATCAAAAGTATTATAACACTGAAGAGAGTTCAGGGTTCTCTTTCTAAATTAGTTCTTTGAAAATTGCATGTAACTTGAGCATAGTCACCCCTTCAACCTCTTTTTACACCACCCTCTCAAATTACCCATTCTTTCACAAAAATAACTGCAATTCGTCTCTTTATCCTCTACCACCACCACCACCACCACCTCTTCATTCTCTTCCACCTCTTCTCTTCCACCTCCACTACCTTCTATTTCTACCTCTCATCCTCCTTCTCTTCTTCCCCTCCTCTTCTGCTTTTTCCTCCTCCTCTTATTCCTTCTTCTTCTTTGCCTTCTGCTTCTTTCTAGAAGATTAAGTGTAATATATTTTGCCTAGATGGCCTTTGCATAGGTGTCTTTCCTGCTGTGTAGTAAACCTAATTGATGGGGAGTGTCACATCATGAACAACAAAATTCAACCCTTTTAAAATAATTAACGAACACCTTCTTCATAATTCATTCTACTAGCTTATAATCTCATCTTTCCTAGATTTTGTTTTTTATTTCTGTATTATCGGAGCCCACAGAAGTGGATCCATTCCACATTGACTAAAGGTCAAATACTTCAGGCCTAGTATTGATCCCTCAAGGTTAGTGACAGGTGATTTGGCTACTAACAGGATATCTTGACCTAGGGTGTGAATACTTTGTGTTTTTGATATTAATAGAGTAATCATTTTGTTTACTCTTTGTTTGTCAAGATAAAAAAGTCTTCTGCTTTCTACCCCTCTTGTGTATTGGGGTATTTAAAGATCATAAGAAATAAACACAGGTAGATTCAATATTCACTGGGTTGCCCACCTGACTTTATGCTATGCTTTGTATTTCTTTTGTATCTCTGTTTATTCTGCCAAACATTGCTAACCCGCAGGCCCCTACTCTGGAACATACAAACTCATAGAGACTGGACCCTGCTAATGTATGGGTCAAACATAAAGAACTTGATATATGGGGCTATTCATACCTCAGCCTCAGCAGTTTATATGTTTGTGAGTCATTACTACTTAAGGTAATAGCATAATTTATTATCTTTGTCCAATGATTATAAGTTAACAATTTTCTCAATATTTAAATGTTATTTATTTTTCTATTTAAAAGAGAGCGCTCATATACAGTTAATGACATACAAAAGCTATATGACAAATAATACCCTTGTCTGTGCTATTTTATTTTATATTCTAAGTAAAATGACAATGTCATCTATAGTTAATATGTTTGGAAGCTTCCATTTTAATAACAATGAAAATACACAATATCTGATTTATGCACTAATATCAGCAGTGCTCTGCTGGTGTTTGGGATCCCTCTTCACGTCTGGCTAACAGCCATAGAAATTACTGAGAACTGCTGGGATGGCCACACAGGCCATCATCTGTTTTCCCAGTGTTAAGACTGTATTAGGTCGTTATATCCCTTGATTGATATAATTTAAGTATATCATGATGTTTGTAAGTTTTGTAGGACCTTACACACAATATTTTCATCACTACTAACTCATATTTATTATAAAGTTGTGATATATATATATATATATATATATATATATTAGATTGCACAGAGTTACAGTATTATACAGGTTCATAATTTATTGGTTGAACATTGGATAACATTTTCATAGTTTTTCTTTTTGTTTTATTATAATACATTGTTTATGTAATGTAAATGATTTCCTCATGACTTTTCTACAAATACATTTAATGCACGTTGATCACTAGCTTCTTACACTATTCTCTTATTCCTTCCTAAGTTCTCTGTCCACATCTTTAGTAATTCCCTTAGGCTGCACATGTGCTGATAATTTAAATTTTAAAACTCATCATTTAAAGGACTGTTTTTAATTATTTTGTTTTTTATGATTAAATATTTGTGTTGTGCCCAAATATGTCTTTCTTCCAAAATATTAACCTATAGGTTTTTTTTCAGAAATACTGTTTCTTTGTGCTACTGGTGTTGAATGATGGATCAATGGAATGCTACGTGAATCTTTAAGTGTGTTTACGCATATTTTCTCCATTGATACTTTCAAATTTAAATTTGGAATTTAAAAAATAGTAGTACCTTAGGAATACTTCTTAGAATATTTCCTCTTCAATGGATAATGATATATAAAATGGTTCTCGGAATCCTATCTTGTAGAAATTTATGCTATATAGCCAATCAGTTAATTTCAGTTGATTTTTTTATTAATCATATCATATCAACATAGTTATTATAAATCTGACTAAAATACTATAAGCAAGCTATACATATGATGATATTAGTGTTTAATCTGTTTAAGTCTCCCTATTTTTTCCTCTTAAGGAATAACAAGTTTAAACAGCAAAATAATATTCTTTTTTTTTTTTTTATTTTTTCCATTAACAGCTTCAACTGGGTGTGGGGCAACAGAACCAATCCCAGTATAATCATGGGTGTGGGGTTCCCATAGTCTCCCCAGGGCGAAGGTTCCTGCAATGATCTCTGGGAAACAGCTCCCAACAGATCCCCTCCCCTTCTCATACAAAGGCAGGCGCTATCAGTGGAGGCACCAGTCGAGTCTTTTCATTAATGACAGACGCAGGGGCGGGAGTTAGTGTGGATTCTCGCCTGAATAGCACACCATACAGAGGTTGTAGAAACCGGCTCAACATGGCATGGTTCAGGTATGAGGGTGCTCTCCACATGGCCTAAGACAGGGTGCCCTGTGATCTGCTTACTTTAATCCTGCTAGATGCCTTTACTTGGGGCTCCAGGCGGGCGACTTATGGCAGGATAATCCCCAACCTAAGGCAGGGCCCTGGGAACCCTAGGAAGGGTAAGGGGAAAAAAAGGCCTGGTCCCCACTCGACCTAGTAGTCATAGGGCCCTCTGTCCCCAGGGGGGGATTCTTCCCACTGGGGGTCTGCCTTGTCTCAGTCCTTCCTTTGCTCTGACACCAAAATAATATTCTTTATTATTCTCTACTAAAAAGAAAAAAAGAAAAAATGGTGCCAATTCTTTATTTCTTCTTGTACTTTGACACTTTTAGTAAACACCAGGTGTCACTTAGTATTTAACAGTATCCAGAACCAAAAAAAAAATATAACATTTTATGTTGTGATTAAAGGTTCTTTACATGCATTTCCTGTAATACCAATTCCTCAAAGCTACACCTATAACTTCAACCAAATGCTAATTCTTTGAACTGTAATTAACATTGTGACACTTATGAAGTAATTTTTAGAATGATTATAGTTGCTATACTTTTATTCCCTAGAAGTGCTAAGGATTGTAATCATCACCTGTTCACTGTGAGTCTTAATGTACCCCAGGCTATTAACAATGGATGGCCTCATTTAACCAGAGCTTCCTTCCTAATGAATTAACAGTAACTGAATTTTTATGTCAAAAATGAGCCAATAGATGCTTTACCCTCTTTCATGACATGGATTTATTTTCATGTGTAAAATATGATTTTGTGTTATGCTTTATAACTGTTTGGATTTGCATAAATATTCTTTTCAAATTATTCAGAAAATATGATTGTTCTCAATTTTACTTAAAAATTAATCTGAGAGGAGGAGATAAGGTGATGAGATTTGACAAGGACTGTCTCCCACATCAATTACCAAATGAGAAAATTCACTAAGGATTTGTCTACAGCCAAATCATGTAGAGGCATTTTTTAAATTCAGGTTCCCTCTATTCAGATGACCCCATGACCCAAGCTAGGGTCAAGTCGACCTAAAACTATTCAGCATATAAATACATATAAAAGCTTGTTTTATATATATATATTTGAAGTCACCTAAAAAGAAAAATTTAGTCAAAGTTAGTCATATTTTATTTATTAGGTATGATTTATTTGCTCTTTCTCTTTAAAGGCTTTATATTTACTTCCAAATGGAGAATAACATAAAATAAATTTTTTTAAGTGTATCATACTTATACTGCTACTTTTGATGTCCTTATTTAATACACCAGGATGACTGAGAGGAGAATGTAAACCACATATTCATCTAATGGACACAAATGTGCTCCTCCATCATAGCCCTTCCTTACTCAACTAACCATGCAATTCCCTAGATGTTCATAGTGAAACATTATTCTCCAGATAACTCACATCTATTAACTCATATTATTACTTCCTAAAATACTTCAATGCTAGTTACTGAGATTGTTCTTAGTAATCCGTTGGTCAGTAATTCAGCAATGCAATTTTTTTTTCCAATGGGGGCAGTGTGAACCCATGGTCTCATGCTTGCTCCTTAAAAAAACTTTTCACTTTTTCTTACGTTGAAACAGTCAGGTGGGGAAAACTAAACTATATACTGGGAGAAAGAAGGCAGAGTGGCAACATCCAATACTGTCATTGCCAAGAACAGATGAGCCAGAACCTTGCTGGTAGGCCATGAATCTCATGGTAAAATATAAAATAATTGAAATGGGTTAAATTAATATGTAAGAGCTAGCCAATAAGAATATAGAGCTTATAGGCCAAGTAGTGATTTAATTAATACAGTTTCTGTGTGATTATGGGTCTGAGTGGCTGGGAACAAACAAGTGGCCTCCTACAACAATTTGTTTAAAACAATTATATACATGCATATATATATATATACACACACACACACACACACACACACACACATATATATATATACACATATATATGTATATACATGTGTGTATGAGAAATAATATAAATAAGTTTAGGAAATCTCATGACCTCAAGAAAAATCATGACCTTGGATTAGTAATAGGTGGTTCCTTGCAAATTTTCTACAAAGCCCTAGTTTATACAATTGGTAGTTGTCCTTATTTTTTATTTTACAGACTTTATCATTAAAAGCTTGCAAATGCATAAAAACTCCACTCCAAAATTAATCAGGTCTAAAAACAGTATTACTCACTAAAGTACTATAAAATTAGAGAAGGCATTTGGAATGGTGACTGTACTTTTTTTTTCACACAAGTAGAAAGAAATTTTATCTTCCCCTTAGTTTTCATGCCACACAGATGTCTTAATGTTAACAAAAATAAACAAAAATCCTGGGAAATATATTATCAGAAGGAATGATAGTAAGCATCAAACATAGAGTTCTGGTGAAGCTTAGTCTAATTCTTCCCTGCGTGAAGTGTCGTCATCTCCTTTCAGGGGTGGCATTTTTTCAGTTACAGCAGCACTGGTATCATCCACAGTAGGATCATCTTCATCAATACCTAGACCAAGCTTGATCATTAGATCCTGTTAGCGTGTCTTTACAGTATGATTTATACACACAAACACACACTCATTCACACACACACATGTGTTTGAGTGTGTGTGTGTGTGTGTGTGTGTGTGTGTGTGAATGTATAAAGCAGTATCAGAGGTCAAATATGGGGGATAAGGATATCATTTTGCAGTCTCTTAGGAAGAATGTTTACTTCCAGCAATATCTTTTCTTTGATGACAATTCATGGTAACTTTGTCTTTTTAGATGTATCCTGTATTCACTTGAATTTTTATATAGGTTTCTGTTTTTTTTTAATAAGAACAGGAATTATCTAACCTGAAAATGACTTAAATCCAAGATAAGGTTTATTTCAAATATTTTAACTAAATTTAGATGTAGCTTAGTTGGGAGTGTACTTTTCTTGCATGCATGATCTTAATGTACTACACCACACAGTATAGCCAAAAGTTTTGCCTATAAGTCCAGCACTTAATAGGTAAAGGAAGAAAGGTCAGAAGTTCAAGGTCATTAATTACAAAGCAGGTTGGAAGTCAGTCTGAGATTCCTGAGTCATTGCTTCAAAGGATAAAAACTCTTTAGTTAAATATAACTACAAAACTTATTTCAAATAAGATCACAGTTTGAGCTTAAAGGTGGACATGGATGTGGGAGTCAAATTATTCCATCCACTGGAGCAATACAATTGGTCAAAAATTTGAATGCAAAAAGGTTTTAAAAAGTTAAAATTTAGAGGGAATGCAGATAGCATGCTCTAAAATGATTGTTTTTCTTTTACAGTATCTCCATTTAGCATGAAATTTTAAGACTGTTTGACAGTGATGGATAATTAAGTAGTAGAATAAGAAAATGTCAAAGATAGAAGCATTCCTGGTGGAGAGAAACAAGTCACTATCAATGCAAGGTCTTTATATTTCTTATGATCCACGAAAAATATTATAAATAAGAACAAGCAATCTCATCTTACTTTGGTAATGCTTGGATGTTTATTTGTCATGAAGAACTACTTGTTTATACAATTGCTAGTTTTCAAAGACCAAAAATCAAAACAAAAGAACATAGTCTTTATGATATGCTACATTTTCATATTTTAAATAGTAATTGGGAAAAAAACAATCTCTAAAACTTACAAGTATACCTATTTTGCTGAATTTTTCCTCTTTTTACAATAAACTTTATTTTCTTTATATTTATTTATAACTTCAAACCACGGAGATTGAACAGCAATACCTGTGATGAACAATTATTGTCTTAAAATACAACACGACAGGATGCAGGATGCAGTGTGGTACAGGGCATCTAACTGCTGTGGAATTATTATGGTGCCATGTGATTTATTATGAATCTCCACCATCATTCCACCATCCTGCTGTCTCCTTTATTGTTAGAGTGAATGCTTTTGATGACATCTTATAAATCTTTGCTTTGGCCAATATATTTACAGTGTCTTAACATAGAAGAGGTATGCCTACCTTTCACTACCTCTGAGATTTAGAGGCATAATTTCAATTTAATGTGAAAAGTTTTAGCTGGGTAAGTTCCATTAGCCTCTTTTTGTCAAGAAGAGAATATACCTATTCATTTTCGTGTTCAGTTTATATATTGAGCTCTATCAACACACGAAAGGTGTAATGTGGTGTTTGCAAAGATGGGGCTTTATTGTCGTTTCCTGAGCTTCTCACATGCACAAAAATATTGATCTATATTTCTTTTTATAAATAAATGCCACATTTATAAAAGTTTATGAAATAGAATGATTTTCCCATCTTAAAACATTGGTAGCCTGGTTTTGATGATTCTACCTTTTTTCTCATGCAGCTATTATCTTCTATTATTATCTTGAAGAAACCAAAATGATAACATAAAGGCAGCTGCTTATTTGAGAGAAGCTAAATCCAAAGTGAATTCTAAAGAATATAGTGTTTATAAATATAACATTAGTTAATGAATTAATGTGTAGAGCAACATGTACACACACATGCACATGCACACACACAGACACAGACACAGGAAAGGTAAAAGTACAAACAATGATTAGTCTTGAGTTATGTTTGCTTTGTAGCTTTTACTTATTATTTAGTTATTATTATTGTAATTATTGATATTAATTTATTTGTTTGGTTTAATTAATGAAGTTATACTGTACAAACTTAGCTTTAATGAAAAAAGCTATGTGAACATATAAAACACCCTGATATATATTTTTGTTTCCATCAGTCATCATAGATCTGAAGCTCACAGAAGTTTTTTTCAGATCTCATAACCCATAATTTCTTGGTTGTATATTGTCCTTCTTATTACTTAATATAAAAAATATTTCCATATTTCCAACATAAAATTAGTCTACTTAAAGAATAATTTCACACTTTAAAGAAAAAATTTAGCTTTGAAAATTTTGAAAGGTATTCATACATGGTATTAACAAAAAGCTAACATCTCATCTACAATTTCCCAATAAAAAGCAGCATATAAATATATTTTTAAAGCTACTTCAAAAAACTAATTGCAAGAGAGATAGAACATAATACAGCACTGGCTACTGGGTTTTTCAAATTAAATAGCAAATAAGCAGACAAAGAGAATTGAATAAAATTGTCTATTCTTAAATGAATAAGTTGTGTGTTGTTATTTCAAACTTTGGGATAAAATGTAGCTGTTTTAATAAGAATGATAAAATTGTCTGATGGACAACTTATATGCCAAAGATCGGTTTGGATAAACAAATGATGGTGCGAGAGAAAAACCATGAGCCAATTTATATTGCAATCTTCTATCTAATTATCAATCCATCATTCAAAAATAACTTAGCAATGACATAAAAGACATTTTTCTGCTCCAAAACTAGCTAAATTGTTCAATATCTTGAAGCCAGTGTGCAAAACTAAGGGTTTTCTAAAGATTGTCTGTTCCATTCAAAGTTCTATTCCACCCTGTCACATTCCAATCATATCTTGTTTTAGCTAACCCATCCCTTCTTATTCGTCTGTTTTAATTTTACCTATAGAAATTAAAATTCACATTATATATTTAAAATCCTAACTCACTATTATGACTTTTTCTCATCAAATATTTTAAAACTGTTTTTTGATATGTCTACTATAGTATTATGGTATGTTGTTTTACAAAAACAGCTATACAAAGTCATGCTAATATGTGTATTCTTGTTTCTAATGAAAAATATAACCATTCAGCTAATTTCCTTTGTCAACATATCATGTTGTGATTCCAGATATGCATTTAACTTTAATTTAATGTTCTGTAGTTTACTGATGATTATGTTGATAAAGAAATAAAAATTAAATAAAATATGTGATGAATAAGAAAGTAAAAGACTAAATTGATGTGTATATATGAATCCAAGTGGTTTTATATCTCTATGCAAACATTTTTGTGTATATGGTCATATACACATATATTTGCCTTTGCATAAATTAATTTCTGTCTAATGTATTACAGTTTTATGTTCTCTAAATTGCAAAAGTATAAAATAATGAGAATAATATCTAAACAATTTTTATAAAATGTTTATAAGACTATATTTTATTTTCATGTGTCAAAACTAATTTTAAATATTTATGAGAGATATGATAATCAAATTGTAAAAATATAACTGATTTTTATGTGTTTGGAATCTGTGCATAATTAAGTAAGCAATTCAATAATTGTGACTTTTTAATTGTTTTGTTTTAGTTTCTTAAAATGAATGTTTTCAGACTGACTACTACATTAGCCCACTAGGCAAACTAATTCCATTATGTAGGGCATACATTTCTAGGTGATAACCTAAAAATTATGTTATGCTTATTATTATATTAACCAGAATTATAATAATAATAATTTTAGCTAGTCTATTCCAGATTACTTTAGCAAAACTACTCAAGAATGCCATGATGAGTTACTGTCCACTTCTTCTGTTCAATATGAATTCTCTTCATATAAATTCCTTAAAAGCAAGAAAGAAATTTTGTGTACTTCAGGAAATTCTGATTTCAGTGTTGATCATTTATATATGTTATCAATAATAGGAAGCACATTGTACAGTTAATATTTTCTGTGATGCTCAATATTCATGACAAAGCAAAAATAGTTTCCTTTTATTTAATGGAAAAAGTCTAAACTTTTTTGTTACACCAGAAACTGCTTTGAATATTGCTTAATTCAATGGATAACTAAGGGTAAACATTATATTTCACTTGGATTATTTCAACTGTAGCTTTCTTGAGTTCGGGAATTTTATATAGTGCTATACAGCAATATAAAGAAAAAGGTGAAATTGAATGGAAATCTCCAAATGAAACTAGCTAGACAAAATGCATACCATAAAATAAATGACTGGAACTCTAGCAGTTAAAATGGTATTAATTCACAATGAATCTGTGCATAGTGAACCACAATGGTTTAAAAAGTTGCAAGTAGACCGATATTGCTTTGTTTCATTATAGTTTATAATTTCCCAGATATTTTGTCTTCAAATTAAAATGTACTTAAGGGAAGCATAATCACTCCTTATCATTGTTTGATAAGCACTTCATTTTTAAAACTAAGTGTGAGAAGCAGTTCATTTTTTAACTTAAGTATCATCTCCATGGAATCTACTTTTTTTCTTAGATATATAAAGCTTGAGTTCCAGAGCCCATAAAAATGTGTGCCCTCTGAATAAAATGATATTTTATTCCTTATGTAGACATTATCAAAAAGGTCAACCTCTGAAGTATAAATGCATTAAGTTACTGCCAATATTTTATCTTCTAGTTCACTTGAACTTTGTCTAAAGTAGAAAAAAATCATTGAAGTTAAAATATGTTTAATCACTGGTCATTCTTTTGTATTCTTCATCCACAAAAATACTAAATTAGTAAAATAAATAATATTTATTAAAATTGTATACCTTTAATATACTAGCTATTATGTGCAAGACATTGATGTCTGTTCTTTGTATATCTTCCTAAATATTAGTTGAAATTTTAACTAATATATTCCTTTGGTAGCACATAGTCATATTTAAATTATTATAAAAGAACAAAAACATATCATTTGAAAATTTATTATAAATTACAAAAATAAAGTATGAGTGCTCCATCTGCATTACCCCCATCCTCCCTTCCCCTAAAGCTTCTCTCATGTCTCCACTTGTCAAATTCATATCTTCTTGCTTAGTTATTATTGGTACATATATACACACATGTGTATACAGCCTACTGAGTCCATTTCCCATTGTTTATATTTTGATGTGTCCTTTTCTGAATGTTTGGGTTTGGATATCCCATGCAGAAGCTTGTACATGCACGAAACTGATTCTTCTCTCAGCAGCTATGGAGTAACTGTACCTCTTCATCATCGGGTGTAATTTTGTCAAACTTTACTCACCGTGTTCTTAGTAAATATAAGGGTGGTATAGTCTTAGTCTTCTCTTTCAATCATTTTCATATAGCTTAAAACAACCTTAAAATAGACCAGAGGTAGAAGGTTAAAAACTTGCTTTTAGAAGTAGATTTTTCCAAAATGGTTTTAATACACTTCAACTTTAACCAGTGTTTTCATGGCCAATATGAGGTGGACACTGTTACATAGCAGTACTTCTAAATTAATCTTTGTCCTCCAGGCCCTGGTATTCAATAAAATTTAACAGAAAAGTATTTTAAACAAATAAATGAACTAAACAGCTTTCAGTTTGGGAAAGAATAAAGGATTCTATGTTTGAACTCATTTTAGATCTTCATATATAATGAGCAGAAAGGGCACATAAACTAAACTATATAGACATCAAGCTTTAAAAAATCAAAATTAAATGGGTTTAAATATATCAAGAAAAAATTTGTATTTTTCCCCTTTTCTTTTATTCTTTCGCAAGCAAGAAGAGGAGTTATTATACTTCTTGCTTGAGAGTTCATGAGTAGAATGTGCCTACAACAACAAACTAGCAATTTTCCTTTTGTCTCTTTTTATGGTTATTTTTTAAATTAACACAGAGTGCTATATATCATTATACAATTTTGAACAAAATGTTTTAATGATTCTCATTCCTTCTCATGTCTGCTGATGATCCTGATTCCCACTTCTAACTCCCTGGTCTTTTTTTCTTTGATGCCCCATATGTATATATGCATGTGTATATACACATACTTTTACTACAGGCTATGATGCAATAATAGACAAGTTTTGACTTAATAGTTTAGGTTAGCTTGTTTAATATTATCTATTTCAGATCTAGCCACTTTCCTGATCATTTTACTTCTCATTTTCTTAAAATAGAATATACGAGTTTCTAAGTTCAGAAAAATACTCACCAAATTTCTTCCTTATTTACTACAACATATAATTTGAAACTCTAGGAAATCAATATTCTTGTCTGAAGGAAAACAAAAGTCCACAGATATGGACAATATTTTATCAAAAGAAAATGTCTTTCACTCGGGTTTACTTGAGTAACACAATTGTTAATCCTAGTCATAGACAAAAATATCTACTTATCCTTTAAAATATGATCAAAACTGCTGGAAGTACTTTTATCTTCCAGGCAAAAACACTTGTCTAATCAAATTATGATCATAATATCTGAAGAATAGTCTGCTTCAGTTCTGACCTTCTGGAACTAACCAGTGATCATAAATCCCATGAAGAAGAAATACCCCTAAGGAGATTCCCCCTGCCTGTAACTGGAATAATGTAGGGTGCTATGAGATCTCAAAATGCCCTTAAAACCCCTCTAGATAGAGTTTAAACATGCTTGAAGAGAGCAAATCACTTCCTAGTTATTCTACATGCTCAGATTTAAAAGGTGCTGCTCAACTTTTGCAAATGAAAATGAAATTCTGGAAAATAGAGATGAATGAAATATTGTCTTATATCTTGTAATAGACTTGTTTTTTGTTGTTATTGTTGTTTGTTGAAGAGTGCAGGGAATCCACCTTTGAAGGTAATCGAGTGGTAGAAATAAATTTCAGTATCCTTTGCAGTTATGTAGATGTACATGGAAATTCAAGTCTCTGGTTTTGTTTTCACATACATCAGATAATTTTTCCCTTTTAAATATCTATTATCAACATTTAAACTATGTGATTTTGCTAGTTGTGAAATATTTTCTTAGATGATGAAAAGAGTGTAAAATTAGCAAATAAGGCAGATAAAGATGGAGTTACATTCTTTGAGTGCTCCACCCACTGTCAGCTGGACCAGAGCTTCCATGAACACGCTTTTGCTTCCCTCACAGAGCAGTGAAGGTTGTTACTTCATAGGCATCCCTTAAGTCTAATTTAAAAGCAAACTCAGGTATTTTGCCATGTACCTGCAATACATTTTTGCACATCTGTATAAGTAGCAAAAAAAAATATTGAGAGAGAGGGGGGAGAGAGAGAGAGAGAAACAACATAGGGCAATAGTTTTGGTATGGAACATCTCCCCTATCTCCACTTAGGCCTTTGTACTTTCAATGCTTCACTTGTCATTTACTGCCAAATGTTTATTATTCAGCTTCTTTGGCTTTAGAATTTGAAATGAAGCTCTTAAATTATAACTTTAAAAGGCAAATTTGAAAGGAAGGCATGCCTCTTTGAAGAGAAGAAAGAGAAAGGACTTTTCTTCATCATACAATTTTATTTAAATTCAAAAACTTGAATGCAATGTTGGACACATATTAAAGAGATTGCTATTATATATATATATATGTGTGTGTGTGTTTGTGTGTGTGATTATGTATATATGATTATTAAATTGCAAATTACACATCTGTCACAACTTTGGACATGGTACCAGCAAAAGGCAGGGTTTTCAGTATAGAATACAGTTAAAGACACTTGGATTTTTAGGTTTCTTTCATAAAGGAAAAATGACAACCACGGTCTTCAGATTTCTTTTTCTCAGTTTCTCTCAGACCATAGCATAAATATCCTTTCACTAACAAGTACTCAACACCATGAGGTAATGAGTCACATACTACACATGAACCAGTGCCAAGAGACTACAGATATTGATTTCAACATCTGAAAACCAAATAGGTTTTGCTACATATAAATTGTGTGTCTCAGATAGTTGCTATTGTGAATGGAAGTTTTCTCAAATAAATATGTATTTGATGTCTTCAGACTCCAATTCTAATAAGATAAAACTGAAAAAAACTCTTCAGAATGTCAATTTTTACAATAAGAAAATTTTATATCATTTTTACTTATACTAGGGCTTTATATGCTTTATATATATTTTCTGAATAAACTTAAGAACCACAAATTTGCTTGTTTATTCTTCATCCATTTTATAAGTATATATGGTAATTTTACTGAATCTAACAATATAAAGGCACATAATAATTTTGAGCAGATCTAACTAATCTGGTTCCTAAAACATAATAGTATTAATCTGAACAAATTATTATTTACTTAATTTTGTTAGTGATGGTACTTTTCTATGTGTTTATATTATTACTTATAGAGCTACAGGCAATATAGCTGGAAATGTATTCATGAGCAGTATCAGGGATTCATATATTTTAAGTAGATTATGCAAAGGTTATTTATTTTATTCTGGAATAAGATAAAAGGCAAACATGGTATCAACACCTCATTGTCTATTGGTTCATTGTCCCTTTGCCCAGTGTCTATTGACACTGCCTCCGGAAAATACTCACTTGACTGGGTGTAACATATTATTCTAAAAGCAGCAATAGGAAATCACGAAGCCAAGCAAAAGGTAATACCTTGTGATTATTTTCTGAATTTCTGAGATTTGAACAGTTCTTTACAAAATACTGTCCTGTGTAAAATCAATAATTGTACTTTTGTGTTTCACCTTTATTTTCTTCTGTAATTCCAATTCTCTAGATGCTAACTTATATTGTTTTTTTCATGTTGTTGTTTTTTTTTGTTGTTGTTCTTTTTCTTTATCTTTAATTCACTTTTTTAGAGTTTCAAATTAATGTTAACTTTATCTTCAGGTTGCCCCTTTTTTTCCTTTAGATAATCTGTTTAATGTTGACAGTTCTATATACCTGTGTAATCTGCAATAGTAGTTTATTCTATGACACTTTAGAAACTCTTTCTGCTGTTTGATAGTACGAATGAGATGTTTCCCCATTCAGTAATTTGAATACACCACAGTAGAAAAACCAATCAAAATAAATAGCAATTGTGGTTGGAAAGATGATTTATGTGTTAAGAATACTTTTTGTTCTTGCATAAAATCTAGGTTAAATTCCCAATAACCATGCAGTAGCTTCCAACATAGTGTAACTAAGCTTCAGAGTATCGGACACACCCTTCTGACCTATGTGAACATTAGGCAACTCCGTCTGTGCACAGATGTGCATAAATGCCAATATCATATACATAAAATACAAATAAATAAGTTTTTAAAATAATTAGCAAATTAAAAGCAAAGAGATTTTTACTAAAATAACTGAATGTAAAATAATAAATTTAAATCATATGCTTACATTTAGAAGAAGAATGACAGTAACCAATTAACTTTTAAAAGAGTTTAAACTAATTTTCAGTTCATAAAATATGAGTTCAAAAGCAAGTGGTACATTATTAAGATGCACATGAATCATATCAAGAGTGTATGAAGTTGTGGACTGATACCATACATGGATCTTATAACATACGTCTAAGACTTAAAACAGGAGGGAGAACTCGGGACGTGAGCTATCATACTGCTTTCTGCATATTCAGCAGATCACTAGCACATATTTTCAACTGAACATCATCAAAATATTGATGGAAATGGTACTAGAAGAAGATAAAGAAATAACTGAAAGGAACTCAAAGACAATTCTCGGTAGAATGCAAAACATCATAGTGTGTTTGCAGACACTCTATCTAGTAAAAATTGTCAAGAGAATTAACATGAATGAACCACAAGAATATATTACTTTGAGTGACAGCACACCACAAATGTGTAAAATTTTGTCTAACACCATACTTATATATTACAGAGAAATTAGAAAATGTTCAATTTAGTGGTACAATGCCTTTTATAAAAGAAAAGTAGCAATGTATGTTTTCCTCAAAAATCTGAAAATTGCTTACATTTGAGATGTTTTTCAATTATGGAGAAAGAAATAGAAGCTAAATTTGATTATATAAATTTACAAAATCTAGAACATATTCCAATCCATATTTTTTGTATGTATGATATTGAATAATTCTTAAATATGTTGTAATTTCAGTGGGTTTGGAGGTCTTTTAGAGGACACATATTTGGATTCCAATGCTCAGAGCAGGAGGCTCAAAGCCACCTGTTAGCCAAGTTCCAGAATATATGATGCCCTCTTTCACACTTGCAGAAGACATGGGAACACACACACACACACACACACACACACACACATCGAGAGAGAGAGATTAATACATATACAAAATCACTTATTTTGAATATCATTCTCTAAAGAAACTTTAGGAAATTATAAAATAAACAAATAAAACAACAGCAAAAGCATTTCTTCAGGTTTATCTACAATTCAGCTTTTCTTCTAAAATAAAT
This sequence comes from Microtus agrestis, assembly GCA_902806775.1. Classification (NCBI taxonomy): domain Eukaryota; kingdom Metazoa; phylum Chordata; class Mammalia; order Rodentia; family Cricetidae; genus Microtus; species Microtus agrestis. The sequence goes on from CADCXT010000555.1 coordinate 586,738, forward strand.
AGAGAACAGATACATGGTCTCACAATAAATTGGTCATAAATAAATCAGCTAGATCTAAGAACACATTGTATGCATGTATGTCTATGTGTGTGTGTGTGTGTGTCTGTGTAAGTATGAATTTATCTCTGTGTGGGGTTCTATATTTTCTCTATAAACAAAAGTAAATAGCAAGTATTTATTGTTTGCTTCTCAATAAGCTTTTTTACTATATATATATATACTTATTTACTATATATATATATATATATATATATATATATATATATATATATTGTTTGCTCATTAACAAAATTAAGGACTGTTGAAGCAATTTACCTCTCCTGGGAACAGAGGGGTGCCTGATGATTCTTAGGTCGAGTGGGGACCAGGCCTTTTTTCTTTCCACCTTACCCGTCCTAGGGTTCCCAGGGCCCTGTCTTAGGTTGGGGTATTATCCTGCCGTAAGTCGCCCGTCCTTGGAGCTCCTCAAATAAAACGCATCTAGCAGGATTAAAGTAAACAGATCACAGGGCACCCTGTCTTAGGCCATGTGGAAAGCGCCCTCATACCTGTACCATGCCATGTTGAGCCGGTTTCTACAACCTCTGTATGGTGTGCTATTCAGGCAAGGATCCACACTAACTCCCGTCATTGGGCCCCTGCGTCTATCATTAATGAAAAGACTGTGAGGAGCTCCTCAAACAAAAGATATAATGATATAATTTTGGCACCAATTACTCCATCTCCAGACAAGAAGAAAGGGTTTTTTCCCAACCCAGTATTCACCTTTTAGTCTGGCCTATGGTATGTCCTCCTTCCTAAGTGCCTACTCTACATAAAGTTACGTGTGCTGCCTGCCAAAAATTAGGGCAGTGTAAAATGGATCAAGAGGAGGGTCTCTCCTTATCTCAGTCCCTTCTCCTTTAGATCTGGCACCATGCTTGACTCTGACTGTTGCTCTCCACGTAATAACTACCTGCCTTTATATAAGAGAAAGGGGGATCTGTTGGGAGCTGTTTCCCCCTAAAAATAATTACAGGAACCATCACCCTGGGGAGTCTGCAGGGAACCCCACACCCATAATTGTGCTAAGAATAGTTCTATTGCCCCACACCCAATTAAAGCTGTTAATGGAGAACTGCCTGTTAGCGGAACCCGCCCCACCAGAATACCTAGAGAACTAGGTGTGGCAACTTGTGACTTCCTGGCCTACCTAACAGGAAGTAACCTCCTGGCCTACATGACGAACCTGACAAACCTGAACCATGTGACCTGGACCACGTGGCAGGATCCCATTCCTCTGCCCCCCAAAGTCCCTCATTCAGGGGCTATATAAGCAGTAACCAGGACCCTAATAAATGAGACTTTGACAAAAAAAAAAACTGAAATTCAAAAAAAAAAATTAAGGACTGTTATTGAAAACATGTAAATTAGTTTTGAGCAGTTCCTTCTTAAAGATTGTTGGAAAGAGGGCCACTTGTTCCTCCCAGCCACCCGACTAACTTACCCCAAAATAACCACACAGAAACTGTATTAATTACATCACTGTTTGGCCCATTAGCTGTAGCCTCTTATTGGCTAATTTTCACATCTTGATTTAACCCATTTCTATTAATCTGTATATTGCTATGTGGCAGTGGCTTACTGGCAAAGATTCAGCATGTCTGACTCTGGCAGCAGCTCCATAGCCTCTCTCTCTGACTCTGCCTCCTTTCTCCCAGCATGCCATTTAGTTTTCCCCACCTACCTAGCTTCTGCCCTATCAACAGGCCCAAAGCAGTGCCTTTATAACCAATGAAAGCAACACAAAAACAAAAGGACCTCCCATACCAAAAGATAATATACAAAACAACAGTAAGGTTTAAGGATATATCTAGGCAGTAGAACAATTGTCTGGCAAGTGAAGGCAGGAATTTAAGCCCATTACTGCAAGAAATAAAAAAAGCAAAGCTACTAATGGTTTTAATTTATACAAACCCAGCATTTATAGTCCATAAAATCAAAAAAGTATAATGTGATGATATTTTAGTCATAAAAATAATTCCACAAGACCTTATTTAATTAATTAAATGTGCTATATTTTATCTATTAAAATTTAAAATAGAATAATTTTAGCATTATTAAAATTATGCTTCTTATTACAAATAATAAAATTCCTTCTAATATCCACATTCCAAAAACATATCAGTACATTTTCTAATGAAAGAAACTACTTGTCTATCTAGAACAAGAAATGGAATTTAAGCACTTTCAGGCTTCATTTATTCCATAACTAATTAGTCAAATCCTTTAAGCAAGCTCTAGGATTCTGCATCAAAGCACAGATCAAAGCTGTGTGGAGAATACATTCTGTACCCTGAATTAAGAAAGTTGAACCCATGAAATCACAGTGTATTGTGAAAAAGTGTTTGTTGGTTTAGGAACCAACAAAAAATTGTTTGTCCTATAGCTATAAAATGCATGTTTTGATAATTTTTTAATTACATTTCAGTGAAACTTTTCAAAGACAAATCATGAATGCCAACATAGAAAACTATGAAATATGTTAAACTATATTAATTCCATTCCTTTTGAATTTTGGAAATAATGGACATTACATTTTAAGCATTTGTAAATTATAAATAAAGAAAAAATATAGAGACTTCCCAAATGTTATATCAGTTTATGTATTAATACCTCATTTTAGAGTGATGACTTAATAGCTTGCTGAATCTATTTTTAATGATTTAGGGACTAATAGTAAGACACCATTAACAAAATTCGATAGTTTATTTAAGGCTTGCCATTTGTAATCCACAAGCTATATATTTTGATTTATGTCTAGTAGAAAGCACTGCATCATGACAAAATTATTTAATAATTGTATTGCTTTAAAGCACTCCATTCCTTCTTTTCAAACCTTGCTATTTTATTTTATTTCTCTGGATTATTTGTGATAATATATAATATGAATACCATCTCAAGTATTTATCATTCATACAATTTTGTTAGTAGGATGGCAGATGTTAATTTTATATTACTGATCTTTATTTATTTATTTTACATTCCAGCTGAATTTCTGCCTCCCTCCCTTTCTAGCAGTCTCTCCTTCCCAAAGTTCTCATTCTTTTTTTCTGTTTAGAAAATTGTAGGTATCCCATGGATTTCTTCAAAACATGGCATATCAAGTTGACATAAGACTAAACACCTACCCATATATTTATTGTTGGTAAGGTGACCAAATATAAAAAGTAGGTATCAAGAAATTAGTAAAAGACTCAGAGATACCCCCGTTCCTATTTTTTAAGAGTTTCACAAGAGGACCAAAATACACAACAACAACATATATACAGAGTACCTAGGTTGGTTCCATGCAGGCACCCTGGTTTTTGGTCCTCTCTGTGAGCTTCTAAGAACCCAGTTTAGTTAAGTCTGTAGGTTTTCTTGTGGTGGCCTGGATTCCCTGGCTCCTACAATCTTGCCTCACCCTCTTTTGCATAATTCCTCAAGACTAACCTAATGTTTGTCATGGGTCTGCATCTGTTTCCATCAGTTTCTGGATGAAACCTTTAGAATAATAATTAGCCTAGGGACCAATCTATGAGTTGTAAATGGAGGCTGTTCATTCCTCAGTCCCCCAGAACTAAACAATCACACAGAAACTAGATTAATTACAACACTAGTTGGCCTATCATTTCTATTCATCTTTTTTTTTTTTTTTTTTTTTTAACCATGAGGCTGTGGCCTACCAGTAAGCCTCTGGCATGTCCTTCTCCTTCAGCAGTCCTAGAGCAGGATCTCTGCTTGGATTTAGGCTGAAGCAGCTTCTTTATTAACCATTGATAATAAAACACATTGACAGCATACAGAGGGGAATCCAACATCATCTCCCATTTTCTGCCTAAATAAAAAGAAAGTTTTAACTTTAACTTAGTAAAATTACCTATACAAAACAGATGTCAAGCAAGAATTATACTTACAATATTTAGACTATTTGCATTTGGAATGTTTCATATCTAATTTATCTTTAATTATAACTAAGAAAAACTTTAACTGTAACTACTTTTTTTTCAAATCCACCAAAGACCCCAGAAATATGTAATATTACCTAACTAAACAAGAAGTTCATTATAACCAGTGAACCTCTAGAATTGACAGTGACATCTCACTGCTGGAACAGTCACCCAAAGTTCTTCTATAACATTGGAGCATCCATATTCAGCATATAGGCCCATAATATCTGGCAGACTTTTCAATTAAGCAGAAAATTTGAAAGACTATTTTGCCTATATCGGCAGTTTGTCAGCCCTGAGGACGTTTGGCAGACACTTTCATGAAACAGGAACACTGATGTACCATCCCATAGTTTGGAAAGTTCAGCAGACCATTTTTTGTGCGTTCTACATGTCCATTTTGTACAGTACACCATCAAGCAGGCCAGTCAAGATCAGTTTCTTTTTAAAATGGCAAGCAAACTCCATAAAAAGACTCTTCGATGCCTATCTTCATGTTGAAGTAATTGGTGCTGCCAGGAGCAGACATGTCTCATTGTTGAGAAAAGTTTAAAGTTCTTAAAACATTTTAAATGCCATATTCTATAGGTCTTTGAAATGTTGAAGATTATCTATCTAACTGAAGTATATATCTCTCTCTATAGAAAACCTAACCAACATGACTAAAAGTTTGATTATTATAGAAGATTATCTATTGTGTTGCATTTTTAAAAGAGATGTACAAGCATAACGACTTAATCAAGAGTAGAAAAATATATACACAGTTTTTAACAAAATCTTTATCATATCTCCCTTTCAATGAAAACAAACATTTATAGACAATATTTTTCCTTTGGAATTTGGGCTTAGTTTTTTCCAAACTGTTTCCTGCTGTTTGTTGAGCAAAGAATTTCTTAGGATTCATAAACGCCTTTCTGGGAGTCTTATTCAATCAAACCACATTAGCTTGGAAGGAATCCGTAGGTTCTCATCCTCTGTGGGAAAAAAAAAGACCTTCTTTTCCAAAGTAACATATTCTTAGACTGTAATTTTGATGTCAAGAAACTTGATGATGTTGTTGGTTTAACTTAGCAACCTATACAACACTATTATATCTCTCAATAATTAGCTCATTCACAGTCAAAACATTCAAAGAAGACACAATAGTGTACATAATTTATACTCTGTGTTTTTTCCATCTTTATGTGGATTTTTTCTATTGCTTTTTAATATTAGTTTCATTAACCTTATTCCTTTAATCTATGACTGTCTGGAATGTTTCATATTACTTTTACTGTTCTATAACTATCTTTATTCTTTTTCCTCTCTCAAGCATATCTACATTTTTTTTAAATACACCGAGGACTCATTTAGAGGACTTTTATGTCTCAATCTGTCTTATTGTGTATCTGAAATCATTTTTTTTTCTGACAAGAAGCACATTTTTTTAAATGCTAAGTGGAAGTATCTAGGACCAACTCTGTGTTGCTGCCTGTTGGCTATGTCCCATCCAACATGGTGGAGGTATGTTCACTGCCTCTGTAAGCCATGCTCACCTCTCTGGCTCCAGTGATGCAGCAAGTCTTTGTTGGCATTAAGCAACTAGTAGCACATTGCTCACAAACCCAACTGAAGTGCTCCTTCACTGCATCCGCATGAACCAGGAAAGCCCCTCTTAAAGGAGCCATGATGTTTTTGCTGCTAATGCTGAGTCAGGAAGCCTTTTGTTATAGGAATCATGCCTCTACTTGCCTTTAGCAACCAGAGCCTACCTGAGAAAATGCTGCTACCAAGAAGCTGTGTTTAAACTCACCATGAGCCTGTGGCCTACCAGTAAGTTTCTAGCATATCCTTCTCCTTTGGCAACTACACGTTATCTCCATGACTAGTCCTATTCTCCCTTCGTATCTCTGTTCAGACTTCCTGACTGGCTTTATTCTCGCCTGCCATAGGTCAAAGCAACTTCTTTATCAGCCAAAAGTAATATAAATTATATTCACGGCATACAGATGGGAATCCCATAGCAATGAGTATAGCATGATACCATTAGGCATTAGTTCATTATCATTTTCTCTTCCAATCATGTTTGGTTCTATCCTGGGTCTCTGAGTCATTTAGTCTTTGGGACACAGTGCTCTGGACATTGACATGGGCTTACTCTTCCGGCACAGGTTTTAAGCTAGGCCAGCTATTGGTTGGCCAGTCCCTCAAACTCTAAAACACCCTTAACCCAGTGTGCCCCATATGCAAAATAGACTGTACGACAAAGTTTATGTGACTGGGTTAGTTTCCTATTCATACAGCTTGAAGTCTTGCCTGGTCATAGGAGATGGACAGTTCAGGCTGTGTATCTGCTATTGCCAGAAGTCTTAGCTAGGGTCATCCTTTAAGATTTCTGGGAAGGAGAAGTGAAGAGATTTTGTGAGTAGACAGTGGGCTGATGGGGACGGGGACATGAGCGATAGGATAGAGAGAAAGAATATTGAAAGACACTATTGGGAAGGGGAGGGAAGTTCAGGGTTGGAATAAAACCTGGTGCAATGGAATATACTTTTCATATATTTGCTAATCGCTATCTCATTTTATTATTAATTTGAAAATTATTAATCAATCTTTTTTATTTTTATTTATTTGCTTTATTTTATATTATAATGTAATTTATGTTAGCATTTGAAATTAAAAAGGTTTGCTGACTTATCCCTAGTTTCTGATTTCATTTATTCTCTTCATATATATCTTTGACGAACAGAAATTCAACAATTCTTGATTTTTTTCTGAAATTTTAAAAGTTAATATACATCATGGACAATGGAGAAGATGGGGGTATAGTGCACATGATTCCAGAAAAGCCAGAAGAGAGCTTCATATACACTGGAGCTGAAGTTAAATGTACTATGAACTGAACTCATATCTTCCTGATGGGGAGTGCTCTTTACCGTTAAGCTGCATATTTGACCACTGGTTAATATTTTAGCTTAAGCCGGGCGGTGGTGGCGCACGCCTTTAATTCCAGCACTTGGGAGGCAGAGGCAGGCGGATCTCTGTGAGATCGAGGCCAGCCTGGTCTACAAGAGCTAGTTCCAGGACAGGAACCAAAAGCTACGGAGAAACCCTGTCTCGAAAAATCAAAAAAAAAAATTAGCTTAAAACAAAAGTATATACATATTATTACCATTAAGTATTACTGCATTTTCCTTGTGTACATTTAAAATTGTGTTTACATGCATAATGGAGCATAAATATTAATGCTTTTTGTTTAAGATATATATTTTCTGTATCTTGGGTGCAACTGATATTTAATCTGTGAGCATCTGTCTCTGTGACCATGCCTTTCATGCCAATATGTACATCTAGCTATCTGGAACCATAAGCCAAATTGCTTATGGTCATTATTTTGTATCCCAGCAATAATTAACTCATATATTATCATTGTTTCATTTTAAATATTTTGAAAAGTCCTGTCAAAAATTAAACTATATTACAAAATATACTGTTAAAAGTTTATGATAAATGAAAAACAACAGTTCAGAAAACCCAAATCTTATAACAGAAAAGTTACAGGCATAATCACACAATGCTTTAATTCTAAGGAGGAGCTCTCTGAACTTTTACTATATTACGTGGAAGGAATGGGAATAGGGAAGCGAGTGAGAACTTGAATTGGTATGTATAATGAAAAAAGGTTGTTTGTTTTCTTTTTAAAAAAAAGTATATAAAAAACATTTTGAGGACCTTTGATCTCTTTAAACTGATTTGTTTGCAAGTGATTGTTTCAATGTTTTTGAAGAGTACTGACAAGGAAATAAGCTTACATTTTAGATTTTATGTATTATAATCATATCTTGCATTATAGGGATGTGAGACTGACTTAGTTATGATGGTCAGATTTCCCCAGTTTTAGAGCACATACATGCTCAAAATATTAAATATATGCTGATCTTTCTGTTATACGAAGGCTGAGAACAAAGTCACAAGAATATTTTGTCTTTTATTCTAGGACATCAAAGCTCATGGCATTAATTATTATGTTCTAAGCATTCCTGATAGTATATGCCTTTAGATTTGTAAATCCCATGATTACATCTTCTCTCTTTATGGAAAGATAACTATGTTCATAAGTGAACCTCAAGTACATCATAAAGGATAAAATTTACTTCCTTCTGTGATTGCCATGTAAGCACCTTAATCAAAGGCAACGGCTGAAAATTAGAGTAAAAGTGACAAAAGAATAAATAACACATGAGACATTGTCCTTCCTTAAACACATATTAATTACTGAAATAGAGCTCCAAAATAAATTTGTGAAGTTCGTATGATGCTACGGATACCATTTTGAAATGCTAATTATCCAACAAAAAGCCATACCTGGATGTTAAAATGCCAGAGAAACCATGAGAATCTCCTCTTCAAAATCAAAATAATTGAAAGTATTTTGAAGTGTTAGGTAATTTTTGTAGAGAAAATACTTCCAGTTGACCTATTTCAATTCACTACATTTCAGGAGCTGGGAAGTATTCTTAAAGCAAAACGTTGAAGGCATCTATATTCATGCAAATATTACTGTGAATATTGGAAGAAAACATGAAATTCTTCAGAGATACAAAGCATCTTATTGCTGAAAACAACAGCAGTTTCCAGAATATCAGAATTTGTGCCATTGCTTTAACTATTAAGTTTCAAAGAGCCAAGCAATTAATTTGTAATGTAAGGACACATGCTTTAAAAGCCAGCATTTATAATACTGGAGTTTATTGTAATGAGTGTTATACAAATTAAAATGCCCCAAGAGAATATATATAATATATCTGTATATATATATATATATATATATATATATATATATATATATATATATATATATAATTTTATACTGGACAACACACAGATGCTCATAGAAAAAGTTGTCTTCTTTCAATGTTATTTCTCTATCCATAGCATTGAAAATATGAGAATAAAAATAGCTTGCACCTTTCTTCTCAGAAACACAAAAAGAGTCAAAAGAAATACAGAATTAGCTGAATAGCCACATGAGGTCATGAGGTCACTGTGCATGTTGTTGGAAGGACATATGCACAACTGTCTTCAGAAAAGAGAGCCAGCTCATCAGCACAAACTTTCAATAATTAAGAAGAATTTAACATGTAATTTTGATGTTTTGATGAATTAGACTGAAATGTAACAGTTACTAGCAATTCATTTTAACTGTATTTATTTATTATTAATTTATTTTTGTCTTAATATATTGGATTACTTTGATTTTTTTTCCATTAACAACTTTAATTGGGTGTGGGGCAATAGAACTATTCTTAGCACAATTATGGGTGTGGGGTTCCCTGCAGACTCCCCAAGGTGATGGTTCCTGTAATGATTTTTAGGGGGAAACGGCTCCCAACAGATCCCCCTTTCTCTTATATAAAGGCAGGTAGTTATTACGTGGAGAGCACCAGTCAGACAAGAGGCCCGATTATATGACAAGGATTACTTTGATTTTATTTTTTTTTCCTTTTGTGGAACATTATTCTTTATACAATATGATATGAATACTTTTCTACTTCCCTCTATGCCTCCCAGTTACTCCCCACATCCTCTCTTTAGCATTCATTCTCTCTCTCTCTCTCTCTGTCTCTCTCACTCTCTGTCTCTCTCTCTCTCACTAGAAATTAGCAAGCTTCTAAGAGATAAAAACACAACACAACACAATAGAATATAATAAAGTAAAACAAAAGTCATCATATTGAAGTTGTAAAGCAATTCAACAGAACAATAAAAGAGCACAACAGAAAGAAGAAGAACCAGAAACTTTCTCCTTCTCATATTGAGGAGTACCATAAGAGTGTTAAACTGAAAGCTATGGTATATATGCAGAGGAGCTGGTACAGATTGTGCAGGCCCAGTAATTGCTGCTTCAGTTTCTCTGACTTCATATGACCTTTGCTCTGTTATTTTAGATTATTTTCTTCTTTTGAACTTCACACTCTCTGTCTCTCACACTCTTTCTTCCTCATCTTTTGTGGGATTCCCTGAGCTCTTGAGGGGAGGGTTTTGAAGGAAACATCTCACTTAGAACTAATGTCCCAATATCTCTCTATACATCAAATCTTCCTGTAGCTCCTTTTGCTTTTATTCCTTTCCTGCGGAGAAAGTTTCTCTGATGATGGCTGAATAAGCTGATCCATGAGTATCGCTTAATATGATTAGGAGTCATTTTATTGTTACTTTAAAAACAGCAGTATTTTGCTTTACTCTAGGTCCATGGGCTGTCTAGTCTCTGATTTTTGGTCAACTAGACAGGGCCAGATATGGGTTCCATTTGATGAAGCGTGTGTCAAATCACATCAAATAACTTTTGCTTGTTCCCATAAGGTTTGTTACACCATTTCCCTAGCATATTTTGCAACAAGCACGAATTGAAGATCAAAGGTTTTCTGGTAAGGTAGGTGTTTGCACTTCCCTTTTGATAACATACAAATTACCTTTCATAGTCAAAGTCACTAGAACATAGGGTAAAGGTCCTATCCAGGGACCAACTGGATGTCTTCATGTTCAGTGTGTTTTGAGGTTGTTATCTTCACCAATGGGGACTTGCTGTCAATTTGTGAAGAATAATCTATTGCCTTGGCAACAACCTTGGTGTTTGAGGATTTCAATGGGACCTTTTCAGCAAACAACCCAATTGGATGAAAAGCAGTACTAGATGCTTCGTTTGGTGAAAAGAGAAAGACAGGAGAGAGTTTTAGTTTGTTTGTTTATTATATTTGTTGGGGTGGCTTACATTCTCAGAGGTTTTGTTCATTATTGTCATGATGTGATGTGGTAGCATGCAAGCAAACATAGAACTGGAGAAGTAGCTGAGAGTTTTCCATCGTACTGGCAGTATCTTGAACATATATGAGACTTCAAAGCTTGCTTCCACAGTGACATACTTCCTCCAAAAATGCCATACTTACTTCAACAAAGCTGCACCTCTTGATAGTATCCCCTTTGCGGGACATTTTCTTTAAAACTGCCACAAAATGAATATGGGCTCACACATGCCATCATATGCTTGGGGACACTCATAGACAACTTTGTGGAATCAGTTCTCTCCTTCCACCTTTACATCTGAGGACTGAACTCAGATTGTCAGGCTTGTTGGGCACATACCTTTATCAGGCATGTCATCTTGCTAGTCTATTGGTCATATTTCCTTTGTCTTCTAATTCAGAGAGGTTAAAAGGTTTTCCTAGATGAAGGCATTAAGACTCACTTGCTGTTACATCTGTCAGATTATGTCTCTTCTTGTGTCATACTTCATATACTCTGAAGTCACATAAACACCAGTTTATTACAGGCAGAGCTTATGGTGTTTTACCACAGAAGTGAGCTTTATTTTATAACAACACCATATATGTATTCGAAACAACAACAACAGACCCTTCCCCCCACAAAATATCAACTCTACTGGGTTATGCAAAGACCAAAGATTGTTCTGGTAAATGAAGTTATGACCATAACACTCAAAATTAGCTATGATGCTGATTTTAAAAAGGCAGCATTGATAACAATGGATGATGCAAGGATTTAAGCATATTAAATTATTTTAATTAAAAGGTGGTTTACATATCAAACACAGTTCCCCCTCCTTCCCCTCCTCTTACCTCTTCCACCTTCCCTCCAACCCCCATCCACTCCTCAGAAAAGTAGGGGCTCCCATAGGGAGTCTTACAAAGTCAAGCCTCAAGTTGAGAAAGGACAAAGCCCTTCCCTGCTATATTGAGGCAGAACAAGAAAGAATCCTTGTTCTTTATTCCTCATCAATTAAATAATCCGTTATTAATGCTTTCATATATTTAGTAAATTTCCCCTTCACTAGAATTTCAAATTGATCCTAAAATTCTGTTCAATTTTACCTGTTTCTCCTCCTATTCCTTTGCTCAATCCCCTCTCCCATCTCCCTTCCCACTTTCCTATTCTCCCTTCAGTCCACTCATAGCATCTGTTCTACTTCTCATTTTCAGGAAGTTCCATGTGGTCCTCCTAGTACCTTTCTCTATGCTTATCTTCTCTGGGTCTACATATTGTAGTTTAGTTATCATTTATTTAGTGGCTGATACTGAGATATAAGTGGATGCATGTCATTTTTTATCTTTATGGTTTTGGGTTACCTCACTCAGGATGATTTTTTCTAGTTCCATCCATTTATCTACAAATTCCATGAGATCATTTTTGAAGAGCAGAGTAATAATTCATTGTGTAATTGTATCAAATTTTCTTTATTCTTATGTTGAGTATCATCTAGGTTTTTTTCCAATTTATGTCTATTATGGATAGAGAAGTTATGGACATGTTTGTTTTAGTAAGTATTCTTGTGGTAAAATAAATGTCCTTTGGATATATGTTCTTGAGTGGTATAGCTGGAATTTAATGTAGTCAGTTTCTATATTTCTGAGGAAGTAAGTGCCATACTATTTCCATACTGACTGTACAAGTCTTCATTGCCATCAGCAATTGAGGAGTGTTTCCTTTACTCCACATCCTTGCAAGCTTTCACTTGTATTATTGATCTTAGGCATTGTGACAGGTGAAAGGTGAAATCTCAAAGTAGTTTTGATTTGTATTTCCCTGATAGCTAAAGATGCCGAACACTTTTATGTGTTTCATAGCCATTCAAGTTCCCTCTGTTGAGAATTCTCTGCTTGTATTTGTACCCCAGTTTTTGATTGGGTTATTTGGGGTTTTTATATCAAGTTTCTTGAGTGCATTACATATTTTAGATATTTGTCCTCTGTCAGATGTGTAGTTGGTAAAAAAAAAATCTATTTCCATTTAGGTGGCAGGTACTTTGTCTAAATTGATGGTGTCCCTTGCTGTGCAGAAGCTTTTAAATTTCACGAGGTTCCATGTATTGATTGTTGATCTTAGTGCATTCTTTAATGGTGTTTTCTTTTCAAAAAGTCATCTTCTGTGAAATCAGTTCAAAGCTATTCCCTATTTTGTCTTTTATAAGATTCCATATACCTGGTTTTGTGTTAAGGTATTTGGAATTAAGGTTTGTAAATGCCGTCATACCGTTGGATCAGTGCCATTTGTTGAAGATGCCGCTCCCTTCTCCAGTGATTCTGGCTTCTATTTTTATAGGAAAACTTTAACCTAAAATTTAAAAAATACAAAAAAGATACAGAAAACTTATCAGGGAAATATAAATGGAAAAAGAAGTTGTCAAGATACAGAAATATTAATTACTCAATTTTTATTGATATCAGAAAAAGTATAATAGATTATGAATTTTTTTTGTAAATTTTATCACATACAAAAACTTAAAATATATTATTTTATATTCTAGCCTTATTACATGAAATATTTAGCTATATACAAATCTCAATGAAATAATTGAAATTAATAAACATGATATGGAGATGCAGGTTAGAATGTCAGAGTACTTACTGCTCATATAGAGGACTGTAATTTGGGTAGCAACAACTATGTTAGAAAGCTCAGAATTATGTATAATTCTAGCTCCAAAGGACTAAAATCACTTTTCTGGCTTTTTGAAGGCTTTTTCATGCACATGAACACACATATAGAAAGACACAGACAAACATACAGACAAATAAAAAAATCCTTGAAAAATATATTAGTAAATAAGTATAATTACTCCAGTTGTTTTGCCCCTTCTGAATTCCATAAGAATCATTTGACTTTCAAGATTAATCTGTTCCTTCAATGCAGTGTATTATTGAAAAGTTGGAAGGAAAATCTATATATTATTAATATTATTCAATTAATGAATATATTTGTATTTATTTTTTCATTCTCTTATACATTATTCACACTGCATTATAATTATTCATTTAAGCATACTTCTTTTTTTGTATTAGAAGACTTCTATTTAGACATAGCCATCAGAATAAATATCACATTTATTAAACAGTGTGAATAAATGAAATCTTACATCATCCCAATGTAATATGAAATTTTTAAAGTATGTATAACTTGATATTCAAAAATGATGATATTCATGAATCTTAAATCCATCCTCTCTTGTGATTAAATCTGAAAATAAGCACAGCTATTTACATTTAATAAACAAAATGTTAACTATATTGGATCATATTGAAGCATTTTACTTTATGGTCCCCAAATTAAGTGAGAACACCTTAAAAAAACATACATTAACCTTAAAGTAAATGAATTCCTATTAACTTGTGTCTTTCAAGTTTAGTCACATTAATGTATGGTGTTCTTTGGTTTTAGTTATATTTCGCCAAAATATCACTTTGTATGCTATTAATAATAACTAAGTGTTTTGGGTGCAGGAGAGTTGGGTCAGTGGTTAAGATCATTTGATGCTATTTCAGAAGACCCGAACTCCATTCTTAGTCTGTGTATAGTGGTGCATATCTATCTCTAACACCAATTCCACGGGATCCAGTCTTCTCTTTTGACCTCTTCAGGCACCAATAACAGACATGGTGCACAGTACATGTGCAAGGAAAACTCTCAATAACTCGGAAAATAGCTGGCAAGTGGTGGCGCACGCCTTTAATCCCAGCACTCCTGGAGGCAGAGGCAGGCAGATCTTTGTGAGTTAGAGGCCAGTCTGTTCTACAGACTGAGTTCCAAGACAGGCTCCAAAACTAAACAAAGAAACCCTGTCTTGAAAAAAAAAGAACCAGAAAATAATTTAAAAAATAATTTTAGAACACTTTAGAAAAGATCATCAGATAAGTTTAAAACAACATCTGAAAGGGTATTCAGAAAAACACGACTACGGTCAAGAGCCTCAAAAGTTACAGCTGCAGGGGAAAGTATGAGACATTTATAAATATATTCAGCATTTTCACCTTTATGTTTCTTTTATTTGCAAAGACTGCACACATAAAAATTTGTATTTTATGATAACTTATAATACCAATATTTAATAACTTGTTTTTGCCAACTTCTTCAAAAATCTCGGCATCTGCAAAATGTAGAATAAACTTCTTATCTATGCCTAACCTTCTTAAAGATAAGGAAAAAAAATCATCTCCAGAGGTCACAATCTTTTTCTATAATGTATTTTTTTGAATTATTTTTTGATGATTTCATTCTTTCAGGCTGTTAAAGCTCCTTGGAAGCATAAAATGGAACATAAGTGCTCTGAGATCAGCAAATGAGGTCACTTTATTTACTCACAAACTTCAAGGAGTCATAATGGAATTTGTATTAGGTACACATAGTGAGTACAATTTAGGATACAGAGAAAAGGAGGAATTTTCTCATTAGATATGTATTTTAAAGTGTATGTTATAGTTTAAAAACATAGTATAATATATTTATAAAAGATTGCCTTATACCCCAGATCCCATGATCATGAAGCTTTCATGTGGTAGATTCCAGGACTTTTCTAAAACCATGTAAGCCACTTAACAGAATAAAAAGCAGAAAAATAGCAAATATAAGCATGCACAAAAACACAATTACATTCTTTTGCCATTCAAAAGCTAGAAGATAATTACTGAATGCCTTTAGTAAGCCCCTAAACAACAGAAGAGTACAATAACAAAAAGTTGTAAATTGAAAACATCAGACAACAAATGTTTGGGTATAAATTATTGCTATTCCAATTCCCTAAATTCTCTACTCATTGCATCAATGACTCCAGTGAAATAATGTGTAGTATTAAAAATATACTACAGATTATAAACTGGTCAAATCTGACTTCAGGAATCATTTAATAATAATTTTATACTTTGTACACATCTACTTTGTGCCTTCTAGTTGAAAAGAAGACCAGACCACGAGACTTACAGATGTAAAGCCGCAGCTGTTCTCAGCATCATGGATTACTTTATAAAGAGTGTAATTTAAAAAGCTGGTTTCAAGCAACAGATATCACAATCAATTATTTTCCCACAAATTCTTTAGATTTTTAATTTATTTTTACTTTTGAAATATTATTTATATTTTTTCTTTCTTCTTTTCCTCCCTCCATACCATCCTATATACTCTTCTATAATAACTTTTAAACTTGTGGCTTTTTTTTTTTTGTTTTTGTTTTTTTGAGACAGGGTTTCTCTGTGGCTTTGGAAGATGTCCTGGAACTATCTCTTCTAGACCAGGGTGGCCTCAAACTCACAGATCTGTCTGCCTCTGCCTCCCGAGTGTTGGATTATTGTGGCTTTTTGTTTAACAAATTGTTTTTGCATGTATATGTATTAACATAAATATTCCTAAATAAAAGCTGTTAAGTAGATATAATGCTATGTGTAGGTGTGTCTTCAGGACTGACTGCTTTCGATGAACAACCAATTCATATGTTCTCACCTTTTCTGTTCTCAGCTTTCCTCATTTTCTGTAGTTCTTTGTGTAATACTGAGACCCCATGGGTTTTTCTTCATCCAGTTTGGCAACCAGCTGTGCCATATTCTGTCCTTGTTAATTACTAAACCCCTATCAGGATGAAATATCAAATGTGATGTGGTATATAGTGACAAGAAGAAAATATAAGAACATTAGCTATATATCTTCCCTAAAATCATGTGCAATCCCCTCCTTATGTTATCATATCATGAGAAATATTACACTCAATCCAATAACCCCATTTCTGTTTTAGTACAGTCCTTTCTTGGTTCTGGCTTCTACCAATATTCCAGATGAGTTTGATGTCAACATTTGTTATTTTACAGGTTCCTCATCCTCACTGAAAAGGTATTTGAAAAAAAAAAAAACATTGCACTTCGACTGAACATATACATATATTCATATAATTATTACCTGATATTATTACTGCCATTTAGGTAGTGGGAAGAACTGTAAGTAACTAGAGAAGATTTTTCAGAGGACGCTCCATTTACAGAATATAATTGATAGTGCTGATAAACAATAAACAGAGCTGTCTAGATCTTCTTGCTTCTTCTTGATCTATGACCAAGTTTCTGCCTATGACTTTCTCCCACCTCACAGAAGTTAATGAAGTTAATCTCTGTTTCAAATACTCCAAATTTCTAGTAAGAGTGTTAGAAAAGGAACCCTCTCAGTTTGTTTTATTACAAAAATAAATGACTAGTGAGTCAATCTATTGTCACCCATCATGGTTTTCCGTTTTTTCTGTTAACAAAATATTTCTGAAATGATGAGGTATATGTTTCGCAATTTTTCTGAAAAGACATTGAAAGTTTGACATTAACTTCACTCTCTCTTTTTAAAAAGCAAGTTTCTTTAGTATGAAATATCCCAAATACTTAGTACTCAATAGGCATCTGCCCCAATGAACAGTGATCTGAATGTTGTCATTCAACTGAGTGCTCAAAAACAGTTATTTGCAGAGTCTTCATTGTTAGAAATATTTACCAAAACCAGACGGAATGTCCTGTATTCTTAATCTCAATAATCAGAGGCAGGAGCATCTCTGTAAGTTTAAGGCCAGCCTGGTCTACATAGTGAGCCTCGGGACAATCAGAACTATATAGTGAAACACTGTCTCATAAAAACAAAAAAAAAACCAAAATCATCAAAAAATGAAAAATGTTTAACAACATCCATGCCTTATTATAAATATGTTTTAAAAAATTAATCAGTGATTAAGCACCAATATAAGACAGCAAGCCACAGTTTGCAATTTACAGCCAGATACCAAGTCTTCCTACCTCAGTTGGTACCACTCCTTTCTGGTGACTAAGCATTCAAATATATGAGCCTATGGAGGTCATTCTTATTCAAACCACCATTATCATAAAACCACAATGTTTTGATTGATAGATTGATTTACAGAAAACCATTTTTTTCTTACAGCATCCGTCCCACACAAAGTTTAATATTGTATCTGCCAAAGGTATCTAAATCTCATCACTAAACGAGCACAAAATGCTTCCAGACCATTAAGAGATTTAGTATATTAGACTATAATATTTTTCCTTTTCCCAGTTTTGCAAATAAAATTGATGGTTGTCATCAACTCTAAACTTCTGTCAGTCTTTGGCTATCTCATAGTGAACAGTTGGAAGTCTGGTTCATGAACAATGCTAGGAAGATTTGGTATCCAGCATGGTTTTCTATGAGCCTGAATTTGTGGATAGAGTCACTAAGTATCCTACTACCAACACTAGTCCAGTTGTTGATTAACTGCATTTCTAAATAAAGGGTGTGTGTGTATGTGTGTGTGTGTGTGTGTGTAAAACCTTTGATTGTAATGGAATCTCTTTTTTAAGTTAGGTAGTAAAGTTTTATTTTTGTTGGATTCAGTTGAATAGATGACCAGCATCCAAAATTTCACCAGTCATTCCATCTTCCATGTATCCACAAACAATATAATCCATGCAAAATATCATTTTTTTGACAGTAACATTAAATAATCTTTAATATTTTAAACTAAATAATCCTAAATTTCAACTGGAATGTTGACACATACATTAACTCTAAACTTGCAGTATAAAATTCCATTTTACATTGTGCGTCACTGTTAGTTGTTCTAAGCTACCTTAATTCTAAATCAATTTACTCATTTAACAATATCAGTTGAATACACTATAATGTTTACAAGAGGAAATATATGTGGTAAGGCAGGAGGAAACAAAATGGGATGGGTTACAGGACATCAGCTGTCAAAGCAGTTAAGAGAAATAAGTTCTAGTGTTCTGTGATGCTACAGAAATATTACAGCTTGCAATAAATGATTGCACATTGCATTATCTTTTGCATTTCTATGTATCTGGCAGGAACAATGGAAGAATGTTTTTGCCTCATGGTCCAGAGGGTTTCAGTCATCAAGCAAGATTTAAGAAGTTAGTTGGAATATTGCAGCTTGTTCATAAAGCTCATAGTTATGAAATGCAATTCTGGTAGGGAGTACCTCTGACCTATGCTTGAGTTCTTAGAAAAAAGAGACACAGAACTATGCCCCATGGAACTACTAAAATGCTTTTTCTGATCATGCTTAACAGTAGAGATAAATGGTGCAAATGTTTCTTTTTTTCATATCTAGCATACCGAAAACATAATATACTAGGGGTTTTAGTTTGTCTCCATCATCTTGCAGAGCACTGCTGACTGTGTTGTAACTTTCCTGGACTTTGTACTGTGAGAGTCTCTTCTGTGGCAGACCACCACACGAGTATTCACTCAGATCACGCTTTACTGGAGTACCTTTGATTGAAGGGGACAGGAAATGAGGTGCAGGGAGAAAAGGCAGGGAACGAGGGGGCGGAAGCTAGGGGCGAGAGCGAGGGACAGGGAGCGAGGTGCAGGAAGGGAGAGCAGGGAGCGAAGGCGCCGGGAGGACTGAGGCAGCTGCTTAAAAAGAGAAATGGCAGAGGGGTCGCCCTGTGATTGGCTGTCACCATCAGCTGACAACAGACCACTTCGGGATAGGCTGAAGGGCCTTGATCCACCGCGCATGCGGGAAGCAGGGAACATGCAGCTCCCAAGGCAAAGCCAAATATGGAGTTGTTTATTTCAACAAGACAGGGTGTCAGCGCCATCTTGTAATGGCAATCCTGTCCGGCTCCCTGCAGTTCCCCCTTATAGTTTGTGAGCAATGAGCTCAGGACTAACTTCAACCAATCTGACCCCCACCTCATGATGTGTTGTTCGATCGAGGATGGAAGATATTTTCCCATGGACACACCTTCCCCTGTGCAATGGGTACTCGAGGAACCCCCGGGGTGCAAAGGCTGTGTCTCAGGAACCAACATCCGCACACCTACCTAAGTGCAATGGATCAACAGATCCCATGGGGTGCATAGGCTGTGCATGATGGAAGCCCTAAGTGTCTCTTAGTGCTGACAACCATATCTGGGGGGAGGAGCCACACTCCAGGGTAGCTAATGCCTGAGAGATTGTAACCTTATCCCAATAGAGCCTTATCCCTATTGTTCTGGGCTCGAAGGCAACAAACCAACCACAGGCACAACACACAGCCACCCAGGCAGCTTGCCAAAAGACATGCCCATGCAACTGAAAGCACAGGGACCCTTTCTCTGTAATGTCACGCGCTTCCCCCAAAAGGGCCACTTTGGACTTATACATTAAAGATGGTAAATCAAGGTTTCTAATGGTGATAAAAATATGGGGAAAACTGTGGCATGATGCCGAAGAGGCATCGCCTATGGGAAGGCTGACAGGATTCCCCTTCTGTGCTCCGCCTTCCCCTGGATCCATGTCATCAGGGATGTCAGCAGGATCTTCCTCCAGAGACTCAGCCTCATCCTTAGGAACTTCCTTGATCATGCGTGTCAGCCAGCTCAGAACCCAAAGAGGAGCCTCTTGGCCCTGTGGAAAAACACATACGGCTCCCCTGGATCTTGCCACCACAAGATCCAGTCCATACCACTTGTTATCCAATACATCTTTCCACATCACATATTCCTTTTTTTCCATAGGGCCTGCTGCGTGCTTTTCAGCTGCTGCAGTACCCGACTCATTCAGGTTTAAAAAATTAAGTATGAAGAGAACAAGGGAGATTCTTTCCCTGGGGGAAGCAGATTCATCTATTCCCCCTTTTTGTTTTTGTAGAATTTCTTTAATATTTCTGTTGGCTCTCTCCACAATACCTTGTCCTTGTGGATTGTATGGAAGACCCGTAATGTGGGTCACTTGGAGCTGTGCACAAAAGGCACGAAATCCATGGGAGGTATATGCTGGGCCATTGTCTGTCTTAAGGCGTAGGGGTTTTCCCCAGGCAGCCCAGGCCTCAAGGCAATGTGTTTTTACATGAGTTACCTTTTCTCCTGCTAGGGGCGTGGCATGAATAATGCCAGAAAAGGTATCCACTGATACATGTAAATATTTTAATTTGCCAAATTCAGGCACATGGGTAACATCCATTTGCCACAACGCATTAGGTTGTAACCCTCTAGGATTGACCCCAACCATAGGAGGGTGCAAAAAGGTCACACATGAAGAACAGGCTTTAACTATCTCTCTGGTTATCTGTCTGGAAATATGAAACTTTTTCCTAAGGGTATTGGCAGGCACTTGCCAAAGCTTATGAAAATCTCGTGCTAGTTCTACAGGGTCTGAGGCGACCAAGGCCATGGACCGGGTAAGGCAGTCAGCCAAATCACTGGCCTCAGACATGGGTCCTGGAAGCAAAGTATGAGCCCGAATATGTCCAATGAAAAAGGGATTATCCCTTTGTAAAATGCATGCTTGAATTTGACACAACATATTGGAAACTGTACTTGAATTTCTACAAAGGCAGCCACCTCCAATGAGGCAACAACATTTACCACATATTTAGAATCTGAAAATAAATTGAAGGATTCTGAAAATCTTTTAAAAACTTCCAGCACGGTCATACATTCCATGACTTGTGGGGAATCAGGTCGAAAATCAAGCAAAATGGGATCCTTCCCTTGAATTACTATGGCACCTCTGCCAGTTTTGGAGCCATCAGTAAAAACAGTCAAGGCCATATTAATGGGCCTTTTAAAGGTAACCTTAGGAAAATACACTAAGTTCCTTTCCACAAAATTTAACAGGGGATGTCTTGGATAATGATTATCAATAAGGTTAAGAAAAGCACAAACCAAAACAGTCCATTCATTTACTGTAGCTGCCAGTGTCTCTACCTGTCCCTTAGTATAGGGAATGATCAGTTTATCTGGCATGGTTGCAAAAGATGTTAAGCAATGTTTTATTCCCAATACCGCTTGAGAAGCAACCAACTCGGGATAATATTGAATAGCTTTGGTACCTGAAGAATTACCATGGATCCACCATAAAGGGCCATCTTGCCATAGCACCCCAGTAGGCTAATGTGCAGTTTTTAAGATGCATAAGAATATGGGCAAAGCAGGGTCAACTCGGCATAATTGTGCCTCAGTCATTGCTTTTTCCACCTGCTTTAAAGCTTTTTCAGCCAAGGGGGTCAAAGTTCTGTTAGAATTAACATTTGGATCACCTTCCAAAATAGAAAACAAGGGCAACAACTTTGCCCGGGGGATGTTTAAATACCCCCTAATCCAATTAATATCCAACAATAATTGTTGAAAATCATTAAGTGTTCTCAAATGATGGGTGCGAATGGAAATCTTTTGAGGGGTCACCATCAAAGGGGATATAATTGCCCCCAGGAATTTTATAGCAGTAGTCTGTTGGATCTTATCAGGTGCCAAGACTAGGCCCCAACAGCGTAGGGCCCAGGCCGTTTCTTGGACTGCGGCCAGGAGCATTTCCTGCGAAGAGGCCGCCAACAGGACATCATCCATGTAATTGATTATTTTTATTTTTGGGAATTCTTGTCTAACAGGTAGGAGGGCCTTAGCTACATATAGCTGGCATATTGTCGCGCTATTGGCCATCCCCTGTGGGAGCATTTTCCATTGATAACGAGCATCGGGTTGCTCATGGTTAAAAGACGGCAAAGTAAATGTGAATCGCTCCCTATCATCCGGATGCAAAGGAATGGAAAAAAAGCAATCCTTTATGTCCAAGGCCATGACTGGCCAGCCAGGTGGCAAGGCAGAGAGTAAGGGTAGTCCCCTCTGGACTGCACCCATAACCTGCATCTGAGCATTAACTGCGCGCAAGTCATGTAA
Organism: Microtus agrestis; assembly: GCA_902806775.1. Lineage (NCBI taxonomy): Eukaryota > Metazoa > Chordata > Mammalia > Rodentia > Cricetidae > Microtus > Microtus agrestis. The sequence continues at coordinate 609,185 of CADCXT010000555.1, forward strand.
TAATCTCCATTTTCCTGAGCTCTTCTTAATAACAAAGATAGGGGTGTAGGTGCCATCTTGTAATGGTGATCCTGTCCGGCTCCCTGCACTCTTCCTTTACATAGAAACTACATTTTAACACTCTCAAATAAGCAGAACTTTAAAAATATTCCTAAACATCATAGATGGGGACTAGAAATTATGGAAAAAGAAACTGTTACCTTAGGGTTGAATTATATCCATCGAAACCTTTCTATTGAGGAGGAAAATAGTCTCTTGTTTTTTGTCTTAAGGACCAAAGGAGTTTACAGAATAGAAGACAATTTGCTTCTCCTCATAACACTACTTCAACACAGCAGACAAGTAACAGAGTTCGTTTAGCAAACTAGATAACTTGAAATAAACAAATGCCATAGTAATGAGATTAAGTGTGGTTCTGAATCCCTGAAAGTACACTCTGCTTTTAAATAGGCAAAGAAAGTTATTTTAATAGATACACTAATGAAAAAGGAGAGAACCTTCAATTTGTACAAAGTGTTCTGCTGAAGTCTGTACTTAAATGCATCTAGGGCTCTCTCTGCTACTTGGCTAGCAATTAATCTTGATTATAGTGTAGGGTTGTTTAACACTCACAAGTCATTAAAGAGAGCCTGCTATCTATGTGTCATAGAATCCACATTCTATTTGTGTATTGATTGATACCGTTTTTATTATAATTTAAGAAAACTGGTGGACACACATGCAGAGACATACAGCTTGTTCTAGATATAAGGTGATTTATAAAATACCTATGGAATGACTCAAAATGTCTGAAACACTGAAAAGATAGTCAAATGACAATGCTCTGAATATGTTTCATAAAGAATGTTTATTCATTACTTTCTTGAAGGCAGGTTAGGGCACTTTAAAAGAGAATCCTTATGAGACTAAAATATATTAAGATGAATTTTAGACAAATTTACAGTTGCAAAATTGTAATTTTACCCTAGGCACAGATAATGCAAATCTGTTTTTCAGCCTCATTTAACAACAGAATACTCCAGTGTTCAGGATAATATTGATTAGTTCTTTGAAAGATGAACTCATATGATTACAACACATAATCGTTATTTTTAAAAAGTTTTTTAATGATAAAAATTCACTTTTCTGTTTTTACTCTATTGCAAACTGAATTTTAAATGGCTACCATATGCTGCATTTATATCACTAGGACTGCTTTAATACTACAGAGCATATAAGCAGGTGAGAAGACTAAAAATCCAATTAAAAAAGGTCAAGTCACATAGAAGAGAGGGAAGAAAGAGAAAGGGAAGGAAGGAAACAAAGAGAGAGCAAAGAAGAGAGGAGGGGAGACAGAGCCTAGCAATTTCATGAGAGCACCATGATGTGGAAAGTGCACATAAATTCTGTAAGACTCTTTAATGATTGTTAAGTGGGTCAGCAAAAAGCATTTCATTTATTATTAGGCCATCACACGGAAAATGTGATTTGTTCAAAGCCATTTGGGAACATGCATTTGGAATTGATGTTATACAATTCAAATATGCTATCTTTTAATTTTTTCATATTTGGGAACCCAAACATAATGCTAATAAAACATAGAGTATTCTTCTTGTCCAAGATTTATATCAACTTATTTCGTCATAGTGTTTGAATAGGTGTGTTTAATTTCCTACAAATTTGAAGCATATTTTCCATGTTTTTTTTCTGATTAACAAGAAAACTTTCTATGCATTTCAAATGAAACAACCTATAATATGTTAAAACAGTCCTACTTTGTTGTGGGTGGCTGCTTCTTCAGTCATTCCTGGCTGCTTAGATGCCAAATAACCAAAAACTATATTGATTAAATCACTGCTTGGACAATCACTTAAGCATATTTCTGGCCAACTCTTGTATCTTAAATTAACCCATTTCTATTATTTTATATTTTACCATGAGGTTTGTGGCCTACCTGCAAGGTTCTGGCTGGCAGCTGATGCCTTTCTCTTCTGGCAGCTCCATGGCTTCTCCCTTACTCCACCTATTCTCTGTAAATTTCTTTCCAGTTTTTTTATATTCTGTTAAACCATTGGCCGAAAACAGCTTCTTTATTTATTAACAAATAAAAGTAACACATACATAGAAGGACTTTCCACACCACTAGTTATTTTGTGTATGGAAATGGTTAGCTTATTTAGCATTTAATAATTCTTATTGCATCCCTCTTTTAAAGTAAATATAGTACAAATTATGCAAAAAGAAATGTTTAGGAGGAAGTATATTTAGTATTCCTATCTCTATCTCGCATGTTAGCTTCTTTAGTCATGTTAGTATTTTGAAAACTATTTTTTACAAGTAAGAAAAAATTAGTTAATAAAAGAATAATTGTGTAAATCTAATATTTGTCAGTAAGATCAGTAATTAAATTTATTTTAAATAAGTCTTTAATTTATATATAATATCAATATTCAAGACAATAACAAATTTTCATATTGGAAATTTTCTTCTTTATGTTATGATATTATGACATTTAATAGTTGTTTGAATTTATATGGGGACAAACATATTAGTTGCTTTTCAAATGATAGTATGCATAGTTAAATAGATGATTGACAAATTAGATATATACCGTGTAGATGCCATATGGATGACAGATAGGTGCTATCTAGATAGCTAGATGATAGATAGGTAATAGCTAGTTAGACAAATGTTACATTTGTAGATAAATAATGGACATCTTCCCGTGTCATAGAGACTGGTGAGTTTTCTTGGCAGTAGCTCTATTATAAACATGAATTCTCTTTTACTTCTGTATTTTTCTCCATTTCATTTGAGCTCTCATCATATGATACCTTCTTCTATGTTATGATAAGCAAGAAGACTTTTTCCACCTTGATATTGGATTTCAAAGCTTATATTGCTATGAGAAATGAGTTCATTATGAATTACCAGTATTTGCTCTTCTCAGAGAGCAACAAAAATTTACAAGTTGAAACAGAATAATTTTTGTGACAATGGTACATTGTAGGGTCATTTGTATTATGCCATAAGAAACAGAAAAATGTGGATTTTTAAGATAAAAATAATTATTAATTGATTTCAAGAATTTTATATCTTTATGAATATAATAATAAAAATATTTGATACCACAATCGAAAATATCTGAAATGTATCAGACTCTTTTCACTTGTTTTAAGAATTCAAATACTTATTCTAAAATATTTTGGCAAATAAATATTATTTAATCATAAAATATATCAAAACTTATAGCTGATCTTAGAAAATTAAGGATTATCAAGTTTTAGGCATACATATTTGTTGTTCTCAACAATTGTCATTGCAAAATAATTTAAACCAAACAAGCATTTAAGATTTGACATGTCCTGTAACACAGTTGGTAACAGATAAGTTTGAGAGGGAAAGGATTTGTTGGATAGAATACTAAGGGAATATCCACAATGTCCTAACATTTAACATTGTCTCAGAAAGATGACAGGGGAATTGTGCTGAGGACAAACAAAGCTGTAAGGATAACATCTTACTATCCACTATAAAAATGGTTCAATATTGGAAGAATAAATGGGCAAAGGAAAGGTAAGTGGTAAAGAAGTCCACTTCTTTTCGAATTAACAAAACACTGGACACAAGCAAGCGAATGTTTGCTTCTTGGAGTTTAGTGAGAACTAAAGTTGCTGGGAATTTGCCCAACCCCTGTGGAGACACAGATCTCGCTTAGAGTGCAGGCTCCTCCTGGGACAGATGAGACGAACCTGGGAAAAGGTTGCTTGCCAAACCAAGCATAGATGAAAGCAAACTTTCTCTGCCCGTTTCTCAAATGTTCTGTCAGAATCTGTACCCTGGATAAAGAAGTGGCCTTTGAGCTCAGTTCTTCACGCTCTACCAGTTACAAAGGTGTGTTTTGCTTCTGTATACTTTTTGCCTTGTTCCTATGTATTTCTTTTCATTTTTATTACTGTTATCAATTGAGGTATTGTTTCTTGCAAGGAGAGGCAAGAGTTTCTCATGATCATGTATGTGAGTAAAGGAGTTTCAGAGTTGAGGTAATGCTTTTTTTTAGTCTGTATAAAAAGCCATACAAAATAAAGCTTGTTATGCAGTTGTTCACACTCTGCATCCCCTGTGTCCTGATTTGCGCGAGACCCAGGGATGGCAATGCACTAGACGTTGACAAACCCCCACATATAAAGGGCTAGATTCATTCAGAGAACAGTCGCGGAGGTCTGCCGCTGGGGTAGTAGGTATGGCATACATAAGTGGTAAAATGCCTGCAACGTCACTGGAAAAATGGCAGAGTAGCATAGGAGATTAAATGAGGAAAACTGTAGTCTCGACCTCAGAGCACCTTGAAGATTAACATCAGGCTTTATTTCTGTGTGAATAAAATAGGTGTGCATGTGTGTACTTGTGAGGGTGTGTGTGTGTTTGTGTTTGTGATGTATTGTAGTTCTAATATGAAAAGAGGTGGGGGCCAGTCACTGTAAAAAAAACATCAGAACCTTGTCTTTGTTCTGAGGATAAACAATTTGCTAAAGTCCAAGTTTGAAATGCAATTCCAATTCAGAAAGAGATTTCTTCTCCCTATCAGTTATGAGAGTTCTGTATATTCTAGATACAAACCCTTTTCAAATATGTAGTTGTTGACATTTTTCCCATTTTGTGGGCTGCTTCTTTACCCAGATTGTGTCCTTTGCTGCATGGAAGTGTTTTACTTTTGTGAAATACAATTTACTATTTTTTTGTTGTTGTGGCTATACTAATAAAGTCTTGTTCAGAAAATACCTTCCTGTGCTTATTAGCTCACGTGTATTCCAAATTTTCTCCATCAGACTCAGGGAGTGAAGTCTCATGCTGAGATCTTTCATCCCTGTATCGTTGAAATTTATGCAGGGAGAGATAGGAGTCCAGTTTCATTCTTTCACATATAGCTTTCCAGTTTGACCAGCACCATCTGCTGAAGAAGCTATCTTTTCCCCACTGTGTATTTTTGACTTCTTTTTTTAGAAATCAAGATGCTGCAATAGTATGTGGTTATATGTGACTCCATAATTCTATTTCATTGGTTAAAGTTTCTGTTTCTATCGCAGTGCCATGCTGCCTTTGTTACTATAGCTCTGAAGTGTAACTTCAAACCTGGAATTATGATACCTATAGCAAGTAGAACACCAAAACATAAGTAATATCTTGAGTACTTTGATCAAGACTTAGGTGTCACTTCTTCTGCATGATTTAAGTTCAATAGTCTTTTAACAGAAAAGAAATGTGCAGTTTCTTAGAAGTTTCTCCAATTTTCCACTAATAGCTTGTTAAATTATTATATATAAAAAGAGTCTTATCATTCATTTTTTCCTTAGGCTTAAAAGGTAAAGTTGAATCATCTCTAAACCATTTTTATCTAAAATGCCCAAGATTAATAGTATAAGTAATGGTTTCAAACTATTATGTTGTTACTTAAAATAAAGATTAAAGCATTCTAGCATTTACTAAAAATACAGACATAAAACAAAATGCAAACTGAAGATTGCACAATGTTTGGAAAGTCTCTGTGTAGGGATTCCCATCAAGAAAATACGGTTAATATTTTCCATAGACTTTGCTTCAAAATTGCTTTCTACCCATGAAGTTAACCTGTTTTTCAGAAAGCTTGAAGAGGGTTAGTGCTTTTCATGAATAATTAAAGCAGTATTTGTTTTATTTACCCAGGTGACATTTGCAGCTTGTGAGTCATGGGTTTTCTAGTAACATGAAACGTCTTTTCATCAGGAAGAACATGCACTATTTTAACAGTCATGACAGTGTGACACTATGTTTCAAAGACGTTTTTGCCCTGAGCAAGATTTCACATCATTTCTAGCATTTTGGGAAGATCCAAGGCTTATCTCTAGAGGACATCTGCTAACATAACTGTGCATAAAAGACATTTGCTATAAGAAGGTAGTCTACAAGGTAATTTCTTTGAATAATCCAAATTCATCATCTATTTGAGAAAAAGTGGACAATCTAAAAGGTAGATAATCTCCAGGTAATAAAAAGTTATGCTTATAAAAGTTGTTAACTTAGAACAGAATCTCAGAATACTATACTAATATTGTAAATTTTAGTCATTTTGAACTTCCATTACAATTTATTCTCCTAAATAATATTTCATGCCTCCTTTTGCCCTCCTTAGTTTCTCCATACTATCTTTATTCTGTGTTAATATTACTACATCAAGGAGAATATTGCAATCAATTCTCATTAACCATTGTACCACTTTTCATAACTACACTTTCTAGAACTTTCCTAGCTGCTTCTCCGTGTACCAATTAGGTTTCTGTTGTTGTAGAAATCATGAATATCAAATATATCAGTGAGCTGGATACTCCCACATTAATGGTACCCAAGAAAATGCCTCACAGGCTTGCCTACAGGCCAATTTGATGACATTCTATCCTGGCAGAAGACCCTAGCTTGTATCAAGTTTAATAAAACTAACCAGAACACCTTGTGAATATAAAGAATATCAACCTCTGAAGATACTTGTCCTAAAGTTACAAATCCCTTGTCTTGTGATTATTTTGGGACATTTATCAAGCATTTCACTATTTTCTCTTCTGTAGCTTCAACTGTATATTGTCTTCTAAATAAAATCTTTAGAAAATAAACAAGGAGGTTCCAATCTTTAAACATTTAGCTTAACCTCAACTTCTGTCCTCTATGATACCATGGTCTTTGTAAACAATCCACAATATACAACTGTGGGTACAGACCACTGGTACAATAATAGCATGTGTAAAGCTCTCATCCAATATGAACCACCAAAAAGTAAAAATGCTTCCACAAAACATTGCCTAAGCTGGAAACCTCCTCTTTCTACTTTATACTGCTCTGATGATTATTGACACTTGGCAACACTTTAAAAACCAATTTTTGTCAAGGCACAAAGGATATATATATGGTGAGGTTTAAGTACTTGTATTAGCATCACTATTGGCAACATAATTGATTATAATTTCCTTTCTAATGCTTAAATAAATTTTTCATTCTTTAATCACTCATATTAAGCCCTGTACTTTAAAATAACTAAAAATGTACACAATTTTAATATCTGTTCGGGCTACCTGTGAATCAGCATCCTCCAATGACAACAATTTTTAAGTCAGCAATATGAAATATAGAAAACTGTTTTTAAATTAAGCTTTTAATTAAAATAGAATTGCATCAATTTTCGCTTCCTTTCTTCTCACCACAACTCTCAGGTAACCTTGCTCTAAGTTTTTCCATTCTTGTCTCATAATCTTTAACACATGCATTGTAGTAATATTTCATTTGTATTTTAATAAATAAATTTGCCTGAAGATCAGAGAATAAAACAGCCCCACTGTTCAACCTTACAGAACAGGCAGTGATGACACACACCTTTAATCCCAGTAGCCACACTAGTTTGCCATAAAAAACGGAGTGATAAATGTACATATGCTTGGGAAAGAGAAGAAAAAATATAGACAGTTACAAAAGGAAATAAAATGGTTTTCAAAAATAATACACAGTCTTTAAAGAGACAGAGTATAGACAGTCATAGATTAAAGGAGTAAAGATAATAAAATAAATATTAAAAAGTAATAGAGTGAAAACAAATAAGCCATGAAAAGATGGGAAATTTACAGAGTCTGGATTATGCATATTATTGTGTTTTCTTTGAATTTTCTAAATATGAAGGAGCTAAGTATAGAGAGACATTTCATTGTATTGGTCTGCTAAGCTAAAGCAGTATATATGTTCTAAAGGTATCATGACTTCCAAATTTGGGTCTAAGGATACACTACTTTGGAAAAGAGATTGTTCTTTTGTTTGAGAACCTGTGCATTGTTTCCAGACTAAAATGGTTTGATGGACCAAGACTCTCTGAAAGGTTCCTGTCAACACCTACAAAAAATTACTTCACCCAACTGCTGACTGAGATGATCCTAGCACACATGACACATGATGAAATACCTGTTTGACAGTACCCCTAATCAGCAGAAAGTAGTCTAGAGAACTATGCACGTATTCCCAAATATTGTTTATAAATGTTTGTTTACATATAAAGAGGATATGCTAAAGAGATTTGCATTGGTATGGATCTTGGTTTATTGATACAAAATTAAGGTCAATTTTCTTATATGCATATTTCTGTTCTTGATTAAGGTATTGTGTTTGTTCACCTCACTTAAAAACAAAGTGTATAATTAAGAAATATAGGCTAATAGATCGTCATCTATAATAGTCAAACTTGTCATGTTAGTTAGATTTTCTAGATGTACAGAGATGTATTTCAGATGGGTAGAAATTCTTCAAAATTTCAAAGACTAGAGAATATGGCATTTAAAATGTCTTTGGACTTTTCATGACAATGAGACACATCTTTAGAATGTTTTAAGAAGTTAGGACTTTTCATGACATGAGACGCCTCTGCTCCTGGCAGCTCCAATTACTTTGAGAGAAAGATTGGCATTGAAGAGACTCCTTATGGCATTTTGCTAAGCATTTGGGCAAGAAACTGCTTTTTCCTGGACTGCTTGATGGTATGTTTGGTGAACTGTGCATGCAGGACCCACAGAGAAATGACTGCTGAACTTGCCTAAAGGTAAGATGATCCTTTCGGGTTCCTGCTTCATGAAAGAGTCTGCTAGACATTTTGCAGGACACAGAAGATAGTGATTGACTAACTGCCAATACAGGCAGAACTGTTTTTGAAATATCCTGCTTCCTGGAAAAGTCTGCTGGATACTATAGGCCTATAGGCTGAAGATGGATGCCGCAACATTACAGAAGAACTTTGGGTGACTGTCCAGGCAGTGAGATATCTCTGTCAATTGTAGAGGTTTGGAAGGTTCTTACAATGCAATTCCTGTTTACTTAGGTAATATTGTAACCTTTTGGAGTTTTTGATGAAGTTGAAGAATAAATATAGTTTTCCTTAGTCATGATACAAATATTGAAGCTGTAATTATTGCTTGATACCTGTTTTGTTATATGTAATTTTACTATGTTAAAATTAAAACCTTCTTTTTTATTTAAACAGAAAAGACGAGGTGGTTTGGGATTCCACTCTGTATGCTGTGAATACCACTGGTTAATAAAGAAACTGGTTTGGCCTGATAGGATAGACAGGAAAAGAAAACTAAACTGAATGCTGGGAGAAAGAAGAAAGAGTCAGAGAAAAGCCATGTAGCCACTCACTGCTAGATACAGATGTGCCAAAACCTTGCTGGTAGGCTACTACCTCATGGTAATGCACAGATTAGTGGAAATGGGTTAAATTAAGATGCAAGAGTTAGCAAATAAGAAGCAAGAGCTAATGGGCCAAACAGTGATTTAAATAATATAATTTCTGTGTGATTATTTTGGGGCTGAGTATCCAGGAACCAACAAATGGCCTCTTGCAACAGATATCATTAAATATTTGATTCTTATCATTTGATAAATTTATATATCTTTAAAATTATATTTTTAATAGAATACTTTTTAAGCTCTCTCCAAATAACCCCTATAACTTTTGCTCTAATAGAATAAAGAGTTTCTATATCGTGTAATTTCTATTGTTCTATTTTCTTATTTGCTAAACCAAAACTCTGTACTGCCCATTCTTATGTCAATGCCATCCATTTAGTTTTATTTATTTTCCCCCATATTCATCCATATAACCTTAAAAAATGAATTTCTCTTGTTCATATCTCAGTTTCTCTGCTGAGATAATTTGCTAAGACTTTGCTCATTTGTCGCAAACTTATTAGTTAATGCTTTTTGAACTATGTTCAGGATGACTGCTTAAAATATTCATCGGATAATTTTAAAATCTTTCCTGATTATTCTGTAATTTGATGCTGTCATTGTTGTCAGTGTGTTTAATTCCCATTCAAAACTTCCTGAGTATAGCCTAAAAGTTCATTTTAATGTAGAAAGGAAATGTGAGTCATTATGGTATGAGTCATGGATCTTCTTTAATCATTTATTTTGGCTGGATTCTCTGACACTGCTTTAAGTGAGAAAGACAGAATGGGTGAGCACTGCTTTCTTGGTTAAAGTGCTAGAGCCCATGCTCCTACAGTACAATTGACCTCGGTGTGGAGAGTGCCACTCCATTTCTATTACATGGTTGGGGTTTTCTATCTCTAAATGTGACCTGCACTGCTATGTGGGTCTGACAAGACCTCAGTGACATGCAAAGGAATTAAAACTAGTTATATTGGGTCTTCTAGAACATCCCATTTTCATGGAAGCCAGTTAAAGAGGAAACATCTAGTCCTTATAAAGAACACGTTTTTGTTCATGGCAATGAGGCAACAGTAGTTTCCTGTGATGTTTGGAGACTGTGGTAGAATAGTTTTTGAACAGTCTTATTCAAGATCGGCCTGAGCTGGTGAGATTGTTTCAAACAATCCAGAATTCTTCATTCTCCTTATTTGGCCTGCAGTTGGACAATGTTTCCCAGTGAAACTCATCTTCCTGTTATCTTCATTAACTTTTCTCCAACTGGTCTATAGAATATGAAGCCAAAAGAAAAACTATGGAACTCATCAAAATATGTGCAAGACATATGACAAAGGCCAGAGACAAAAATACATAGAATCTTTAACTTTGTTCCTTGCATTATGCACTTACTTGCAGAAATAAGGAAACTAACCCTGCTTTATTTTACATTTTTTTCATATTCTTCTCTCATAAAATATATCCTAATTATATCTGCCCCTGTTTCCTCCTCCCAGAATCCCCCTACCTTCTTTCTCCGTGACTTTACCTGCTATTCTATTTTCCTTCAGAAAAGAGCAGGCCTCCCAGGGATATGAACCAAGCATAACATAACAAGATTCAATAAGACTAGGCATAAATCCTCGTATCAAGGCTTGAGGAGGCATCTTAGTAGAAATGAGAGAGTCCTATGATCAGGGAAAAGAATCAGAGACACCCCCTACTCCCACTGTGAGGAGTTCTGTTAAAACCATTGTTTTTTTTTTTTCTTTCTTTCTTTCTTTCTTTTTTTTTTTTTTGATTTTTCAACACAGGGCTTCTCTGTAGCTTGGAGCCTATCCTGGATCTAGCTCTTGTAGACAAGGTGTGCCTTGAACTCACAGAGATCCATCTGCCTCTGTTTCTCTGTTGCTGGGATTAAAGGCCTGTGGCACCATTGCCTGGCAAAACTAATTTAATTCACCCTCTAGGGTTCACTTCATTGGTTATTTCCTTTTATTGTCTTCATCAGCATGCCATCTTTGCAAGAAGACAAAACTAACAATAGGAAAAACACAATAATGTAAATCATTTAAAAATAAAACTCCATCTAGATTAATGAGCATTTTCTAAATTTGAAATGTTGTAAACATTTTCAGATAAACAAGAAAAGTTTTGAAAAATATGCTCCTTATTTTTATTACAGACACAACAGTTTATAATACTTATAGATTTACTACTTTTCTATCATAAATTCAGATGGTCAGGGTCTTTAGTACAGTTTTCAAACTAGAGGCCATAGACAGTATTTTGACCTTTCCTCTCACTTCCATAGACAACTTCGAGTCTCCACTTTTTTTTTCTTTTTTAATAAAGGTGAACATTTAACTGAGGTGGTGGTTGCTTACAATTCAGATATTCAGTCCATTAACATCATGGCAGGGAGCATGGCAGAATGCTGTAGACATGGTGCTACATCCTGATCAGAAGGCAGTAAGAAATGTACTATGACACTACAATATTTGAGCATAGGAGACCACAGAGCCCATCCTCATGGTAGCATACTTCTTCCAAGGTCATACCCACTCCAACAAGGCCACACTTCCTAGTAGTGCCGTTACATAGCTTTACGGGGCCTGTTGCGTTCAAACTACCTCATTCCACTCCCTGGCCCCAATAAGCTTGTAAAAATAACATAATGCAAAATTCATTTTATTCAACTTCAAAAGTCCCCATATTTTATCAAAGTCACAGCAATGTTTAAAAGTGTAAAGTTCAAAGTCTCTACTGAGATTTACGCAGTCTTTTAACTGTAATCCCCTGTAAAACAAAAATCAAAAAACAGACTACATACTTCTAACATATAATGGAACAGTATACACATGACCATTCCAAAATGTAGAGAAGGGAGCATAGTGAGGAAATACTGGACAAAAGCAAGACTGAAAACCATCTGAGCAAATTCCAAACTCTGCATCTCCATTTCTAACACCAAATCCCTCCTCAGATCTCCAATTCCTGCAGCTGTGTTGACTGCAACTCACTTTCTCTTGAGCTGGTTCCATGCTCTTTTAGCAGATCTCCTTCGTAGATATCCCTTGACTTTGGAATATCTAACATCTTGTGGTCTCCATGGCAATCCAGGCTTCAACTTCACAGCTTCATACAATGACCTCTCTAGGCCTCCATTCAGGGACACCCTTGAGAGATGTCTGGCCTTAGTGGCTTTCCTAAGGAGTGGAGGCAAAGTCCATAACCCCTATCTTCTATCTTTCATTCTAAAGGAAGAACCTCTTGGCCAAAGCTGCTGCCAAATTCTGCTGCTTGTTGGGGATCGAACATAGCCCCCTTTTCAATTACATTTTCAGAAGCTTTCTGATTTTGCATTCTTAATGAGTGAGGTGCAGCCCAGCATTCTATTCCAAAGAGGATGCTGACAAACCTTGGAGGCAGCATGTCCTGACAGCATGATGCTATCAGTGTCAACACAAAAAAATAGACATTCTATGAGACATTCATATATTTTCTCCACCTTTTTTCATATCTGTGAACTCATATTCATTATTTTATAATATATGTGGTTTGAAGGAAAATATACTCATCAGTGATTTGAGCAGGGTATATTTCAGCAAAAATATGAGTAGCAAGTGAAAGTAATATTCTTTTTATAAAATGTTTCAGTTTTGTGATAAGCACCAAATTACAAATGGACAATCTCAGAAAACAGGGTATGAGGAAGATGGAAACAAAATGATATTTGATTCCTCTCACTTAGATAGAGTGACCATGACTTTGTTGAAAAAATATAATGAATAAAGCAATAATTGAAATAATACATAGGTCAAATGCAATGAGTTATATCAATTAAAAATAGTAGATTAATAATAGAATCATGAAAATGATATATCATATAGAAAGAAAGATATATTAGACTAAGACATTATGAGAAGTTGAAATAATATGTTGGCAACAATAATACACAAAATCAATAATTAAGCATTACTACTGTCATCATAGAAAACATTTTGTACCATGTACTGGGACAGCTTCCACCTCACTAATTAATATGCATGTTAATCATAGCAGTAATGTCTGTGAGTAGCTAAGATTATTACACTATTGAAAAGATAAAAGTTCAAAAAGTGAGTGTCTTATAAAAGGTCTCACAGATCATAAAGCAAGCATGTTGGTTTTGCTAAAGTAAAAGACATCAAGTAGACATAGTTATTAGTTGCCAGAAATTTATTATGTTTAATAATATGATAATATGTAATAATGTGTTGTAAGTTAACTTCAGATTTTACTTTATTATATAAAGGGCATTTTATTATCATATATTATTTTTGTGTTATTTTATAAAAATCTATGATATATCACTTTTCTAAACTTAGAAGTTTACATTATTAACAAAAGCAGCATAGGGTTGGCAAGAAACTTGGATCTAGATGGCATCCCAAGTGTCCACGGGGATGTCCCCAGCTAGGTCCTTGGCCAACAGAGAAGAGGGTGCCTTGTCCTAACATCACACTGATGATTATCTCGAATATCACCATAGAATCTTCGTCCTGTGATGGATGGAGATAGAGACAGAGACCCTCATCAGAGCAAAGGACTGAGCTCTCAAGATCCAGTTGAAGAGCAGAAGGAGGGAGAAGATGAGCAAGGAAGTCAGGACCTCGAGGGGTTGGTCCACCCACTGAGACAGTGTGCCTGTTCTAATGAGCGTTCATCAAATCCAGCTGGACCAGGACTGAATGAGCTTGTGATGAAACTGGACTCTCTGAATGTGGCTGACAATGGGGGCTGACTGAGAAGCCATTGATAAAGTCACTGGGACTTGTTTCTACTGCATGTACTGGCTTTTTGGGACCCTAGTCTATTTGGATACAAAGCTTTCTAGGCCTGGTTGTAGCTGGGAGGGCCTTGGACTTCCCACAGGGCAGGGTTTCCTGCCCTCTCTTAAGGAGGAAGGGGGGAGGGAGGAGGGTAAGTGGGAGAGTGGGAGGGGAATGGGAGAAGGGGAGGAAGTGTAAATTTTTGAATTGAAAAAAATAAAAAAAAAAAAGAAACGTAACGTATCTTTATTTACCTAAAATAATATTTCACAGCAGTCTTGTCTCACATGTACTTCAAATAACATGCGAATATGTGTGTAAAGCAGATCATTTTGGTATTTTATTAATATCTTTAAGTATACTTATTGCCAAAACCTACTTTTCCCTAAAAGTAGTATTTTTAATTGATTAAGAAATTAAGTCTGCTTTATTTTATGATTTTTATGTATTTATGACACATAGGTATAGACATATGCATGTTCGTGTGTATGTGCACATACCTGGTTATCCTCTTGTAAGCCATAGCATGTTATGTGCCCTCAAATTTATTTTCCATCTTTTAATTTGAGGTTGTGACTCTGCCTCAACTCTGTGTTGAGGTTTCCTTAACTAGACTAGAAGCCACCAATCCCTAGTAACCCTCCTGCCTTCATGACCCTGGAGAGGGCATTATAAAGTTTATCACAGTAGTTCTCAAACTTCCTAGTGCTGCAATCCTTTAATAGAGGTCCCTTGTTCTGGTGACTGCCAACCATAAAATTGGTTTGTTGCTATTTCATAATTGTAATTTATGTAATAATCATAATTTTTACAATCCACAGATTGAGAATTGTTGATTTGTAGAATGATTGGATTGTTATATAGGTTCTTTGAATTTGAACACTTACCCTCAAGATTTTACAGCAAGCACACATTTTCATCTAGTCATTTATTTCTCTAGGGACTTTCAATATGAAGCACTATTGATTGTATGTATGAATATTTGTTAATGTTTCCATATTTGCTATGACTTAAATCAAAGCAACAAGTACTTTGAAAAAAAAAGGTTAGCTACCATGTTTCCTAAATTTCTAAATCAGTCTGTAATTTAAGCATAGTTATTTCAACTTGTCAAATACAGTATTTATAAATAATAACAAAATACTAAAAATTCTCTGCTTTACACACATATTCTCATGTACTTCAAAGTACACGTGAGAAACAAAATTGTTGTGGAATATTATTTTAAGCACGGAAAGATTTATTACATTTCTTTATGCTGAGTTTTTAATGATGTAAAGATGTGTTACATTTGTTTATGGTGCATTTGTTTAATTATGTGAAGTTGTGTTGCATTTGTTTCACCTCACCTACCTAAGTCACTTGATTGGGCTAATAAAATGCTTAACAGACAAAAGCTAGAAAAGCTAGGCAGGAGAAAGAAAGGCAGAGCTGAGGGGCAAAAAAAAGAAATAAATAAGTAGGAACAGGGCAGGGAACCCCAATTGCTATTTGGGCTGACGAGGGAGGGGGACTTGTTTGGGGGAGGCGGAGGGAAATGGGAGGCGGTGACGGGGAAGAGACAGAAATCTTTAATAAATAAATAAAAAAAGAAAGAAAGAAAGAAAGAAAGAAAGAAAGAAAGAAAGAGAAGACGCCAATGTTCCTCTAACTAGAGGGAGTATTGAGAAGAGTTATGACTAACTAAAACTCAGGATCTGGCCACTTCTGTAGGAACTTGGTGCACTTTGGTAACAGATTCAAACCCCATGGACTACGGGGCTGGAGAGATGGCTCATTGGTTAAGAGCATTGTCTGCTCTTCCAAAGGTCCTGAGTTCAATTCCCAGAACATGGTGGCTCACAACCATCTGTAAAGAGGTCTGGTGCCCTCTTCTGGCCTGCAGATATGCACACATGCAGGATATTGTATACATAATAAATAAATAGAAATTTTTTTAAAATAATAACCAACAGTATACATCTAAAAGGCAATAATCACCAGCTCAGGAAGCTTATAAAAATTATCAGCAAAATCTCTTCATCATACATATGTTTAAACATTAGAAATTTTCTTTCTTTTTGGAGGTAATAAACATCATATTTCTCCCAATGCACCCAAATGATTACCCATTTTGTAGAATATAAAAGAAAAGAAGATAAGAATTCAAGATAAAATATTATATCAGCATAAACAAAATATATTTTTTATTTATTTGGGTATACAAAGAACTGTTAAAGGCAGGTCTCTTACCCAGAAGAAAACGACCAACACAAAATGAGTTCAATGGTATTTTTGGAGGCTTATTGTTTATATTGTTTTCTCTGCCCATTTTTTAACCTTAAAGGTCTTGTTTGACTATGTATTATAGTTTCAGATTTTCTGTTTCTGTAGTATTTCGTGTAGGTGATTGTGTGTCTCTGTGTCTATTCGTGCTTCTTGTAATTTTTCTTCGGCTCATTATTATTTTTGTTTGTTGTGTTCTATTCTGGTTTTTCTGTTTTTCTTGCTGTTGTCTATTCCTAATTAGAGAGAGAGAGAGAGAGAGAGAGAGAGAGAGAAATGGTGTGAATGTGGGTGGGTGTGGAAGTATGGAGGATCTATGAATGATTGGAGGATGGATGGAAAACTGATTCAAATATATTGTATGGAATAATAGTCTGTTTTCAGTTAAACAAAAAGAAAAATGCCTAAAACAACCCACAAAATTAATAATATTTTTTATAACTCCCAGCTAATTTCAGGTTCTACTCAATATGTTCTCATATGAAAACATAATAAACTGTATAGGACAGTGGTTCTTTAACTACACTCCCCCAAAGGGTTTGCATATCAGATATCCTGCATAGCAGATATTTACAATTCATAAATGTAACAAAATTGCAGTTAAAAAGTAGCAGTGAAATAATTAATGGTTGGGGTCATAACAACATGATCAACTTATTATAGGCTCACAGTGTTAGAAAGGCTGAGAACGTCTGATGTAGGATGAGTTGGTGCTCACAGCATTTCAACAGTTCTATAAACACCTGGGTGCTAGCTCTCCATCCTGTTATAGGAAGCAAAACTACCACTTTGTTCATGTCTTATACAACCTTTATTGTGTTTTGTTTATTTTAATAGCTAAATATAACCCTACAAAATATGGGAATAATTTTCACTGATTATATTTTTGTCTCCACTGAGTTTAAAATGGTTGGTCTAAAATTAGCTTATTTTCCTATTATCTAGGATATGGGGCATAGAAGAAGGCTCAGTGAGCCAAGATAAAATGCAAAATAAAATATTTGCTTTACTGATTTACATATTTGTTTATATTTAGTACCAGGCTATAGTGAGCAAGACATTTTATTTTCCCTTCTGTTTTTATACTCATGAACCATGCAATTCAAGGTTGCCTGCTGCAAAGTTGTAAACTACCAGTTGTAATATCATAGTGGGAATCAAAAACCCACCAAATAGACAGAAAATGTGTTTTAAAAAAGACATCACCAATTTATTTGTTTATAGCTAAATTCCCCTGAGCATGCTGCTTCTATTCCTTTCTCCCTGATACATAGATCAAGTTTGAGATTTTCGTCTCCAGGGAACATACTGTGAGGAATAAACAAACAGGACCTTTTTCCTTTTCAAAACTTCACACTGTCCTTCACCTTCTATGGTCTTTGAAAGTTTCTCCCTCATTTAATCTATTTTATGGCACCTTAGTGCCCTACAGGACTCTTCCACTGTCCTATTTATCTTCTCTATGGAGGATTATTTTAAAGTCTGGCTGTTTAATAGTGACTAAATATAGCAAAGGGCATGTATTAGGACATATTAAACAGAGTTCTAGTTATTTTGGTGCATAGGATGAAAATATTACTATACATTTGCTATGTTGTATTATGCTATTTCGTCTGTAAGCCTTTTAGATGATTCCTCAAAAGAATATTTTAAACATGACCCTGCATGTGGAGTTTATTTTGCTAAATGAAGCATGTCAAAGTCTATTGATGGAACTTTTGAAACTTGATCAAAGAGAAGACATATTTAAATGGAAATAATCTAATAAATTTCATTTGATAACTTCCTTTGTGGATTCATACGTAGATGTAATTACCTCTTTAAGATACATATAAAAACCCCCTGGTGGTTAGAAAAGAATTTGAGATTAATATAGTATTAAATAAAATGTAAGGGGGCCACTTGTTGGTTCCCGGCTGCTCAGCAGTTTATCCATGAAATAATCACACAAATATTGTATTAATTAAATCAATGTTTGGCCCATTTGCTCTAGCTTCTTATTGACTAACTCTTACATACAAATTTAATTCCTTTCTAGTAATATGTGTATCACCGCATGGCTGTGGCTTACGGGGTAAAGTTTCGCCCTGCTCTAGCGGGGCTACATGGCTGCTCTCTCAGTCTGCCTCTTTTATCCCAGCATTCAGTTTAGTTTTCCCTGCCTACCTAAGTTCTGCCAAATCAGGCCAAACCAGTTTTTTTTTTTAATTCATTAACCAATAAAACAACACATAGACAGAAGGACCTCCCACACCAGTAAAATCCTAAAAAGTTGAGGTTAAAATAGCCAGTAGGTTCAAAGGCTATTGCCTCAGACCCACTGCTTATAGAGTAACCAGGTGATTGAGAAATTATACTTTATTTTCATTTAAAAAGACTTAACATGCTTAAAAGAAAGAAAATACAACTGAAAATTGGTGGAAGGGTAACAGGATATTAAGAAACATAATTGATTTAATTTGTTGAGAATAATAAATTTTCCTCCAATAAATGTAGGGATAGGAAAAATTACAGGGTCACATTTACAGTTGCAAATTACCCCTCCAGCTGGTAAGGAACTAGCAGTTCAATTAGCTCTCATGAGTACATCCATTAAATCTGTAGTGACAGGGTAATTACAATCAATACGCAAGGTACAAAGAATATGTGAAATGCACAGTGCTGTGGTTAGTTATGGGCAAGATGCCAAAGAGAGTTTCTAGTTTCAGGGTTTAAATGAGGACTTATTATTGTTAATATCAGCTGTGAGGGGTAAGTTTCAAAGAAAAAAAAATAGTATACTGTCCTTTTGGGTGCATGTGTGGGAAAAATGGATACATATATTAAATAATTAACTGCAGATAAAAAAATAATGCTGGGTGGGAAAAGAAAGGTGGTAATATATGTCTTGGAATAAACAGAGATATGTGCACATCCTAAGTGGGAATTATTATATAAAATTATATAAAAATGGCAATAGTACATCTATCTAACATTTCTAAACACACAAAAAAACTTACAGGAAAAGTCATTACAGCAGTAAAAGAATGGTTCAAACAGCACTGACAAATATGAGGATTGTAGCTGCTTTAAGTGATATGCATTCCTTCATCTCTGCAATAATTTCTGAGGCATACATCTATTTCTTTGATGAGGCTTAGAACAATTTGTTTAAAGAAATACATCTGTTCTGGATGACCCAGAATGATAGTGTCACAACAACTGCCTCTGGTTGTAACACTCCAAACAAAAATGTAACTAGATAAAATACGCCTGGAAAATGCTTTCCTGCTGTATGCAGGGCTGTCATTCTTGAATAAAAGGGAGCTTACAACAACTTTCATCATTTCTAATGTGGAGAACAAGGTAAAGATAAATCAACAAAGTAAATATTTAGTGGCAGCATATGCATCAGGAACATGGTGATTAAAATTAAATTGAAACTGTGTAAGTTTGGGAAAAGTGGGACAAGTGGAGATAAGAAGGAAGGCAAAGAGCAAGTCAGCTATTCATATTGCACAAGGAGACACAGGCTAATTTAAATAGGCCAATTAAGCTTAATTGGTTACTTTAAAGGAGACTAGAATACCTAGAGAATGATACTTAAGACATGAAGCAAGTACCGAAGTACACAGAAATCATAAAGAGTGGACACAAACCAATTACTTAAGATATAAAACTTCAGGGAAGGTATGCCTTCCTCAGCTCTAGAATGAAGCCATGTCTTGCTGGACTTGCATGTCAGGGTCTCCTTGTCACACAGAAAAGTTGTTTTGGTAAAATTTATTAGTTTTTTTCTCTCTGTGTGGAAAGGGAATTGTGTGATGGAGGTCCTATGCAACTAAATATGATTTGCATCCTGTTTCCATGAGCTGGGTAGTATATAAACCTTTGACTTGACTCTGCAAAATGTTCCACTGAAGAAACGAAAAAAAAAAAAAAACTGGTGCTAGACAAAGTATTCCCAAAATAGGAACCTAGTTCTTTCTCGAATGAGGAAAAATGTTCATCCTTTACTGTAGTATGTTTGTATTTTTCTGCCAGCATCTTCTGATTAGACACAACATTACAACAAAGATGAAAAAAAGCTTTGGCATAATCATTTCATAGTTTTGAGTGCAAGCATTTGATTGTAGGTTTAAATTTGGAGGCATTAAATATCAATAACAATGAGAAGAAACTGAAACACTAATTTAGAAAAACAGAATTCCACTGAAATAAAAATTCTCAGGGGAAAGAAGTGTCTTAAATAATGATAAAGAAGCACTTTTTTTCCTTAAGATAGAATTGCCTAAAATTGTAAATCTAGTGATGCCATATCCAAAAAGTTGGGGAATTATAAGACAGCTGTTAAAGAAGTCCATTACCACAATGAGAGATCAGTTCCCTGTCTGTGAGGTTAAGCGGACAAGTGAATCCGGATACATTTTGTCAGAATAGGATCTCCAATTCATTTCATTTATCTGGTATTTATTGAATATTCCACCTAATATGTGGAGAATGAAATCCCATGAAAATGATTAAAGAATTGAGCATATTCTAGAGTTAGAAAACACCAACTAACAGATTAGATAGACTAGAAATTGTCCCAAATATGCTATCAGTCAACAAATAAATTAAAATAGAATCAAAATGCCAGAAACCTAACTAGGGATTTATAAATATTAGGAAACTAAAAGGGCAAGTTTCCACATATCCTACATATTTAAGAAAAGTGAAGCAGTATTTTGTATGATGAAGGTGTGGAACAAAGTGTTTGCCTAGCAATAAGCAAATTTCTGATAATCAACATATTTCCAGAGCATTTCATAAGGTACCCATTATTTCAGTACAACTAAAATAAGCCTAGGAGGAACAGAGATCTTTTTTTTTGTTTGTTTTATTTTTTTTATTTCTTAGTACTTTGAAGTGAAAAAAGTGAAGATCAGCATATATATATATATATATATATATATATATATGGGTACATTTTGAAATTCACTAATATGCTAGTCTTTTCTTTTAAGTTTCTTTAAAATTTCTTCTAAGTCCAGATATCTTAGCTAAATGCTGAAAAAATTTTTTTCAGGCACATATACCTGCATACACTTTCTTTTTAAACATATAAACCCTCTATCTCACCCAGGTCCATCCATCTCTGCCTCTGTCAATCTTCTATCTTTAATGCTGTGTTTATCAGCAGGTAAAAATGATGGATGGTTTGGACCCAGAAAATGGAAGATTGCTAACACCACAGGCTGTCCTCTGATCTCTTCCATGTACCCATTCCCAGCCTTCCTTCTACATAGTAAATGAACAAATGTAAAAAATGAGACTGCCATGAGAGGAGCAGTGAAAAGGAAAACTATAATGCATATATTACAGAAAAATCCATGCTAAAGCACAAATCCCCACTGTACACAATTTGTAGGATAAGAGAGAGAGTAAACTGCAAATATTCACCATTAATATTGCACTGTTAACATCACTAATCTGACGTACATGAAGAAGTGAAGAGTAACATGCCTTTTTGGGAAATGATATTTGGTCCCAAGCTTGAGAATCTGAAATTGACCCACTGGATCTACATGGCCGAAGGGAGAATCAACTCCCGCTATTAAATGCTACAAAAAAAGTTATTATTTAGGCTTATTGAAGCATGAACTTGAAAAAAACATTAAACGTAAAATCTCACAATTAAAATATATTAATTCAATTAAGAGGTTTCCAACTATATTCAGTTTGTGTTTTATAAAAAAAGTCTAACTATATTTCTAGAAGTTGACCCAAATGTTATGAACTTTTTAAAAATTTATTTATTTATTTATTTATTCAAAACAGTGTTTCACCGTGTAGTGCTGGCTGTCCTGGTACACACTCTGTAGAGCAGGCTGGCCTTGAACTCAAAGATATACACTTATGTCTGCCTCCCGAGTACTGGAATTATTGCATGAGCCACCATGCCCAACAGATAATAACTATTGTTAAATCGTATACTTTAATATTACAGTGCGTTGTTTCCAACAATGTCATGTTGAGACTTCAAAGGAATGCCATTGTCCTGTTCCCCTTAGTTCTTTTTCTTTTGTGTACTTTCATAGTTTTCCATTTGAAAATGCCAAAGTATATTTATAGTTTATATCAAATTTATTTAATAACTTTTTTTTCTTTCAGTGATATACACATGCATATGTTATTTTATAATTAAAATTGCAGCAATTACAATGATTGTTATAGGGGTACATTTTGAAATTCACTATGCTAATCTTTTCTTTCAAGTTTCTTTAAAATTTCTTCTAAGTCCAGATATCTTAGCTAAATGCTGAAAATGTTTGTCTCAGGCACATCTACCTGCATACACTTTCTTTTTAAACATATAAACCCTCTATCTCCCCCAGGTCCATCTCTGCCTCTGTCAGTCTTCTATCTTTAATGCTGTGGTTACAAGCATGTTCTTTAATTGCCTGCTAAATTGGCCACTTTTAACAATTTTCTGCATTCCTCTGCTTAAATCACATTGTAAGGCTTATACATGGTCAGGCATGGCTAAGGAAGTGTTAATAAAGCCATAGTTTGTAACTGCTTAAAATGTTGCTAGTTCCCAGTTGGCATTGCATTATTAAGAAAAGTACTGGAATGTATCTGAGAATCAAGTAAGTACATTTTACACAAATAAGTGCCAACCACAGTTTATCTTAATAATCAATTATCATAAGTTCCTGACTCCATTTATTTTGGTACAGTAATGACTGTCTTATGTACAGATAGCATAGAATGTCATTACTAATGATTCACTATGATTAGAATCATTACTATGCCTATAGATATGTGTTAACTAAAATACATAGATACTATAGGGGGCTTCATGTAAAAGGCTCTTAATTATTCAATGAAAGAACAATCACATCCTATCCTTCATAGATCACACCAATTAAGATACTGGATTACAATACTTTTCTTCTGAAAGGAATGACATGAGAATAAAAAAAAATTCCAAAGAGTTTTTCATCAACTACGATTGAAAATAAAGAGCAGCCCTAAGTGATTTTAATGAAATTAATTATATAATATATAAGAGCACATGTGAACTAATTATACATGAGTGCACAAGGATTGAATGGCTGAGAGTGTTGAGACATGTAGGAAGGACAACACTTTAATAACCACTAAAGCATTTATAGCCTTGTTTCAAAGGGAATACAATATAGGAAGATGATTTCACAGAGGACAGGTCATTTGACACACCAAGACTTAAGATTTGAAACTTAGAAGTAGCAACTTTACTGTGTTCAGTCCTGTGGAGGGAGATATAACTGACATTCAAACTCACTACAATTAAAAAAACAAGTACTAACTCACACTCAGATCATGGAAAAATTCTATTTTTCATAATTTAAATGTAAAAAAGGTAAAGAATTTAAATATTATAGCTTTAAAAACTTTAGAATGGTGATTATGATACTATTAATATAGTCAAAGTTCTACCTAATTGGAGGATTTTTTAATTTTCAGATCATTTTCTATCCCAACAGAAACCTTACTCATTAACAATCATCCTTCACATGTCTTCCTTAATCCCTTGACTGTGAACGATTTTTCTAAAATATCTCTATGAATGAATCTGTCTGGTTGCTCACGCTTCCTTTCTGTTCATGTCATAAAACACTCCGACCAAAAGTAACCCAAGAGAGTAACATATATTTTGCATATACTCACAGATTATATTTCATCACTGAAGGAAGGCAGGTTAGGAACTCAGTGCAGGCAATTGAAGTAGAAACTTTGGTGGAACACCTTACTTCCTTGCTCACTGCCTCATGCTTAACTGTGTGTGTGTGTGTGTATAAATACACATGTGCACATCAGATGTTCACATGACCATCTGCCCAGGGACAAGGGCCTCTAGTAGGATTGCTCTTCCTGAATCAATTAATAATTAAAACAGTGTCTCACAGGCATGCCCTGGGGGCCAATCTGATACAGGCAATTCTTCAGTAGATATCTCTTCTCAGCTAATTCTAGACCATGTCACGTTGACAATAAAAGCTAAAAATGGCAACATGGCTTTTCATTTGAATAGGATAATGCTATATATACTTTTTCTAAAACACATTCACTTTATTTATGACTGAAAACACTATTTGAGGCATTTAGCACTAATGGATACTTCCAGTAGCAATACTACACCTAAAAGTCCTACAGAAAATTGTGCTTCCCAAGTCTAACTGCCTTATATTACTGGATACAGAAAAATAAAACTAGATCAAATTAGCAAAAGAGTTTTCCAAACAGAGAAAAATTAAAATATGAAATATGTCATTATGAATATGGAGTGGTATTTCTAGAAGAATCACTATGGGCAAGCCAAATATTTTGTCAAAGCTTTGTCTGGCCAAATACAGTTCAAAAATAAAAGGAAGACAAAGAAATCAATAGTTACAATAATATAAGTTTGTAGGGTATAGAAAAGAATAGATAAGGATAATCTAGAAACAGTGAATTCTAATTAAATGCTATAATAACTGAATTCTAAATATAGACATAAGCAATTGCTGATACAGCTGTTCTCCCCATTCTCTGGGAAAATGTTGATGGTTTTGTGCCCTTGCTTTTATATTTTACATGTAAGTATATTTACAATCCTTCTTGTCTTACAAAAAAGTTTTTCACTTTCCATACCATTGTTGTATTTAGTTAGCACTTTAAAACTTATTTTTCTCTAATCATTAGTGTCTACACAGGAACTACTTAATTTTTTTCAAATGGATCTGCTGTAAAATCCTATATTATCTATAGAAATATTGGATTTTTAAAATTAGTTTTCTAACTGGTTCTTAGCCTCTTTTTCTGGGTTAATTAACACAGAATTTATAAAAAAGAAATTGCTGCATAGAATTGCTGAATTTCATAACATCTATCTTTCCAATTCTAATAATACTGTCAGCTCAATTTACAACTGGATGCGGTGATTTTCATCCCCTACAGCAATACAAGATAATGTGCATCAATCAAAGTATGGTTTATGATCATTCTTAGTATTCTTCAGTGTTTGACAATTTGATTCAATAAAGTGATTCAGTTTTTCTTCACTGGATTGTTAATACATTGGATTATCGTTTGTTTTCAATATTGGTGATCAGATCAAGGCCCTTGTGCATGTTAGGCAAGTGAATTATATCATAAATCGTGACCATGTTTTTTCTCAGATTTATATTACTTTAAATTATGTATATATTTGTGTGTCTGTATAACTTTCTGTATGAGTATGTATTGGAGGGTTTATTGCTTGTAGCATGAGTTATAGGCTTTTGTTACTACCCAGTATGTGTTCTGGAAACCTCACTCAGACCCTCTGCATGAGCTGCAAGTTCTCTTAACCACTAAGACATCTCTTTAAAAATAATTATTTACTTCTTTTTCAAGACAGGGTTTCTCTGTAGCTTTGGAGCCTGTCCTGGAACTAGCTCGTGTAGACTAGGCTGGCCTTGAACTCACAAAAATCCACCTGATGTGATAAAGGTGATTTATAGCCTGTCTATAGACAACACCAACTTAAATGAGAGAAACCCAAAGCAATTCCACTAAATTAAGGAATAAGACAAGGTTTCCAGTCTCTCCATTCCTTCCTTCCTTCCTTCCTTCCTTCCTTCCTTCCTTCCTTCCTTCCTTCCTTTCCTTCTTTCATTTTTCTAGATTTTATTTTTTTCATACATTACATTTCAATCATGGTTTCCCACCCTTTCACTCCTTCCAGTCCCCCAAATCAACTCCTGGCTTTCCTTGGTTTCTTTAAAAAAATTGGAAAGAAAAGAAAAAAGTCTTTAATCCCAGCAATTTGGGAGTTGGCTGTTGTTCTCTGTATGTGCTCTCATGGGTTGCTGGATGATGCCCGTTTGGTGACCTAGTCACCAATCTATAAGTATAGCAGGATATTATTAGGGAACACTTCAATGACTTTTTTTTCAAACTAACACATCCTTTGCATTGGCCTTGATAGCCTTGTAACAATATCATAATGCAAAAATACATTCTATCCAACTTCAACTATTCCTATAGTCTACAACAGTCTCTATCCTGTTTAAAAATTGAAAGTCTCTTCAGAGATTCATGGCATCTCTTAACTATAATCCCTTTAAAAATAAAATAAAAAGAGATCTCTTTCTCCCAACATAAAATAGCACAGAATATACTTTATCATTTTAAAATGGAAGAATTGGAGCCTAGTGAGGAAATAATGGACCGAAGCTAGACTGAAAACCAGCTGGGATGACTTCACACTCTGTAGCTCAGTTTCTGATGTCAAAGTGCTCTTCAGATCTCCAACTCCTTTCAGCTGCTTTAAGTGCTACATAACAATTTTCTCTTGGACTGAATCCACTCCCTGTTAGCTGCTGTCCCTGGCAGGTATCACATGGCTCTGGCATTTCCAAAAACTTGGGGTCTCTAAGCCAATCCAGGCTTCTTTCCCTTCACTGGTTCACACAATGGCCTCTCTAGGCCTTCAGGTCAGTCACCCTAGACACATACCTTGCCTCAATAGCTTTCCTTGGTCTGGAAAAAAGACTCCATGTTACTTTTTTTATTCTTAATTCGAAATTGAGAATCATGTAACTAAAGTTTCTAAGTTCTGCTGTCTACTTGTCCTAGAAGATAGCCCTTTCATTCAATTACATCTTCACCAGTTTTCTGTTATAGATATCAACAGTAGACATTGTGTAAAAAGTGAGACCTAAAAATTCTCAGTCCAAACAGAAAGTTTTCATTAAATTTTCTCCCATCAGGGCTCAGGTAACTAAAAATGGAGGTGGAGGAGGAAAGACTGTAAAAGCAAGTGGTGATGGATAACATGATTGACAGAGTGTTTTCCAGGAAAAACAGAACTGGTGCACATTCACAAGGACTATTGCAGTTAGAACTGGTGCACATGTGAATTCACAAGGACTATTGCAGTGTGTATAGAACTGGTGCACATGTGAATTCACAAGGACTATTGCAGTGTGTATAGAACTTGCACAGATCTAAACCAGATGGGTGCTGGCCCTGAAGTGCGAGTGCAGACATAAACCACCATTCCAACCAAGAAACGATTTCCAATTAACAACTGTTCAAAAAAGAAAAATTATTTTTTACATAATCTCACTGTACATGCAAAGCAAATTCCAGGGAAAGTCCTTAGCCAAAAGTCAGTGACCAACACAAAAGGAACACGAAGATATTTTGGGGGAATTATTGTCCATTATTTCTCTGAGCTTTTTTCTTACTGATTTTTTGCTTTTGTATTAATGTTTTTGATTTTGAGTTATTATGACTATTATGTGTGTGCTTCTGCATGTGAATGTGTTTCTTGTAATCTTTATTATATTTTCTTTTGTGTATAATTTTGGCTTAATAAGCTTATTCATTTTGTTTCATCATTATTTGTTTGCTTTATTTGCATATTTTCTTAAATGAGAGAAAAATAAGACAGGGAGTTAAAAGAGTGGGAAGATGGGGAGGATTTGGGAGGAAACAAAGGAAGGGAAACCATGATCAGAAAATATTACATGAAAATAGCTTCATTTTCAATTAAAAAATAAAATTAAGAATTAGAAACACTAACACACTCATGCTATAATAATCCAGCTAATATCATGATCCTATGTTATGGTCTAATGTGTCATCTTCTTAATAGTCCAAATATTAGATTCCACATAGCTAAGGGATACTGCACAGTAAAGGATGAGTACATGTGTAAGAGCGGCATAATTGATAAAATTGCCAAAACCTTTCCATAATTCATAGGCTATAACTAACAAAATTATGATTAAAATATTGTTTGATTCAAAACCATTCTCTTACCTATTAGGATAAGGGGTAACTAAATTAAAAAATCTGAGAAGATTCATCATAGAAAAGTTTCTGAAAGAATAAAAGTTATTCAGAAGTATTTATTGCCAGTAACAACTGCTTTGGAGCCTATCCAAAGAAATAATTTACCTGATAAAAGTCATATGCTATAAATCTGAAAGCAATGATAAGCTATGTTATGAAGATAAAACATATCTTCTGTTGATTAATAAAAATTAAAATTTACTATAAATGAGTTCCCCTAAATTTTGCAGGCAGCAATTTTAAAATCAAGAAAATTCTTTAAAAAAAAAGAAAAATCAAATGATTGACTCAAACAGAGCTACTTTTCTCATGCTGCCTTGTCTTTTCTTCTCCCTGTCTCTCTAGTTCTTAAATTAGTCTTTCTCTTATCGAGTACCCAATGTTCTTGACACCAGCAGTTACATTAGGACCAGACTATAGCTCTAGTTCATGTTTAGTTTCTTTGCAATGTAAAAAAAATAATACTTTAAAAAGATTTGAAATTAAAACAAGTCACTGTTATACAGATATTGAAAGCATATTTAAAAAATTGACAACATTTTAAAATTTTTCACCATAAGATTTATACAAACATGATAAAAATAGATACAGGACTTTATGACTAGACAGGAATGCTTATTATTGAGAGGGGTCTATAATTTGAATTAGAAAAATCACATTTTAAAATAGATTCTGTTAAAAATATGTGAGTAACATATTCTAAGTAAATCAATAAAGTAGAAAATTATAGCTAATTAGCCAACAATTGAAATATAATGTCATAAAACAACACTCAAGCCAAAATAAGTAAGAGTTGCAAAAGGTAAATAACATGAAATAAATAGAAATAGAAGTAAATTATATGATGGAAATAAAAATGCTATTAGGACAGTTGTTTCTAATGAGACATACCAGAAGATAAACCTACAAAATACCAAATAGCTTTATGCCAAAGCAATGTAAAATCTAAATTGAACAATCAAAGTAAATAATTAAAATAAGGAGAAATCACTGATGCATGAAGAGAGAAACAGTAATAAAAATTATTAAATGAATAGTCAATTATTTGGGGATATATTCTTTAATTGGTTAAAATGGTAATAAAAATGCAACTTATAACGTGAATAATAAGGAATTATCACATTATAGTTTATAGTTATTAAAGTATAAAAATTTTTATTAATAGTTTTACTTTAGTCCAACTTCCCAGGGCAAATATATAAGCTTGAGTGGCAAAAATCTAAGACAGTTTAATCAAATCAGTGTGTATAAAGCTTGAATTATAATCACCAAAAAGAAAATCTTTAAAGTCTTTGCTTTGTTAGTGACTGCTACTCAATATAAAGAAATGCTTCTTTTTGTTCATTAAATAAGATGGGAACATGAACAACAGCAGATACTAAGTATTTCACCCTGTTAGGCCAAAAATGGCCCTGTATCAAAACCAGCAAAACGGTTCACTGTGCAATGTAACAATGGCCAAAATATTTAAAAATACTGACAAAGTTTTATTTGCATACATTTAGAAAATTAAATTTATTATCGTAAGTATTGTTATCATCGTTTTTATAAAATCACATAAAACACTGATACTCATGTCCTTGATAGATCATTTTCAAAAAGACATCCCCAGGAAATTGAAATGTATTTTCAATTTTGTAAAAATCATTTATGTGTAAAAGAATGCAAGATTTTCATCTAAGTTCAGAAAAAACTTAAAAATTTATCCCTACGTGTCAGATATTAAACATTTCCTTAAATGCTTAACTCAATCTATTTTTAGAAGAAAATCAATGACATTTTATTTGGAATAAGAAAATAAAGCAACCAGTTTTCATAGATTGCATGAAAATTTGTATATTAAAGCTAAAAGGACTAATTACAAATATTATAAATGTTCACAAAATTGTGGCATACAAAATTTATTACACAATTTATACTAATAAAAAGAGAAAACTGTCATAAAGAAAAGTGGTTTTTTAAATTGAAGATATCAAATAAGCATGAAAAGGACAAATCATGTACATTGCCTGCGCCCTGAAAACTCTATTGTTGATACGCATCCTATTTTACACGTGAATCTTCAAACTTTTGCATATTTGAAGACTCAGTTTTCCATATGCTGGTTTTCAAAATAAGATCATTCTCACCATAAAAGCAACATAAATATAGAACTGATTTGAAAAAGTAAGTGACTCATACACCAAAAACAACTTAAAATAACAAAATCAGTGTACTAAGGCTGACTGTTGCTAACATTAATTACAATAGTACAGTGATTATGAGACAAGTGAGTGTGTTGCCATTGGAGGACAGTAGATGTAAACAATTGAAGGCACATTCAGCAAATCAATTTGAGTATGTAATGACCAATTGCTTTAAAACTACACAAGTTGAGTTATTCCGAAATATTTTATGTTATTTGTGGCTATTGTGAAGGGTGATGTTTCTCTGTTTTCATTCTCAGACCATTTATCATCTGTGCAAAGGAGAGCTACTTTTTTTTTTTACTTAATCTTGTATTCTGCTACACTACTGAAAGTGTTTATTAGTTGTAGACGTTCCTTGGTTGAGTTTTTGGAGTCGCTTATGTAAACTATCATATCATCAGCAAATAGTGCGAGTCTGACTTCTTCATTTCCGATTTGTATCCCCTTGATTTACTTTTGGTGTGTTATTGTTCTGGTTAAGACCTCAAGAACTGTAATGAATAGATATTGAGAGAATGGACAACCTTGTCTTCTTCCTGATTTCATTGGTATCACTGTGAGTTTATTTCCATTTGGTTTCACATTGACTGTTGGCTTGCTGTACATTGCCTTTATTATGTTTAGGTATATTTCTTGTATCCTTGCTCTGTCCAAGACCTTTATCATGAAGAGATGTTGTATTTTGTTGAAGGCTTTTTCAGCATCCATGAAATGATTATGTGGTTTTTATTTTTCAGATTTTTGTATGTTGAAGCATTCCTGCATCTCTAGGATAAAGCCAGCTTGAACATGGTAGATGATTTTTCTGATGCTTTCTTGGATTCTATTTGCCAATATTTTATTGAGTACTTTTGCATCAAGAGTGAGAATGGTCTGTAATTCTTTCTTAGTAATATTTTAATGCAGCTTGGTATCAGGGTAATTGTAGCCTCATAAAAAGAGTTTAGCAACATTCCTTCAGCTTCTATTGTGTGGAACAATTTGAGGAGTACTGGTACTAGTTCTTTGAAAAACTTGTAGAATTCTGAGCTGAAAACATCAGGTCCTGGACAGTTTTTGGTTGGGAAATTTTTGATTTCTGTTTTATGTTTTTAGCAGTTACAGGTCTGTTTAATTTTGGTAAGTTATATTTATGCAGAAAGTTGTCCATTCCCTTTAAGTTTTCCAATTTTGTGAAGTACAGGTTTTCAAAATATGATCTAAATGATTCTCAGGATTTTCCCCATGTCTGTTTTTACGTCTCCCTTTTCATTTCTGACTTTGTTAATTTGGATATTCTCTCTTTGCGTTTTTATTAGTTTGTATAAATGTTTGTCTATTTTGTTGATTTTCTAAAAGAAAAAAATCTTTGTCTCATTGGTTTTTTTTGTATTGTTTTATTTGTTTCTATTTTGTTGATTTTAGCTCTCAGTTTGATTATTTCCTGCCATCTAGTTCTCTTGGGAGTGTTTGTTTCTTTTTGTTCTAGAGTTTTCAAATGTTCTGTTAATTCACTGGTGTGGAATTATTCCAGCTTCTTTATGTAGTCATTTAGAACTATGAACTTTCCCCTTAACACTGCTTTCACTGTGTCCCATAAATTTGGGTATGTTGTGTAGTCATTTTAATTGATTTTTGGGAAGTCTTTAATTTCTTCCTTGACTCATCTATGATTCAGATGAGCATTGTTTAATTTCCATGTGTTAGTGAACTTTCTAGAATTAGTATTACTGTTGAATTTTAATTTTTTAGCCATGGTGATAATAATTGGGGCTATTTCAATTTTTTTGTATCTGTTGAGGTTTGTTTTGTTACCTAGTATGTGGTCAATTTTTGAGAAGATTCCATGAGGCTCTGAGAAAAATGTATATTATTATATGTTTGGATGGAATGTTCTATAGATATCTGTTTAATCCATTTGAGTCATAACAACATGGGAAATGAGGAGCTATATGAAACAATTTATCACACTGAAAACATATTAGAGACTTAACTATGTTTACTAAGGTGAAACAACTTAGAATAGTAAACATAAACTATTATTGAACTTATGTCTAATAACTGCATAGAAGTTTGACTTGGAAACTAAAAACATTATTATTATATAAAATTATACTGTATTAAAACTTTTTCAGATAATTATTACTAAAATTATTAAGATAATTATGGTAAGATGAAAATGCAAGGTACAATTTTATAGAAATTACTTGCAAATTTAAATTATCTTAACTATGCATATTTAGTATCCAGTCATTTTATTGATTTTATAGAGCTATACATATATTCAGTCTTATGACTGATTTTTAATTAAAAAGGAACATGCTTTTAATAGCATTTCCTCAAAAAGTGTGCCAAAATTAATCCATGAATAGTATTGAACAATATTAGTCAATAAGAAATTATTTCAAAAGTGAAAATGCCACCAAATGCTCTAATAATGCCAAATATTGGCAATAGTATGTAGTAGTTCATCAGTTTTCTTGAACTGGTGGAAAAATTTCCAATGCCATAGATAGAATATATATATATATATATATATATATATATATATATTCAATCTATATATATGTGTGTGTGTGTGTGTGTGTGTGTGTGTGTTTAATTTAATAAAATACCTTTCACTTGGTTATTCTACTCAGAATTTATTTGTTTATCTCTTACTAAAAGAGATATATGCCATAGTGGCACGGATGTTAGACATAGCCTACTGTTTTCTGCTTGTTTGTTTGTGGATTTAAGGCATACTCTGAGAAAAACTTTGTCCGGGAGTGTAAATCTGGCCAAGCACCCAGTTGTGGCCTTCCTAACCGCCATAGGCAAACCCCCTACTATTATTTCGCTAAATGGTCATAGCATCAAACTGCCATCAGATTTGTATTTTTATATGCTTAGCTTGTACAGATCTCGTAATTCACCTTAGAGGTTTATCTCCTTGTCCAATTGAAAGAAGTCACTATAGAAACTCACAACAAATCAAAGGAAAAAAAATTGTGTGGTGCTCAGCCATAGACATGAGCCATCTATACCACCCTTCCATTTCCTCAGAATTTAGAAACCATTGCAGAAGTGGGCTAGAAATGTTTTAAGAATCGCAGTCAGGGAAACCAGTATCTTCTGGGCAGAACAAGACAAGTGCACACAAACACTCACAGTAGCTGCGGTTGGCTTTTTAAGCCCTACACAAGATCAAGCCAGCCAATATTCCAGCACGGAATCGGGAAGGCTAACAAATTGTTGATGGCTTCTGAGGGGAAGTGTCTTTTTTTCCAGTCAGGGTATAGTATTTTTTATTAATTTATTTGTTTATTAAAGATTTCTGCCTCCTCCCAGACACCGCCTCCCATTTCCCTCCCCCTCCCCCAATCAACTACCCCTCCCTCGTCAGCCCAAAAAGCAATCAGGGTTCCCTGCCCTGTGGGAAGTCCAAGGACCTCCCACCTCCTTCCAGGTCTAGTAAGGTGAGCATCCAAACTGCCTGGGCTCCCCCAAAGCCAGTACGTGCAGTAGGATCAAAACCCAGTGCCATTGTTCTTGACTTCTCAGCAGTCCTCATTGTCCGTTATGTTCAGCGAGTCCGGTTTTATCCCTTATTTAGACCCAGTCCATCTGGCCTTGGTGAGTTCCCGGTCCTGAGTTCATTGCTCGCGTTCTCTCTCCTTCTGCTTGATTTGGACCTTGGTGTTGTAGTCTGGTGCTCCAATGTGGGACTCTGTCACTGTCTCCTTTCATCGTGTGATGAAGGTTAATATCCTGGAGGATGACTATGAGTTTTTCTTTGGGTTCACCTTCTTATTTATCTTCTCTAGGATCACGAATTATAGGCTCAATGTCCTTTATTTATGGCTAGAAACCAAATATGAGTGAGTACATCCCATGTTCCTCTTTTGGGGTCTGGCTTACCTCACTCAGGATAGTGTTTTCTATTTCTGTCCATTTGCACGCAAATTTCAAGAAGTCATTGTTTTTTACTGCTGAGTAGTACTCTAATATGTATATATTCCATACTTTCTTCATCCATTCTTCCATTGAAGGGCATCTAGGTTGTTTCCAGGTTCTGGCTATTACGAACAATGCTGCTATGAACATAGTAGAGCATATACTTTTGTTGTATGATAGGGCATATCTTGGGTATATTCCCAAGAGTGGTATTGCTGAGTCCAGAATCAAATAGAAGACCCTGACTTTAACCCATAAACCTGTGAACACCTCATTTTCGATAAAGGAGCTAAAAGTATACAATGGAAAAAAGAGAGCATCTTCAACATATTGTGCTGGCAAAACTGGATGTCAATGTGTAGAAGAATGAAAATAGATCTATATCTATCACCATGCAAAAAACTCAAGTCCAAATAAATTCAAGACCTCAATATCAGTCCGAACACACTGAACCTGGTAGAAGAGAAAGTGGGAAGTACTCTACAACACAGGGGCACAGGAGACCACTTCCTATGTATAACCCCAGCAGCACAGACATTAAGGGCATCATTGAATAAATGGGACCTCCTGAGACTGAGAAGCTTCTGTAAAGCAAAGGACATTGTCACTAAGACAAAAAGGCAACCCATTGACTGGGAGAAGATCTTCACCAACCCCGCAACTGTCAAAGGTCTGATCTCCAAAATATATAAATAACTCAAGAAACTAGACCATAAAAGCCTAATCAACCCAATTATAAAATGGGGCACTGAGCTGAACAGAGGATTCTCAACAGAAAAAGTTTAAATGGCCAAAAGAAACTTAAGATCATGCTCAACTGGTACAGGTATGAGGGCGCTTTCCACATGGCCTAAGACAGGGTGCCCTGTGATCTGTTTACTTTAATCCTGCTAGATGCCTTTTATTTGAGGAGCTCCAAGGACGGGCGACTTATGGCAGGATAATCCCCCAACCTAAGGCAGGGCCCTGGGAACCCTAGGACGGGTAAGGGGGAAAGAAAAAAGGCCTGGTCCCCACTCGACCTAGGAGTCATCGGGCACCCCTCTGTTCCCAGGAGAGGTGGATTGCTTCACCACTGGAGAGGAGGGTCTCTCCTTGTCTCAGTCCCTTCTCCTTTGGTCTGACACCATGGTTGACTCTGACTGGTGCTCTCCACTTGATAGCTGCCTGCCTTTGTATGGGATGGGGGAGGGGATCTGTTGGGAGCCATTTCCCCCTAGAGATCATTGCAGGAACCATCGCCCTGGGGAGACTGCGGGGAACCCCACACCCATGGTTGTGCTGGGAATGGTTCTGGTGCCCCACACCCAGTTGAAGCTGTTAATGGAGAAAAATAAAATAAATAAAATAATAAAAAAAAAGATCATGCTCAACTTCCTTAGGGGTCAGGGAAATGCAAATCAAGACAACTTTAAGATACCATCTTAC
Source organism: Microtus agrestis (assembly GCA_902806775.1). NCBI lineage: Eukaryota > Metazoa > Chordata > Mammalia > Rodentia > Cricetidae > Microtus > Microtus agrestis. Next base: position 644,814 of record CADCXT010000555.1, read on the forward strand.
ACCTGTCAGAATGGCTAAAATCAAAAACATCAATGATAGCCTTTGCTGGAGAGGGTGTGGAGAAAGGGGTACACTCATCCATTTATGGTGGGAATGCAAATTGTGCAACCACTTTGGAAAGCAGTGTGGTGGTTTCTCATGGTATAGGTTTTTGTAGAACCACAATATTCCAGTAGATGGCGCCACAAACAAAATTACATAGTGTAAGTTGAATAGGTAATAAAACAATAATAAAATAAAACATGAAATTTGGAGGTCCTAGGGGGTGGGTCAGGAAGAAATTAGGGGGAAAATGTGATTAAAACCAAATTTTATGCATATATTAATTCATCAAAAATTACCTAAAATATTACATAAAACTTGTAAATGACCATGACAACATTAATATTTAGGGATTAAGAAGTACCTAAAGTCTACTTATATAACTAAGGATAAAAGATGTAGTATCTATACAAGAATAAACTACTCAAAAGTAAAAGAGAAGCATATTTTTAAAAATTTTAAATTTATTCTTATATGTGGACTTTATTCACTTCATTTTTCACTCTAATTCTCAACATTTCTGTGCCCACTACTTCCTCTTCCTCTCAAAAATCATAAATAATTCCCATTTTAAACAATTACATACATTTAAGGAAACTTATACTAATAGATATATATCCAGCATCTTGAACCCATCCAGTATGACTTATACTTAATGTGCTTTTTAGAGAAGAATGATACTAACCAATCTAAAAAATAGATTGAAAGATAGTAGATATAGAAAATCGATGATGGTGCATGTTTTTAATGCCACTAGTTGGGAGGGAGAGGCAGGCGGATCTCTGTGAGTTCGAGGCCAGCCTGGTCTATAAGAACTAGCTCCAGGAGAAGCCCCAAAGCTATAGAGAAACCCTGTCTCCAAAGCCCAAAGAAAACAAAACAAAACTAGATGAAACTGATTACTTGATTAAAACATTTTACTTGCAAAGACTTGTAAAAATAATGCAAGTAATTTCATATTGCAAGAGAGCAAATAAACTGCTTTTTGGTACTAAAGAAGATTAGGAAAGTCTGAAAGGATGCTAATGAAGAGAAAGCACAATTATCTCGGTTGTGTGGATACTGTGATATGTATATGACATATGCATGTGTGTGTGCACATAAGAAATATCATTTTTTGCATTTAAATAACAAACAGTTTGTGTTAAAATATGCTGTAAACTTTCTTAAAAAAAAAAAAAAGCTAGGCAGTGGTGTTGCACGCCTTGAATCCCAGCACTTAAGAGACAGAGAAATCTCTGGGTTTGAACTAGGCTGATCTGTAGAGAAGTTCCAGAATAGGCAAGACTACACAGAGAAACCCAATCTCAAAATAAGCTTCTCCACAAAAGAGTAAAAAAGGTAATATAAATGAATACAATCAAAGTATTGAATGTACTTGTAAAAATGCGATATTCATAGACCTGTACATGCATGTGTATGTATGGATGTATCTGTGTGTAGCAGCATTAATAATGTATCTGAGTTCATGTATGGTGTCATTGAAGTTTTGTGCTTACAATGTCAGTTTTTTCTTGCGCAAACTGTTAACCTTGAGGGAGTTACATGATATAATGAAGTATCTTCCTGATATAATGGGAGTAAACAGACAACCTACTCCATTGGAAAATCATAACTGTATAGCGTATGTAGCATGGTGGTTTTAGATCTTAACAATTGGTGTGCATGTTAATATCTTATTTATATTTATAATTTATCATCAAAGCTAATTCCATCTCACAAAACAATTTTCACTGTTTATATAATATCCTGCAATTTCAAATGCAATAACCTAGGTTTTTAATTCTGTAGGGGGTATTTTTTTAAAAAAAATAATTTCCAATAAGAAACTTTGAAAATCATTTGTATATAGCAATATTTAGTCCCTTATTACTTTTAAAATTAAAACAGAATCCCTCAGAGTATGTATTTCCTCTTCCAATTCTACTGCTATTTTCAAATAATCACCCCCCCTTTTTATTTGGTCTGAAATAAATAATCTGTTTACTACAGAAGAGGAAGCGAAAAGATTAGTCATGTTACAACACTCTTGTTTTGTGTTTAAGAAATGTCATTGATTAACCTCTCTTCACTTAAGAAGGGGGAAAATTGGGGGTTCCTGCTACTGTTGCCCAGAGGCTGGAACTGGTGGTATTTGATAACAACAATGTATGTCATTGTACTCCTACTGAAATTGAGCTAATGATATTTGTAACTGCTTATAGATAATGGGAAAAGTTTAACACATGTTGTAAAGTGTTTGGTTTTAATGCATATGTTAAAAATTTTGTATCTTGATCCCTTTTACACTGCCCTAATTTTTTGGCAGGCAGCACACGTAACTTAATGTGGAGTAGGCACTTAGGAAGGAGGTCATACCATAGGCCAGACTAAAAGGTGAATACTGGGTTGGGAAAAAGCCCTTTCTTCTTGTCTGGAGGTGGAGCTACGGGTGCCAAAATTATATCATTATATCTTTTTTTTTTTTTTTGAGGAGCTCCTCACAGTCTTCTCATTAATGATAGACGCAGGGGCCCAATGACGGGAGTTAGTGTGGATCCTCGCCTGAATAGCACACCATACAGAGGTTGTAGAAACCGGCTCAACATGGCATGGTACAGGTATGAGGGCACTCTCCACATGGCCTAAGACAGGGTGCCCTGTGATCTGTTTACTTTAATCCTGCTAGATGCCCTTTATTTGAGGAGCTCCAAGGATGGGCAACTTATGGCAGGATAATCCCCCTACCTAAGACAGGGCCCTGGGAACCCTAGGACGGGTAAGGGGGAAAGTAAAAAGGCCTGGTTCCCACTTGACCTAAGAATCATCAGGCACCCCTCTGTTCCCAGGAGAGGTAAATTGCTTCTCCACTCGAGAGGAGGGTCTCTCCTTATCTCAGTCCCTTCTCCTTTAGATCTGACACCATGGTTGACTCTGACGGGTGCTCTCCACGTAATAACTACCTGCCTTTATATAAGAGAAAGGGGGAATCTGTTGGGAGCCATTTCCCCCTAATAATCATTACAGGAACCATCGCCCTGGCGAGTCTGCAGGGAACCCCACACCCATAATTGTGCTAAGAAGAGTTCTATTGCCCCACACCCAATTAAAGCTGTTAATGGAGAATAAATAAATTAATTAAAAAAAAAAGAAATGTCATTGATGTCCAGTGGAACAGCCATCATAGCTGCCTTCTTTCTGATGAACCTTTAAGAACTGAAGTGTCCCGAGAATGGTGTGATTAAAGTATCAGAGAAGAAATTGGTCAAGATCAACCATAAATGCTACATAAAATGTAAAAAATGAAAATCGTTCAAAAAGGCTTAGAGATTCTGAAGCAAAAATGCCAGCATGGCTTAGACTCCAGAGAAGAAAGGTGGCAAAGGAAAAGGAGCTGCAGTGTTCTCTTTCTGAAGGCATTTTTTAAACTGTGAGATACACAGCACAATTAGCTTGACTCTTATTACATTTACTTTCATTTAATCCACATTTCAATTTAATAAATAATTTCTAATATGTGGCATTAGAGCAATTCTAGTTTTATCTATATTATTAAAGGAAAAAAGCAGGTATGAACTGAGCCTGAAGAGAAATAAAAAAGGTTAATGTTGAAGGTAAAGGGGTTTTTTAATTAATTGGCAGAAAATCACGGTGACAATTTCATCCTGTTGCTCTCATAGAAAATGAACTATTACGTTTTTCTGGGTCTGAACAAAAACTAAAGATGTGGAGAATAATTAATTGAAAGAAGCATTAAACATCATGTTCCTTACTCAAGAGGAGGAGCAAAATGATAATTATTTTTCTTGGTAGACGAACAAGTAAGAAACATTTGAAAAGCAATTAACTCCTGACCACTGGGTCAGAACAGAGTTTATTAAGAGTTTTCTTGTCAAAGAACTCACAGTGCTTCAAACTAAACTGAGACTTTTCCGTAGAATGAGTGGGTACTTAAAAAAAAATAATGTTAAAAAATAAATTAATAGAGGAGTTTCATTTTGATTAAAATTGAACTTTGTTAAACATAACAAATGTTTTGACTAAAATCAGTTGGCTCTAAAGACGTTTTCCACTTATTTTGATATCTACTATGATAATCTAAATGCATATTATTTTATCTAATACATATATAAAATATGATAATGTAATACGCAACTATGAATCCTCCCAGACATATTAATTTTTTTAAGAGTAAATATAAGATAGGTCCAGTTCAGGCACCTTCTCCTCATCTGCTCAAGGAACAAGCTGGGCACATCTCCTTGGACACCTGAGAACCCCTCTAGAGTCCAGTCTCTTACCAAACCTAAAATGACTCCCTTAATTAAGATATGTACTTCCCTGCTCCCATATCCGCTCTTCCTCCATCCTAACCGTCCCATTCCCCCAAGCCCTCCCCATCCTCCCCTTTTCACTTCTCTCTCCCCATCTCCCCTTACCTGAACCTCCACCCCCAAGCTCTCAATTTTTGCCTGGCAATCTTGTTTACTTCCAATATCCAGGAGGATAACTACATGTTTTTCTTTGGGTTCACCTTCCCATTTAGCTTCGAACCATCAGCTGGCGATGGATGGAGATAGAGACAGAGACCCACATTGGAGCACTGGACTGAGCTCCCGAGGTCCATATGAGGAACAGAAGGAGAGACAACATAAGCAAGGAAGTCAGGACCCTGAAAGGTGCGCCCACCCACTGTGACAGTGGGGCTGATCTAATGGGAACTCACCAAGGCCAGCTGAACTGGGACTGATGGAGCATGTGATCAAACCGGACTCTCTGAAGTGTCTGACAAGGAGGGCTGACTGAGAAGCCAAGGACAATGGCACTGGGTTTTGATTCTACTGCTTGTACTGTCTCTGTGGGAACCTAGTCTGTTTGGATGCTCACCTTGCTGGACCTGGATGGAGAGGGGAGGACCTTGGACTTCCCATAAGGCAATGAACCCAGACTGCTCTTTGGACTGGAGAGGGAAGGGGAGGGAGAATGGGGGGAGGGGAAAAAGAAGAAAATGAATAAATAATAAAAAAGTAAATATAAGAATTAGACAATTATTCAGTGAGCATGTATCTATCAGTTCCTTAACATCTAATTTTCATGCAGTTAGCTTTTGGTGGATAATATAATAATAAAAATGTTGCCAATATCAAGCTTTTATCTTTATTTTTACATAACAAAAAATGTACGGATAACTGTAAACACCAAAAGGCAGTTTAGTGATAAAGTGTCATACTGCAAAACTTGCCATTTAGATGGTAGATGAAGGAAAATGTCTACAGGATTCAATCTAAAAAGGCAGAGAAATTGAAGAGACATGAGAAATTCTCAAGAAAGAGAGAATAAATCAAATATAAGTCTGCTCATGAAGACTATCAGCAGAAAGAGAAGACCTTGATACCAGGGAACGGGAAGCACTGCAAAATTCAGATCTTCAGTTGCAAAGAAGGTTGATCAGAACATTTAACTATATATTTAACGACAATTTTTTTAGTCATATAACGAATTATTGCAGGGATTCATAGGAGAGGAGAAATTAGCGTAGTGGATTCAGATGACAAGTTTCAATACCTGTCTGCCATTTGCTAGAAGCCTGACCTTGAAAAGCTACTTTATCTCCCCACTACCACTGCAAAAGTAGTGTTGGAGATAATAGTGTCTGCATCTAAAAGTTGTTGTAGGGAATTAAAAAGGGGGAGCCTGAATGCATTAGTTTTGGTTTTCTATCGTTGCCTAAAAAATTGCAATCGTTTTATGAGCATAAAATATCACTGAAAAGCTTTTCACTGCTTTGTATAGTGAAGTCAATGTAAAATGATCTCTGCTGACTTATTCATCTCTGAGGACACTGACATCACAGCTTGGACAACTTTATTTTCTCTCCTATAAGCTGTAGGGATGAATCCACATCCAAACTCATTCAGATTGGTAACAGAATTCTCTTCGTTCTAGTTGTCTGGAAGCATCATTACTATCAACCGAGGCTCTCTCTTAGTTTCTTAGATGCTGTCTAAATACCTTGATAACTTTTAATTTTATTAGTAAATTCTGTTCTTTCATGGACTTATACATGTTCACTCTGGACTTTGTTTCATTATTGCACGTCTCTCCATTTTCTGCTCTTCATTCTACCTATAAAGTCTATTTCCCCTATCTGCTACCTATCATTTTGCTTAGGTTGCACAGTATTTACTTAGTATCATTTGTGTAATCCTGTGTTTAGGTCCATCAGAACCATGAAACAGTTTGCAGTAGATCCCCTTCCCTCCAAAGCTGTCTGTGAGGAGAAGGACGACTGTGGACCCAGTGTTAATATGCATAGTGGCTATGAATTCATGGTTGCCATGGCCATGCGATGTTTTGAAGACAGTATTTAACATCCCGTTTCCCCGTGTTCTAGGTCTCACTTTCTTTCCTCACCTCTTCTGCGGTGCTCCTTAAGCTTCAAAGGAATGGTATAAAGAGAGCCGATTACAGCAGTCATTATTCTGACCATCTAATGGGTCTCCGTATTTACCTCTGTTCGCTACAAAGAGGTTTCCTGTTTAACGTTGAGAATAGTCTTTGTCTAGGTCATAGCAGATTTTTAAGGGTTGTCTAATTTTTTATAATTTTAGCCAATGATCCATTTTGAGTTCTCCATCCATGAACTCAGACCTCTTCAGTCATAGCTTTTGGACCAGATCTATAATATTGGGGATGGATTCCTACTCCAATGGAAAGCTACAATTTTATTTTATTAAAACAAAGGTGCTAAAATAAAATATACTCTAACTATGGTTTTCCACCCCCTGAATTCTATCAATTCCTCCCTACCTTTCCTCCCATCCATATACATCTTGTGTTTGTCAGGAATCAAAGAAAACATAGTAAAATCAAATAAAGCAAAACCAAAGTTAACCTATATGAATTGGAAAAAAAACAGAAAGAAAAAGACCAAAGAAAAAGCACAGTAAACACATATAGACACAGAGACACATCTATTTACACCCACAGGAATCCCATAAAAACAAAAGGCCAAAAGTCATAATATATAGTCAAAGGACCTATAAGGCTTAAAACAAAATCAAACCCTCATAAACCAATATTAGACAAAGACCCTCCAGAGACGTCATTGTGTTCATTTTCTGTTGGCCATTTACTTCTGGGCATGGAACCTGCCATTAATAGTTTGTTTCTCCAGTAAGATTTTCATTTAGAAATCTCATTTTTTCATCTGCTAGAGGTGACCAATTGGAGACAGATTCTGAGTTAGGGATTGGAGCCTGTGAACCTTTCTTCTTTCAGCGCCAGGATGGCATCTGATAGAGATCCATGCTGGCCTTATCCTTGCTGCTACAGTCTCTTTGAGTTCATATATCCTGTTGTCTTTTTGTTGTTGTTGATGATATTCTTTTTTTTTAAAATTTATTTTCCACTCAAAAATTTACACTTCCCCCCATCATCCTCCCTCCTTAAGAAAGAGCAGGGAACTCTGCCTTGTTGGAAGTCCAAGCCCCCACCCCCACCCCCCCGCCCCACCACCACACACACAACCAGGCCTAGGAAGCTTTGCATCCAAATAGACTAGGGTCCCAAAAAGCCAGTACATGCAATAGAAACAAGTTCCACTGCTTTTATCAATGGCTTCTCAGTCAGCCCCCATTGTTAGCCACATTCAGAGAGTCCAGTTTCATAGCAAGCTCATTCAGTCCTGGTCCAGCTGGATTTGGTGAGCTCCCATTAGAACAGGCACACTGTCTCAATGCGTGGACCAACCCCTCAGAGTCCAGACTTCCTTGCTCATCTTCTCCCTCCTTTTGCTCTTCAACTGGACTGTGAGGGCTCAGTCAGTTGCTCTGATGAGGGACTTTGACTCTATGGTGGTATTCTAGATAATCATCAGTTGATAGTGGGGCAAGGCCAGTTCAGGCACCACCCTCTCCTCTGCTGTCCAAGGACCTAGCTGGGGACATCCTGTTGACACTTGGGATCCCCTCTAGAACCAAGTCTCTTACCAACCCTAAAATGACTCCCTTAATGTAGATATCTTCTTCCCTGATCCTATATCTGCCCTTCCTCCATCTCCACCCTCTCACTCCCCCAAGCACTCTCCAGTCTTTCCCTTTTCCCTTCTCTCTCTCCCCTTTCCCCTTCCCCCACCCCAACCCCCAGCCCTATGCTCCCATCTTTTGCCCTGAAGGCCCCTTGTCCTTGATTCCTTCCATCCCTACTTACTCTAAGACTCTTTCACCTTTTTTTGCAGGCTTCCCCGAGGCACAAAATGAGGGATTTGATGGAGACATATTTTTTTAAGGCTAAGTGTTCTAAGCTCTCTCACTGTCTGCATATTGTCGGGCTGTGGATCTTTGTATTTATTCCCTTGTGCCACAGGAGGAAGCTTCTTATTTGATGTGTAGGCAAGGCACCTATCTACTAATATCAGAAGAATATCACAGGAGTCATTTTATTGCTCTCCACCGCTAGAAGAACACTTGAATTTGATTGTCTCCTAGATCCCTGGATTATTTCCTCTCAGGTTTGGTTATCCAAGCAATGTCAAGTTTGGGTTACATCTCTTTGGGCCTTAAATCAAGTCAGATATTGGCTGGTTACTCCCATAAGTTTTGTGCCACCGCTGTACAAATGTATCTCTCAGGCAGGATACTATTGTAGACTAAAATGTTTGTAGTTGTGCTGCATGGAGTGGATCTGCATGTTTGTCCGAGCCGCCTGGCTAGCTTAGCACTGAAATAACCACATAGAAATTGTATTAATTAAATTACTGCTTGGCCCATTAGCTCTAGCCTCTTATTGGCTAATTCTCACATCTTGATTTAACTGATTTTTATTAATCTGTATATCGCCATAGATTATCGGGAAAGATTCAGCATGTATGTCTCTGGTGGCTCCATGGCGTTTCTCTCTCTGACACTGCCTTCTTTCTCCCAGCATGTCATTTAGTTTTCCCCACCTACCTAAGTTCTGCCCTATCAACAGGCCCAAAGCTGTTTCTTTATTAACCAATGAAAGCAACACAAAGACAAAAAGACCTCCTACGCCATACTTGTGTTGGTGTATAACTTTCTCCTTTGGCAGCATGCAAAGTACCTTTTTCTTTTAAAAAACACTAGTTAAGTAAAGTGAGGACTCTAAGTAGGCATCACCTCGAATTCCACATATTTAGTGAGTTGTGTAAGTGCTATCTTCAGCAATGGGTCCCTGCTTTGTTTTTGTGGAGAGCTTCCTATATACTTGGCAACAACCTGGTTATTTTTGTGGTTCCCACAGAACCCATTTGACCAACAACTCAATTAGAGATGCAAAATAGTCCCAGTATTGGAATTTTCATCTGACAGCATGATGTCTACTTGAGATCAGTGTCTTGTTTTTTTCGAGATGTCATTTAGACTGCCTTCATATATGCATATATTTTATGATGTTTCTACTGTATTAGGTTTCCATGCTACAAAAGAAATACCCCTTAATTTTGTTGTCTTTCTCTGTATTTCCTTACTCACTCCCACTTTTCTCATCCCGCCATTAGATCCTTCCATTCCAGCCTGTCCACAATCCATTCATAACTGTTTGTTTTATTTCACTTTCCTGGGGAGAGCAGACCCTTCCACCTGGACCTTACTCTATAGCTGAACTTTTTGTGTCCATGGTTTGTAGCTTCTTATCATTGACTTAACAGCTAACAACCACACATATGTGAATACACGTTGTATTTGACTTTCTGGATCTACATTACCTCACTCTGGATTATTTTTTTTTCTAGATAAATCCATTTATTGGAGGTCTTACTTTTTAATGGCTGAATAATGATCCATTGTTTAAATATATTGCATTTTCTTTACCCATTCATCTACTGAACAACATCTGGGTTACTTCCAAAATTGGCTATTATGAATAGAGCAGCAATGAACATGATTGAGCAACTTTCTCTGTGCTAGGATGAATTTATTTTGTCTTATTTTTGAGATTACAATATAATTAAGTCATTTTCCTTCCTTTTCTTACTTCCAAACGCTATCCCATACTCTTGCTTTCTCTTTTTCAAAGTCTTATATTCCTTTATTATCAATTTATTCATTTTGTGTTGTTAAATACATATACATGTATATGTACACACACACACACACACACACACACACACACACACACTTCTCTGTGAGTTCAAGGCCAGCCTGGACTGAGAGAGCTAGTTCCAGGATAGGCTCTAAGAATACAGAGAAACCTTGTCACAGAAAAAAAAATAACAAATACAAAATAAATTAGCAAACAATATAAAGCCTGTGTTGTGTCTATAAAATCATTATCTTATGTGGTTATCATGGGAGTCTTCAAACTCCCACTAAAGACCAAGGCAGTAGATTACAATATTTTGAAACCAACAAAATAAACGTAACAAAACTAAAATGTCATTTCAATGAAATTCTTGAGTGATTCCAGACATAGCCATAATAATTTGGTTATTTTTCCTCAAATATTTGTTATATATTTTGAAGGGCAGAAAGATTTTTCATTTCCTATTATATTAATCACTACATATTTGACATTTTTTTCTTGTAGAATTATCAAATTCTTATGAAATAGTTACTGGAATCTTTCACAATTATTTTATAAATAATGTAATCTATTCTATACTTTCACTTTTCCAATTTAAATATATGCATATATATGCCCTTTTAAATGCGATATTCTTCTAGCCATTTTTATTTGATTTATACAAAACCCAAAATAACCTAAATATATTGACAATTTTCTTTCATTGTTTATCCTCATTAGAAATCTCAATTGTGAATATATTTTTTCTTCTCAACATATTTCTGATATATTCTTCTTAGGTTTCACTAGTATGAGAGTATAATCCTTATCAATTTAAAATTCAAGTCATTATTAAGTTGTTTTTAATATTTCTCAATTTATTCATTAGTTATATGATTTCAACTTTAAAGGATTTAAAATTATTTAGTGATTTATTATGTTTATGGGATAGAATTTTTTGTGTTAATCATAAAGTAACTGTTAGGCTAAGTTATTATCTATTATCTCAGCATTTGAAAACTGAAGCAAAATAATTACTGTAAAATGAATTATATTCTGGGCTCCCAGAAGATCTTGTCCTAAAACCACAAAACATCAATACCCTAAAACTAATTAAATAATAGCAATAAATAAAGAAAAATACTCTCAAAACAAAAAGAAGGAAAAGATGATCAAAGATCTGTCAATCTTAATGATTCTGTATGCTAATTAGAACTAATTAAGTGACACCTAGTGTTTGTACACTGCCATGCTTTAAATAATATATATTTTTTTGTTAATGACCAATTCTCGGTAGGACCCCAACTTTCAACTCTTATTTTTTGTGTATGTGGTGAATACATTGATGATACTTCACTAATGTACCAAGATCATGGAAACATTCATATGAAATGATTTGACCTTGTAAACAAGACTGCATAAAAATCATCTATAGTCCAGGAAAAGTCCATGCATAACTGGACTCTTAGCAACGAATTCAGCCCCTTACTTTTTCATAAATATCTTAAAAATGCTGTGGAAAATACCAGTAATATCAATACTTTATAATATTTTATATAATATAAACAAAGAAGTATTTAAAAGCCATAACAGAGTTCTTACTTTTAAAAATGTTAGAAATTCTATGACAGCCAAACACTATGGAAATAAACCAGTACTTCAGGAACGCATTAAATAATTTAATCTCAGCTACATTTGTGGTGATCACAGGCAAAAAAGAAGAGGTATTGTCAAGCAGGTTCACTGCGCATAGCTATAAAACCCAGGGGAGAATCTAAAACAATCAGTAACGCACACCACAGTAAATGTACTTGAATAGCAATCACAGAAGTTGATTGACAAAGCAATTCTACCAGTCACAGAGAGCCAACAAGGGACATTATGCAACTAAGATTCATTATGAAATGGTAGATGAGGTCTCCTCTGCACATGCCTTTCATGTTCTTATCGCTGCCAGAACCTTAAAGAAGAAGGTCTCATACCTCATGTAAACCTATCTTATAGGATAATGCATTCAAGTTCATTTTTTTTTCTAGAAGTCTGAAAACATAATTCAGGTTGCACTATTGTATTTCTCTTTGTCTCATGGAATTGAATTTCTAGCATATTTTGTTCTTATTCAGAAAAGAAATAACAATTTAGAAAGAAGTTTAACTCTTGGATCACTAAATAAATGTGAGAAATTTTGCTGCAAAAATCAGTTTGAAGAGTCAACCATTCATTCTTAGAGAAATTCTCTTGGATGAGACTTATCTAACTATTTCCCTCCTCAGAATTATAGTTTCAATGAAGATATAGACACCTGCTTCACCTAGTCACAACTAACTACATTAAGTGACCCTTCTAAGATTTAGTTAGGAGGGCCATTCAGAATGCTATTATTACATTAATAAACAAGATAATAAATAATATACCAGTTAAAAATTTTAGTTGTGACATCCAAAAGTATATTAAATACATAAAGTAAACAGTAATAAGTTAAAAAAATAAATGAAGCAGGTGAGGGGAGATAGAGTAAGAAATATATCACTTGGTAATTTGACATAATTTTGACTTTCCAGGAATATTTTTGATATCGTCAGTATTAATGTAGGAAAGAAAACTAGTTGAAATTATGCAATAGTGAGTCAGAAGAATAGTAGGCAGAATGATGTTTTAGTTGGCAAAGGAATGGGACATACATATCAGAATGGTATGTTAGAGGTTGCCTGACTCACATTTTAAGGATGGACATAGGCATTTCAGTTCAGCAGCTGGAGAGGCTTCTGCCATAATTCACATAAATAACTTCATTGACTCTCTATCCATTTGCTCCTATGATTTTGATTTTTCAGTGTTGAAGAGGTAGTGCTGGGATTAGTTGGGATCTCTATGGACATTTATTAACCATGAGTCCATGATAAATGGCTGAGGCATTCAGAGCTTATTTTACTCACCTGTGAAAAGATGGCAATAACTTGATCTATGGCGTAGTACAGTGGTGTTAATTGGACACTTTGTCTTATATGATGCATTTCACAGGGTGCTAGGATCTCCAACATTCAGAGATTTGTAATTTTTAATGAGCATAATAATGGGAGTAATGATATGCCTTCTGTAATAGAATCCTCTGACATATGGATTTAGGTGTTCTTATTTCCATTCATACCTTCTTTTTTTCTCCTTTCCTTCTCGAATTACAGAGAATAACTCGACAGGCTTTATTGACTTCAACACAAAACATAAGTCTTTCAGGTAGATAATTGTGTGAACAAATTTCTCTCTTTGGTAGTTATTTCTTTGCTTTAAAGTATCACCTATTTTCCTGGCATAAAAATGATTCACTGGTAGAAAAAGTGACTGCTTTCATAGTGTCATATCCACTACACAGATAGCTAAATGCTTTTAATTTTGTTATTTTTGCTCTCTCTGTAGCACTTTGACTCTGCCTTGAATACAGAAACTCCTGCACAACTTTCATTCAGATCAATGATGTTACTATGAAAGTAAACTTCATAACACTGTTCTGATCTTCTTAATAAACTATCAACATATGTTTAATATGTTAACAATACATTATTTGTATTGAGTACATGTTTCTTTAGATCATTATATTTACCTGCTATGATAATAATTGCAATCACATCTACTGTTAATTTTTAATAAGATAACCACTCAAAATCTTCACCTTTATGTAAACTATCGAGTATCTCATTATTTTAGTGATAAATTAGCAAAAATTTGGATTGTAACTCTTATGTTATTTTTAAAAAACCTCTTTTCATTCTTTGTGACATTTTATTTTAGCATTACATACAAACTAAATTCACATCTCTTTCCAGAAGAAATGAGATTTTGACTTAAACCACATGGGTATGAAAGTAAGGTCAAGTTGGAGCCAAATCAATATAAAAGATGCCGATCTATTACATGAAAGTAGTGCTTGATATTTTCTACCTGGGTAATGGAATTGGCTTCCCTTGCTGACTGAGAAATCTCTATCTACTTATAATAAAGCCTCTAATTTACTGATTTTACTTTGAAGATAAATTAGATGTAAAACACACATAATTGGATTGAAATGATTGAAACCTCTTTTTCTCCTTCTGGGAAAATAACAATCTTAAGCAAATAATATCTCTTCTTAAAATCAGTGAAAGTTTGACTAAAATACATTAATTTTATCCAAGTAATCTTCAGTATTTTGATTATGAAGTTAGAAGACTTTAAAAATTCATCTTTGAAATACATATCAACATATATTTTATTCTCCTTGACAATCTTTTTGAGATATTCTATGGTTTTCCATTATTAGGGTGTTACCTTGCTAAAATAACTTCTCAGCATATTTTTACCTCTATTAGAAGAGAAATACATTACATTAGTAATCTGAAAGTCCATTTTGTGAGTAATTTTAATACTTTGAAAAAATCTATAAACATTGAATATTTTTATTCAGTAGAAATGTATGAAAACAACTGGAAAGAGCAGTGAAATATAGTGAAAGAAGAATCTGTATAGTGTTTTATTTAAAAGATATAAAGCAATAAAAGAAGAAAATCAATTTCTAGACAGTAAACCATATTTAGTAGAATACCTGAAAGTATTGACTTATTGCTACAGAGGTACTATAAGTGCATGTTTGATTTATTACCACCCAAATATGCTTAAATTATATTTGGACATACTTTTCAAATATGAAGAAGTTTTAATCAATTTATGTATTAAAATGAAAGATTTCCCAGGTAGATGTGTTATGCTACAGTCATTCTCTTCAGCTCACAATATGCACCAAACTTACACCCACATTTAAAACTATGAATGATAATTTGCTAAGCCTGAGAGATTTCTAACAGGAAACAAATAAATTGCCAACACCAACCTCTAATATACAGATAAAAATTTTTGTCATTGGCTTGTGGAAAATGAGTCAACTTAAAATTTATTAAAATTTATTTCAAAGGTTAAGAATAAATTTAACTTTTTGCCTATTAAATAGTTTTTATTTCTTCATTGTTTGTTTGTTTTGTTGTTAATAGTTAGTTAGTGAGACATCTTATATAGCAAGACAGAGAGAGAGAGACAGAGGGAGGAGTAAGAGAGGGAGGAGAGAGAGAGAACGTGCTATTCTTTTCATATTGACTTACTCTCGAAAAAGTTATCAGGATGCTAAAATAATCAATTCTTTTCCAGAGCAGAATTCCCAATAACATACTCACATGCCAATATTCCCACTCTGAAAACTGTACAATGCATCTTAATATCAGAACATTTAGTACCTGCATATAAAAATCTGTGGAAAAAAAAAATCTGTGGACATGCTCAAACCATGTCAGAACCATAAAAACTGATTTTTTTCTTTATCCAGGATTATACTCTCCAATAATCTAGAAGCAAATGAACAGCAACGTTTTAAATAAAAATGAAATTAATTTCTGAAAAATATGTACTACACACCACAGGACCATCAGTTTTACTTCTTCTTAAATATAATTGAAAAGTTCTGTACATAAAAAAATCAATTTGCCACAATAACCGTAGGTTATGCTGCAGGATTGAAAATTCCTAATATCAATTAGGAAATCCTACTTGGACCACGTTATGTTTTTACCAGGAACCCTTTCATATTTTCTTTTGTATTTAATATGTTGTGGACACCGTTTGACTGCAAGAACTAAAGCTTAAACAGGTTGCCATTGCTTGGTAGAAAACAAAGATTTCTCAATTTCAAATAGTTAGCCATCATACATATAGAATGTTGCAGAGCCTTTTTCTTAATCATTATGAGCAGAGGCCTAAAGCTAGAAAAAGCATAGAGAATAAGGGATTTTAGAATATTTACCCCTAACTGGAAGATGTATATTACAGGGGCTCAATGATTATTGTGGAAAATGTAACATGAAAAAATAGTATAGGGTAATTCACTGGATGACTGTAAGGAAACAATGTTCTCTGAACACAAAGAATGGTAGTTTCATATATGAACTATCAACTGTTGGGACAGCGTGTACAAGACCTGTGAAAGTTCAAGCAAGACCAAATCCTAGCATGGAGTTGGGTGTTGCTCATGAGCTTCTTCCTACACACTGATGTGGAGTTATTGACAATTGCTATTGCAAGAAAAAGGAGACAGTTGTTCTTGGTGTAAAGCTTCGGGTAAGTCCACCATGCTACAGTGGAAGAGCATGTATCCAATTCTGTTCGGTCAACGCAAACTAGCAGTAGCCTGTAATGCTTGTGTGCCTTTGGGACCACAAAGACCAACAACTCCAAAATAAATTACCCTTTCCTGGGACTGAGCTTTTTATTTGGTTGACCTTTGATGTCTACTAGAATATTGTTGTACTATTGTAAGATATCTCCAGATATCTCCATTTTAAGTGTTTTATGTATGTAGGTAGGTATATTTCTGGAAGCTACAGCAATATTTGATTTCTTTTTTTATTTATTTATTTTTCCATTAACAGCTTTAATTGAGTGTGGGGCAATAGGACTATTCTTAGCACAATTATGGGTGTGGGGTTCCCTGCAGACTCCCCAGGGTGATGGTTCCTGTAATGATTTTTAGGGGGAAACGGCTCCCAACAGATCCCCCTTTCTCTTATATAAAGGCAGGTAGTTATTACGTGGAGAGCACCAGTCAGAGTCAACCATGGTGTCAGATCTAAAGGAGAAGGGACTGAGATAAGGAGAGACCCTCCTCTCGGTGGAGAAGCAATTTACCTCTCCGGGGAACGAGGGTGCCTGATGATTCTTAGGTCGTGGGGACCAGGCCTTTTACTTTCCCCTTACCCGTCCTAGGTTCCCGGCCTGTCTTGGTAGGGGTTATCCTGCCTAGTGCCTCTCAATGAAGGCATCTGGTTAAGTAACAGATCACGGGCACCCTGTCTTGGCCATGTGAAGCGCCCTCATACCTGTACCATGCCATGTTGAGCGGTTTCTCAACCTCTGTATGGTGTGCTATTCAGGCGATCCACAGTAACTCCCGTCATTGGGCCCCTGCGTCTATCATTAATAAAAAGACTGTGAGGAGCTCCTCAAACAAAAGATATAATGATATAATTTTGGCACCAATAACTCCATCTCCAGACAAGAAGAAAGGGCTTTTTCCCAACCCAGTATTCACCTTTTAGTCTGGCCTATGGTATGTCCTCCTTCTAAGTGCCTACTCCACATAAAGTTACGTGTGCTGCCTGCCAAGTTGGCAAAGGGATGAGAATTTTGAAAAGTCTTTAGTTTTATGTACACCTACGAGTACCCAACCCTCTCCTACCCCGGTCTCTCCCCTTCTAAACTAGTTTATACCTTCCTATTCTACAATTCAAATTTAACCACATATACTAGTGTGTGGTTTAACCACATATACTAGTTTTATCTTGCCTGCTTTGAAAGTTCCCTCCACATGGTCTTCAGTAATTTACTGACTTCTATAGGTATTTCAAACAAAACACACATATCTAAAGATTCAAAACTAACATCAGCAAATGGGAGGAAATGTGATTTTTACTTTATGGTCTGTGCTATTTCATTCAAAAAATTGTACCCAGTTTTATACATTTACCTATTATTCTCACAATTTCATTTAGTATAATAACTGAATAATAGACTATTGTTTAAAGGTTCCACATGCTGAATATTATTTTTTAATTGATGGACATTTAGGCTGTTTCTATTTCCTAGCTATTGAGAATTAAACAGGAATGGAAGAATAATGTGATTTTATGTGCATTAATTTTGCCAAATTTTGTGTATGTGTACTACATGTGTATCTGACCAGAAAGAACATCAGATGCTTTGGAACTAAGTTAAAGAAGTTGACAACTCCTGTGTGGATTCTCAGAATCAAACCCTGCTACTATAGAGTAACATCAAGTACTCCTTCCTACTGAAATATCTCTCTACTAGAGCATGTGGTATTTTGCAGTATTTTTAAAATTATTTTTTAAGAATAAGATAAATACAGTGAAATATGTATTAATTACAACTACTTTAAATAAAATATGAACAAATTTTACTAATCAAAAATGAACCAATACTATATAATGATTTTAACTTCATTATTTAAGACTGAGTTACAAAGACCAGGTAAAATACCAAAGTTATGGATAATCAATCTAGCCTTTAAACATTGGTTGGAGGATGTGCATTTATTATAAAAACAGTAAATGGAAATTAATATCAAATAGAATTAGAATCAAACTCCCAGATTAATAATCAGAACATATGATTAAATAGCAACCCGATAAAATCTGCAAAATATTGACTAAAACTGAGAAGGATAATTAATAGTAAACGCAGAAAATAGAAAATTACTGTTTTCTGCATATGTGCTAAATGCCAATTATTCCTTAAATCTCTCATTAAATGCAAAATGGGTCAGAGGATAAAATTACAGCAATAATGTGTCCAGCACTAGTTTTATTTTACTTTTTTTTCTGTGAGGGAAGTACTTATATATTTATGTATCTATGTGCTTCTCTTTACTTGTGTTTTTTCCTAGTGTTCTTTTTTTATTATTTACTTATTCATAAGTGTACTAATTTACACATTTCATGATGATATTGCCATCATTGTGTGCCCTTTTACTTATACATGTACAACCCACAACAACCTGCTTTTCCTTCTTGGCCATTCCAAAGCATTAAATGCATCAGTTTTAAATGTAAGATAAACTTTAACTGACAATGTCAAATTACATAGACAGAAAGAAATATAATAGTGTATTGTGAAGCCAAATCAGAAAAAAGAGTAGTGAAAATTTTTTGAAATATAAAAGCATAAAATCAAAGAAAACAAAATCAAGTAATTATACTAACTATATAACAAATAAACAATGGAATAAAAACAAATTAGAAGTGTTAGAGAAATTTTTCAGCAGATTTGAGCACTGACTACTCTTCCAGAGGTCGTGATTCCTATCACCCCCATTCAGACTCATGACCATCTGAAACTTCATATGCAGAGGACCTTGTGTCCCCATGTGGCCTCCCTGGACACGAGGCATACATGACACACACAGACATCTATGCAGGTAAAACACTTATGGACACATACTATTTTTTAAAAAAGAAATTAAACTGATAATATGTATTATATATTTTACTGAAGGTTTTTGCATAACTAAAATAAATTATTCACAAGAGTTATAGCAGAAAGGAATGTGCACATGACAAAACATGAATTAGTAATGTGTCAATGTCTGGTTGTGGTCTCATAAGCCTTTAATAATCCAGCATTCTGGAAGCAGAGGCAAGCAGATCTCTGTGAGATCAAATCCAGGCTGGTCTGCAAAGCAAGTTCCAGGACTGCCAGAGCTGTTACACAGAGAAACCCTGTCTCAAGAAAACAAAAACAAACAAAACGAAATAAATAAACAAAAAATGCAGAAACAAACAATAAAATCAAAATGGTTTGGAATATAATACACATATATACGTTTATCTCTTAACAATAAGTTTGAATATTGGGAAGAAATTGATTATTTCTGGCAAATTTCAGAATAATAGAACAGAAAAATGGCATAAAATGTAAACTGTCAATTTTCCAGTAAAAAGATAGTAAAATTAAACATAAACTTATATAAAAGGTTTGAGAGTAAAATTTATTAAGAGTTATATAAAAGGTTAATAAACTATTTTTAAAGAGGTCTTGGATAGAAATATTTTTTAAAAAAAATAGTTAATTCTTTTGCCATCACATGTTCACACTGTGTGATATTACATAAAATTCTATTGAAAAACATCATATTTTTGGAAAATTCCCTTTATCATATTAGTAATAATAAATATCAAGAGGAAATATAGTTGAAATAAAGATGTGTTGAAGATGCATTCTCAAACAAGAGAAGCTAGAGAAGAGAGTGAGAGAAATACCATCAAAATATACTGTGTACAATCATGAATATTTCAAAAGAATAAATAAGACTTTAATAAATAAGAGTATACTCTATTGAGAAAGGGCAACTCGATGATCAGTCAATACCCGAAATGAAAGAAAAAAAAAGCATCCTAAAATATAGAGTAAGAAGTCATTATAAGTCCACTACAGACATTGTTCATGGGTTATATATTGTAAAATCAATAAGTCTTTTCTGTAATTAATTGGACAACAACACATTCCATGCCCACCACCCCACCCCCACAGTGTGAAAAAGCTTTCCTTGAGGAGATATAACACAAACTTCAACTCACCCAAAATGAGGAGCCAATAACAGACTAAAGTATAGAAAACTGAAGTCCAACTGGATGCATCTGAAAATTTTGTTAGGGTTGCTTACAGGAATGTGGGTGAGGGGTTACTTATAGGAGCAGAAATGATTCAAACATAGCGGCATCACCTAAAGCCTACCCCAGCGTATGTAACATCTCACAAAAAGCAGGAATATGAAGCACACTGAACAGCCTACAAACACTTCAACAGGTGCCTCAGGAGAATTAAACTTCTTTTTGGCAGTTGTCCTGGTTTCTGTTTCTTCTAGGCAGGTGCTGTGGTTTCAGAGTCTTTGCAGCGGGGCTTGTCTGAGAGTGATGTGCTTACCCTTGGGAAGATAAGCCTAGAGAATGTGGTTAGTTTCTGGGATTTTCTGGATCTATTTTACATTGTTTCAAATCTTGGAGGAAAAGATAACACATGCCCTGACTTGCGCCCATGCCTGCTGTTATGGTATACCTTCAATTGGAAGACTTTTTTTTATATATAAATACTGTACTTATTTAATAGAAGATATAACTTTCCTTAAGTCTTTTCTGTAATTATCTTTAGAAAGTTTGTCTCTTGAAAAAGCCCAGTCAATATCCTCAGAAAGTAATTAAGTGTTGCTAGATTTGAAATCCCATCCCAAACCTAGAAAATAGAACCAAGGATAAAATAAAGGTGAATGAACTTTCAAGAGCTGTATACAGGCATCAACAGGGAAGAGTGTATTACATTTAGAGTAGAATATTATATTTACATTCCTGAAAACTATATGATCTCATACTCTATGGTGTTATTACAACATTTCATGGGATAAGTGATATGAATTCTTGGGTAGGAGGCATATATATATATAGCCACAAACTATAAGGAGTTAGTGTAGTTAAATGAATAAATAAGTGGATTGCTTATTTTTTGAGTTTTTTACTTTGTTTAATAAGTTACCTATTCTGAGTATCTTTCCTATTAATCAAATTTATGGAGACTTGGTTTCTGTGAGTTTTCTAGCAAAAGTTCATTTATATTGTTGAATAGAGAGGGCATTGTACTTCCATTGTAATCCCTGATGTTTGCCCAATTCTAAAGCTTTAAGTGATAGGGTGAAATTTTTTTGACTGTGTTTGGGTGTTTTTGTTTGAGTAACGAGAAAAGCCTTGCATAATGCCAAAATCAAAAAGCTGAATGCTGATTACATATATCCTCAAAACCATACTGAAGATAACATAAAAATACCTTAGAAAGAAAGCAAAAAATTTAATGTTCTTTTACATGCACTGTATTTTCTTTCTTGGATTTTAATTACACAGCCCGATTATACTAATACGGTGTGGATATTCCATCAAAATGTTTACCAGTTACACACTTGAAAATTCTATGGTACAGATTTTCTTCTCATTGTCTGACTCTTAATATTGTGGATTTCACTATTTGAAATCTTCATAGGAACTTTTAAAAAGACTTCACTATGCACGTTTTATAAGATGAAATCTTGATGATTCCTGTATTTGTTATTCCTTCTTCTACTTCTTTTGCATGAGACATTTATAATTGTTTATGCACTGTAGCTTATTGAGCATGATTATAACTAAAGCATATTTCAGTTTATGGTACAATAGTAGTTTCAACCATGTACTCCAAATATGGGTAGCACTTATTAAATTAAATTATCAAGGTCAAGGTATTTTAAGCTACAATAAAATACCAGATGATTCATTTTTATATTTATAGTAAAATTAAACAAGAGGGACCTATTTTTATAGACTTTGGAAATAACTAAAATTTTGATACATGTTCATACACACATACACACACGCACACACACACACACAAGATTTTTGTTGTCTTCTGCCATGTAAATACTATGAAATTTTTTCCTTATAATTTTCAGTTCCCATTGCAATATGTGGCAGTAAAAGGACATTTTAGTTAAATATACATAATATATTACAATATATTATATTATAATTAATTAGTATATTCCTGTGCAGTGAGTAATAGTATCTTTAATGAGATTATATTTTAAGTATAATGAGCTGTGATGTTCAATGTTATAATCAGTGGCCAACACAATTGAAACGAAAAATAAATTTAAATATAATAAATATCATAATTTTATGTTTCCACTTAAAATGTCTTTCAGTTGAGCCATAGCAGTATTGTATCTAGGATAACTGTTGAAATTCAATTTCTGACATCTGTAGCAATGTGATGAACATCAAGGTTTCATATTCAAATATAAGATATATCTCATTGAAATTTCAAACCAAATAAATAAATATGCATTTTTATATAATTTTATAAGTTTCTTTTAGACAGCATTATTAAACAGAATCATTACTTGACACAGGACTAAAAAGGAATTAAAAACAGATATTTTTTTCTCTCACACCAAACACCATAATTACAGTGTTTCCTCCATCTATTTCTCCCTCTTCTCCCCATCTCTCCATCTATCCAGATCCACCCCCTTTATGTCTCTCATTAGAAAACAAACAAGGTTTATAAGAGATAATAATAAATTATAACATAACATAAGATAAAACAAAAACTTACACATTCACATTAGTCAAAACAAACAGAAGGAAAAGAGCATATGGACAGCCACAATTATCAGAGAACGACTCATTCATACATTTAGAAGTCCCATAAAACCAGTAATTGGAAGTCATAATATATACTCTGAGGACATGTTGCAGACCCTTGTAGGCCGTGTGCTTGCTGTCTCAGTCTTCGTGAGTTCATATGAGCTTTAGGTTAATCAGGATGGCTCTAAATCTATTTTAAATAAAAGGATATTTTTAATTTTAAAAAGGCTAAAACATTTTTCTTCATGTAGTCCTTATTATAATAAAATCAGAATTATCATATACAATGACCCAATTAAAAAGTTTGTGCTTCAACTGTGTTGGAATATTGTGGATCTGCTGTGATAGCTAGGTTCTGATAGACATATTTCCCTGACTCTTACTGAGTTTTGTTCTTAGGCTAATATCTAGGGTTTCAGGTGATTATAGCTTTAGGTACTGATTTCTGAGTTTATCTAGGTTGGATGGGAGTTTTAATTCCTTGGTTCCTATACAAGGGCTTTTGCCCACCCTTCCAATTTTTTTCTTTTTTAAAATTTATTTATTTATTAAAAATTTCCACCTCCTCTCCTCCTCCCAGTTCCCTTGCCCTCCCCCCCCCGCTCCCCCTATCCAGTCCTAAGAGAAGCCAGGGTTCCCTACCCTGTGGGAAGTCCAAGGCCCTCCCCACTCCATCCAGGTCTAGGAAGATGTGCATCCAAACAGAGTGGGCTCCCAAAAAGCCAGTACATGCAGTAGAATCATAACCTGGTGTCGTTATCATTGGCTTATCAGTCTGCCCTCATTGTCAGCCACATTCCGAGAGTTGGGTTTGATCACATGCTTGTTCAGTCCTGGTCCAGCTGGCCTTGTGGTCCTGAAACTCACTCTGTAGACATACTGAATTTGACTTCAAGAGAGATTAACCAGCCTCTGCCTCCCAAAATTCTTGATTATTTTGTCATGTTTGGCTGTCATCTTTTGGAGAATGCCTGCTCTTCTTTGGAAAGGAAACAGAGGGGGAGTGGATCTGGGAGCAAGGGGAGATGGGCAAGAGCTAAGAGAAATGGAGGGATGAGGGAAAACTATAGTTGTGTTGTATTGTATGAGAGAAGAGGAAGGGAGAAAAATTTAAAAAAAATTAGTCAAGAGGGAAAATACCTACATTATTAGGGAGAAAAATCCAAGAAAAAGAGACAAAAACCAAAGAGTACACCATATGTTTATTTGTAGAATATACAAGTTTTCTCTATGAAAATATTATGCTGCTAATAGAGAAATTAAAGTTCTATGATTTTGGAGCAATCTCTTTGGTTTTAATGGTTTTCATTACATCCTTGTTTTACTTGTAATGACTACCAACTACTGGTAATTTCAAAACAGCTGTTGGGGATAATTGTTTTATTGTTATGAAGCAACTTTAAAATCCTAACTAGAACAAATACAATCCACCTTTTATCATTTGTCCTATAAACCATTTTATAAATTAGTTTCCTCATCTCAGCTTCATGCTTTTGTTTTATGTGTAGAATAAATTCTAGAACTGCTTACATCTGCCCATAATGTCTGAGATACATGGAAGAAATGCCACTACCATTAAATCGTTTAGGAATTGCTGAGTACAGTTTGATGAGGGTGACTGACCTGGGTTTTAAAAATCTGAATAAAAGTGTGGAGCATCCTTCTTCAGTGGATGACAAAGAACATTTTAGCATTCTGAGAATCGAGTGTAATTTGATATGCATTGAACCTGTGTGAAGCAAATTCCGGGAACAAAACTTACAATGAGAGCATAGCAAACTATCATCAACTTGCATTCCAGGAAACACACCTAGAACACTGTAAGGCAGTAGTGAACAGTATCTTGTGTGAATCCTGAAGTAAATTTTGGAAACGTTTCTTTTTCTTTGTTTATTTGTTTGTTTTTTGAAATCTGATAATTCAAGTGGTGAACACAACATACAAATACTCTATTATGACATTTTCTCTTCAGCTTCATTGAATTACTGATGCGGTCATATATTTTTAATTTCAAAGCCCAATAATCATCTACTGTGGGACAATGGTCTTGTACCCTGTGACGGTTTCTCACTTGTATTAGCTTAATAAATTGCTGATTGGCCAGAAGCCAGGCAAGAATTATAGGTGTGGCGACTAGAATAGGAGAATGCTGGGAAAAGGAAAGGCCCAGTCTGTAGTCACCACCCAGACTCAGAGGAAGAAGGATAAAAGGTACCAAGCCATGTGGCTAACAAAGGAAAGAATTATGTGTTAATTTAAGATGGAAGAGTTAATAAGAAGTCTGAACTAAGAGCCCAGCCAGTTTATAATTAATGAAGACCTCTGCGCGTTTCTTTGAGACTGAATGGTTGCAAGACCAGGCAGGGCAGAAACCTCTGTCAACAATCATACAAATTTCTTTTATCTTTTAACAAGTATATTGATCTAAACCTCTAAAATAGTCACGGATATGAACTTAATTTTACAAAAATGTAAGGTAAATGATTTTCAAAAAATGCATTAATGAAGTATCACAAAGTCTTGCTTTGTAATAATGGCTCAAAATTATATCTAATCACAATTTCTTGAGTGTTTTTACTGTTGTTATTAATGGATATTAATTAAGCTATAATTTGGTTTCCTAAATACTAATCTTTTGATGAAAATACCATTAACAGTGCCTAATGATGAATCAATATGTGAAGTGAACCATTGCATCGCTTATTAAAAATAATCTGTACAGAGTTAAACAAACTGATGGAAATATATAATAAGCAATTCATATTATAAATTGCTAGGTACAAGTTTTCAAATAATTATACTCTTGAGATTTTGGTACATGTTGAATTGCTTAGCAAAACAATGAACCTATTACCTTTTCAAAAATATTTAAATAATTCAAATATGATTTATTTCAACAGTATTGCTGCTTTATTACCTGAAGGACCAATACTTAATCCTTTGTGCTGTTCAGCAATTTTGATGGTATAATTATCAAATAGCAATTGATAAAAATTTTTAAAGGCGCTTTTGATTCTTTTTGTCCAGCCCTTCTTGAATTGAGTTTCCTTCTGTGTTAACCCTGGATGGACACCTGAAAAGTTCAAGCTCCAATATTACATGAATAAAGACACCAAATAGTGGAAGGTGGGTTTAACAGCTTCAGTCACTGGCACCTCAAACAATACACTATGGGGTTGCAGAATTCCCACCTGCATAAGTCACAGTGTCAATGCCAAAACTCATAAAAGAACACTGTGGGTAGCAGTATAATATTTTTCAAATACTTCTGAAATACAATGAAATAAATTTGATAACCTCATTTGTAACTTAGGTACATGATGAATTGAGCTATTCTATTTAGT
Organism: Microtus agrestis; assembly: GCA_902806775.1. Classification (NCBI taxonomy): domain Eukaryota; kingdom Metazoa; phylum Chordata; class Mammalia; order Rodentia; family Cricetidae; genus Microtus; species Microtus agrestis. The sequence goes on from CADCXT010000555.1 coordinate 670,960, forward strand.
GGCCATGGTTCTCAATATTCAAAATGAATATCAATATAAAATAGCACTTATGCATTTTAATAGTGCCAGCTTAGATACACAAACACAAACCAAAATTCTAGAATTGACTGATTTTTTGAAAATTTTACCTGTTAAATATTTTGGCAGTATTGATTATCTAATCTTTTATATTTAAGTATCATGTTTAATAAATAGTTTTGTAACTTTTATTATACATTTGCGTTGTAAATTCTCATTGACAAAGAGTCCATTTGAGCTGATACAGGAAGCTCTGAAAAATTTTCTAATGACTATAAATGAAACCAAGCAGTCCTTATTAATTGAAAATTGTTTAATTAATTTAATAAACACTTATAGAGGTCTTCTAATGGCTTCAGTCTCATCTATATGCCTTAGTAACAGCAGCTTGATTTTGTATCATACTTCTTTTATTTTTTAGGAGTGATAAATAAGAAATCTGTGAATAAACTAAATAATTTCAGCTTAACAAAGTGGAAATATCTTCTGAACATGTGAAAACAGTTCCATTACAGGCCAAATGTATGATGTGTTCAATCAGCATTAGGAAGAGAATAACAATGTCATTTTAAATTCTTTGTTTTGAAGTAGAATATTGTAGATTATTGTTTCATAAAAAAAGCAGCACAACCTACTTTTATGTGAAATCTATTTTAATTGACATTGAAATATCTATAAAATTATTTAAAGTGATAGTCTTCGTTGCCTCTTTCTCATGTGAACATGTCTTATGGTGCTTCAAGCATCTCACATGTAGTTGAAAATTAGCTGTTAGATACATGAGAAGACTGCCCTGGGAGCTTACCAGTTTGCACTGGGGAAACGAGGGCTTCATCATGAATGTTTGAAGAATGGAACTGTAAACTAGTGTTGTCTAAATAGATTAATGAACATTTGAAATTATTTAGTGAAGGTTTTCATTAAGACTACCATAGAAGCCAGATTCAAATCAACAAATAATTAGAATTTTACTTCCTTCTAGTTTATGAAACTCTATAAGTGCTTACATACAAGTTTCATATGTTTTCTTATCTAATATTATCTTTGTTCTTATTTTAAATAAATATATTTCTTGTTTCTAAAGTGATAATAGAGTCATTTATTTTCACTTAGTCGATTCCAGGGAAATTGTCTACACAAATATTTTGCTGTACTGCATTTATGTGCTCATTTACATTATTTGGGTTATTTTTTGTTTAAAGTGACTTACTTTAGCTTTCACTTGATGGATATTTACATAAACATTACCATATCAGTAAGTGTTTGCTCATTTTTTGTTTACAAAATATTTTTAGTGAAAGTTTCGTAAAAGGGAAAATTTTTAAATGAATTATACAACAAAGAGTAAAACTGTCTTTTGATAAGTATCTTTAAGTAATTAATATATACTTATCTATAATGAAAAATAGGCATAATAGAGTTTTGACAGTGTAACCCAAGTTATAATATTTATTTCTAGTTTTGTTGTTGTTGGTTTTATTTTATTGGTGTTGGAGTTCACACCAAGGGCCTGACACAAGGTAGGCATGTGATGAGCAGCTGAGTTACACTGCCAGCCTGGATACTTTCACTTTTTAAAATTTTGCAGAGCTGGTTGAGGAGATGGCTCAATGGGCAAGAATGCCTTCTGCACAAGAATGGTGACTTGAGTTGGTATACCCCAGTTCCATGTTGGAAAACAAGTGTGGCCACTAATTCCTGTCATTTCACCACTCGGAGATTTGGGAGAAGACAGAAGGAAGCATCATGGGCTTGGCAGCTGGCCATCAGCCTACACAAAACATCATGAGTTCCATGTTCAGTGAATGAGTCTGCCTCAAAACAGTAAGGTACACCATGATAGAGAAGGTCACTATACACAAACATACATCCCATGCATATACTCACACATGCACACACACACATGTGCACACACACACAACACACATGAACACACATGCACACAAATACACATGGACAGAATGCATCTCTTTCTCTGAAGACAAATACAATTCAGCCAGAATTCTGTACACAATAGCCTGAGATCTACTTTTGATTGCACAATAAATTTTGCTAGGAAGATAGAATTGTAATGTTTATTTCTGTTGCTTTGAGAGATAAGCCTTACCCACCCCCTCGTATAGCCCACTGATGCAAGCAAATCTTTCTTCCTCTTACAGCCTGCAAGCTCTCTCTCTTTTCTGTCTCACTACCTAAAAGGTATCTTCTCCTCTCCTCTTTCCTCCCTCTGTTTCTCTTTCTGTCTCTCTCTGCCCCTCTCTCTCCTTGTCTCCCTTCTCCTTCCCCTCTCTACTTTCCCCTTCCCTTCCATAGCCCACTAAATAAATACACACTTTCACTGCATGGTGTGCCTACTCATCTTTGTCTCTCCCATGGGCTCCTTATAGGACTGGCTTACCTGCCAAATTCTCTCACCTACCTGCTGCCACACTTTGGGGAATTGAAGTTTTATTTTTACCATTATAGAAATACAAATAAAATTTAATCACCTTATAAATGTTGAAAACTAATTTGTTAACTCTACATAAGATTAAGCTGACTTTTAACCATATATCTCTATGCACACAATTTAACACAACCCTTAGTACTCATTGGAGAAGCTTCCCTCTACGCTGGATGATGGTTGACCAAATGAATCACAACTGGTGAAAATATTGAACAGGTATATGTGGAGGTCTCAGACATATATCTATATTCATACTCTCCCCCAAAACTAGGGAAACATCACAGAAGAGATTTATAAAGAGTATGAGGAGCAAGATATCAGGAAGAAACAGTGTCTTCTGAGCATGACAGGACCTTTTAATCATGAACTAGCAACAGTGATACCAGTCAATGTTCCAGCCTGAAAAGAGGTAGGGACTGGGTGTGGTACCAGAGGATGACCTACATTTAATTGGGTAGCTTTTTGACAGTTTGTGGTTTATTGGGAAGGGGAATGTTGTTTTCTTTATGGATGTTGTTCCTAGTAGATTAGCCACACTTCAGTTACTAGCACCACGTGCATGCACATGCATGAAATATTAAACAGACAAAGAGCGTTCTTCAAAATCAAGAAGAAAAAGAAGAGGAGGATTTTGGGGTTGGGGAAGAGGGGGAAAGTATGGAAGAAGTAGAATGAAGAGGAAAAGGAGGAAAATAAAAGATGGGTCAGGATTGATAGCATCTACTTCTCTTACAACCTGAGTTCAGTTCCTAACATCCAACTTAGGCATCTTACAAACATCTATATAATTCCAGTTTCATGTGAGCTCATATTTTCTGGCTTTGGGGAAGGCACCTATACATACCTCTCACACACACACATACACACACACACACACACACACACTTACACTCACACTAATAAATAATAAAATAAATTTTTTGAGAAAAACAGAGAAAAGAGAATTTTAACTTGAGAGGAGAGTGAGTCTAGGGGCAGGGCAGGAGGAATTGGAGAGAAGTCTGAGTATTTATATGATCAAATGCATTGCAAACATGTAGAAATTCCCAAAGGACAAATAAAAGATACCTTTAAAAGTTACATGGAAAATTTAAATGTAAACACATTGATAGTCTAAGTAACAGACTTGTATATTTAGATGCGTGTCTCCACATCAAAAGCACTTCTAGTTCCTTGCTTGTGCTCTCTCTCCTTCTGCTCCTGATTTGGACCTTGAGATTTCAGTCTGGTGCTCCAATGTGGATCTCTGTCTCTGTCTCCTTTGATCGCCTGATGAAGGTTAATATTCAGGAGGATGCCTATATGTTTTTCTTTGGGTTCACTTTCTTATTAGACCTGGAGGGAGGTGGGTGGTCCTTGGACTTCCCATAGGTCAGGGAACCCTGATTGCTCTTCGGGCTGATGAGGGAGGGGGACTTGATCTGGGGAGGGGAAGGGAAATGGGAGGCGGTGGCGGGGAGAAGGCAGAAATCTTTAATAAATAAATAAATAAGCACTTCTAGGTACAATAGCGTACCTAGATAAAAAGAAGCACAATGCCATTGAATTTGTTGATACTATGATAATACTTATAATTTAGAAATACTTATTTTCATCAGTTTGTCTCTACCAAAATAGCTGTTCTACACATTTTCTTTTAGACAAAATTACAGACTAATGAAGGGTTGCAGCAGACAGGCTGTTGTTTTTTTTTCCCTGTGCATCAAAAGACCTGAAATCCAACACATTTGAAATCCTACATCTCCTTCTAGCCTGATAGATAGTTCCTTAACGTCTTTGTCTTTAGCCCTCTCCCTATTTAGCTCCATCCAGTAAATGATTATGGAATTTTAACTGTCCTTCCCTTTCAACACACATTTTATTCATGCCTGAAAATAATGTTTTATTTTATTTTCCTAGAAATTCAGCCAGTATACAAAGATATAGTCATGTATAGCAACCAATTTTTTGGAACTTGATGAAAAAAAATTATTGAAATTCTGTTTTCACCTTAAAAGAGTTATGATTTACTTAAATTTAATATAAATACTTTTCATGGAAGACCACTTGAAATTGGATAATCTATCAAAGGGGCTAATCTCTGCAAAAGATCTATTTTCTTTCTCTTAAAAGCCCTTAATTACTATACTTGAATTTTTCAGTTTTGATTTTACCAAGAATTATGGGATTGGACAAAACATATAACAAATGAAACATTGTGCACAATGTAAGCAATTTGTTCAAAAAATATGCTTTTCACAATAAGGCATTGAAAAATATGTTAAAAATCATTGGAACAGTCATGAATGCTAAGTGCTTATATTCTATATAAGTCCTAGTTTTATTCCAAACTCCTTCTTTTTCATTTTTGAGAGCATAGGAAATTATAATTAAGTTAAGAAGATCACACTGATAAAACTGTCAGCACGCTGCAAAATTACTAAAACCTATACAATGAACCTTAAAGATGACATACATGCCAAGCATAGAAGCTCTAGATCACCCTAGATCATAAGATCACTGTCACTTCTCACTATGCATGATTTTTAAATAACCAAGGAAAAATAACAAAATAAAAGTTATTATGGCCATTAGGTAACAAAAAGACCTGGAAAGGAAGAAGAAAGTAGGCAGAAAAACATAAGTAGAACTAAATGCAAAATGTTTTTTTTAGGATTATATTTTTATTTGGATTCGTACATCAAATATGGTCAAATAAAGAATTCAGACTAATATGATTGCACCGTTGAATATTGTATAAATGTTATGATGATAAGAATATTCACAAACCCATATTTAGTATACTGAATTCATTACGAATCCAGTTCTGTATCTTCTAAAGTTGGCGAGAACAGACAGTAATTGTTCATGAACTCAAGTACAATTTTTTTTTGCCACATAGCAACAAATTAATTTAAGCAATACCCAAGGTAGTGACACAACAGTGTCAAATGAGGTTTATCCATTTGATTGGCATAACAACATTGCATGAGCAATTAAACTATTTCATCAAATTGACAGAATAAGGAATAAAATACACAATCGATTCAATCAGTAAAGAAATTCCATATTTGTCTCTTTTCAGATAAAAATTTTGAGCAAGGCAGAAATAGAAGATAACTTTATTAACTTTCTGAAAAACATCTACCAAAGTTCTACAGCTTGTAGAAAACTTACCCTATGAGAGCACATGTTTGCCCTCCCATCTTTTAGTTAATGATTTACCAGTAGTAACTCAAAGAAGAAAAATAACCAGAGTACTCCGTATAGACTGTGGAGACATTGAAAATTCTAAATTTCTGCACTATTTTTTTACAACATGGAAAGTAAGCTTAATTTATTTTTTGACATACGGTCTCATGCATTTTATTAAATTTTCTTTTCCAAATGTTTATCTGAAATATATAGTTATAAGTGACTTTTCTTACCAATTTAGTATAGTAAATATTTGAGGAATTACTATACAAATGCTGTGTGTTGGCTCAGTTGGTAGAACCAATGTTTAAAATAAACAACCCTGACTTGGATCTTCGAGACCTCATATACAAGGCATGATGATGCACCCCTGTTACTCAAACACTTGAGAAGTAGAGACAGGCTGATAAGAAGATTAAGTTAATTCACACATGCAGTAGCTAAGCTCAAGTCCAAATTATCATTGCTTTAAAAATTAAAGAAACTCTATTAACACTTACATGATAAAGAATGATTAACTTGAACAAAAAGGATCAGACAATATTATTTCATGGCACTTCCACTATTTCACACAGTTATTAGGTAAATATGAAGTATTTTTTGAGAGATAGAACGTTTAGATAATTGTGATTTTTGGCAGTATGTATGATTTCACACAGCTAAATATCCCCAGTGACTTTTATTGACTAATCAGTGCAGCACGTGGTGATTATTTAGATACCTATGCAGTATATAACCTGGAAATTGAAGTTTACAGCTTGATACTGAGGTACTTTGCTGCAGTTATGTTTGTAAATAAAGTTAAGAAGTATGTGTAAAAGCTCAGTACCTGCTCACATTGTAACATGATCCTCTAAAGTTCCTTTAATTACTTTGTGGATTGTGTCTGTATTTATTCCAATGCTGATATAAATATCTTGGCTGTCTGAGTCACATATCTACTTTATTTTATACATATTTTGCATTTATTTATTTAATTTTTAAAATATCCTTTTTCATTTTACATACCAATCCCAGTTTTCTCTCTCTTCCATTCTCTTGCTCCCCTACCTTCTACCTACCTCACCCCCATTTTAGAAAATGTGAGGTTTCCCATTTGGAGTCAACAAAGTCTGGCTCTTCCCCCTACATATAGGTTGAGTAAGGTATCCCTCCAAAAAGAATGGGCTCCAGGAAGCCAGTTCAAGCACTAGGGATAAAATCTGGTCCCACTGCCAGTGACCCCACAGACTGCCCCAACCACATAGCAGGCACCCACATTCAAAGGGACTATTTTGGGCCTATGTAGTTTGCTGAACTCTCAGTTCAGGATCGTTGAGATCCACTACCTCATGTCAGCTGTTCATGTGGGATCCCCATGATGGTCTTGACCCCTTTGCTTTTCCCTCCCTGTGACAGCAATCTGGGAATTCAGCCCAGTGCTAGCTGTGGATCTTTTTATCCAGCTGTTCATTTTGAGAGACAAGTCTATGTATGTCCTTTGTGGGACTGTCCACAGAGGTTTCTTTCCCACCCGATCCTGCAGCCGTTCAGTCCCAAAGAAACACACAAAAGTCTACATTAATTATAAACTGGTTGGCTTATTAGCTCAGGCTTCTTATTAACTCTAACATCCTACATTAAACCAGAGTTCTTGTTTGTGTCAGCCATGTGACTTGGTACCTTTTATCAGCAAGGCATTATCATCTTGCTTCCTCTCTTTCTGGGTGAAGAGTGCAGACTGAGCTTTTCCTCTTCTCAGCATTCTCCTATTCTGGTCACGGCGCAATATGTCTTGCTTGGTCGCCCCTGCCTGGCTACTGGACAATCAGCATTTTATTAAAGCAGTACAACTGACATACCTATACAGGGTAAAAGATCACTGTCTCACAAGAGGGGAGTCTCTCTCTCTCTCTCTCTCTCTCTCTCTCTCTCTCTCTCGTTTTTTATTTGTATTTATTTATTTTTCTCTCATGTAATACATCTGACAACAGCCTCCCCTTTGTTCACTCCCCTAGTTCTCCTTCCCTCATTCCCTTTCCCCCACATTCCCTGTTTCTGTTTTCTTTCAGGAAAAAAAAAGCCTATTTCAATATTATGTTTAGGCTTTTAAAAAATGATTATACCCTTTTCATGTTGAATTGTTTTAAAGCAAAATTTGAGAAAACATTTCCAATTTAAAAAGTATGAGGTGTTTCTATTTTTTTTATATGAAGTCTGAGAAACTCCAGTTTTTTCTATGACTGAGGAGAGAGGAATTTCTCTTTCTTGGTGAACATTAAAACACTGGTTTGATATCTGACTTTAAAACCCTGGCTTTTAATACCTGAAAATCCACTGTGATGCAAGTTTCATCCTAAGTTGGTTTCTGAACTGCACAATGATAACTTTATGGAGGAAATGTCTATAAACAGTGCAGTCTCAGGAGTGGTGCAGAGCTCCATCTGTTTGAAGACTGTCAGCTTCGGCTTAATGCAGCGCATAAATTTCCTAGAACAGAAGATTCCTTTTAAAAATTAACTTCCATGAATGTATTGATTTGGAAAATGTAATTCTAAAGATCTGATATGATCATAAGAAAATTAAATTGAAGCAATTCAGGAAATAGTCTACAGTGCATGTTTTATTATCCCATAATTTGTTTTCAATACAAAGGCATTGTGTTTGAATAAAGAGAATCTGGACTCATAATAATAATCTTATTGCAATGCTTTTGAGGACTAGTAGTTTTAAAGTAGTAACTATTGAAGATTTATGCAATATTCACTCACATTTATGCCATATGAGGCAGGAAGAAAGATCCACTCTTAATGAGCATTCCCCTAGACTGAATGAAATTAGTGAGGTGTTTTTCATGCTTATGTGAAAGCTAAAATTTGCTGTCTTTGGAAGAATGAAGATTCCCTCTTGTTTGGAAGAGGTAAACTAACTTACTCTACTAAATCTGTTTTTATTTTCTCTGCTTGGAATGGTAGCAATCTTTTAGTATGGGTTATCTATTCTTACATTCATTTTGGAGTAAAACAAAACTCTGTAAATCTGCACATACAATGCTGATTTTGATACTATTAATGTTTGTGATAAGTCTTTAGATTTAAAAAGAATTGCTCCTATAAGGCAGTTATTTATATTTGCATAGATCATATGATTTATTTTCTGGAAAGATTTCAGAGAAAATTTAGTGTGCAGTTTTAAACCTGAGAAAATAATGTCAGAAGAATATATGTGATGTGTTTAAAATCATAAAGCAAATTAATGTACATAGTTTAATGATTAGATGTTATGAATTCAAATTTTATCAAAAACTTTCAACAATGCAGTGCTATGTCTCAACATAATGACTTAAGAGGCTCTTGGAACAACTATGAAATGTAAGGAATATTGAAGAGAACACTTTTGTAATCAGTTTCAATATCAATCAGGATAAAGGAAGTTACTAATTTGAAAAAGAATCTAGCTGGATGTCAAATTATTTTATTTATGTATGTATGTCCTTACTTATTAAGCATTTATTTAGTTGGTGTGTTTGTGTAATACATGTACGTGTTCACTGTGTGCATAGGTACATATGTATATATGTGTTCTTGAATATACCTTCCTAGAGATCAATGATTTTCTTCTATTGCTCTCTATAACTTTTTTTTCTGAGACAGGTGTTGATAAACAGAAAGGGTGGAAAGCAGTGTGTAGGTTTCTCAGGAAATTCGGGATCAACCTACCCATGGACCCAGCAATACCACTCTTGGGAATATACCCAAGAGAGGCCTTATCATACAACAAAAGTATATGCTCTACTGTGTTCATAGCAGCATTGTTTGTAATAGCCAGAACCTGGAAACAACCTAGGTGCCCTTCAATGGAAGAATGGATGAAGAAAGTATGGAATATATACATATTAGAGTACTACTCAGGAGTAAAAAACAAGGACTTCTTGAAGTTTGCAGGCAAATGGATGGAAATAGAAAACACTATTCTGAGTGAGGTAAGCCAGACCCAAAAAGAGGAACATGGGATGTACTCACTCATATTTGGTTTCTAGACGTAAATAAAGGACATTGAGCCTATAATTCGGGCTCTTAGAGAAGCTAAATAAGAAGGAGAACCCAAAGAAAAACAAATAGACATCCTCCTGAATATTAACCTTCATCAGGCGATGAAAGGAGACAGAGACAGAGACCCACATTGGAGCACCGGACTGAAATCTCAAGGTCCAAATCAGGAGCAAAAGGAGAGAGCACGAGCAAGGAACTCAGGACCACGAGGGGTGCACCCACACACTGAGACAATGGGGATGTTCTATCGGGAACTCACCAAGGCCAGCTGACCTGGGTCTGAAAAAGCCTGGGATAAAACCGGTCTTGGGAAAAAGACATAGAGACAATGAGGACTACTGAGACCTCAAGAACAATGGCAATGGGTTTTTGATCCTATTGCACCTATTGGCTTTGTGGGAGCCTAGGCAGTTTGGATGCTCACCTTACTAGACCTGGATAGAGGTGGGTGGTCCTTGGACTTCCCACAGGGCAGGGAACCCTGATTGCTCTTTGGGCTGATGAGGGAGGGGGATATGATTGGGGGAGGGGAGGGAAGGGGAGGTGGCGGTGGGGAAGAGACAGAAATCTTTAATAAATAAATAAAAAAAATAGATATGATAAGTATAGATAGATAGGAAATGTTAGGTAACTGAACCCAGTGTTCACTGACTGGCTACCCTGGCTAGCCAGTAAGCTCTGAGAATTGCCCTGACTCCAACTGCCATTCTCTGTCTTGCACATAAGCAGAGGCACATGACTGTAACTGGCATTGTGATTTTGATTTTTGTTTTGTTTGTTTCTTGTTTAATACCCCCTTTCAGTGATTAAATTCTGACCTGAGTCATCTCTCCTGCCCATATTTTTATGGATAAAATAACTCAAACTACTAACTTTATTCTTCAAAGTGGTGAATAAGCATTTATCACAGCTTCTACAAAACTGACTGGTAGAAATAAATGAAATTTTGGTTTTATGTTTGGAGAAAATTATCAGTTTTATAAACAAATACAGCATGTAGGAATTGAAACCTAAAGACAATTTACATCATAGTATATTATGAAAAATTACACTATTTATTGTCATATGGCATACAGCTTTCTAAAATAAACATTTGACATCAACTATAGTGAGCCTCATTTCAAACATCAAATGTGATCTACACACTAATTAGGATCATCCATGCTCTAAACTTAGATTAGTTATTAATAAACCAGGGTTTCAGTAACCTCCAGATTTTATTTATAATATATTGATGTTGTAAGCTGGCAAATGTTTTGAAGCTTCGTATATTATTATAGGCCTTTGTGTCTGTCTTATTGCATGTTTATTTTTTATCTTTTTATTCCTTAATATTTCTCTCACAGTGTATCAATTGATAGATTTTTTTTCTATTTTCCAAGTTGAACATGCATGCTAGTACATTTATATAGCCATTTTGTCACTTAGATGTAATTGTTTTCCTCTTTATACCATCCTTGCCTCCTCAAACTTTTATCATGTGCCTTTGGTAGAGTACTTGGATTATCCCAAATATATATAGAAATTGTTGTTGCACAGTATTCTATCTGTAAATCTTTCCCTGAAGTTATATGATTACATGAGTTAAATGCTATATATTTTGATGTGTTCTTTTGTCTACTTGTCAATAAATGAAAAACAGCACTTTACCTTTAAAAGAACAGTAAAATGGGCCAGGCGGTGGTGGCACACGCCTTTAATCCCGGCACCAGGGAGGCAGAGGCAGGTGGATCTCTGTGAGTTCGAGGCCAACCTGGTCTACAAGAGCTAGTTCCAGGGCAGGCTCCAAAGCTACAGAGAAACCCTGTCTCAAAAAACAAAACAACAACAGCAAAAAAAGAACAGTTAAATCATGAAAATAAGGCTCAGCCATCAAAGCCACTTGTTTGTATAGAGGATCTGAATTCTGTTCCAAAGACCAACACTGTGCCTTGCCACCATCTGTAGCTCCAATTATAGGATAGATACTACTATATTAACAGTATTAATACAATCATCTGCAATACAAAAAGAAAATGTGACATGGAATGATAAATATTCAAATGAGAGAATGAATAAATTAATTGCTTTATTATAATATTTTGTTTTTAGATAAAAATAAAATTTTAAAATAAGTTATACTGACATTATACTAAAAGTATTAATGATTATGATATTGTTTTGTAAACCCATGTAGTCCTTCAAAGTACAATACGGGTGAACGCTTCAAGAAAAATTAATCACAGAACAAAACTCTATAGGAGGAATACCAACAATAAGCAAGTAATCAAAGAACATGACAAGTAAATCACTTAGCTATAAATGAAGACTGTAATACATGTTAATAAAGGAAAGAAGCTTCAATTAAATTAGAAGGGAAGAATGAAAATGTCAGCAGCATGATATCCATCAGTTATCACCTTATGAGCAAGAATTATATCATTGAGTTAAACATCATGAACTGCATACATTTATAAAATAGACATCTATCTGCTGATTTTTGTTATTAAGAAACAAATCCCATTTTTACATCATATCTGAGCTAAAAGTAAAACATAAAATATGGTATTTCACTAAATGGGAAACATGACAGTAAAAATAGCTATATGTGTGTATGTGTTTATATGCATATATGTGTGTGTGTGTGTATTTAATGAAAATGAGTAAAATATGGGAGATTGTATACAGAAACAGATGCAATGATTAGAATATATTGGTAACTCGAAATTATGTTTTGCCAAGATTTCAAATGCTGCCTAGCTTAAGCATTTTAAAATATTTCCAGGAGAAATTATTAATTAACATTGTCTGTAAAAAGCTCAATATATTTCTACTGCTTAGAATTCAATATGTGTAAGTGTAGACACTTAATCAATATACCACATCCTTAAGGGTAAACCAGCTAATAGTAAGTAAAAGAAATCCATTCACCCGGTAAACATTCTATCAAAAGGACGACAGGAATTGTCACTAAGACCGATAATGTAGCAACAAGGATTCAAATATGGAGTTAAAAGACTTTTCTTAGGTTTCTTTTGTTGATAATGATGCAAACACCACAGCAATTTTATTTGTGATACACAGGTAAACCTGAAACATATACATAATTTGCCATTTTTTCTGGAAATGTACACACTTGAATAAAATGGTAAACAATATGATTATTGCAAATACTAATCAATTTTATTTCAAGTCTTTCATTGTACAGATTTTTAATAAGCCACAGCATGTGACATTCAACAGCCTCTTTATTTTGTTGGATAATCAAATCAGGATAAGCTGTGGCTCCTGAAGAGCTGGGTACAAAAAAAATGCATGATATACAATACAGTGTGGTGGGAATAAATGTTCTACAGAGATATAAAAAGACTGCATTAAATATGTATTAGGGAACATTTATATATGAAAATATTAAATTGTGCTGTTGTCTATGCCGTGATATGTTTAAGCAAAAATATAATTTTACTTTTCTTCAGTTTTCCCATTAACAAAATGAGGAAAGTGAGTGATTTTTAAAATACAAGCAATAAATGTGTCAGTGTTTTGACTATATGACAAAAGCTGAAATAGCTTAATTCCACTGTGTGTTTTTAGTACGGTTTTGTTTTCCATGTATAAGCTGAAAGACATCTAAGTGATTTTACTAGGAATTGTGAATAAAGCAGCAAAGAACACGGTTGTGCAAACACCTGTATAGGAAATAATAAAATTATGACATCTGCAGGTTAAACGGACAAAGTTGGAAAATGTATTCTTAATAAAATTACCTGGGCCAAGGAACACAAATGGTGACTGCTTTTTTCAAATTTTGATTTCCTGATTGATGTTTTAGAATTCTTTGTTTAATTTGGAGTGCCTGTAGGGGCCAAGGAGCTAAAAAGAGGCCACTACCCAGTAGAGAAACGCTTTAAGGAAAGAGAGGATAATAAGGCACAAGTGTTATAAAAGTAGAGGCGGTTTCTACTTTGTTAGGAAATTATGTATAGGCAGAAGGATAGGAGAGACCAGGTATGGGAAGAATTAACCAAAAATAATGAGGTCATGAGTTAATTTAAAAACAGAATTGCTTTTAAAAGATTTTGAGGAGACATACACTGCATTAGTGGGTTAAGTTTGTCCCACAAGCCATAGGTTTTCAAACAAAAATTCCACCACCTAGTGTGACATACTTTATTATGAGTTATGGTCAGTCAGGTGGACCCTAGAACAGCACAAGCTTTTGTGATTGTTCTAGTTTTGTACTAAAACTAGATGATAAGACCTGTTCCTAAAGACACCACAAACTTTGGCTGTAAGATACAGAGAAATCAAGTAAGAACTAATCGGGAAGCTTTCTCCCTGTTAGCTAGCATCCATTTTCCCAGTGGAGGGTGTCGAGGAAGAAAAATCATCAACCAACTGAACTGCTTCTGAGTCCTACAGATCATAATGCTAGCCTGTCAAGCAGGATATGCCAACAGGTGCAGTCAGATTGAGTTTAAGGTGAACTCACCAGAAGAAATAAATGCATGCTGAGTACTATAAGTTGGACAAACACTAATAGCTAGAAATGCCATCGGTCCTAGTAATGTACCTTTTACTTCTATTAACTACAGTTTTGCTATGTAGTCACGATGTCCAACTACCTTCTAAACATTTATATTTATACCTATAGAACAGAACGACTAGCAACTTTGACCAGAGAAGCTTCTGCTTGAAGTGTGCATAGGTTAATGAGGTGACTGTCATGGGGAATACAGTACAGGGAACAAGTGACTTGACTGCTCAGCTTTAAACAAAACATCTGCATCTTGCTGTCCAATGTTCAAAGAATATGATGGAAGAGGGAACAGAAAGAATCTAAGAGCTGGACGAGGGGAAGGAGGTTTCTGAAACAGTGTCTTTGACTGCACCCATGATCTCACAGCAGCTGTGGTTGTGAGATTGCACAAGACTTGACCTATCAGCATTCTGTCCTGGAGAATGATGGGAGGTGGAGGGTGGGAATGAGAGGGTGGTACTCATAAAGCCCCACCCATCCCTGAGTAAGAAGGTAATGGTTACTAGAAAGGCATCATCATATTCCTCATTATAGATGACTAATACTTTGTCGTGCTAAAGTAAATAACCTGACACATATGCTCAGGCAGGCAATACCAAGTGCAGTGAGTCACAAATAGCAAAAATTGTCAGAACAGAGCAGGAACTTGTTTCAAAATAGCTTGATGAAAAGGTGTTAAGAGTTTTTTTTCCATTTTTTTCACAAATACCCTATGAAAGGATTATTCTTTTCTTTTCCTTTTTTATTTTACAGTCAGAGCAGTTTTCCCTATCTCATCTCCTGCCTTTATTTCCCCCCAGAGCACCCCTTTGCCTCATTCCTCATCCACTCCTACCTGCTATCCTGTTTCTATTCTGCAAGCGTGACCTTCCATGGGTAGCTAGCATCTTGCCTAGTACTTAGACTAGACAACATGAGGACTGGCCAAAATGATTTTTGCATTGTGATCCTATTTTCTCGTTGCTGCTGAAAAGTGAAAAATTCACTCATAGGCTTAAAATATATATTAGTATATAACAGAATATGCAGTTATGTAGAAAGGTATTGACAACTACATAAGATATAAGAACTTTTTCATATTTAATAGGCCCTTTTATGGAATATAAATAATGTGAACAAACACTTATCACAGATGAACCATAATTAAATGTAAGTTATACATATTATACTGTGTCTATATTGTATTTCAAGGAGATCTAATAATTAAGTCAATAAAATGTAAAAGATTAGTTACAAATCTTTCGCTTTACAAACCATCAGTACTGGCACTGTATATTTGAAAAGGGTGTCTGTGCAGATCCCAATTTCAAACATTTTCTTCTCACTATTCATTGTACTTTCAAGGATGGTCTTCTCTGGAATTAGGTCAGGGAACAGGAAAAGATAAGTCGTTAGTGCTCAAAGAAACACAAGTGACTTGGCTGTACTTGACTCAGCCCTTTCCTTTCCATTTGCTGGTAGTTTGTGCTTCAGGTGATGGCTGTATGTAAACAATGTTGGCTTTCTCTTTATATGGTCTTCAGGTTCTTTTAAGATTCTTTATCATAGAAAAATCTCTCAGAAAAGCACAGCCTGAATTTCTTTTCACTGTAGCAGAAATCTATGCACGGAAACCATCTATTCTCAGAGTGGTATTACTTCCATGTTTATAGGCATTAGCATGACTTGTACCATTCCTGAACTTTCAAAGTGTTTCCTATTAGTTAGTATAGAGTTAAGAGAAATACTACTGCTTCATGTTTTGATATTTTTTAATAAGTCGAATAATTCACGTGTTTTTACATTCTTGTTGGGTACCTTTAATTATAATCCACTTAACACATTTCATCTCTGAGTACTTAAGAGAATACTTAAAGCCAACCTCCACATGTGATTTGCTCCTTTGTGCTGAGGATTCCAATGTCAATATAGTGAAATTGAGAGTCAGAAAGGCACAATAACATTCAGTTCCAAACAGCGGACCTCCCTTAGCTCTCAGGCTCCAACCTAGTGCTATCAGTCCAGAAACTATGCAATCCCAAAACAAAGTCAAATTATCTGAAGATTGGGGTCACAATGCTCATATTGTTTGTTTCTTCCTTCTAGTCAAGGTATAATCATGTAACTATAATCAGGTTGAGGAACTGAAGAATGTTTACCGACATAGTTTATGCGAAGAAGCTACCCTGAGGGGGATCCAGGGAAGACACTGACCCAAGAAATCTTGTGATTCCAGTGGGTTATGGCTAGCAAAAAGTCATAGCCCTGAGCAGGACAACTTGGGAGGACTGAGCTAACAATGTGACTCCATATTACTCACTTCCTACCCTACCTGCTTACCTGGAAGTGAAAAGTCATGAGTGAAAGGAAGGAAAACTGTCCCAGACTGTTGAAATACTAGCCAAGACTATAGTTTTAAAGCCCTACACCAAAGTGATCTTTTACATGATTTCTAGAAAATTGAAATAACTTATGTTGTGTGCATAATCTCAGCGCTGTATACTTTTCAAGCCATTCTAGTTCAAAGTAATTTTGTGAATATCCAGGACAAATTTTTAGATGGTGCTTAATCCTAGGATGTGGAGTGGGTGTATCTGTTCAATTCTAAATATTATCCAACTGTTATCAGCTGTTTCTAACTATAATTAGTAGCTTTTAAGTTTCCAAACAATAACTATGGAGCTAAAGGATTCTCATCCATTCTGTAGTATATGGAACTCAACTGAATATTTTTCTAGTCTTCCAAAACCTGTAAACTATAAAATACAGCACGACATTTGTGATGGTAGGATTTAGTAATTGAATATTTATGTTGCTTTCAAGAAAAACACAATTGTTCACTGGGATATCTTTTTCTCATCACACTTTACCACTTTGAAAAAGTAAGTAACATTTTGTGACAACATGAATATCCCCTTCAAATTAGCTCTGATGCTTATCTTTATTTATATAGTTGTTTTAGTTTATAAAATCTGATATTCTAAAGGAAAACCTGTACATATAGTACAAATTGAAAACATTTTCAATGTACTTTGGATTAGACTGAGCTAACAATGTCACTTTGTATTACTCACTTCATACCCTGCCTGCTTACCTGGAACCAAAAAGTCATGAGTGAAAAAAAAGAAAACTGTCCCAGACTTGGAACAAAACAAATTAATTTGTTTTGACTATTATTATCAAACATAAAGATGTACTTAAATAAAATTTCTACTGTATATGATACTGTCATACTCAATGTCAATTCATTTAATCACTTCTTTGTGCTATTTGAATCATTGATGTTGGTTAATATCTATAAAAAACATAATGCTAGAGTCACAATCTTTAAAATTGGAAGTAGTTTTATATTTGATCACTCAAAGTCTTAATTCTTTAAGAGATCACTTCTTTCTCTTCATAAGTGTTTTACATGTTAGCTTGCTTTTGATTTAATTTTCAAATTATACTAATCTCTTTCATTACACAACAAATTTCTAGGTTATAGTTTAAAGTATGAACATCATGAAGAATTTAAATTATTGTTTAAATACTTCTACTTGTTGGCTTGTATTGCTCATATAATTTCTGAAGTATTCAAATAAATAAAGTGGAAACAAAATAAGTAACAATGTATGGTTCTTTGAAAATTTGAAGATGAGATTTCAGTCTTTCTTTCTTTCTGTGCTTTACATTTATAGATACACATTTCATATTATTCAAGGATCACTATAATACAGGAAATATTAGAAAACAGAATTATGGGAGTTTTGTGAATGCTAAGTGTAGTTTTGAGCCACAAAATTTCCCAGAAAATTTCAAACTTCATTCTGTTAGGCTCCTGTTGACAGGCCATCATCCCATTACAGAAATTATACACTTTTATGACATATATGAAAACAATTTGACAAGAAATTTTATAAGATATTATGACTCATTCTCCAAATGTAATATTAATTTTAAAGTATTTTTAAGCTGACAATGCAAAGATTTATTTGAGGAATCACAAACAAACAATCTATAAATCATCTACATATATTATTTTCTTACTAACCTAAAATTTGGAAGGAGGGATTCTATGCTTTCTTCACTCTTTATTTCAAATTTCTAAGAAATTTGTTCTTTCTTTCTTTATTTAATTTAGTTTACTGAGAGTCTTAAATACGTAAAAATTACATTATACATAGTATATTTTTCATCAAGTTGGATTTTTTTTTTACCAACCTCCTGATGCCAGTTGAATCATAGACACTGCATTTCTCATGAAGTTGCTCATGCCAGGAAAGAGGCTGTAGAAAAATCAATGCCCATTACTAGGTACTTCATCAATCCTAACACAGTACTTCCTTCTCCTCGTGGCTCAAGGAAAGGGGGAAATGAAAACTTGCATTTATCAAAGGTCTTAATGTCACCTTCTGTAGTTTATGGTTTCACATATAGGTGCAAATGCATAAACTGACTGACCTTGTGTATTTGAGAAATCCCTGATGAGGTATTATAGGTTGAACACATATATTATGATTATTCTTTAAGGAAATCCAAATAGTATGAAAATAGAGAGTGGAAAATGTACAAATATCAAAATCAAATTAAGAGAAAAGTGAAAACTACAAATGAACTTTATTAAAGTTAATAATTTTGAGAAGAAAAAAGTCAATTGTTTGTAACATCTTAAAAATTAGAAAATATGTAACTAGCATATTTGGATGGCTGAAACCATATGATGCTCACTAAATTCTATGATTTTAAGATATCTGAATTCTTGGCACCAGGAGAATTATCTCGGGGTGAGTGAGTTTCTGACCCGCGGCCGCAGCCCGGGTCAAAGAACTATTTCCTGCAGGGCCTATAACCCTGCATACTGCATCTTTCTTCCTACCTCACCCAGCGTGCATCCAGAACCCTCCCCCACTTCTCTCTCCCTGCCATCTCTGGGCAAATATCATCACTCAGCTCAGCCTGTCTGGGCGCTGGGGCCGAATCCGGAGGGCAGCCAGGCAGACGGGAATTCCTTTGTCCTCAGTAGCCTGCCTGCAGCAAGCAGGGTAGGCACTTTGTTTACAAGCTACCCAACCAGCAAGGAGAGCTGATCTCAGCACCAGGAGAACCTTCTCGGGGTGAGTGAGTTTCTGACCCGAGGTTGCAGCCCAGGTCAAGGAACTATTTCCTGCAGGGCCTATACCCCTGCATACTGTCTCTCTCTTCCTACCTCACCCAGCGTGCATCCAGAACCCTCCCCCACTTCTCTCTCCCTGCCATCTCTGGGCAAATATCATCACCCAGCTCAGCCTGTCTGGGTGCTGGGGCCGAATCCAGAGGGCAGCCAGGCGGGCGGGAATTCCTTTGTCCTCAGTAGCCTGCCTGCAGCAAGCAGGGTAGGCACTCTGTTTACGAACTACCCAACAAGCCAATAAGAGCTGATCTAGGCACCAGGAGAACCATCACTGGGGCACCTAGAGAGCCATCACGGGAGAATCCCATCACTGGGAAGGTACATCAGTGGCCAAGGAGACCTGATCCTGTAAAAGAAGATCCTTAGGGGAGCATTCGGAGGAAGAGATGGGCAGGTGCCAATGCAAGAATTCACCCAACAATCTGAAAAACAACATGAAACCACCAGAACCCAGCGACCCCACAACAGGAGGACATGAACACCTTAATCAAGAAGTAGAAAAAATGGAATCTATGAAAGTGATTGACATCCTTAAACAGCATGTAAAAAACGCCCTTATGGAAATGGATGAGAAGTATAACAGAAAGTTTGAAGAATTGAATAAATCAGTGAATGATACCCTTATAGAAATGGATGAGAAGTATAACAGAAAGTTTGAAGAATTGAATAAATCAGTGAATGATACCCTAGGAAACCAAAGAAAAACAATCAAACAGATAATGGAAACAGTTCAAGACCTGAAAAATGAAATGGAGACAAGGAAGAAAACACAAACAGAGAGCTGACTGAACATAGAGAATCTAGGTAAACGAATAGAAACTACAGAAACAAGTAAAACCAACAGAATACAAGAGATTGAAGAAAGAATCTCAGACGCTGAAGATACCATAGAGAAAATAAGCGCACTGATCAAAGAAAACAGCAAATCCAACAAGCTCTCATCACAAAACATTCAGGAAATCTGGGACACAATAAAAAGACCAAACCTAAGAATAATTGGAGTCAAAGAAGGAGAAGAAGTGCAGCTCAACGGTCCAGAAAATATATTTAATAAAATTATAGAAGAAAACTTTCCCAACCTAAAGAAAGATATACCTATGAAGATTCAAGAAGCATACAGAACACCAAATAGGCTGGATCAAAAAGAATATCCCTCGCCATATAATAATCAAAACACAAAGCATACAGAATAAAGAAAGATGTTAAATATATTAATTTATAAATAAAATTTTTTTAAAAAAAAATTTTTAAAAAATTTTTAAAAATTAAAAAAAAAAATTTTTTTTAAAAAATTATTAATTTAAAAAAAAAAAAAAAAAAAATTTTTTTTTTTTTTTTTTTATATTTTAAAAAAAAAAAAAAAAAAAAATTTTTTTTTTTTTTTTTAAAAAAAAATTTTAAAATAAATTTTTAAAAAAAAATATTTAAAAAAAAAAAAAAAAAAAAAGAATATTAAGAGCTGCAAAGGAAAAATGCCAAGTTACTTATAAAGGTAAACCTATCAGACTTACACCTGACTTCTCTTTGGAAACCATGAAGGCCAGAAGGTCCTGGATAGATGTACTGCAGAAACTAAAAGACCATGGATGGAAGCTCAGACTACTATACCTAGCCAAACTTTCATTCACTATAAATGGAGAAAACAAAATTTTTCAAGATAAAAACAAATTTAAACAATATGTAGCCACAAATCTAGCCTTACAGAAAGTAATAGAAGGAAAATCACAAACCAAGGAGTCCATCAATGCCCACAATAACTCACACATCTAGAGTCCCTTCAACAGCACATCTCAAAGAAGGGAAACACACAATCTCTACTATAGAAAAATGACCGGCATGAACAACCACTGGACATTAATATCACTTAATGTCAATGGACTCAACTTATCTATAAAAAGGCACAGGCTAAGAGATTGGATACGAAAACAGGATCCAACATTCTGCTGTTTACAAGAAACACACCTCAAACACAAAAACAGGCAACTACTCAGAGTAAAGGGCTGGGAAAAGGCTTATCAAGCAAATGGACCTAAGAAACAAGCAGGGGAGGCCATACTAATTTCTAACAAAGTTGATTTCAAACTTAAATCAATCAGAAGAGATGGAGAGGGACATTTTATACTCATAACAGGAACAATTCATCAGGAGGAAGTCTCAATCCTGAATATCTATGCCCCTAATATAAAAGCACCCACGTACGTAAAAGAAACATTACTAAAACTCAAGGCTGCCATCAAACCGCACACACTAATATTAGGAGACTTCAACACTCCTCTCTCACCAATGGACAGGTCAATCAGACAAAAACCTAACAGAGAAATAAGAGAATTAATGGAGGTAATGAATCAAATGGACTTAACAGACATCTATAGATCATTCCACCCAAATAGAAAAGAATATACCTTCTTCTCTGCAGCTCATGGAACCTTCTCGAAAATTGACCACATACTTGGTAACAAAGCAAACTTCCACAGTTACAAAAAAATAGGCGTAACCTCCTGCATCTTATCAGATCACCATGGATTAAAGTTAGAATTCAAAAACAAAGCTACCCCCAGAAAGCCTACAAACTCATGGAAACTGAACAGTCAACTACTGAACCACACATGGATCAAGGAAGAAATAAAGAAAGAAATGAAAGTCTTCCTTGAATTCAATGAAAATAAAGATACAACCTACTCAAACTTATGGGACACTATAAAAGCAGTCCTGAGAGGAAAGTTCAAGCACTAAGTGCCCACATAAAAAAACAGAGAAAGCACACATTGGAGACTTAACAGCCCACCTGAAAGCTCATAGAAAAAAAAGAAACAGACTTTCCTAAGAGGAGTAGAAGACTGGAAATAATCAAACTGAGGGCAGAAATCAACAAAATAAAAACACAGAAAACAATCCAAAGAATCAATGAAACAAAAAGCTGGTTCCTGGAGAAAATCAACAAGATTGATAAACCCCTATCCAAACTAATCAAATAGCAGAGAGAGAATATGCAAATTAATAAGATCAGAAATGTAAAGGGTGACATAACAACAGACACAGAGGAAATTCAGAGAATAATTAGATCTTACTACAAAAGCCTGTATGCCACAAAACTGGAAAATGTGGAAGAAATGGACACTTTTTTAGATAAATACCATATACCAAAGTTAAATCAGGACCAGGTGAACGATCTAAATAGACCTGTTAGTCGCGAAGAATTAGAAACTGTTATCAAAAACCTCCCTACCAAAAATAAGCCCAGGACCAGATGGTTTCAATGTGGAATTCTACCAGAACTTCCAAGAAGACCTAATACCTATACTCCTTAATGTATTTCACAATATAGAAACAGAAGAGTCATTGCCAAATTCCTTTTATGTAGCTACAGTTACTCTGATACCAAAACCACACAAAGACTCAACCAAGAAAGAGAATTACAAGCCAATCTCGCTCATGAACATCGACGCAAAAATCCTCAACAAAACACTGGCAAACCGAATCCAAGAACACATTAGAAAAATTATCCATTATGATCAAGTAGGCTTCATCCCAGAGATGCAGGGCTGGTACAACATACGAAAATCTATCAATGTAATCCATCATATAAATAAGCTGAAAGAAAAAAACCATATGATCATTTCATTAGATGCTGAAAAAGCATTTGACAAAATTCAACATCCCTTTATGATAAAAGTCTTGGAGAGATTAGGGATACAAGGGACATACCTAAATATAATAAAAGCTATTTACACCAAGCTGACAGCTAACATCAAATTAAATGGAGAGAAACTCAAAGCCATCCCACTGAAATCAGGAACACGACAAGGCTGTCCACTCTCTCCATACCTCTTCAATATAGTGCTTGAAGTGTTAGCAATAGCAATAAGACAACACAAGGGGATCAAGGGGATTCGAATTGGCAAGGAAGAAGTTAAACTTTCATTATTTGCAGATGATATGATAGTGTACATAAGCGACCCCAAAAACTCCACCAAAGAACTCCTACAGCTGATAAACACCTTTAGTAATGTGGCAGGATACAAAATCAACTCCAAAAAATCAGTTGCCCTCCTTTACACAAAGGATATGGAAACAGAGAGGGAAATCAGAGATGAATCACTTTTCACGATAGCCACAAACAGCATAAAATATCTTGGGGTAACTCTAACCAAGGTAGTGAAAGATCTATTTGACAAGAACTTTAAGGCATTGAAGAAAGAAATTGAAGAGGATACCAGAAAATGGAAGGACCTCCCTTGTTCTTGGATTGGGAGGATCAACATAGTAAAAATGGCAATTCTTCCAAAGGCAATTTATAGATTCATTGCAATCCCCATCAAGGTCCCAACAAAACTCTTCACAGATCTTGAGAGGACAATAATCAACTTTATATGGAAAAACAAAAAAACCCAGGATAGCCAAAACAATCTTATACAATAAAGGAACTTCTGGAGGCATTACCATCCCTGACTTCAAACTCTATTACAGAGCTACAGTAATGAAAACAGTGTGGTACTGGCTTAAAAACAGAGAAGTCGATCAATGGAATCGTACAGAAGACCCGGATTTTAACCCACAAACCTATGAACACCTCATTTTTGATAAAGGAGCTAAAAGCATACAATGGAAGAAAGAAAGCATCTTCAACAAATGGTGCTGGCACAATTGGATCTCAACCTGTAGAAGAATGAAAATAGACCCATATCTATCACCATGCACAAAACTCAAGTCCAAATGGATCAAAGACCTCAATATCAATCTTAACACACTGAACCTGATAGAAGAGAAAGTGGGAAGTACCCTACAACAGTTGGGCACAGGAGATCGTTTCCTATGTATAACCCCAGCAGCACAGACATTAAAAAAAAACATTGAATAAATGGGACCTCCTGAAACTGAGAAGCTTCTGTAAAGCAAAGGACACTGTCACTAAGACAAAAAGGCAACCTACTGACTGGGAGAAGATCTTCACCAACCCAGCAACAGACAAAGGCCTGATCTCCAAAATATATAAAGAACTCAAGAAACTAAACTTTAAAACACTAAATAACCCAATTAAAAATTGGGGCACTGAACTGAACAGAGAATTCTCAACAGAAGAATTTCAAATGGCCAAAAGACACTTAAGGTCACGCTCATCCTCCTTAGCCATCAGGGAAATGCAAATCAAAACAACTTTGAGATATCATCATACGCCTGTCAGAATGGCTAAAATCAAAAACACCAATGATAGCCTTTGCTGGTTGTGGAGGAAGGGGTACCCTTATCCATTGTTGGTGGGAATGCAAACTTGTGCAACCACTTTGGAAATCAGTGTGGCGGTTTCTCAGGAAATTCGGGATCAACCTACCCCTGGACCCAGCAATACCACTCTTGGGAATATACCCATGAGATACCCTATCATATGACAAAAGCATTTGTTCAACTATGTTCATAGCAGCATTGTTTGTTATAGCCAGAACCTGGAAACAACCTAGATGTCCTTCAATGGAAGAATGGATGAAGAAAGTGTGGAATATTTACATATTAGAGTACTACTCAGCGGTAAAAAACAATGACGTCTCGAATTTTGCATGCAAATGGATGGAAATAGAAAACACTATTCTGAGTGAGGTATCCCAGACCCAAAAAGAGGAACATGGGATGTACTCACTCATAATTGGTTTCTAGTCACAAATAATGGTCATTGAGTCTATATTCTGTGATCCTAAAGAAGCTAAATAAGAAGGTGAACCCAAAGGATACCATATAGTTATTATCCCGGATACGGGAAGTAGACAAGATTGCCAGGCAAAAAATTGGGAACTTGGGGGTGGGGTGGGATGGGAGTAAGGGGAGCTGGGGAGAGAAAAGTAAGAAGGGGAGAAGGGGGAGGTTGGGGAAACAGGATGATTGGAAGAAAGGAAGGTTGGATAGAGGAGCAGGGAATCACATAAATTAATTAAGGGGGTCATCTAAGGGTTGGCAAGAGACTTGAATCTAGAGGGGCTCCCAGGTACCAAGGGCAATGTCTCTAGGTAGCTCCTTGAGCAGCTGTGGATAGGGAACCTGAAATGACCCTATCCTATTGCCATACTGATGAATATCTTGCATATCACCATAGAACCTTCATCTGAATATGGATAGAGATAGAGACAGAGACCCACACTGGAGCATCAGACTGAGCTCTCAAGGTCCCAATGAGGAGCAAAAGGAGGGAGAACATGAGCAAGGAAGTTGGGACCACGAGGGGCGTACCCACCCACTGAGACAGTGGAGCTGTTCTAGTAGGAGCTCATCAAGGCCAGCTGGACTGTGACTAAAAAAGCATGGGATAAAACTGGACTCTTTGAACATGGTGGACAATGAGGGCTGCTGAGAAGCCAAAGACAATGGCATGGGGTTCTGATCCTACTTCATGTTCTGGCTTTTTGGGAGCCTAGCCAGTTTGGATGTTCACCTTCCTAGACCAGGATGGAGGGGCAAGAACCTGAGACTTTCCACATGGCAGGGAACCCTGATTGCTCTTCGGACTGGAGAGGGAGGGGGAGAGGAGTGGGGGGAGGAGGAGAAAAGTGGGAGGAAGGGGAGTGAAATGGGAGGCTGGGAGGAGTTGGGAATTCCTTTTTTTTCCTTTCTTTCAATATATATATATATTTTATATATATATATAAATAAATCACCAATTTCTGTTCCAGATGACCCAGGTTCAGTTTCCAGCATGCACATACTGGCTCACAACCTTTTGTAACTCCAGTTCCAGAAGATCTGATGCTTCCCTCTGTCCTCTGAGGGCAGTGCATGCGCATGGTGCATTTACACATAAGCAGGCAAAGCATTTATATACATAAAATAAAAATAAATAAGTCTTTTTAAAAAGAAGACTATGCTTTTCTTAATTTTATTAGATATACAAATTTTAGCTGACAGTTTTGTTTTAATTATAGCCAATCTAATACTTCTTTATGATGTACATTTTCCCCTTTGTTTAATAAAAATTCAAATTGATTAAAAAAAGAAAAAAGATATCTGAATTTTAATACATAATAAATAGTAATAAGGAAGAACAAGTTGAAAGTGATTTTCTTGTGTAGGTAGATGTCCAGGGTTCAGATAACATAGCTGACAATTGTACACACCTTCAGGTATTAATATATGCCAATTATTATAAATATAATGGACAAATAATACAATAACTAAACTTATATAGTCAATTGATACTTAAAAAAAGGTGCTAGAAAGTATAGTATATTATCTATATATACAAGGGAAATCCAATAAAATAACCAAACAATATAGCCAATTGATAATTGGAAAAAGAGTCCACAAAATACAGTAAGCAAAGTCTTTCCAATTATCACTGCAGGTAAAACTCTTTATGAGAATGTCACAAATAAAACTAAAGAACATTCAACTTTATGTAAAAAATTTTGATCAAAATTGATCAAAGACTAAAGTTAAGATCTGTAGTGATAAAATTAATACAGAAAATATAGGAAAACATTCTAATATATTGGTATAAGCAAGATTAATTTTAGGAAGATCATCAAAGGCACAGAAAACAAATAAATGTGATTATGTCAAATTAGAAATATGTGCATACCAAATGAAATAACACAATTAAAAAATAAAGATTTCTGTCTCTTCCCCGCCACAGCCTCCCATTTCCCTCCTCCCTCCCCCAATCAAATCCCCCTCCCTCATAAGCCCAAAGAGCAATCAGGGCTCCCTGACCTGTGGGAAGTCCAAGGACCACCCACCTCCATCCAGGTCTAGTAAGGTGAGCATCCAAACTGCCTAGGCTCCCACAAAGCCAGTACGTGCAGTAGGATCAAAAACCCGTTGCCATTGTTCTTGAGTTCTTAGTAGTCCTCCTTGTCTGCTATGTTCAGCGAGTCCGGGTTTTACCCCAGGCATTTTTCAGACCCAGGCCAGCTGGCCTTGGTGAGTTCCCGATAGAACATCCCCATTGTCTCAGTGTGTGGGTGCACCCCTCGCAGTCCTGAGTTCCTTGCTCATGCTCTCTCTCCTTCTCCTCCTGATTTGGATTTTGAGATTTCAGTCCGGTGCTCCAATGTGGGTCTCTGTCTCTGTCTCCTTTCATTGCCTGATGAAGGTTAATATTCAGGAGGATGCCTATATGTTTTTCTTTGGGTTCTCCTTATTTAGCTTCTCTAGGATCACAAATATCCACAATTTTTGTACAAACAGCCAAAAATGATCTAGCTGAAAATTCACAATTATTATATGGTTTCTTTTGACCTGAAAGATTGCCTTTGGTTCAAATACCATGATATATTGTCCACCTCAGTTTTTTTTTCCTGTCTGGTTCTCTTTAACACACATTAAAAATAAAGTGTTCCTTCTCATGCCTCCCAGCTATCATGACTGTCTGGCAACCAACAGTTTAAAATATTGAGCTAGAGAGATAGCTCAGTTGTTAAAGGCTAGGTTCACAACCAAAAATATGTTTTCAAAGCACACCATACATAAGGAATTGAAGCATAAAAATATTGAGAAGACTGTTATATGAAAGAACACAAAACTTTGAGTACAGAATTAGATATAAATGTAAATATTTACTTATGATAAGAAAAAATCATAAATAATTGCTGCAGCCTTAGAATTCAAGGTTCCTTTCTGGTGAAATTGCTTTAGGCAATTTGCTTCCAATGCTTGCATAGAAAAGCTTCGTATTTGCAATCTGTCTTCATTTCTTCTCACAGAACAGGCTACAGCCAAGAGAAACTTCAAGCAATCTTACACCACTCTTGCATGGAGGAACTTTGCAACTTAATGTTCATTAGTTTCAAGGTTATCTGCTTCTACCTTCAGGTCACCTACAAGAATAGAATTTGAAATGAATGACATTGAAGCTACCTTTAACTAATGAAATCACCATACATCCATTGTTAGCAATACATGTATTTTATTATCTCTTACAAACATACTGTAGTGCATAACAGAAGCAACAATAATTTTAATATTGTCTGTCATCACTGGACATTTCCCTATACCAAAAATGAATTCAAATCTGAAAACAGTGTCACAATTTATAAATCAAAACACACAGAAAAATACTTATTTTCATGAGAAGACAAAAAATTATACCAAAATATGATGTGGGAGTCCCCTCTGTGAGCTTGATTACCATTAGTGAATAAAGAACATGCTTTTACCTGTTGATAGTGCAGAACTTAAGTAGGCGTGGAAGAGAGAAATGAATGCTGGGAGAAGAAAGACAGAGAGAGACGCCATGAAGCCACCAGAGTCAGACTTACCGATTCTTTGCCAATAAGTCACTGCCATGTGGCGATATACAGATTAATAGAAATGGGTTAAATTAATATAAGAGTTAGCCAATAAGAAGCTAGAGCTACTGGGCCAAGCAGTGTTTTAATTAATAAAGTTTCTGTGTGGTTAGTTTGGGGCTGAGCAGCCAGGAATGAACAATCGGCCTCCTCCTTGAAACAACAATATGACCATAAGCATTCTGAAAAATAAATTTTAGAAAGATAACATACTTTCTCAGGTGTAGGAGGGATTAAAAGTAAGAGTGGAGGGTGGATTTAATCAAATAATTTCATTCATATAACAAATATTTAAAAATTTAATAAAATTTATGTATTTTAAGAAAAAAATGGTAAACTTGTACTCACATGATTTTTTTGAATTGAAGAAATAACAAAGGAATGAAAAGGCAATCTGCAAAATAATATTTGCAAAAATTTAAAATTGGTGTCTATATTCTTCTGTGTATTGAGTAAGAATACAACCAACCTAAGTTATCAAGAAAATTTTAATTTACCCAGACAATGCACAATTACTCTTTTCTGGTCACTATATTCAAAAATAATATAAGTGACACATATAATTACCACACACTTGGTATATGAGGAAAGGAACCTAAAAAACTCTTAAATGTATATGAGAGCCAGGCAGTAGTGGCACACACCTTTAACACCAACACTTGGGAGACGTAGACAGGCAGATCTCTATGACCAAGGCCATACTGGTCTACAGAGTTAGCTCCAGGACAACTAGCACAACACAAAGAAACCCTATCTCAAAAACAAGACAAAACAGCAAACAAAAAAGCAAACCAAAAATACTAAAACATGTAAGAGAATAGGAATTAATTATTTTCAAATATACCAGATTATACATATGAGATTTAACCATATAAACCACATATTTGTGTTAATATTCACAGGGTGTCTGGTAACCAACCCTGGACCTATATTAGAAATGATTGCTATATAAGGAAATAAACAAAATAATCACTATCTATTGGGCAAAAGACAGAGATAGAGCTCTCTGTAAAGGCTTACTCATGTGAATAATAAAAGACCAAATTCCAGGCATCACTTGGATGGCAGAGGCAGGAAGATTTCTGAGTTCAATGCCATTCAATGGCATTCTGGTCTACACAGTGAGTTCCAGGAGAGTTAGAGCTACACAGAAAACCCAGTCTTGAAAAATCAAGAAAGAGAGTGAAAGAAAGAGAGATAGATCAAGAGAGAGAGAGAAAGAGAAAATAAAGCAATGGTCAAGGATCACAAATAGAAAAGAAGTATAAATCAAAAACCAAATGAGATATGCAATACATGTTATTTCCAGTCGAAAGGATGTGTGTTCATTTGTATATGCGTGTAACATGAAAATTTTTATAAGCACAAGAGAAATTAAATTAGGATCATGGGGATGAAAGGAAAGAAATTTACTTTTGTTAATGAAAAAACTATTTTATTCTTCTCTCTCTCTCTCTCTCTCTCTGTCTCTCTCTCTCTCTCTCTCTCTCTCTCTCTCTCTCTCTCTCTCTCTCTCTCTCTCTCTCTCTTGTTTTTTTGAGAGATGGTTTCTCTGTAGCTTTACAGCCTGTCCTGGAACTAGCTCTTGTAGACCAGGCTGGCCTTGAACTTACTGAGATTCAGATGCCTCTGTCTCCTGAGTACCAGAGTTAAAGGTGTGTGCCTTTACCACCTGGCCTCTTTCACTCTTTGAAGATAGACAGTTTGGAAAGCTGTAGGGTCAATTTAAAGATGATTGTAAATATATTAAATTGTACACATGAGGTGTTCTAATGGCAAATCTATATCATTCATGCAATACTAAATTTTAAAAGTTAAAGCATTAGTGAAGTATAAACAATCATTAAAGGAGAGATTATCCAAAAACTTTAGCTTTAATTCCACAAAAAACCAGATAGATATAAAAAGGAAGCCACAGGTATTGAATATTATATTGTCCATTTTTATTAAAATAATTTATATATTTAATGTGATTCCAAATAACATTCCAGTATACACTTTTGTTTGCTTTTATAAATCTTGAATGTCTGATTCTAAAATTTAAAAGTAAATATAGAGGACATAAAAGAATCAAAATAAATTTTTTGAAAGGGGATTGTCAAGACTTAGTGCTTCATGATTTTATGATTTAATATCAGGCAAAAATAAACGACACAATGTGAAATAAATATGAAGATAATCTGATACATCAGGAAATGAGGTGATTCCCTCCTGGCTTCAGAGCAGGCAGAGAAAAATGATTCAAGAAGGCATAAGAATGAAACTCAGCTCAGCCATGTTTTATTGTAGCCAGTGTTGGGCCAGGACTTGTACTGTCTGACCCAAATAATTTTATTTTAGCCATAATTTATCATAGCATGATTTGGGGAAAAAATTCAAATAACAACTAACTCAAATACATGGCTGCATCAAAGCTTCAGATATGCTTACTTTGAAGCTCTTCATATGCCTTCATTCATCCACGAGGTGAATTCTTGTTGACTTAGAAACAATGTTCAAGGCAAGGGTCTAGGGAGAATGACTGAGGTAAACAAAATGCTAGCCCACATTGTAACTCAGAAATCATTTAGGCTATAGTAAAGAACAAATGACATCTCTTATTAGTATGATTTTTGGTCTTAGAAGTAATATTTAAGGTCTTACAAAAAAGATTCTGGGATAAATAAAAACAAAATTCTGGGAGACACTGGCAGCACCTATATCATCAGGCAGCAAAGGATCACCAGGATGTAATACACCATCCCTGGCATTCCAGGAAGAGCAGGTAGACACCTCATTCCATTTAAGAGGTAAGCGTTATGTTTATCTTTCCTGACTTCTCCAGTGTTGATCTTAGTGTATTAGGCTTTTTTTTTTTTTTTTTTTTGCTCTGGACAACTGAAGTAGAACAAATATATATGTATGTATATATATCATGGTGAATTAAGGTTTTAAATACCCAAGTCAATCAAATGGAAACAACATAGCCTTCTTGTGACTTTCAAGACACCAAGATATCTGTACTGAAAACTATACAAAAGAACGCAAACACTGAACAAGGAGTTACTTTCTAATGACATTAATTTCAAGGGCATGGTATGTTTAAATGGGAAAATGGAAATTAAAGTTTGGGAAAGGAAAGTTACTAGTGCTCCTGTGCCCCTGGTCACTTACTCAAGGAAGGCTTTCTCTGGAAAATGTCCTCATAGCAGTTTGTCTTTAACAACTCAATGAGGTCATTGGAGAAGAGAGCAAAAGCATTTGGTGTGTTAGAATTCCACACCAACTCTTAGGTGGCCTTGAGCAATTATTCATGTTTTGCTATGTTCTCGTGCATGTATAGTTTCTATGGTGAAAATTACTACCTGCTCCTCAAGTATCTTTGGCAGCTTCTGTCTCTGAGATTTAAAGTTATTTTTATGTTCCGTAACCTCAGCTTCAGATGAATGCAAGAAAAGTGGCAATTAAGAAGATTTTCTGTTTCTTTATCATTGTTGTAAGGGTGAATGAAGCAAATGAAATCTAGCTTTAACTTATTCAGGAGGAAGATCAAACTCTGTGCCATTGAAGACTCATTAAAATACTTTGTAACATCAAACTAGGCTTAGGTTTATATTTTTTCCTTATTCATTAATGAATTGGTCATATCTTAAATAGAAGCATTCCCAATAATAAGTTTTGTTATAAATAAGTTAAAATTTCCCATCTTACTTGCTTTTATTGCAATAACTAAAATAGATTAAAGTAAATAACAAACACACTTATAAGTCTTGATTACAGGTAATTTTTAACAAAATTTAAAAATAAATTTTAACTATGACAGGTGAGAAAACAGTTTAATTTTTGCATATGATAATGCTAGATTCTATCACACAACTGTCAAAATTCTAACTTGTTAATGTTACCAATATGTTGTCACTATTAATGGGCACATTTGCTAAATATATGTTATTATAGCATACCATTTATGGAAGAGAGCATGAAGGAATGGGCTCATGTACTATTTCATTTGGAAATGATAGCCTCATCAGCTGAATTTTTAAGTATGATAGTAATTATAATGTCATTTCAATTAAAAATTGCCATTATAATCTGAAGTACTAAAAAATTAAGAAGTGTTAAAGAGAAGGATACAGTTTTTTGAGTTTTAGAAATTTAATAATTTAAAAAATATATAAAGATGCCATTAACAGTAATATTTAAGTTTGGAAGAAGACTAGTAAAGCCAATAAAAAGAAACTCAATAATTATGAATTTACTAATAATTCCTTCATTTAGTTGGTTTTAGTAGCTGTCAAAATTAAATGATTCTCCTAGATTTATTGAAAGTCAAGGAGGGAGAATATGAGCAAAGAAGTCAGGACCACAAAGGGGTGCACCCACCCACGGAGACAGTGGGGCTGATCCATTGGGAGCTCACCAAGGCCAGGTGGACTGTGACTGAAAAAGCATGGGATAAAACCAGACTCTCCGAATTTGGCGGACAATGAGGGCTGCTGAGAAGCCAAGGACAATGGCACTGGGTTTTGATCCTACTTCATGTTCTGGCTTTGTGGGAGCCTAGCCAGTTTGGATGTTCACCTTCCTAGACCAGGATTGAGGGGGGAGGACTTTGGACTTTCCACAGGGCAGGGAACCCTGACTGCTCTTCAGACTGGAGAGGGAGGGGGGAGGAGTGGGGGAACGGGGGAGGAGGGGGAGGGAAATGGGAGGCGGGGAGGAGGCAGAAATTTTTTTTTCAATAAAAAAAATTAAAAAAAGAAAGTCAAGCCATTTAGTTTTATAAACTTTATTGTTCTGCCTGTATGTATGTCTGTGTGAGGGTGTCAGATTCCCTGGAACTGGAGTTCCAGACAACTGTGAGCAGTCATGTGGGTTCTTATAATTGAACCTGGGTCCTTTGAAAGAGCAGGCAGTGCTCTTAACTACAATCCATAAACCCAAAGTGGTTAGTTATAGAGGAATAGTCTATGCAGGATCCATGAATCTCTCTAGGAGAAGGAAATAGACTGAATATTAAGCGAAGCCTGGAGGCTAATGAGGAACTGGGAATCAAGTAGGGAGTAGGGGGAGGTAAAGAGGGTTGAGCAAGAGAATTAGGGGAGAGACAACTGGAACTGAGGTGTGTTTCTGAGAGAATATGGAAACCTACTGTGGTGGAAACTTTTTAAAATCTCCGAAGGTAATACTAATGAAGTCCCCTAATAATGGGGGATACTGAGTTTCAAGGGGCCTTCTCTTTTCACCAAACGAGGCTTCCAGTAGGGGAACTGGATTGCATACTATTTAGATTTCAGAGAAGGAGATGTTGTTTGTTGCTGAGACTATTGGATGCTCTGTACAAATAAAAATAGAGTCCCACTGCAAAGAACAACACCCATAAAACTCATTGAACATAGATAAGTCAAACTGGTGCCTATGTAGAGCGTTCATTCCTACAGCCCAATGTCTTTGCTATGGGAGGGCACTCTCTAGGCTACAAAAAGAGAAATAGCAACACTAATCTAGCCACAAAACATTTGACCTACAATCTGTTCTGCTGCAAAATATGCTAGGTTAATGATGGCACAGAACTTGTGGGAGTAAATGACCAATGTCTGATTTGACTTAAAGCCCACTCCATAAGACGGGACCCATACTCAACACAGCTTTGATAATCAAGAACTAGAGTCTAGATACTCCAGAGATGTACGATAACCAGAGTTTCAGTCTAAATTTTTTTTAAAGAAATATCTTTTAAAGTATCAGTAAAATGACTCCTAATGTCTTATCCAGTTATCATCAGAGAAGTTTCCTCTGGCAGCAAATGGAAACAGATGCAGAGACCCACAAAAAGTTATTCCATGTATTGTCTAAATGAGGTGTCTCGATCAAATCCCTTTCACCAGAGCTCAGGGAACCCTACAGAGAAGGAGTTGGAAGGAATGAAAGAGCCAGAGGTGATGGAGGACACCAGGAGAACAATTTGCTCTGAATCAACTAAGCAAGGCTCATATGTACTCATAGAAATTAAAGCAGCAAGCAAAGGGTTTTCATGGGTCCGCCCCAGGTTCTATGCATGTACATATTTTAGCTTTTAGCTTAGCATTTTTAGAGGACTCCTGAATGTAAGATAAAGTATGTCTCTGATTCTTCTGCCTGTTCTTACAACTCTTTTCCTTCTGTGGGGTTGACTTTCCAACTTCAATATTTTTGACTTATATTGTTATACTTCATTTTGTCATGTTTGGTTGTTACCTCTTACCAGCCTTTTCTTTTCTAATGAGAGACAGAAAGGAGTGGATCAGGAAGGGAGGGGAGGTGGGAAGGATCTGGGACAAGTAATGATAGGGAGAAACTATAACCAAGATATATTATATGAGAAAAGAATCCATTTTCAATAAAAGTTAAAATAAAAAGTCAAGTTCAGTATCACAAAATGTCAAAGATTAACCTGTCTTTGAAATCATACCCCTTGCAAACATTTAAACTTTACAAATGCACACACTGAGTAAACACACAAAGACTGGGAAATTATTTTAGGAATATAGGACCAAACAGTCACCTAAAAGTCTTAAAGTGAGGCTCCAATAAAGCCCACAGTTGGTCCTCCTGGCATTATAAGAAGAGGAAGTGGAGGTGTGTACTTAATTGCTTCACTGCTAGTTGTGTTTACCGTCCTAGAAAGGAATCTAAAAGTAATGAAGGATATAAAGGAGTTAAGAACATTAATCGTCATTCAGTTTCCTCAGGTGGTGATTGGGTGAAGGGTTAAAAAAGTCTTGCCGCGTACTCCATGCTGCAGTAAAATATGAAATATTTCTTCATTATCACTCATCCTGTTGAGATTTCAGGCATGTTCTGCCAATCTGTTATTAATCGGAAATTCTAGTTTCCAGAGTAGTATTTAGACATACTTAACTTTCATTGCAAATGCCTGATGTTGCTATTATAAGAAAATTCTATTTGGGGCATTGTGTTAACTGGGTTCTTCTGGTAATTTTCTTGTAAATATTTTTTCTTATCTCAGTGTTTAGAAAGTTAAAGTTTGTCACAAACTACATGTCAAATAAATCAATTATGTTTATATGACTGATAATTACATTTTCAACATTCAGTGTTGTTTTAGAGGAATCATTAATAAATAATGTACTATTCTCTTTAAATGAGGGTAAGATGCATTTTTTTCTCCCAACCTGGATTTCTGCCAACTTTCAAAACACTGTAATACTTCATCATTTTCTTCAAAGAACTATGGCATAAATAAACATAGATTTCATTTCTTGTCAGTATACACAAGGCCTAAAATACAGAAACACTGTGCACGTCAGTTCTTATTTTACAGATGGTTGGTGATAAAATAAAATTAAAGACTCATTCTTGCTATTTCAGGATTCTTGTTCTTTTTTCATATTTTATCCTTACCTTTGCCACACAAAAATAATATATCTTTTTTTCTTCAGAGAATTACTTGAATAAAAGGCAGGATTTTTCAAAATTTCTTTCTTTATTTAAATTTTTATTTGGTGACTAGAACACAAAGTAGTTTTAGATTTCCTGAACACCAAAGAAAATGCATTATATAGATTGTATTTCCATGTTAATCCTATTCTTAGATATTAAATCAAAAGCAAAATTTTACCTTTGACATTTTGAAAACAACACTGAAACATAACTTTTCTCTAAGGTCAGAAAGAGAGGAATATTTAAGAGCCAAATAAGTTTCTGTATTTGCTCTACATAAGGAAACTGCAGGTATGTAGAAATACAGATCAAGACCATCAAAAAGAATCCAACTGCCTTGGCATACATATCTCAGCTCTCCCAGATTGTTAGACTGTGGGGAAAAGGTTACTTCTGATGAGGAAACTCTGTTTCTTGTATTTTGTTTTGAGAGCTCAAAATAAATAAGATAGATATTGAACCAAAGTACATAGCAGGAAGCTTCTGCTCCTTTAGGGTGACTTGTTATAGGAAATATTTCTCTTTTGTTAAAATAAAATAAGTATTTAGTTACATATTGGATCATTCTTGCTGATACTTGGCATAATATGGATTTATAAAAAAGCTACTGATCTGACCCCAAGTAGGTTGACCACATTTTAGGAAAAGCCCCTTTCCCAAGAGTAGTTGAGCAGGACAGACTAGACTACACTATAAGGTTAAAAGAAAAAGAAATACCTCAAAGTTGGGTGAGTAAGTGAGGTAAAGGAGGGTGGATATGACAAACAAGTTGTTGGCTGATAGGGATGATAGAATATTGTGAATGAAAAACAGGACCAAGTTGAATATCAAATAAATACATTTGCACATATACATGTTTTTACATACATACATACATATATGTATGTAATGAACTGGCCTGTGATTAAACAGGGGATATTTGCTTTTCAAGAATATTAAGGCAATTTAGACCTTAGATACAATGGTTTGTACATCAGTTTAGAAGTGCGGAAAAAGCTTTCTGGTTTTTCTATACTTAAAGTATACCAATAATTGGGAAATTCTCTGTAGATGTTTTATTTTATATTTTTCAAATAAATCAGCCCTGTTATGCTTTTATTGCCTTAACACTCTTACAAGGTAATGTGAAATATGATAAATATGTTGTATATTTAAAATGTAGGCAAGACTGCAATGTAAAATAAATATTTACATTTTTTATATTAGATGTTGGATGATTTAATTTAACTAGATTTTGATTACTCTTTATTTTTTCCAAGTTTTTTTTTCTACTTTGGCAGGGAAAATCACAAACTGATTATATTTGTAGTAACAAAATTGAATTGAATTCTTCAGCTACATAGAGCTGCTACTCTGCTCTCAGATCATGAAGGGATAGGATCTCATAAACAGAATACATTATAGAAACCTGCAAGCAACAACATATATGTTTTGACATACTCAAGTAGAGGTTAATTTAATTTAAAACTGTTTTTCCAAGACTGCATACGCTAGAATATTTAGCATTCAGCAATCTTACAAACTGCACACAGAGTATTTTTCTCCATATTTTATGTTTATTAATGATATAAAATTAGATAAGGATATGACATTTGAAATGTTTCAGATGAAACAAAATTTAGTAAAGTAAGCTTCATCGGAAGCCTGGTGGTGGTGGAGCACACCTTTAATCCCATCACTTGGGAGGCAGAGGCAAGCGGATTTTTGTGAGTTTGAGGCCAGCCTATTCTACAGAGTTAGTTCCAGGACAAAGAGGGCTACACAATGAAACCCTGTCTCAAAAACAAACAAATAAACAATAAGAACAAAACATTATTAGAATATAGTCATCAAGCAATGGGAAGAGTGACAGTCATATATAACTTGTTGGCACTGTCATGGTCTCATAAGTATGTATCTTGAACTTAAACATGTTTTGTCCCATAATTGCTGGGTATATTGTACTACTTGGAATTATCTTTTTCTTTTTAAAAGTTCATCCGTATTCTTTTGTTCTGTTTAAAATGTGTGCATAATATAGTAAAAGTCTACCACTATATCCACTTGTAAAGAAGGGACAAGGCAATTAAACTTCATCACAAAAGAAATATATATGATAAAAATCCATGCTGAAAATATGTGCATAATATAGAACAAGACCCACACTTTATTCACTAGTCATAAGAAAAGAACAAGGCATTTAGACTTCAGTATAAGGGAAGTACATGTGATAAAAGAAAATCTATGCTGAAGACTAAAGATGAATGGACCTTTTTGATCTCTGTCATGATAAAATTTTGCTCATGTGCCCTCTCTCTCTCTCTCTCTCTCTCTCTCTCTCTCTCTCTCTCTCTCTCTCTGTGTGTGTGTGTGTGTGTGTGAACCATTGTACTTAAACAAACAGGGCATCTATGAACTGCAGAGTGAAATGAAATGAAGCAGGCAATGCCCTTGACAATGGGAGGCATAGGTGTGGATTTTGTTGTATTTTATTTGCGAGGACTATTCCCTGGATGTGGACAAAGGGGTGACTTGCTGAGGTTTGCAGTTTTGAAAGGGACAGCAGAAGAAAATGTAAACTCAGAGAGTGGAGAATTTCTTCCAAGCCTTCATGATTTTAAATAAAAAGTCAGATGTGATCCAGAGTCAGACAACAGATAAGAGGTCATGATACAGTAGGGTCAGGTGTGACATTACTTCTGTCCATGTCCTGATACCAATGCAGTTATAACTTTCATAACTATTTAGCCTGGCTTCTTTTCCATTTGTGTGTGTGTGTGTGTGTGTGTGTGTGTGTGTGTGTGTAGTATATACACAGTGATTTTCCAAATAATTTTCCCCAAAATAGAGTTCCTTACTTGGATAATACATTTAAGAAACATACAATTTAAGCTGTTAAAGAGGAATTTGTTAAGCTAAACTAAAAATTATCTACACAGAGATGAAAAGGCAACGCTTTTCTAAATAGTATCTAAAAGAAAATACAGTTTAAATTAAAATAAAAGTTTACATTGAATAGTTGAAAGAGTGGAGTTGTTAGTCATTGTCTTTTAACAGTCTTAGTTTAGAGAAGACTGACTTAACCTTTACAAAATCTCCCTCACACTTGAAGAACTTTTGGAGTTGAGTCTTCCTCAATTTAATTTTCACTCTGTCTAGTAACCATAGTGGAAAAAAGCTACCTTAAGGGACAAGAAGACTGAAGTGAACATCCGGGGCCCGGAATCTGGTCAACTTCAGAGTAGGAGACTTTTCTAAATACAGGGAGATCGAGGTAGCCAGATTTCTTTTTCACATTTATACATAAGAGAAATATTAAAAATTAGCAGCTAAGCTTGCTGCAAGACATCAGGAACACCAAACAACACTCTTTTGTTAACCTGCACAATAGAAAATAACACCAGTAGATGTGACATATCCGAAAGCTCATTTACACATTGGAGTGTGGCAGGGACATTAGGAAAACAATCATTCTTATTGGCAGGAAGGAAATAGCAACACATGGGAAATTCTATTTAGAAAATGTAACTGTTAATAAAGCGCCAGGAGAGAGACAATGCATTATTTAACATGCTCTGCAGGGAGGGGGTATGCCTCCCTCTCTCTGCTGCTATAAGCACATTCTTCTGGAGGGAATTCAATTGCAAGTGCACTCATAAGGTTTCTCTTCCTCATCATAATGAATACCTACATAAAATCATAGGCACTGATGCACTTTAAGCTTTGATGGAGCAGTGGCAGAAGGGTGCAGTGATTACAGAACATGCAATGTTCTGAGGAAGGCAAGAACAAGGACTAACTTTAGTCTGTGCTTTGCGGGCTTAGTGACTAAACACTTAGAATGTGGAAGAGGAATACATAGCCTGATGAGTGAGCAAATTTATCCCTTTGGAAATTTCAGTTCAGAAAAAGGTTTGAAATGCTTTGTACTGGTATTTCATTTTGTATTTTAATAAATGAAGCTTGCCTGAAGAGCAGAGAGTACAACAGACCGGGTCTTACAGACCGGGCACTGGTAACATGCACCATTAATTCCAGTAGCCATACTAGTTGCCATAGAAAGCGGATGTGCATACCTTTAGTCGCAGTGGTGCATACGTTTAATTCCAATTCGAGGGAGGATTAATAAATGGGAGGAGACAGCTCTCAATCACAGTCTTATGCTGAGATTCCTGGAGGCAGGATCACCACTTCAGACTGAGGTAGAGGTAAG
Source organism: Microtus agrestis (assembly GCA_902806775.1). NCBI lineage: Eukaryota > Metazoa > Chordata > Mammalia > Rodentia > Cricetidae > Microtus > Microtus agrestis. The sequence continues at coordinate 711,162 of CADCXT010000555.1, forward strand.
AGTCAGTGGCAGGCGATTTTACTTTTCTGACCTCCAGGTTGAACTCAGATTTCTCTCTCTTGGTTCTTATTAATCATACTTCATGGTTTCATTGTTGCATGACACTGAGGTTTCATAGTTTTGTTTGTTTGTTTATTTATTTTTTTTGTTTTGTTTTGAGGATGGATTCTGCTCACTCAAAGAGGCTAAATAGCAAGCATCTCCCTTTGCTGGAATCTTCTAAACAATCCATCCCTCTCTTTGCCCCCACTTAAGAATGCTTGCTTCATATGATTCTTCCTTGCCATCTCCTGTTAGCTACTTGCTGGCTCAGGCTCCTGCTTGCAGGTTTATTGTTGACAAAAGCAAAAGGAAAATAATGCAACCCATTTAAAATAATATATTCCAACATTCCCTTGTTTCTAAACAAAAACAAAAAGTTTTAATTTTAACATAGTAAGACTGTATACAATAATAACAATTATCAAATAAGCATTACATTCCCAATGTACTTAATTCTAATTTATTTCTGTCTGGGAAATTTAGAGAAAATACTCCACAATCTATCCTATCTTTAAAAAATCCAATTTTTTTAACCTAACTTACTTTCTATCATATCTAACGACACCTGCAACAGTAACTACCTATTTGACAGACAAACTGCTATATAGGCAGGAGAGTCTTTTAAATTTCCTGCTTTATTGAGAAGCCAATCAGTTACTATGGGCCTGTAGGCTGAAGGTGGATGCCCCAAAATTGCAAAAGAACTTTGAGTGCCTGTCCAGGCAGTCAGATGTCTCTGTCAGACAGGGTTTCTCTATTGCTTTGGTGCCTGTCCTGAATCTCACTTTGTAGACTGGGCTGGCCTTGAATTCAAAGAGATCCACCTGTCTCTGCCTCCCGACAGATGGGATTAAAGGCATAGTCCAGCACTGCTGGGCTATAATATCCTTCATATTTCCTACGTTTTCACACAATAGTTTTATTATTTGAGAATTTCATACAATGTATTTAAATATATTCTCCTTTCCAACTCCTTCCTTTGCCAATGTCTGAACCCTTCTATCTTTTCCTTTGATATTATTTCATTTTTTATTTTCTTCTTTTCTTATTTAGTCCAGTTTGTGTTGGTAAACTGGTTTTAGGATTGAGGTCTATCTTGTGTCCTAGGCTTATATGAGTCACATTCATAATGGAAACTGATGTCTCTCTTTCCTGAAATCTTACTGCCTTATACTTTTATTTTTCCACATTTGTTTTAAGCAAAGGAATTCATCTTCTACCCTCTTACTCTAGAAAATTTATCTGTAATTTGGCGTTTTTATCCATACAGCTAGTACTTTGAGCAAGTTAGAGTAAAATGCACATATAAACTCATCACTATAACTCTGAAATCAGTCAGACAATGATGGTGCATGCCGTTAATCCCAGCAGTTGTTTGGCAGAGGCAGGTGGAACTACATTCCAGGCTAGTTTAGTCTACAAAAATGTTCCAGGACAACCAGGGCTACACAGAGAAACCCTGTCTCAAAACACCAAATTAAAACAAAAAAATTCCTCAGAGCTTGAAAGCAGCTTGGACTTCACAGTCAGATTCTGTCTCAATAATTAATGTAGACAGAGACTGCTCTTTTATAAAGTGCTAAGGGGATATGGCTAGGACCAACTCCACAGCTCTGTCTCTTTGCTCTGACCAATCCAGCATAGTGGAGGTATGTTTACAGCCTCTTCAAGCCATGCTCACCACCCTAGCTCCAGGGATTTAGCCCGTCTATGTTGCCATTAGGCAACTAGTAGCAAGCATTTAAGTGCTCCATAGACAGATCTCCCTAAAGAGCCAGAGAAGTCTATACTGGCAGAACTGGAAGCCACCTCTTAAAGAAGTCATGCCTCTGTTCAGCAAACAGAGAGTATCTTAAAAAAAAAATGCAGCTACCAAGAAGTTGTGCTTAACTCTTTTCTTTTGTGTCTAGAATTCCTTCCCAAGATTTCTCAGTTTTTATGTGCATGTAGTTGTCCCAAGTTTAGCACCATTTTGTAGGAGACTGCTCATTTGTTCCCAGCAATCAAAACCTAACTAATCACACAGAAACTATATTAATTATAGCACTGTTTGGCCAATAGCATAGCCATATTCCTGGTTATCTCTTATATATTAAATTAACTCATTCTTAGTAATACGTGTATTGGCACTAGACTGTGGAATGATGTGGGATTTCTCTCTGAATGCTGTGAATAGGCTTTATTACCATTGGTTAAAAAATAAGTTGTTTTGAAAAATAGCTTAGCAGAGTAAAGCTAGGAAATCGGAACCACGATATAGACCTAAAGTAAGTAGAGTCAAAGAAATGCCATGTAGCTGGCAAAAGAGAAAGATGCCTAGAAACTTTCCTGGCAAACCATAGCCTGTAGTGATACATGAATTAATAGAAATTGGTGAATTTCAGATGTAATTGATAGTTAATAAGAGGCCTGAGCTAATAGGCTAAACAGCATTGCAATTAATATAGTTTCTGTGTGATTATTTGAATCTATGTGGCTGGGAATGAAAGAGCAGTCCCTGTTTACAAATTAAAATAAATTATCTAAGCGCATGCACACACACAAAATTTCCTGTTTCAGGAATAAACTAAGTAATGTAATCAGCATTTTCTTAGAATTTAAATAAAATGAATATATCTTAGAAGCATATCTTTCTACTAAATAATGACATGTATTGTGTTATCTTATACTTCAAACATTGAGCAACGTGTAGAATTGGTTATTATTGCAGGAGGTTCCGTGAAAGGACTGAGCAGAGGTCGTAACAGGCTGTTCAGTCTTTTTTCAGAGATCAGGGCTCAATTTCAGCTTTCTGAGACTGAGCAAGCAGTTTCTGAGGAAAGCCATGAATAAAGGATAATCCATATCCAACACTCCGAACAGCAAGGAGGAGGCCTGGAACATGCAGTACTAGGCCAGGCCAGGGCTTAACCAGACTCCACAGCAGCTCAAGGAAAGGGCCTAGGTATTGTCCAGGTCTGCCCCCCCGCCACAAACACACGCCAAAAAAAAAAAAAAGAATGAAAGAAAGAAAAGGAAAGGAAAGAGAACCATAGCCCTGACTAGCCCTGGTCTAGACCTAACCAATTGAAACATACTAATATGATTTCCACTTGCTTATGCCAACCATATTTAAAATGACCTCTTAGAAACCCCCTCAGGTAGGCTTAAAAGAATTACTCACCCCTTTGTGGGAGTTCTTGCCATCTTGTCTTTGTGTAGGATGGTTTGCCCCAGTATGCTGGAATAATAATAAAAAACTCTTTGCTTTTACATCAGATCTGGTATCTTGGTAGTCTTTGGGGGTCCTGATTCTGGGTACAATATGTAAGAAGTATTCTAAACCTTATCTTTTATGATATAATCTTATTGAAATAAAATTCTGTATCATATTGGTAAATTGATATTAGTTACAATCTTGGTTATTATTTTGATAATATTAAATTGATATTAGTTACAGCTTGGTTATTATTTTACATACAATAAAATGTAAACAAATAATAGAAAAGCACTTTGAACAATCTTCTATTGTTATCTTGCTTGCTCACAAACTCACTTTTTAAGTATAGTAGCAACTCTATTTTTAGTAAAAGAAAGACCATGATATACACTTAACATTTTCAGAGTGTTAAAATTGCAAGGAAATTTTTAAGAAACTTAATATTACCTCCATGCTTTTTAAGAAAGTGAGAAGCATCCAAGAAAAAATAAATGTTGACGTTCTAACTGGAAATTGAAAGATCATCTAAAAAATAAAATACTAAATATAAAACAATCAAGCATAATGGAGTTAAAACTAATTCTCAATTAATAGACATCAATGTTTATCAGGAACATAAGGAAAACTTTAGACTTTATCCTGGCCATCGAGTCTTCATACATTGTGAAACTAAGGGAAGACTTTCTGACTATACCCACTTGCAGTTGTGCCTCACAGACTTTAAACTTTGTTATGAATATTTAGTGGATTAAATATAATAAAATTTAATTTGAAAGTTAATAAAAATGTTCATGAAGAATTTATCTAAATATTAATAAATTTAATAAAAATAATAAAATATTTAGATACTTTTTAATTAAAAATATCTGATATTTAAATAACACAATGTGACTTCTTATAAATTATATATGAATTCTGTGAGATGTTACAAACATTCATATCCTGATTTATTCTAAAGCGGGGCCTTAAAATTCAGATTTCTGATGGTTCTGGAATAATGTTTTAAAATAGAGCTACAAATTTCATACCTTAATTTAGGATAGGTATAGCTGCCTTACTTTAAAAAGTTTATGTTTATGTTTGTAATTCTTCTAAGGAGAGTATGCATCACCATTCTAGGTATATGAAATTAAGACTACTAATTTAGTATATAGGACACAAAGCAATAGAGGAAGCCAACATTTATGGCATTTAAGTCGTGTTCATTTGGCTCAGACTTAAGATGCTTTGGAATTAAAAGACCATTTTTATTTAAAAATACCTTGCCTTCTTAATGTAAATAAACTGTTACTATGGATGTATTCTAGAATGTGAATTCTATAATACCTGAATATCTAACTTGGGCATCTTTACAATAAAGAGAAAATGGAAAGAAATAGATTTGTTTATATTTATGATTCAGGAGCTTCTTGGGATGCAAACAAATTTTTACCAGGTTTTCTTATAAAATGCTTTTAATTTACTTCTTACTTTCCTTTTTTTCTCTTAACATACATTTATACTTCTTGATAAATGTTTTACACAGACCTACATCCATACACATATAAACACTTGATTTTTGACAAGGAATTCAAAAGTACAACTGGAGAAAATACAATATCCTCAACAAACAGTCCTGGTCAAACTAGATAACCGCATGTAGAAGATTGCAAATAGAGCCGTGTCAATCACTCTGCACAAAGCTCAAATGAAAATGGACCAAGGACATCGACATAAACCAGAAAACTTGAAATAGAAATAAAATGAAAAATAAGCTTGAGTAAGCTTGCAACCTTTGGCACAGAATATTTGTTTCTGAGCAAGTCTCCAACACTATAAGCATTAAGACTAAAAGTTAAAAGTGTCATTTCATGAAGCTAAAAGGATTCTGTGTGGGAAAAGACACCATCCTTAGGGTAAATCGGTAGCCTATAGAATGGGGAAAGACTTTTACCCATTATACATATAATAAAGAGTTACTATTTGGAATGCATAAATGACAAATAATATCAAAAAACAAAACAATTGGTTTTAATTTGTCAGTCATAGAAAAGATAAATTATTTCAAGGCTAGACATTTTGCCTGTGACTTCTATGTTTCGTATACAAATAATTGATTTTATTGAATTATAAAAATATTATGTTAAAATTATTTTTCTTAATTCAAGAGATTGTATAGAAAATATTCATGAAGTATAGAATATAAATAGTTGAATTAGGATAAAGCATTTTTGCTAAAATCCTCACAAGTATACTAAAAAGAAAAGATTATATAATAAAATGGTATTTCCTCCTTAATAAACATCAATTTCCAAAAATAATAACTGTCAGAAAAACTGAAATTATAAAATATATTTTACAAACATTTGTATAAAATGAAGCATAGGTATAATATATATTATTAACTTTGTTATAATTAAAGTATTAAAATTAATATGCTCAAAATAAGTGCTAAAATATAAGCTAAAGTATAACTTCTTATTTTCAACAATAAGGCTTTATACTTAAAAAAAATAATGGCTGAGAAAATAAGGACTTTTTATACTTCCACTAATAAAAGAAGAATTTGAAACTTGGAATTAGGTTTTATTCAAATGCCTCCATATTAGGACACAAATATTTTCAATATTAAGTCATATGTTTTTCCATAGGTAAAATGTTTCTGTTTGCAACACAAGATTTATGAATAATTTTGAATCTTAAGTTAATATTCTGATGCCAATTAATAAATGAAAATAACATCTAAATTTTAAATCAAGATTAATTTTACTTGGTAAAATTCTTAAAATTTCTGACACTGCTATTATATTATGTAGAGCTTATTTATGTTTAAAATTATTACCAAATATTATAACTAAAAATATTAACTTAAAATATAGATTCAGTTACAGAACATCTCCACAGTAATATTACAAGAAATAAACAATTGGAGAGGTAAACCCCAGTGATTTGTCAGCAGGTACAGATATCACATAAAGACATCCTTCCTTGGGTAAGATTGGTCTTCACTCCTTCAGCAGGCCATAGTTGCATGCTCTTTGTCTGGGTGTGAGATCCTGTGAAAAGTTTCCCCTCTGTGTTAACACATCTTTTGATATTGTCATTGTTCAAATCTTATGAAACCAATTATAGGAGATATGGTTTCACAGAAGATTTTGTGGTATTCTGACTTTTTTTTTGGTATCCTGACTTTTATGATCTTTCTGACACCTCTTTGAAGATGTTCACTAGCCCACGGAAGCAGGAAGTATGGTTTATATGTATTTGCAGAACTGGTCATCCCACATTATTTATCTCTGAAATGCAGCAAGTTGTCTGTTTGTGATTTTTTATAATGATTTCCATTTGCTGTAAAGATAAGTTTATTTGATGAAGGGTGATAATAGCAACAAATGTATATTGATATAAAGAAAATTTAGAATGTAGTTAGGCATTATGTTGGTCTGTTAAAATGGTGGTAGTAGATTTTCTCTTAAAACTTCTGACTGTACTAACCCTGGGATATCGGGCAGGTTTCAAGAACAAGACATGATTTTCTTCCTCTTAAGTGGGCCTTAAATCCAATTATTGAGCCATTGGTTACCATTACACAAGCGTCACTTATAATCTTTATAAATATCTTCCTGTGTCAGCCATTGTTGTGGGTCATAGGTGTCAAGACTGGGTACACCTATTAATTGCATACCTCCTTTGGGAAATCACGTAGTACTTTCTTGTACTATAGAAGCTAGACAATAACAAAGAGGCTTTTAGTTTAGAAATGTGTCTTCAGCAGTAGAGACTTAAGTTAAAGCTCTGAGATGCAATGAAGGGCAACAGAAATAGCTTTATTATTTTAGGGTCTCACTTGAACTATTCCACTCATCCATTTGAAAAGAAGTTACTGATATTTGGTTCTTGGAATTTTATTAGTATATGGTTCTTGTTGGGGGCATTGTCAGCATAAGTAACATAAATTTGTTATATATATATAAATATATATATGCATATATAGAAATAAAAATTAGTAAATATAAAATAATATAATTCATTGAAGCTTTTTCCAACAACCTTGGTATTATTTGTTTCTACATATCCCCTTTCTTCAATTACATCCTTCTTCTGTCTCTAGGTAGAGCTCCTTTTTTGCTTTCTCCTCTTCTCATTCCTTCTCTCCATGATCTCTTAATAATTTCTTCGTTTCTGCATTCCCTCCATAGTTACAGGTGAAAATTTAAATTTAGCAACACCACTGTTAGAGAATATGTGACATTTGTCTTTCTGGGGATTTTCTGTACAGTTAAAATTTGAGTTTTCTTTATGTGCTACCTTTGCTCTATTAGCCCACCCTATTTTCTTGATGATTTTAAATTCAGATATATACTTCTATTACATATCTGCAAACACACTACAACAAACACAGAGTCAGCATAAGAAATCAGATGAGGCGTAAGAATTCTGAAATTCCTTAACCATTTCATATCTATACTGTGGTTTTCTCATACCATGACTTGTTTAGAACTTCATGTTTCTAATCATGGAAAACATAGATGTTACTGATTAAATACTGACATACCTCAAGTTTTAATGGAGGAAAGACATTGGCTAAGTAATAAAGAAACTGCTTGGCCTCATAGGTTAAAACATAGGTGGGAGGAGTAAACAGAACAGAATGCTGGGAGGAAGAGGAAGTGAGGTAGACGCCTCAGGCAGACGCCATGAAGCAAGCTGCCATGTCAGACATGCTGAATCTTTCCCGGTAAGACTAATGCTACACAGATTATTAGAGATGGGTTGATCGGGATATGAGAATTAGCTTGTAAGGGCTAGAGTTAATGGGCCAAGCAGTGTTTAAAAGAATACAGTTTGTGTGTTGTTATTTCAGGTAAAGCTAGCAGGTAGCTGGAGCTGGGTGGCGGAATGCAGCCCCGCAGCTCCTACTACAATGTCTCCTTAATTCCCTTTTTTATTTACCTCTGTATCTAACCTAAAACAGTTGACTGTAAAGTTCAACCTTTGCAATGCATCCTAAGCAGAGCACAGACTTCCATCAATGCAGAAGCAAAGGATGCCAGCAGTTAATGTTTAAAATCTGTAACAAACATTTTCCTATAATCTATCTACCATCAGTCTCCAGCAATGTATCTGGCAAATGCATTGATTCATAGTCATCTTCAGTCAGTGACTACAAAATTTTATGTAGCCAGGTCCACACAGAAACAAGGTTCTTGACCTAACATGCGTCTACATTCCCAGGTCATGCTCACTCACATGAGGGTCAGAATATACTGTCTCTTTGCGCTTCTGATTAAAAGCTGTAGCTTGCATTCTCCAAATTGTTGTTGAAAATGAGACTTCTAGGTGAGAACAAAAAAAAAAAACGTAACTGTCATGCCTCTAATGTGGGCTATGAGAATATCTGAACCCTTTGTAAAGGATTCAGAAGAGGACAAGTAGAGAGATGATTGCTTCGATTTTGCTATTATTCTAAAATATTTTAAGTTACTTTCATGAAACATTTTTTCATTTATTTTTTCAACCTTATTTTTACTTAAAATTTAAATTAAAATTAGTAAGAGTAACACAAAAATCAAAAATGGCCCTTTGTCATCATTTAGGCTGAATTTTTTAAACATGACAATTATGTTTAAGATCACTAAGAAAGATCACTGAATTTTTCATCTCACATCTCACAGAAAGACAAGAAGAAGGGAAAAGAAAAATTAGACATTTTGCTTACTCTGATAATGGACATTTTGTAATCTGATTTATTTTATAGGTCTTAAAGAAAGGAACTTTGTGCATAGCTAATGTTGCAAGTAGACAGTGAAAAAAGTTCCACATTATCAGAAATCCAATTAGCAGACACCCTGTAGCTTTCCATTAGCACCATACTGCTATTCAACGCTATTCATTTTAAAAACAATTGGATTTTAATAGAGTCTCTGATGGCAAAGCATGGTGGATTGTGATTACAGGACTTGGTATTGTAGTATTCCTTCAGTCGAATGTTGCAAGGGAATTGTTACTATAAATGCAACTTTAGTCAATTTAAAACTCAAATATTATCATTTTATTTTATATTTAGAAACATGTATGCTTATATTATCCATAAATAATAATAAAATTATTATATATAATTTTCTAGAATCACTTAAGATATTATTTATCTCCATAAAGGTTCCCCATATTATTTTTTATGAAATGAACTGATTTCCTTCACTTCTTCATTTATTAAATAATATTTTGAGAAACTCTGATTAAGTCTTCATCATGTCTTCATCAAGAAAACACCATTTATGACTTATGACATTTAAGAAATTCCAAATTGCAAATACATAATAAATGCTGACATATGAGACAACAAATAATGTAAAGCCCACACAAAGAATCATCTTTAATTGGTTCTGGGTAAATATACAGCTTACCATTGAGATCATTAAGGACAAAAAGAATCCAGAGATTAGAAATAAGCAGAGAATGTTGTAAAGAAAATTGTACAAATTGGTATGTCTGACATATAATCATTAGAAGGCAGTTAACATCCAAATCATACAATGTATTTTATGTGTCAAAAGTGAATTTCATTATTATGAAATTCAATTTTAGCTAAGCAGCTTTCATTCTCTCTTCCACATACACATATACATACACTTATGAGACATACAAATATTGCACGTGTTACTATTAAGCCTTTTTTGGAAGAAGTCAAATAATACAAGACCATAATATAGATAGTGTAATAGGTACAAGCATACAGAAGCCTAATTGGATTTTTTTTGCTTGAATACATGCTTTTTTCTTTCTGAAACTATCCCATTTTAATGTATTTTTTTGTTTTTTTTAAATTATTTTTAATTAAATATTTTTATTCTCTGATTATTTCATACATGTACATACATGTTAACAAATATTAATGATTGTTTTATTTACAAGTGCCAAATCATAAAACAATCAAGATGCTTTTTCTTAAAACATAAAGTCTGATATACAATGCTTTTGGGCTTCTCTGGCATGTCTTTGTTTGTGGAAGATATAATGTGATATATCCAACCATCCCATGATACCATGACCTATGCATGTATGAGCATTTGTTTTATACTGACCGTGCTACAAAACTACCTATCCTGCTTGAGTTAGGTCTCATCTGAAGTAAATACATCTCTAACAGCCCTCCTCCAAAGTAAGATAGATTACTTTCATGTTATTAGGAGGTAGGACATCAGCATGTCAGTTGGAGTGAAGTGTTAATTTAGCTCTAAAATATACTTACATAAACATCCAAACACACATACAAACATGCACAAACATTCACATACAAGAAAGTTTTATAATCGACTCTAATTTTTATTCTAAAAATAAAGTCCTAGACTACAATTTGGGCATAGTATATTTTTGTAGTTCCATCTACAACTTTAACATTTTAAGCACTTTCCCCAAAAATTCCCCATTGATCCAATTATTACTTCTTCGGGATCATGTTGTTTTGGTTCTTTCAACATAAAACTAGGAAATTGAATGAAGTAAGGAAGTAACTTTGTCAGTCTTACAATCTAGTGAGTGACAGTAATCTTATTTCATACTCAAGCTGTCAGTGATAAAATTCCATTTGTGTCTGTAAATAAAGTATTGTGAAGAAAGGTAATCCAGGGAGAATAAAAGGTAACTTTTATTATGAGAATATAGAAAATACAACATTGTTACATTAAAAGAATATTTTAAATACAATGTTTTTAAAATGGTAATTTTCCTTTTGCATAATTTTTTTAGATGAAGGTTTACAAACCACATTTTCACCATGTTTAGTAATCAAACTGTTTTATATTATTGAAATATATTTTTTACTTTATTTCTCTCTGTAACAAGTAACACCAGTGGAATCATTTCCACTTTTCCTATTTCAAGGCCAATCTCGAGTTTTTTTCACTGCTATCTAGAATCACTAAACTTTAGATTCTACTCTAACATCTGTGGAATGAATACAGTAAAGGAATCTGCAAACAATTCTCATGTGGTGAAAGATGAGGAACTAGTTATCACCAAATCTTCCTTGTTTGGATAAGATATAAAAGGGGGACCAAAGGATTTATTTTTCTTTTCAATAATACTTTTCCTATGAAAGTGAATCTTCTTATGTTTGTTCCACAGTGGAAACCTAAGGTCAATTGTGTAACACTGGAAGACCATTAGATTAATTGACTATATATCTTTCCCACATGTCTGGAAAATAATAAGGAACTTGATGCGACAGTGAGACAGACAGATCTTTGCATGTCTAGCCTCCAAGAAACAAGTGAATCTGACTAAGACTATTGCCTTCTTTCACATTTGTCATTTTGGTAAAGCTTGGCGAAAGTTATATTGGGCAAATTTGTTACAATGTGTAGTGGAATTGAATAGGATTTTCTCCATATGCTCTTATATTGGACTGCTTAGTCATTAGGGAATGGTATGGGTACTACTTGAGAGAGAATATGAAGTATGACATTGTCTGAGTAGGTATGGCATTGCTGAAGGAAATGAGTCATTGAGGCTTTAAGGTTTCAAAGGCCCTAGTCAGATCTTCAGATCTTCCCTCTCTCTCTCTCTCTCTCTCTCTCTCTCTCTCTCTCTCTCTCTCTCTCTCTCTCTCTCTCACACACACACACACACACACACACACACACTTATCTGTCTGTCTCTTTCTTTAGTCTGCTGATCCAGATGTAAAATTCTCAGATCCATCATTAACACATGCTTTACATGTAGCACAAATGCTTTAACAATATCAATGAACTAACCCTCTGAAAATGTAAGCAAGCTCCTGTCAAATGCTTTCTTTTATCAGAAATGTCACAGTCATAGTGTCTCCTCAGAGCAATAGAAACCCAATCTAAGATACTACTGGAAATACATTTTTGTTGTTTTTTATTTCTAAGCTGACAGATCAAGGAGACCCATCAGGGGCTACCACTGACTCTATATAAACATATTTTATGTGTAGTCAACATTCTGCTTGTGTGTGTGTGTGAATAAACCTAAGTCCATACCTATGTATTATTTACTTCTATACCATATCCCACTTTATGTGAAAACAAACGTTTATAAACAATCATTTTGGGAATTTGGGCATTGTTTTCTCCAAAATACTTGTTGAGCAAGTATTTTTAGGGTTTATGAAGACCTTTCAGGCTCATGTTTCATCAAACCACATTGGCCTGAAAGGAATCCACAGGATCTCATCCTCTGTGTAAACAAAAGCAGAAGCTCTTTTCCAAAGTAATATATCATTACACTCAATTTTAAAGTCAAGGTACCTTTAAAAAGTATGTGTTGATTTAGTTTAGCAGACAGTACAATGAAATATCTACTTGTAGTTAGCTCAATCATAGTCAAAAGATTCAAAGAAAACACTGTAGTAAGGAGCTGTGGGCCGATTCCCACCACACGGCTCCTAGCTGCCTGAAATAATTACACACAAATTGTATTCTTTTAAACACTGCTTGGCCTATTAGTTCCAGCCTCTTATTGGCTAATTCTCACATCTTGATTAACCCATTTCTATTAATGTGTGTAACACCACAAGGTGGTGGCTTACCAGGAAGGATCTTAACCTGCATCTATCTTGGAGAGGAGAGCTATATCGTCTGCCTCACTTCCCTTCTTTCCAGCCTTCTGTTGGGTCTACTCCGCCTATCTAAATTGTGCCCTATCAGGTCAAGCAGTTTTCTTTATTAATTAACCAATGAAAGTAACAGATAGATAGAAGACCCACCTACATCAAAATACAATAGTATACATAATCCAAACTCTGTATTATCCATCTTTATGTGGCTTATTATTCTTTAATCTATGACTATTTGTACTCTTTTGTATTACTTTTAATGTCTCTTTAAAGACTTCATTTCATAACTGTCTATACTCTTTTTCATCTCTCTTCCAAGATTACATATGTTTTTATACATACTGTGTCTCATTGAGTGATCTTTTATGTCTGAATTTGTCCTATTGTGTATCTGAAACCCTGTTCTGACAAAGAGCATTTTAAAATGTTAAGCAGTGTGGTTGTGGCAGCCCTGGATGCTGGCTCTGCCTCTACTGGCCTTTTAATAGGGCAGAAGTAGCTCACTATAATTGCTAGCCATGCTTGCTGCCCAGTTCCAGAGACACAGTGGGTCTATTTTGCCATTTAGAAAGTCATAGAACTCTGCTCACAATCCTTATTTAAGTGCTCCACAGATGGACATTCTGACAGAACCATAGCTGTTCCTGCTGCCCATACAAGCCAGGAAGCCATCTCCTAAGGGGGCTGTGCCTCTGCCTGTGTCTAGCAAACAGAGCCCATCTGAAAAAAATAATTAAAAAGTGGCTACCAAGAAGATCCACTTAACTTTTGTTTTGTGTGTCTAGATTTTTTTCTTAAGCTTTTGTAGGTCTTATGTGGATTTATGCCCCAGACAGTATGACCATTTTGTAGTCAGAGACTGCTCATTTATTTCCCACCCACCTAGACCTGAATAATGACACAGAAACTAGATTAATGACAACATTGTTTGGTCAACGACTCTAGAATAATCCTAGCTGGCTCTTACATTAAACTAAATTAACCCATTTCTAATAATCTGTGTATCACCATGAGGCCATGTCAAATTGTTAAGGTTCCGAAGGTTACATGATGAGCTTCTCCTTCAGCAGTATATGGTATCTCTTTGACTCTGCCTACTCTCTCTCTCTCTCTCTCTCTCTCTCTCTATATCTCTTATATATATATATATATATATATATATATATATATATATCTCCATTTGGATTTTTTGCCTGATTTTACTCTGCCAAGCCATTGGCCAAAAGAGTTTATTTATTAATCAATGGTAACAGAACATATTCACAGCATACAGAGGGGAATTTCTCATCATTTATTTGCTGTTTTTAAGATTTTAAGTAGCTAAATCAGCTTGTCTGTTTTTATTTCTTTTCTTTTTTTTCCAGTTCCCTGTCTATGGATAACAATATATGTTATTAATCACAAATCTGACTGGTATACTTTAAAAATGTAGAGTGATCATATTCATTTAATCAGCTTCCATTATCAAAGTAAGTCAGATCATGGCCCTCTTCGTGAAAATTTTCATTGAAAATATAATCAGGGTTTCTTCTTTTATTTTGCATTCCTTACTAGTATTCTTTGAACCAATTCTTTTATAATTAAATACAGTGCAGTGTGTTCTCTTGATCTGAGCTCTGAGTTTTAACTTATTCTTGGCATTCTCTAGTCATAATGTAACTCAGAGGTGGCAAAAACTGAAAGTCAATGTGGAAGAAACAGCCTGCCACCTACTAATCTCACCCTTATCCCATGAATCTACAGCAAACACAGAACTTTTATCATGTCCGCATCCTTTCTGCTTTTCGAAGAAATGATGCACATGGGATCAATGGCGTGCCATTTGAGGAATTCTCTTCTTTCATTTAATAATACATAGTTAACATTCATCTGTGTTTTCTGTGGCATAATGGATTAATTTTTAAAAATGTATTAGCATTCATTCATTATATATAATAATGGTTCTCATTTGACATACTCATACATGAATATAATATATTTTGAACATATGCAATCTTCCCTGCTATTCTATTATGCCCCCCCATTCTGTCCTGCTAATCCACTTCCTTTTCCCAACTCTACCTAAGTAGATTCTGCATATTTCCATGATGCTTTAATTTGTTCATTTGTTTTTTTCTCAGGCAGCCAGAAATCCATTTTGAGATCAGATTTCTCTCTGTGTGAACTCTTGGTGAGAAGTAATTTAGAGTACCAGAGAGATATATTGATTTCTTTTCAGGGCAGTAGCCCTAATGAAGCAAAAATCTGCATTAGGTCCCATCTCTTAAAGAGATAACATAGCACTTAACAACATTACTAGATTGGTACCAAACTTTCAACATATGAACTGTTGGGGGAAAAAAACAGAAAAACATCCATTCACACTCCTCTTGTCAAAACTTAGGAATATTCATGGAAGAATGAGTATTGCAAAAGCCAAAAGTGGTGGGTGACATCACATAAATAGTCTTTTCTTGATATTTTTGCACCCACAGTCATTCTGACAATACTCACAAGACCTGCAAAAGGCATATAAATCCCAGTAGGAGCAAGGATGGCTAACATGTAGTCTCACTGTTATTTGAGGAACATTTGGCACTTGATAGATGATGCGAAAGGCAGAATCCGTTGTATTATTATTGATTTGACCATCCTTTAGGGTAAGCACAACACCTAAAAGTAGCTGGTTAAGACCAATCAGATTTGATGGGTTAAACAGAACAAAAGAGAGAGAGAGAGAGAGAGAGAGAGAGAGAGAGAGAGAGAGAGAGAGAGAGAGAAGATAGAATACCACATTGGGAGAGTAGAGAGGTATGAGTGTGATGAAAAGAAATGGGGGTGAATGTGCCAAAGTACATTGTATTAAGTTCTCAAATAAATAGTAAAAATATTATTTTAAAATAAAATCCATTGTTTTTTTTTTTATCTCAGCCATTCTGAAAGGTGTAAGATGGTAATTTGGTAACTCAGGGTGGTTTTGATTTGCATGTTCCTGATAGCTAAGGATGTTTAACATTTCCTTAAGTGACATTTCAGCCTTTTGAGAATTCTGAATTTAATTCTGTACCCCATTTTTAATCTGGTTATTTAGAATTTGCTGTCTAATTTCTTGAGTTCTTTATATATTTTGGAGATCAGTCATTTGTTTGATGTGGGGTTGCTGAAGAGCTTTTTCCATTCAGTAGGCTGTCTTTTTGTTTTAGTAACTCATTTCATGCTTTACAGAAGCTTCTTAGTTTCAGGAGACCTCATTTATTTATTGTTGCTCTAAGTTTCTGTGCTACTAGGGTTATATTTAAGAAGTGGTCACCTGTGCCAAACATTGCAAGCTACCTCCCACTTTCTCTTCTATCAGATTTAGTGTGGTCAGATTTATATTGAGGTCTTTAATCTATTTGGACTTTTTGTGCATGGGGATAGATCAGGATCGATGTTCATTTTTTCTACGTGTTGACATCCAGTTATACCAGCACCATTTATTGAAAATGCTTTCTTTTTTGTTCATTGTATAACTTTAGCTTCTTTGTCAATAATCAGATATTCATAAATGTTTGGATTAATATCTGAGTCTTCAACTGGATTCCATTGGTAAACCTCTCAGTTTTTATGCCAATACCAAACTGTTTTATTACTGTAGCTCTGTAATAGAGCTTGATGTCAGTGATGGTGATGCCTCCAGAAGTCCCTTTATTGTACAAGATGGTTTTGGATATTCTGGTTTTGTTTTGTTTTGTCTTTCCATATGATGTTGATTATTATTTTTCAAGATCTGTCAAGAATTGTGTTGGGATATTGATTGGGACTGTATTGAATCTATAGATTGTTTTTAGTAAGATTGCCATTTTTATTATGTTGGTCATACCTATCCAAGAGCATAAGAGATGTTTCCATTTTCTGATAACTTCTCCTATTTCTTTCTTCAAAGATATAATGTTCTTATTGAATAGGTCTTTCACTTCTTTGGTTAGTGTTATCCCAAAGATAGATATTTTGTGTTATTTGTGGCTATTGTAAAGGTAATGTTTCTCTGATTTCTTTCTCAGCTTCTTTATTATTTGTATATAGGAGGGTTACTGTTTTTTTTTTTAGTTGATCTTGTATCCTGCCACTAAAGGCATTTATCAGCTGTAGTAGTTACCTGGTAGAGTTTGGGGGTCAGTTATACATACTATCATATCATTTGCAAATACCAAAAGTTTGACTTCTTCCTTTCCAATTTGAATTTCCTTGATCTTCTTTTTTTTTTATTACTATAGCCAGAATTTCAAGAACTATGTTAAAGAGATATGGAGAGAGCGGACAGCCTTGTCTTGTTCCTGATTTTAGTGGAATTGATTTGAGTTTCTCTTCATTTAATTTGATATTGTCTGTCAGCTTGCTGTATATTGCTTTTATTATGTTTCTGGTCAAGATCAAAAAAATCAATGATAGCTTATGCTGGAGAAAATGTAGAGTATGTGAAAAATCATTTATTGCTTGTAGGAATGCAATTTGTACAACCACTTTGTAAATTAGTATGCTGGTTTTTCAGAAAATTTTAATCAACCTACCTTAGGATCCAGCAATACCACTCCTAGGCATATACTCAAAAGATACTCAACCATATTACAAAGACATTTGTTCAGTTATGTTCATAGCAGCATTATTTGTAATAGCCAGAACCAGAAAACAACCTAGATGCCATTCAATTGAAGAATGAATAAAGAAAATGTGGTACATTTACACAATAGAGTACTACTAAGTGGGGAAAAAAAAACAATGGCATCTTGAATTTTGAATGCAAATGGATGGGCTAGAAAACTATTCTGAGTGAGGTAACCCAGCCCCAAAAAGATGAATATGGTATGTACTCACTCATAAGTGGATACTAACTATAAACAAAGGATATTGAGTCTAGAGTTCATGATCTTAGAGAAGCTAAGTAGTAAGGTGAACCCTAAATAAAACATATAGATCCAGGTGAAAAGATCACCTGTAAAAATTGGGGGCATAGATGTGGGGGAAGAAAGAGGATAAAAGGGGAAGAGAAGGGGAGATGTGAGTGGTAAGGAGAACTTGAAAGAATGAAATAATCAATATGGAGGAAGGACAGAGATGAGAGTATGGAAGAGATATCTTGATTGAGGGGGACATTATGGGGTTAGCAAGAAACCTGACTCTGGATAAATTCCTAAGAATTCACAAGGAAGACACCAGGTAAGACTCTAAGCAATGGGGGATAGGGGGCTGAACTGTAGTAAGACTGATGAATATCTTAAATATCACCATAGAACCATCATCTAGCAACAGATGGAAACAGGGGCAGACATCAACATCGGAGCACTGGCCAGTTTCCAAAGCCCAGTTGAAGAGTAGGAGGAAGGAGAATATGAGCAAAGAGGTCAAGACCAAGATGGGTACACTCACTGACAAAGTCTATCTGAGCTAATGGGAGATCACCAACAACAGATAGACTGGGAAGTAACAAGCATAAGACCAAATTAGTCCCTCTGAATGTGGTTGACACTTGCATGGCTGGTGAAGATTGAGGGGCCACTGTCAGTGGCACCAATATCTACCCCTACTGCTTGTACTGGCCTTTTGGGAACATATTCTTTTGGGATGGATACTTTGTTGAGCCTAGATATAGTAGAGAGAATCTTGGACCTTCTCTAAATCAGTTGCCTTACTCTCTCTGAGAAGTGAATGGGATGAGGGGGTATGTGGAGGAAATATAGGAGGGGAGGGAGTGGGAACTTGGATTGGGATATAATAAAAAAGATAGTTTCTTTTCATTTTTAAAATAAAAAATAAAATCCAAATGTTCTGAATGTCATTTAATAACACTGATATCTCAAACTTTGCAATTGTTTATTGTAACCATGTGCTGCCTTCCTTGGGTGCTCTTAGACTTAGTGTCACATTTATTTCAGACCGCTTTTCAACTGTTACATTTTAGAAGAGGCTATTTTCTATTTAGTTACCTTCCTTATAATCTTATTCAGTGACATACTGGGTTTTCACTTTTTTTTCTAGAAATGGTGCTTAATGTTTCTGTGATAGCCTTTCTTTATCTCACTGAAATAAACTTTTAAGAAAGCAAAAGAATTTTGTTTGTATATTCAGTTTTATTACTGGTAGTTAGCACAATAATCACACAAATGTCTTTTCAAAATTATATTTGTACCCATCTACAATCCCCAAAAGTATTTACAGCAAAAAGTAAATGTTTTTAAGGAATGCATGAGGAGGCTGGGGAAATTATTTGGTATTTCCCAGGGCTTTGTATTCTTGAGACCCTGTGTTGGGCTCACAGCAGCCACATTGGGCAGCTCACAATTATTTGTAACTTTAGTGGAGATCTGATTTTCTGTTTTAGCTTTTGGAGGCACCGCACTAATGTTCACATACATATACATACAGTAATCCAAAAAAAAATAAACAATTTTAAAATTTAGAAGTACATAACTTATATTTGGGATCAGACATTTAATAGTAAGCATTATGCATATGTAACAGGCATTTTCTAAACTAAAAGTGGCCATACTTTATAAAGAACATATATTCTGGTAGAAGAAATAAATTTTGGCATATATTTTAAAAATAAATACATAAAATTATAATTAAAGTAAGCAGTAAAGAGTAAATACAAAATTTTACAAAAGATGAAGAGAGGTGAGCACCCACCCTCAAGAAGGACTTGGATGCGTTCTCTGATTAATTTGAATGGAAATATGGTTATTTCAAATTGACAAATAGGTAACTGAGTTTCAAAATAAGGAACAATCTGCCACAATAAAAGATAGAAACAATTTGCAAACAATTAAAATAGAGTGAAGATTAAGTATAAGTTACATGAGGCTACTGTTTAGATATGTCTTTATCTGTGTTATAGAGATATGTATTCTCCTTGAGAAACATTAAAATCCTTTAAATTGGAGAACTTAAAATAATAACATTTATTTTAGAGTAGGAAAGAAATTGTCACTTGTGCAGTGTGGCAAGCAGATGGCAGGTTACATACAGCACAAGCACTTGAAATGAAACTGTACACACCTCAGTGGGGTGCTGGTTTGAACTATATGATAGAGAGAAAGAGAAGTAATTTGGATCTAAGAAATGCAGGGGATGAAAAATAGAGACATTTAGTGATAAGTTAAGTATTGTGGGTGAAAGAGATCATCAAGAGATCACACTTTTCTTGCTGCTTTCCTAACTTTGAAAACAAAGCAATACTGAATCAGGTCATTTACTGAAATTAATAAAATAAAAAAAGATGTTACAGATAAGTAAATGAGGAAGGAGAATGATTAAATTTTGTTATACTTTGATTAAATTTCTTTTTAAATGTGTAAAATTTTAATTTGGTTATTAGGTAAGTCATTTGTAGTCCATGGAAAAAATGATAGAAATGTTTTAAAGTAACTGCATTTGGTAGCAGTTAGACTTTAAGGTGAGAGAAAATGGCTTAATAACCATAATTGGGTAATTACTACAAGAGACATGTAGACAGTGTAGAATAAGTCAAAAGGAAAAAGAAGTTACTAAGTAGTTATGAACACAAGCTAAGAGAATCATGGACAACAAAAAATATGAGTTTTTAACAAGAAGAACATCTTTGGCAGGTTTCACACAACATGACTTTGAATACATTTTACGTTAACAATCTCTGCTTATTATTTCTAATTAAGGCTGATAGGATTAATAATACTGTGTCTCTGTATGACCGTGGCAGATGTCTAAGAAACTTGATATTCTAAAAGACAATTGACCAAACCTCCTTTAACAGAAACATTGTATTTAATAACATGGCAGACATCCATGTCTTATTATATAATCTCCTTTCTATAAATTCTTATTTGATATTAAAAATCTATAATTGATTCATTAAATTATTTATTCATAGAAATAGTGTATAATTAAGGATTATGGACTTAAAATATAGAATTACATCGATATTGAAAGAGAAATTTATATAGCAAATATAGTTTAATGACATATGTATAGTATCATATGAACAAATTTCCTTAATTATTGAATATTTCTTATATATTGTATCTAAAGTTTCCAGAATTATTATTAAAAATGTATAAACAGAATTCAAAAAATGACACTTATCTTCTCAGTATTTAAAAATATTCTAGAGAAATAATTATTTCAATTTAAAATGTTTTTTCCCAGTAAACTTTTCAAGAAATAATTTTATATGGTTGTTCTTAGTGTCTTTCAGTAAACATTTAACATTAACATTTAAAAGATTCATTGTCAATATTATTGTTAAAGGAAATGTAAGTAACACAGCATTTGTTGAAATCAACTATGTCTTTCTCTTAAGGAAGTTGTTTTTGTTTTGTTTTGTTTCTTTTTTTAACTTATGAATGTTTGGCATAGGTCAAGTTTGTTTATGGCTAGTTATTTTTTAACAGAATTTGTTTGGTCTTCATCTACATTTTGCCTTGGGACTTTTTAACATTTTTCCCTTTTATATTTCTTACTTTCACTGCTTCTTCTAACTGGCAGCTTACCGGCTTCTGTCCTGGTCATGTCCCTTTCTTTCTCCTCATTTTTTTTGTTTCTCCTCCTCCTTCTCGCATTCTTCTCCAGCTCAGATTTCTCCTGTTGGAGGGGGGCTGCTTGTTTGGTTCCTGGCCACCCTGCTAGCTCAAACCCAAAATAATCACACAGACATTATATTATTTAAAACACTGTTTGGCCTATTATTTCTAACTTCCTATCAGCTAGTTCTTACGTTTTAATTTAACTCATCTCCATTAATCTGTGTATCGCCACATGGCAGTGGCTTACAGGCAAAGTTTCAGCATGTCCGACTCTGGTGGTGGCGCCATAGCTTCTCTCTGACTCTGTGTACTTTCTCCCATCATTCTGTTTAGTTTTACCTGTTTAGGTAAATTCTTCCCTGCTATAGGTCCAAAGCAGTTTCTTTATTAACCAATTAAAGCAACACAAAGACAGAATGGCACCCCCACACCATTTCCACTTTCTTTTTAAACAAAAAGGAAAGCTTTAACCTTAACATAGTGAAATTACATGTAACAAAACAGTTATCAAGCATGAATTACGGTTAAATATTTATATCTACTTTATCTTTTATAATATTTAAGAAAAACTATCTATTCTTCAACTTCATCAAAGATTCCAGAAGGATATAATGTTACTTGCATTTTAAACAACTTCCAAAATTCTAGAATTAGCAGAGACATCTACCTGGACAGTCACCCAAAGTTTTTCTGTATCATTCAGCCTATAAGCCCATAGTATCCAGCAGACTTTTCCACAAAGAAGGAAATTTCAAAGACAGTTCTGCCCTATATTGGCAGTTTGCCAGTCATTTTCTTCTGTTTCCTGCAGAATGTCTCGCAGACTCTTTCATGAAGCAGGTACCCTGAAGGATCATCTAACCATTAGGCAAGTTTAGTAGTCATTTCTGTGTGGATCCTACATGTCCAGTTCATCTAAAAATCTCCATAAGGAGCCTCTTCAATGCCCATATTCCTCTTGAAGTAGATTGGTGCTGCCAGGAGCAGAGATGTGTCTCACTGTCATGCAAAGTCCTAAATTTTTAAAACATTTAAATGTTATATTTCAAAGGTCTATGAGAGATTTGGAGAATATCTAAATAACTGAAATATATCTTTCTCTATATAGAAAAACTAACTAACATGACTACAATCTTGACTATTATATAGTGACTATTAACCTATATTTCTTAATTATAGATTCCACACAGCTAAATTTCCAACTTATGAAAAAGGAATTGAAGAAAACCTTAGAGTCAAGAAATTGTGATAGTACACTCCTTTAATCCCATCATTCCAGAGGCAGTAATAGAATTCATATCTAAGGCGAATATGAAAAAATACATTATTAATTATATTTGCATTTAAATATAATGTATATAACCTAACAGCATGACTTGGGTTTGAGAATAGCCACACACACACATGCACACACACATTAAGACACATACTATATTTATAAATTATATATAAATAATATATGCGTATATATATAATTTTAAACATCACATATCTAAAAGCTATTGAAATAGGTTAGATAGAAAGATAGACAGATGATTGAAAAGAGATACACACATTGAAAAGTGAAATGAAACTTCTTATTTATGAGGTGATAGCGAATCTTTGTCAACCAATTATCTTTAAGAGGTGGAACCAAGTTAGGGTGTGGCTTTCTGGGATCCAGAGAAAAACACTGCAAAGCCTAGGTGCACTCTCTACCCAGAGATTAAAAAAAAGGGGGAAATATATAATTGGATAATAGATAATTTTTAGTGTGTATTTATTCACACTAATAATAATAGCTGGTAATAGATTGAATATTTGTGAGCTATTATTTATGAATAATTTACATTAGTATAGTTTTTATATATTGATACAAGTTCAAATTATATTTGTTATTTCTGTTTGCAATATTTGAATACCTATACAAAGTCATTCTGTCAGATTGTATACATGCATGTTTCTATCTCTGATTAAGATATTCTATATATTGATATAACTTTTAGGATATATTTTTATATTGCATTAAATATTATTCTTACCTCTGACCAAGACACTTATACATTGTTTACATTTTGAGATCATTGTCCTCATTTGCTGCACATTTGCTTATAGATTATTTAATATTCTGATATAAAGTTTTAGCCTTTAAGCATTTAGGTATAATGTATTATAAACCATTAGATACTCATGTTTGTTATAAATATAGTCATATTAATTTTGTTCTTTAGAGGCATAAAGATTGTTTTTTCCATAGATAGGTAATCTTCAACCACTTCAAGGATCTGTAGAACATGGAATTTAAATAACTTAGGGTTCTGTTGACATGAGACACAATTGCTCTTGATAGCACCTATATATATATCTGAGAGAATATTGAGCACCGTCGAAGACACTCCACTTGAAGTTTGTTTTCTTCCTGGCACAGCTGTCCGTTGGACAAGGATCTGCTCATGATTCAACCACTTATAAAGTACATGGTATCTAGACTGGATAAGCAAGACACAAGGAAAAAGACTGCCAAACCTCGCCAACACAGGGTAAGGCTGTTCTGAAAAATTCCCTCCTTCTGAAAATAATCTGTCAGTTTTGCTAGGGCTTAGTCAAAGTTGGTTGCTTCAACATTACAAATGAGACTTTGGGTAATTGCTCAGGTAGCCAATTATCTCCATCATATACTGCTTGCTTTCGAAGCCGCTTGATTGAACTTTCTGCCTACTCAAGTAATATCTCTCTCTTCAGGCCTTTATTGGAGTTAAGATTTGATAGTCTTAGTTACCTTCCTCTTATGATTTAGCCAAGTCAATTTCTGATGCAAGTTTTATACTCTTTAGAGCAGAATGTTTATTGAAACATTTATCATATGTTTCTTTCTTTATATTGTTTATGTTGATTGTAATTTTATACTTGATATAAGTTCCTATTGCATATTGATTTGTATTGGGTTTGGATCACTCTTATTTAGACAAAATGGGGAGGTAATGGGGAGTTCTTGTAAACCAATTATCTTTAGGAGGTGGGACCAAGTTAGGGTATGGCTTTCTGAGACTTCATGGAGAAAAATGCCATGCAGCCCAGGTGTACTTTCTCTGTGGTTCCTTCGCAGTACGGCTGAGCTTGAACTTCTCATTCCTGTTTTGTGAGTTTGTCCCTCATAATAAATAATAATATAATTGTTTTATCTTTTAACTAGCCTGGTGATTACTCAATCTGAGGTAATTCAACAATGAGGTAAGATTCTAAAGAATTGAAAGATAGCATGAAATTGAGACCATAAAGTCTTAATATAATATCGCTGCTTCATTGATGCAGGGATTGAAATTTTTATTTTACAGATTTAAATAAAGAATGAATAACTCTCCTCACACCTTCACATATGAATCCTGCAAAGGGCAAAAGAGATGAAAATTTAAATGAACAAAACATTTTCCTGCAAGTAACAGAGAGTAACAACAGTACACAGGAACTTGGTACTAAAGTCTAATAGGCAAAACTGAGTTTGATATTCGTGTATTTATATTATTTTATTTAATAACATAACTCAGTTGCAAAATAAAAAATAATAACACAGGAGTCCTGTGAGATTATTTCTGGCTTTTCTCAACCATTATCAGTTATACACAACTTAGAAAGGACAGATGATTGACTTAGTTTGTTCTCAAGATAATCTGTCTTGCTTGTACAAACTGTTCTAGAAGTAGAGACCACAGGCCAGCGTACAGGTCCTTACACCAGCATTAATTTCTCTTTCCAAAGCCTCTATATAAACACCAAATACTTCCTTACCTCCTATAGACCCTCCATTGCCTCAGGAGAGGCAAAATCCTTCCCTGTGTGCTCTAAAATACAAGACCTCATATATTGAGGTCTGACTTTTGAGGTCTCTTTCCTAGATTTTGCTTCTATATTCTTGGTTCTAAATCTGGCATTAACCTTATTCATATCTAGAATTTTGTGCAGGTATTTTACCACCTTCTATATTTAAGAATAAAATGCAATTGAAAAAGATGTGAATTCAATAATTCTGTTACTCCATTTCTGTACTTTCTAAGAAAGTCAATACTAAATGACCTAACTTACTGAAAATATTTTAGAATCAAATAAAAGGAACTATAAGGCACAATAATTTGTAGGGCAAATAATATTATCATAAGATGTGCCAACATGTAATAACACAGAAATTTAGAGAAAATGTCATTAAATGAAATATCCTAATAAACATAATTTGGATATTTAGAAGCTGCTCATGGATACTAATAATGAAATTATATTTAAAAGCATGAAAGCTATGAAAATATTGAGGAACTATTACTTTATCTTTCTAAGGTCAAATTTAGTAAAAGACACTAAGGTAGATTGACCTTGAGTTCACTATAAGAGAGTACAGAGAATCACTAAACAGAACCACTCCTTCAGTAGACAACACAGTTTATTGAGGGACAAACTGCCTGGTCATCTTATGAAAGTAGAGAACAGCCACATAAATAGGAGATATTTTTCTTTCTGTCTTGGCTAGAACATAGTCCTCAGGCGTTGCTCGATGAGAGGAATCCTGTGTCTCTTCATACATCTGTAGAGAAGTAAGGAATCTCAGAGCCAACGAGGAAAGAGAAAAAGAGGGCTGTCCAAAAAACCTCTGCTCTGGGACTTAGCATTTCTTACCTGATGTCCTAGTGAACTAAGAAATCAGACAATCTCCTTGTTTAACTTAATCTCATAAAATGTGTTGTTCTAATATTCTTAAGTGAAAGCTTAAAGATGATTTTTTATTGGAATTTAACAGGAAAAATCCCCATGGCAGGGAAGGTGTAAATAGCATATGTCCAAAGGACGAGAATGATGAACAGGTGTTCAGGGGGAAAAGGTGGAAGCTATGCCATCTGAGTTAAGTCATCTGAGTTAAGTCAACATAGAGGTCAGCTTCATGGTGTCAGGAAGTGACATGGTGACATTACAGAAAAAAAAAAGAAAACATATGGTGCCTTACTAGAAAAGCCATTCTTATATTCTGGACAGCCACTGATAGAAAAAAAATACAAGAAAAGAAAAAGAAAACATTTATTTCTCTCTGGATCAATGCAGATCTACCCGCATGACAGTACATAGGGACTTCACGAGGTGACATAAGTTTGGAAAGGAATAATATGCTATCTCATTAAAGAGATTGTTTTTCCACCTATATCTTTATCTTGGACTAAGATGAACGCAACCAACTAGGGATAGCCTTGCTTGATGTAGTGTGGTCCCTTGACCAGATGATTTGCCTGACTGACTATTAACATTTTCTAGTTTGGGTAGCTTGCAAGATTAGGCTTTCACATTGGCCAGACATTTACCTTTCCTAATGGTACCCCCACAGGTCCCCCAAGAGCCTGTTGGATATTTACAGACAGGATCTAGGTTGGAAGCTCACCAGTAGCTGGAAGGCTCCAAGCCTAGATGGTCTGATTCAATCCTTACTAAGTGAAATGGTAAATCAGAGAAACATGGTTGCTTATGTTGACCCTTGCAAAATTTTGCAAATTTGTCTTTATTTATTTTTAGTTTCTAGAAAAGGAAAAAGACATAGACAAAGATCCAAACTTGTATGTGCCAAATTGGGATTGATGGCGGGTACTCGGAGACAAAAGAAAGCCGAAGCCGGCCTATACAGGAGCAGAATTGTTCCTTAACCAGGTCAACTGAAAGACAGGAGTCTTTCTGTGGGAATGAAGATTAGGCACATATGAAACTAGTGTCTTGGGACTTTTATAAGGCAGAAGAGATGACTTCGGGATAAAAGGTTCCAGCTGCAGTTTCTCTGTATGCTCAAAGTGGTAGTGAGAGACCCTCACGAGAGACCCTTACCCCTTATTTTCAACGGGACAAGAATTTCCTAGCAAAATGGTTTAAAATTAGAAACAGATTAGCAGCACTTTCCTTTCCCACTCCCACCTGGGAGATTCCAAGCACAAGGTCACTTAGTCAGCCAGCCTGGTGATACCTGGTGATAACAAGTAAAACAAGGAGAAAGCTGATTTATCAGGATAGGAGGGGGCAGAAGGACTTGCACAGCTGCCAAAAGACTCTTGGTAGATTGCACTTTGTAAAAACTAACCCTGCAAAGAATTTTTAACTTTTCTCATTACCTTGTTGTTTCGGGGTAGTGAAGAGAAAATTCCTGGCCGACCAGTAATTGCCTGTACTCGCTTGACCTTGCAATAAAAGAGTTAATCTTGCGTTTTGCAGTCCAGTCCACTGTGCTTTCTGGTGGTCTCCCTCTGGTGGGGGAAGGGGGGGCGTGCTCTGGGCACAACAGTAGATACCAGAAGTTTGTGTCTTAACTCTACAAGCAGTGTCCCAGATCATGAAAGCCCAAAGGTAAGAATAGGTGGCAGATCCATGGTGTCCCCTGACTCCGTCTTCTTTCTCCCAGCATTCAGTCCAGTCCTCCCTGCTTACATAAGTTCTCCCCTATCAACAGGCCAAGGCAGATTCTTCATTCATTAACGGCAATCACAGCACACAGAGGGGACTCCCACATCACAATACAAATTTTAAATTTTGATTTAAGTTTAAATACAATAAAAGAATGTTGTTTTCTTTCTTATATAGCAATAAATACATTTCCAGGATAGAAATTTTCTTAAAATATGAACTTCAAGGTAAGATTTCTCAGAATATAAGAGGAAATTAGAAAATGTAAGAATGCATGGAATATAAAAACAGATCTTCAAAGAATTATATATAAATATATACTATAATCTGCATAATGATATATAATTATTTGTCTATGCTTTAGGCGAATATGCATTTGTATAGGTATTTATCTATGTATATACAAGTGTAATTTTTGTCTGTTTATATAAGTCTATGCTTTCAGTATGTAGCTTCACACACATTCAAATTGCATACATTAAAAAACTTTGAATGAGATAATACAATAAATAGCACATGGAAATCACACAAGTACAAGAATGTACAGAAAAAAAGTGCTTCTCAATGAAAAAAAAACAAAGAATGATAATTATTATTATCCAATTAACTCAATATGTGATCTAAAAATTATGTGAAATAAAAACCAACAAAACATAAATTAAGATAGATATATCCACAATTGCAGTTTGATCCTAAAAATCCTATCTCAGTTGCTAAGGGACTATATGAAATCAAGTAGTATGTTGTACAGAGGCTAAAATTACCACTAACAGCTTTCTTCAGGTATCCAATATTTACACCAATAAATAATTAAAAAATATTTGTCATGAAGTTCTGATTTTTCCATTGTACCGATGATGTACCAATTACCTTATCAATACATAAATTTCTGGCTAGCTTGTTAATTTCTCATCTCATATGTTTGTATGAAGTTCAAGAGCTCTCTTGCATGTAATTATTATACTAGATACTTTGCAAAGTTCAGGGGTCAGAATTCTTTTTTTTTTAAAGAATCTTCCATATGTTTTTGACATCAGTTGATGTACTAGCTATTATTGTACCCATCAATAAAATAATGTTTATTATATTCTAACCTGGTTTTATGGATATCAAAAGTCCATGATTGGTTAAAAATCCATAATGCTTAGGGGATTACTCTGATGTGTCTGCATCAAATTTTGATTCTCTCCTACAACCTGAAGAGATTTTATCCAAGATTATTTTCTGTCTATAAAGCCTTCTATTCAGAAGAAAATACGATGATTTTGCTCTAAAATTTTGAGAAAGCAGAAGCAAAACAAGGGAAAATAACATGGACATCAGAACTATTGTGCATGCCTTAAGTTCGGAAATTGGAGAAAATAGACATCTATGACCCAAACAGAGTTCTTTTGCAGGCACTTAGTTTGCATGAGAGGCTGCCATCTGATACTCAATTCTCAGGTTTTAAGCAAATCAGATATTTTGAAATCCCGTTTTATATTGGGGTCTTCCACTGATATTCCAGTTTAATCTCTTCTCATTAGTTCCAGAATATGGGATGGGCATCTTTGAGTTTTTTAGGTGCTCATTAAGAAAATAGTTTAATGTGATATAAAAAGAAGTGAAAAGATAATACTGAAAAGCTATGACACCTTTAGCCAAGAAGCAGATAAAGCAAATATTTTTAAAACACCATGCTTCAATAAAATAGACAAAAGTAATTAAAAGGTAATGTGTGACAATTTTCCATATGTCTCAAGAAATATACGGAAAATTAGAAAACATAAACAAATTTAACCTTATTTATACTTAAACTACATAAATCAAAGACTACATAGTACTCCCTCAGTTTTCTCAATCTAAATTGATACTTTTTCTTCAAAATAACTATATAATGCTAACTTCTTAGACTGTCAAAATTTATTTGACCCTTGTTATAGGGCAAATATTGGTTATAAGATTACAGAATATATCAACACTCCCCATGATATATCATGTGTACAAATGGATACAAGAAAGACTGGCACGATTTCTTTTACTATTTATTATGATATAAATCTCAGGGACAAATATAAGAACCTGAGACAGTCACCACAGCCACAACACACTTGACACCGCGTTCTCTTCCTGACTCCAAAAAGGTTGAGCATACTTTCATCCCTGCCTCTTGTTCTCTGGGGGCAACCTTTTCTCTCATTTTGAGTCTGCCAAGGAATCTCAGATCCATTCCTACAGCTGAATGTGAACCATATATAAACTGAATGCTCTATTCAATTGATCAATGGACCAACACATAAACCAAATTTCTGTAACATGTACTCCTTTTTTGTTTAATTAAAAATTAAAGGTTCTAACTATAACATATTAAAGTGATATATAATGAGAATAACTAACAGGTATTTTCCAAATAGAAAGGAAATGTAATAACCTTAACAAAAATAAAACTACAAGAAACAAGAACAATTATAAAGTAAGAAATGTATTCTCATTTTTCACTATGTAACTGGAAAAAATAGAGGAGATAAACATGTCATAGTGTGAAAAGGTTACATGACAGAGCATAGACAAGAAATGTGGGGTAATTTAAAATATAAGAGTTATAATTTTGGCACCAATAACTCCATCTCCAGACAAGAAGAAAGGGCTTTTTCCCAGCCCAGTATTCACCTTTTAGTCTGGCCTATGGTATGTCCTCCTTCCTAAGTGCCTACTCCACATAGAGTTACGTGTGCTGCCTGCCAAAAATTAGGGCAGTGTAAAAGGGATCAAAATCTAAAATTTTTAACATATGCATTAAACCCAAACACTTTACAGCATGTGTCAAACTTTTCCCAACATCTATAAGCAGTTACAGATATCATTAGATCAATTTCAGTAGGGTTACAATGACATACATTGTTGTTATCAAATACCACCAGTTCCAGTCTCTGAGCAACAGTGACAGGAACCCCCAATTTTCCTCCTTCTTAAGTGAAGAGAGGTTA
Source organism: Microtus agrestis (assembly GCA_902806775.1). Lineage (NCBI taxonomy): Eukaryota > Metazoa > Chordata > Mammalia > Rodentia > Cricetidae > Microtus > Microtus agrestis. The sequence goes on from CADCXT010000555.1 coordinate 741,843, forward strand.
ATATTTTAATTAAAATGAGTTCTGTGTCCCAAAGTTTAAAGCAGTCTGATGTTTAGTCTGCATCTCAACCCCAAAGCAGACCAGAGTTCAAGCTGCAGAAGCAGTTTAGCATTTGTGCTCCAGGACAGGTGGGGGAACCTGGGTGAGGGGAGCTGGATTCAGCTACATGAAGCACATGTTTGAGGAGCTCCTCACAGTCTTTTCATTAATGATAGACGCAGGGGCCCAATAACGGGAGTTAGTGTGGATCCTCGCCTGAATAGCACACCATACAGAGGTTGTAGAAACCGGGTCAACATGGCATGGTACAGGTATGAGTGCGCTCTCCACATGGCCTAAGACAGGGTGCCCTGTGATCTGTTTACTTTAATCCTGCTAGATGCCTTTTATTTGAGGAGCTCCAAGGACGGGCGACTTATGGCAGGATAATCTCCCTACCTAAGACAGGGCCCTGGGAACCCTAGGACGGGTAAGGGGGAAAGTAAAAAAGGCCTGGTCACCACTCGACCTAAGAATCATCAGGCACCCCTCTGTTCCCAGGAGAGGTAAATTGCTTCACCACTCGAGAGGAGGGTCTGTCCTTATCTCAGTCCCTTCTCCTTTAGATCTGACACCATGGTTGACTCTGACTGGTGCTCTCCACGTAATAACTACCTGCCTTTATATAAGAGAAAGGGGGATCTGTTGGGAGCCGTTTCCCCCTAAAAATCATTACAGGAACCATCACCCTGGGGAGTCCGCAGGGAACCCCACACCCATAATTGTGCTAAGAATAGTTCTATTGCCCCACACACAATTAAAGCTGTTAATGGAAAAAAAATAAAAACCTGTAGGTTTAAAAAAAAATATAAGAGTTACCTGATAATAAGCCTGAGCTAGTGAATGACTATTATAATTAATAATATGTCTCTTAATGATTATATGGGTATAGATTTGTGTATATAAAAAGCTCCACCTACAAGAGACTTCTCTCAGTCTTTTCATTCTTCCTCTTAATACTGAAGGATGATGCATGCATACATATATGTATTGCATGACAAATTTGAGAGGACTGTTCCCTTAGAATGCATGTTTGCGGAGTTTACAAATTAACTTGTTAATAAAGTATTGCTATTAATATTAGAATATTTTCTATTCAATGAATACAACTTATGTCTATATATTAATAATCTCTAAAATGATTGCATAAAATGTCTATAGCTTAATAATCTCTAAAATGATTGCCTAAACAACAAATATCCTATAATTTGGAGAATTACTTCTGTAATAAAGTACTAGAATATATTTGTTTAGTGATCTATGATAAAAAGTATTATATTAGACTACATTTAAGTATTCATATATATCACATGTGTTTTTTATAATAACTTATGATTAGATTTTTTTTATCTTAAACCATATTAGTTTGAGATGCCATTTGTAATATAGAGAAACACCAAGATAACTTGACTGATTTGTAATTTGCCTAAAGCTCCTTCTCTTTTTCCTTAACTATTATGCAAACTCAGACCCATATTTATTTATTTTTAATGGAAAATTCAACAACATGAGTTTTTAGTTTTCTTGAATCAACAAACTATAATTAGGTCATCAGTAATGTAAATAATATCATTAGTTTGTTAATAAATAGAAAACATTGCTTGAAAACCTACTATTGATGTCTAAATATACTTTGACTCACATTGTTTACTGTTATTCTCTTGAAAGGCAATGCATGATAGTTATTAAACTAATCTAAAATATGCTTTTTGAAATAAATTTGATCACAATAATGTAAACAAATCACTGTAGAAGACCCTGGATTTATTTTTGACTGCAATAGTAAATAAAATAATACTTTTTCCAAATTACTGTTCACTAAGACACTAAAGTTTTGACATTATTTAAAATGAATTTCTTTCCACAGGTTAATTAAAATTAATAATCTACAAAGCAGCAAAGTAAATTGAGTTTGGTTCTAAGCCAGATTTCTAACCTATTAAATCACAGCTTCTTAAGAAATGGGTCAGAATTCCATGTGGGTTCTTATAATTGAATATGAAAACATGAAGTATTTGAAAAGAGTACAAGATTCTGGAAAGGTAAAAATCACATATAATGAGCAAATTCCCAATGTTTCAATGAGCATTCAGTAAGGTTGAAACAGCAGCCTCAATGTAGCCTGCATGCCATCACACTGCAATGTCACCAAACACTTCTTCAAATACTAAAAATTAATGAAAGAATACTTCTAAAAATGTCATATATAATTGTAGTCACATAACTTGTATCTGTTTTTCATTCTGCTTCATTTATGTACAATTGCTTTTTGTAGAATTTGTAATCATTTGTTTCCTTGATGATGGCTATTCTGAAGAGGATAGGATGGGATCTCAAAGCCAATAAATTCACATTTCCCTATATTCAATGACTCTGTTTCACTGTTGTAATGCTTCAGATGGTTGTGTGTGTATTTTCTTGTTTTATACATTCCTGGAATATTTAGGTATCATTGCTGTGGTAAACAACATGAGAACAGATAGTTACTAACATCCTATCACTGAGGCAAAAGTAAGCCCTGCCATTCTTCCCATTCTAGACAACAAGTAAAACTAATGCCGACTTTTAACTTGTAACTATCTGTTCTCCTCATATAATACACCTGTTTAAATGGATGGTGATGTTGTTCCTATTTTGGTTTGAAACATTTTATGATTCTGAGCATTGTGTACTTTCTGCTAACTCCCTTCAAGAACATATAAGCTTTGAGAGCAGAGGCTTAGGCAGGACTCATGTTGTTTACAGATCAATGAAGGCATCATCAAATATTTATTAATCACACATTTCATAAGTCTGAGGAATAAGAATTTGCACACATTTACATTTTAATTATTTTGGTTGCCTCTGTCTTCTTAATCATCCATGTACAATATGGGAAAAAAACATGGCATTAAATTGCATATAAATTATATCTTTTCATTGGGGTCAAGGAAAAATTTTCCCAGTAAAATCAATGGTCATATCAGCAAAAGTTGTTATAAATTTTGAGTGGGATGTAGACAGGTCTTCATATGCTTACTAGATTGCATGGAGACATTATCACTGTTGTGTCTCCTCAATTACAATAGATAAAACCTACACTTACTGATATTATTGAAACTGATAGAAGACGGGGAGAATCAACCTTTTGGTGGTTCTCAGAACACCTCCAGTACAGAATCCAACAATAAAGCTGTGCGATTCATATTTCTAAAGGTACATTCTTCCTCACCAACTTGTCATCATATCAGAGCTAATATTTTTTTTTATTGAAAACTAGCAGTTGCCTCTTCGTTGTTTGCCAGTCTTTTTTCTTTCATGTGCCTTAAACCGCCTGAGGTTGCAACCCGAAGTTAAGAGAAACTCTTCAGATTTCATTTTGATTTCTAAATGAAGACTTGAGGACCTTGTGTATAATCAGCTTAATTGGTCACAGTTCTTTGAGTTAAAGCAGCAATACTGGTTAATTAAAAATAGAAATATGCTAATGGATTGTTGTCATTACACAAATGTTCATTTTTATCTAACAGACTGGAAATTATGCCTTTATAATTCAGCCCAGTATTGTATAATTCGTGACACCAAATCAGAACACAGAATATTGGAAAGCTATATTAAGGAGCCAAAATAATTTTGAAAATAATGTTCACTGAGCTAATTTTGTTCTGATATGTTTTACATTGTATAATTTTGCACCAGTAGAAATTGGTGCAGCTCTGAGTCAGTCTTCTGAATAGTACTTCACAGTATTTTGCAAATTGCCAAATGCAGAAGCAATAATTTTATCAGGTATATTGTTGTCACTTGCTATTAATTTACAATGACTGGCTTTAAGATGCTCAGATTATGATTACTTTTTAATGCTAATTTTCTTATGGTGATAAGTGCTAGATATTCACCAAGATTATTTCCTCTTAATTGTATGCTGGAAGACTCATTTTAGGACATCTTTACCAGTTAGGTGTATCCAAATGGGATGTGAGTAGAAAGAATAAGAAGTGAAATCAATTCTACCTGCAAAACGTCCTACCACTCAGCACACACTCTCTGCCTTGTTTTATCCTCTTATTTAGCTCATTAATGCTAACAGAGCAATCAATTTAACCATATATTAAAAGTAACAACCAGACTAGAAGAAGCATGTGCTTTAAGTTTGGGCAATGAAAAATAAGCTAGTACATGGAAGTGGAGAGATTGTTCAGTGGTTACGACAATGTTCTGCTCTGATAGAGGTTCTGAGAGTTCAGGTTCCAATACCCAAGTTCACTAACTGACCACCACCTTTATTCAGTTTCAAAGAATCCAACTCTTTCTTCGGGTCTTTAGACAACTGATCTCATATGTACAAGCCCTGCACTTATAGACAGACATGCACACAAATGACCAAAAATAAAACAATGGGACTTGAGGGATGGCTCATCAGAAAAGAGCATTTGGTGGTCTTCAATATTGATATGACTATGGCATTTCATTCCAAAAATTGTTATGGTTTGCTTTTATATAAATAAATTTATATTTTTAACTTGTATACATACACTCTGCATCTGTAATCAGGAAAGGGTTTATTAGATTTTGATACACTAAAAGTCACATTGAGCAGGTTTTTGTATATTCTGCTTCAGCTTTAATTTCAACCATACATGACTTAAAATGTGGTTATTGTTAAAATGTGGTGTGGTTCAATTTATTTTAAAGTAGAAAGATTATAAACAGAGAGCTCATAAACTCATAAAGTATAAAAAACATCAGATAGTATCAAAATATTAATCAGCGATATTGAGAAATGATATTCAATTGAAGTTGTGTTGTTACTGCTTCAGGGAAAAGACAGGCTAGTTAGGAAAGGGCATATGCTTTATGTAAAATAAAATTATTTTTACATAACTTGCCAGATTTCTTTAAAATTCAGTTAATATGAGTAATGCAATTTTCTCATCTTCTTAAAGCCTGTTTTTAAGTTATAATAAAAATATATTCCTTATTTCTGCAGTTCGATGAAGGTTAAAATAATTCTAAGTGTTTCTGAACTTGTCTAGAAGTAGAGAAACACTGTCATTACTTTCTATCAATCTAATTTGCATGTTCTAAAGATGCTAAATAGTGTCAAATTATAACAAGCATACGCTGGATAGGATAATAATAATATGTTCAATGCTAAAACAACTAAAATATTATCGCCTTTATCCAACTGATACTTATTTTAACTGTTTTATAAAAATATACATAATATGTATATAATTTTGAAGAATAATTCTTATGTAAAAACATACATGCTTTCTAGATTTGAATTTAGAGTAAAAACATTATAAATTCAATTTTGCTTATCCTGTATCAGGTACATCCCTATCTTCACTTAAATATTTGTTCAGTTTATATTTAGGTATGGTCCGTAGTCTGGCTTAAAATCCAACATCTCAAAATTCTTATATGTACTATGGAACAAGTCCATAAATGAATATGTATTTAAAACTTAGGTTTTTTATGAGATAGAAAACCCCAAATGACTGGAATTATTCTAAAGGAAAGACATGAAAAGATTTAAAATAGCTTGGCTTGTTTGGAATTGAACAGTGTAATTCTGACTCTTGTGATCTATCCAAGAAAAGAAATGGAAAGAAAAAAGGCCTACTTAGAAAGTATATGCTAAAAAAAGAAAATAAATTAATAAATGAATAAATAAATAAATAAATAAATAAATAAATAAATGAGATAAAGAAAATGTATGCTATAATTTCCACAATAAATGATGGTCAATGGACTTTGCTGTGCTATTTTTACTTCCTTTCTTTTTAAAATGATTTTCTAGTTCTTTGAGACATTCATCAATGAATTTTAATCATATTCATATTTTTTGCTACCTCTTCAGTCACCCCACATCCTACACTATCTTTTTATTTATTATATAAGCCTAAGGAGTCAAATTTAAGTTGCCCCAAAACACACGGCTTCTTCCCTTAAACATAATATCCTTCCCAGGAACCATATTCTTTTAAAAGAACTGACACTTTCTCACCACGTATGAAATACCTCCCTTCCGGTGTCATTAAATGCATACATATATCTAAAATATATTGATTACATAAGAGTATAGTAATTAGATACTATAGTAGTAGTTTATCTAAATACTATTATCCTTCTCAGTGTAAAAACAGTTCATCAATATTTCATATTTTATATTTTTCTAAGGAACAAATGATGTATAAAATACCGGATTTAAAAAATTGCTTTTAGCAATAAAATAAACAGTTTATTATTTAAAGGAGAGATACACATTGTTTGAAAGTGGAGAATTTCATTTAGAAATATAATACTTTTAATGTAACCTAAGATAAAAAGATTTCATATTTTAAAGCTGTCATTTATATGTGCCCCTTCACTCATAGGAATAGATAATTATTATAAAAAAGGAAAGTATTATATGTAGAAAAGATTTCTTAAAATGACAATATTATCCCAAGAAATGTGTGATTTGACTAAAAAAGAGGAAAAATTGAAAGCTGAAAAAAAACTACAAAATGGGAATTTAGGATATGAGAAATTCAAATAGATTATTTTAATAAAAAATAAGGAGCTAGAAATAACATGGAACTTATTTTAAGCTGTCAGAATGGCAACATTAACTATATACCTGTAAACGAATTCAGAAAATTACTTTAAGCTTAAGTGTCTGAGATTCTGCAATTGACACCTCTTTGTGGAGAAACAAATAAGAACGTAAAAACCCATAAAAGTACTTAAAGAATCAGGTAAAACGTAATTTGCCAATCACATTTCTACCACCCTAAATATAATCAAATCCAGTGGGAAGAAGCATCTTGTGAATGGGAAATTACTTAAAGACTGTATTCCAGGAGGACTCAAGAAGAAAATAAAGTAAACAGAAAAGAAGTCATCAAGTCTTTAATAGCCGGGGAAAGTAATAACCCAAAGATACCCTAGATACTCATTAGAGTAAACGAGAGGAAATGAAAACCTGTGTACATAGAGCCTAGTCAAAATTTTGAATCCATGCAAATTAACACTACCAACAATATTACAGCAGGAACTTACAGAAAATCCTGACAATTTTAGATCATAGTATCTTCAATTTTCTTACTTCTCTTATGCCTTATCATCACTAAATCACTTAAGATCAACAACTAAAACAAAGATGAAAAGGGTCATGAGATAAACTTTGACAGAACAATTTCTCTTTAAGCATGTATTTTGCCTGACACCGGGGATGTTTGTCAGTATTCCTGAAAGTTTATGGGTTCACTCAGCAGCCCTCAGTCCTGAATCTGGACATTTTATTACAGTGTCACGTTATATTGGTAGGCTTCCTATGATTGTGTATTTACGATAATTCTCATCAAGGTAGCCTTGATTTAAAACATGCTTTTAGTTTCTTTATGAATTTGTTATACTCCATTGGTTATACGTCTTTCAATATTTTCCCAAGAATAGAAGATGAACTTCTCATTGATACTATTATTTTTTTCTTCTACTCAGCGCCAAATAATATATTTTTCTGTTTTTGGTAAAATCTGAAATATTTTGATACATCAAGTTGCTCAAACGTGTGATTGGATTATGGATATATGCATTGAATTGAAAGGCACAGGAGAATTTTTTTATTTCAAATCATAGTCTAATATATCTGAAATATTCACCATTTTTTATATTCTATGAACAAATATAGCTGAAGGAATCATTACAGGAAAATTAATATCACTATGGAAACACTGATGGAGCTTATGGAACCTCAGGCGCTCTATGCACTTAGGAAAATGTAGGAATATATGAACAGCCAGAGATACAAATATACTCCAGAACTTTTAAAATTAACATCAATCCTGAAGAAATTCACTGTAAAAATAATCTAGACTAAGTTGCTTAGTTGCTAGATATTCTTGCTCATGCCTGGGTTGTGAGTCTTGATTCTCACTCATCTTTGGTGATAGTTCTTTAATTGACCATAGCTTCCTTCCTACTTTCTACCTCCTGGTTCTGCTACTGCATATCCTGTGTCATCCACTAATTCAGTTACTGATCTCAATCAGTAGATTTTTATTATTGTTGCTTTTTTATTATACTAGACCTCTGTACATGAATAAGAAACCCAGAAACAAAAAGAAATATAAATTAAAGGTGTGTAAATGAGCTTATTTACTGTGAAATAAGTAGCATAATTTGAATATATTTCACAGGCCTTGTTTCATGGGTCAATGGATATTTATGTCATGTGTTCAGCAGGATCTTAGCTTCAGTGAGGATCCTCTCTGATAACATAATTGGAATACAAAGAAACATAGAGGTAAAAAAATGGTAGCAGAGATGTGACTTTTCCTTACAGGATATAAGTGATTTTAATGAGGCTTGAAATTTCATCTTCATATCTGAATGTATTTAACATTTTTTCACGTATAGTCATTCATAATTAGCTCGCGTCAAATGGTTTCTCTTGATCATCTGGTAGTTTTCTTAATGATACCTATTACACAATTCTATATTTTTAAAAATAGATTCTTCATTCTGAATTCTTATATACTTTGTTCAGCTTACTAAAATATTTTATGTGAAGAGAAATCATCACGATATTAAGCAATTTTCTGAAAATCTCATTTCCAGTAAGACGTGAGAAAAACTTCAGCACTTCCCATTTGGGTTTCAGTGAATTTTAAGTCTCACGCTTTACTTCTCATCAGAATGTTTCACGTATTTTTACACCCGTTGGTTATTTATGCTTAAATTCCGCAATTGAACTTTTCCACCTTTATCTTCCAGAACTGAATTAAAACTGGTTACTTGGAAAGCCAGAAAATGTGACCTGACAAAAGTAAATAAAATTGATGTTCTAGAATTAAGAATATTATCATATCTCCATAATCATCTAGTCTTAAATATTTGGTTTCAAATGACAATATTAAGTTTCTTAGTATTTGAGACTTTCATGTCCCAGATAAATACGAATAATATTTTATTTATTTTCTTTGTGTCTAGAGTAGTACCTGTTCCATAGGAAATACTAGTAAATATTTTAAAAAGAATAAATATGACATTACTGTTATACCCAAGGTCTCACAGAAGTAATGGTTATCTACACAAGATATCTATACAAGATATCCACTGCAGAAGATCAAGCCCATTAAACATTCCTGCTTTGAGAGTAAAGGGCTCCTGAGTCCTCACTCCTACCTCAAGATATATTGATAGTTTATATCTTCTGTGAGAGAAAGTGTCACTGTTCTTTAGGTGTATGACCACTGCCAGATTCTCTGTGCTCCAGTGTGTGGTCCCACACCCACATATGCAGACAACATTAATTGGACACAGTGGTTCAAATCAACTAAAAAATATAAAAGAAGTATATGAATTTAGGATTGAGGCACACAGTAAGTGTGTCCTGTGGTTAGTTGGATATTGGGAATCATACATGCAATCAAAATACATTGCAAACACATATGACATGTTCAACATGCAAATTTTAGGGGAGTTAAAAATATGAATGGATGTCTGTCATGTTGAAAATATGCAATCTACTTTTCAATTTTAATTTTGCTGGGAGTGCATTTAAGAGGTGCCTTGACTCTCAGAAAAGACTTGAACTTAGGACATTTAAAGAGTGTTGAAACTATTATAGAATATGGGAACTTTTGAAGTTGGACTGGATGCACTTGTGTGCTATGATATGATTACTAATCTATATGAGAATGGGTGGAATGTGGAGCGGGAATAAGAATGACTCATATTAATAAGCACATAAATTTGGCTGCTTGGTAACCAGGGAGTGGTGCTATTTGAAAGGTGTTATAGAGCCGGGCAGTGGTGGTGCATGCACGCCTTTAATCCCAGCACTCAGGAGGCAGAGGCAGACGGATCTCTGTGAGTTCGAGGCCAGCCTGGTCTACAAGAGCTAGTTCCAAGACAGGAACCAAAAAGCTACGGAGAAGCTCTGTCTCGAAAAAAAAAAAGAAAAGAAAAGAAAAGAAAGGAGTTATAGGAGGCTGCTTGTTTCCTGACAGTTCAGACTCCCAAAATAATCACACAGAAACTATATTATTTATATCACTGATTGACCAATCACTTCAGTGTATTGCTGCTAGCTCTTATATCTTTGGCTAACCCATTTCTATTATTTTATATTTACTGAAAGGCTCGTCACCTACTGGCATTGTTCTAGCTGGCAGCTTTCGTTTTTCCCCTCTGGAAGCTACATGGGGTCTCACTGATTCTACCTTCTTTCTCCCAGCATTCAGTTTAGTTTTCCCACCTAGCTCTACTTTGCCCTATCACAGGCCAAGCCAGCTTCTTTATTCATTAACCAATAAAAGCAACAAATATACAGAAGGACTTCCCACACCAGAAAGGATTAGGATGTGTGTCTTTTCTAGCGTATGTTTTCAGTAGCGGTTTGGTTTTATGTTTCAGAAGCCCATGGCAAGACCAGAATCCTCCCTCTCCTCTACCTCCCCATCTTACTGCTTCCTATGGATCTGGGTGCAGAACTCTCAGCATTTCTTTCTTCCTGGTGACTTTGGGTCCATATGTAGAACTCTGAAGTATCATGGTTACCTATATGCCTCCATTTTCCCTGCAATGAGAATAATGGACTAAATCCCTGTAAACCTAAGAAAGCCCCCAATTAAATACTTTCTACTTTAGAATTTGCCATGGTCATGAAGTCTCTTCACAGCAATAGAATACTGACTCGTCAGATGCTGAATGTCTCTGTTACATAGTGGTATCCCTCCCAAGTCATGGATAGTAATAAAAACTATGAACTAGAAAATATACTCTGATAGATGAATTTTAAATGCAAGGAAAGATTTATTCTAAGTAAATCATTTGCTTTTTGTTGTAAAACATAGCATACATATGGAAAGCACACAATGTAATTGTATACTTTCATATTTTATAATATGGAGACTCAGAACCTCATTCAAATTAAGATAATCTATTACCAACACTTAAATTTTCCAGTTGCTTTTATCTGGTAAAATTTTTTCCTTATTAAATTTAATAGCATTTTGATTTATGATTTTAGAGTTAGTTAGTCATATATCATACTTAATTATGAATTCAGATTTGTGAGTCTGGCATGGTTGCTTAAATTTTTAATCCCATCATTCCAGATGCATAACCATGCATGCAGCTCTTTGTGAGTTCTAAACTAACTATTCAGAGCTATGTAGTATTATCTATATATTGATATACACATATATATGTCTATACACATGCCCACACACATGCCCCCTTTCTCGGTACTATTTCTCGTGCTTTCAGCATCCTTTGGTTCCCTATAGTTCTTTGTTCAGGTCTTGCTTAAGCAGACATGATGTTGAGAATTCACAAGTGTGGTTTCTCTTACATTTGAGGGAGGCACAAACTCACAGCAGATTTCTAGGTCCTTTGTTCCCTGGTCTCTACCTAAATGCTCCTTGAGCCTTAGATGTATGACTTGTATTGTAGGTGCATTATTTAGGACTATTCACTCCTTGATCACTTGGTTTTTATGTTTTAATGGGTTATGTTTTTCTATAATGATTCACATCTGATTCAAAAAACTTATCTTTGATGAGGGGTGTAAGAGCTAATTTTAAATGTGGACAGAGGGATAAAGATTGCAAGTGGAGATGGTGATGGTTTAGTAAATTGGTGTTGAAGATTTTTCTCCGAGATTCATGACCTCTCTAGCCTCAGGTAGTTGACCAAGTTTCCAATACCAGACCTGATTTATTTAGTGGGCCTTAAGTCTAATTAGAAACTTTTTCATCTAGAACTAACTTCCATGTTATCAAAGAGGCCATGCAATCTTCCACGTTAGGGAAGTAAGGAATAGCCCTAACCAGTTATGATGCCCATAAATAATAGCAGTAAGCAGTATGGCAACTATTTTATTTATATTGTATTTATATAGCTCATTTGTTTCCATGAGTATATTGCATTCTTCCATGTGAATGAATAATTTTTATTTTTCTGTAATGTTAAGTGCTTTCCATGTTTTTATTCACAAAACCTGATATGGCCAGGAATATATCTTCATCTCTTTCTCTATATCCAAGGATATATCTCTATACTCATCTCCATCTCCTTTTCTATACCTACATTTATATCTATATCTATCCTTTGTTATATGCATAAAATATTTCAGTTTGATATGTACCAAAGACAGAGTGTGTTGATTAGAGGTCACAATTCCCAGTGACTTAACACCATTCTCTCTCATTAGTAATAGAAACAACTAGAATAAGTACATGCTCATCTTTGATGCTGTTACCTTAAAACCTCAGTTACAAAAAAAAAGCCTTGTGTTTTTTCATCTTCTCTGTACAAAGTACCAGTTTTCAAACTAATTTTCAATCTATACCTTATTTTCAAACACACTAATTAGTTCTTCTGATGTCTTGCCAATTTTAACATTCTCCAATTCATTCTATTGAGAAATCTTTATATGTCATCTGATTGAAGCATTATAGAATTCTTGAAAGTTGAATGAATGTGATTGAGGAAACTAAATAGTAATAGTACATGAAATTAAGGTACCTGAAATGGGAAAAAAAAAGGAAAAATCTTTCAAAGACTAAAATCCAAAAAAAATGAATATTTTTTCCTTGATGCAATTATTTTTCAAAAAAATCATATAAACACTATTTCTGATCAAGCAGATAATAGTTATATATCCTTATTTTTTTACTTTTGTTTTACAATATCTCACTATGTATCCCTTGCTGACCTGAACTCACTTTATAGAACAAGTCAGTTTCAGAGTAACAAGGATCCCTTATTAACCACCACTTCAACCTTTACATGTTTAGTTAAAAACCTGAGCTCACAGTCTACCATTTCAGTAAAATGAAATTTGGTGGAATTAACTCCTGTACCTTGAAATATATATAAGAAATGTAAGGCCACTTTAAGTTTTAGCCAATACATGACTAGAAACATAATGCTTTAGCTTATTGTATCTATTTGTATATTTACATTCGCATGTAGGTATGATAGGCCAGTGTGTAAATGAACATTCTCACATGTTTGGGGATGTACTTGTGAATTTATGCACATTTGTCTGAAAATAAAATTTGATACCAGGTATCTTTCCTAATCACACATCATCATGATTATATTGAGGCAAGGTCTACACTTGAATCCAAGACTCCTGATTTGGCTAGTACAAATATCAGACTTGCTTAAAGGATCTTCTGTTCCTACCTCCACTGTCCTGGCCACAAATCACCACTTATCAGTAATAGTTTGGATACCGCAAACATTTTACTTACCAAGCCTTCTTCCAAAAACAGTAAATATATACTTAATAATAATTTGCATTTTCTATTTCTCCTTTATTTTAGTTTCTAACTTTCATTGGATATGGGATATATCCTTAAGAGTAATTTTTCCTTGTTACACTCCCTTTAAGAAAACTAAATTTTCATTTTCAAGTGATTATCACTTGGAGATAGTATCTGGCTTAGAGTTGTGGGCATTTTTCATTTCAGCTCTAGGACTCCATCTCATGCAAACTCATATCGGACATCTGCATGGTGCTTCAGTTTCTCTGAATTCATATGTGTGTTGGTACTTTTACATTTGAAGCCCTTGTTTGTGTCCTCCTCCACAAGGATCCCTGAGCCTATAGAGCAGGGATTTCATGGAGACATCATGAAGTCTCTCATTCCCAGCACATTGTCTGACTGCAGATCTCTGTATTTGTTTCTATCTGCAGAATAAAGTGATGTGGGAGTGTCATATATCAATCTGTCGATTTCATTGGCTAAGCAATAAATAAACTGCTTGGTCCGATTGGTTAGAACATAGGTGGGTGGAGTAAACAGAAGAAAATGCTGAGAGGAAGAGGAAGTGAGGTCAGAAAGCATGCAACTCTGCTCAGAGCCAGACGCCTCAGAGAGAGACACCATGCTCCTGTCTAATGGGCAGACGGGATAGCTCTGCTCTCTGAGGCAGAGGGATGAAACTCCGACCCAAGATGGATGTAGGCTAGAATCTTCCTGGTAAGTGCACCTCATGGTGCTACATAGATGATTAGAAATGGGTTAAGAGGTTGAAGCTAATGGGCCAAGCAGTGCTTAAAAGAATACAGTGTCCATGTAATTATTTCTGGTAAAGCTAGCCGTGCAAGCGGCTGGGGTGTTGGGGACGCAGCCCCGCCGCTGCTATTTCAACAGATGGCTGCCCAACGTGAGGCTAACTGAATCCACTAAAAGCCTGAAAAAGCTTTGGAAAGAGTAAAGCATGGTTTCTTGGTAGCAGCAGTTTCTCGGTTCTACTCTGCTTGCTAGAGGCAAGCAAGCGCTCTCATCTGAGAGAGGCTTCCTGACTTAGCTTCAGCTGCAAAACCTTGCAGCTCATTAAAAGGTCCTGCCAGGAAACACTTAAATGGTGTTGATGAAAAGCTGAGCGCATGCTTTTCGGTTTTCAGCCGTAGCAGGAAAAAAGCTGCGCCGTTTTAAAATGCTGGCTTCCTGGGCTGTCCTGCCAGGGCAAACTCTGACTCTTTTACGCGGGCGGGTCATGTGGTTTGCAAGCCCAGGCTGTGGAAGCTAGCTTGCTGGCAAGGACCTTGAAACACTGTAGAGTTGTGGCACTGAAGGCGGCTCTGGCCGGTACCTCAGCCACAAGGTTGGAGTGGCAGAAAGCTAAGGAATGGACTGGATCTAGCTGGCAAAGCCACGGCTTTAGTCCTACTGAGATTGCTTGGTAAATTAAAGACTCATGTGGTCAGAAAAACAGAGAGATTCAAAGACAAAGAAAATTTCTAAATGATTTACAGTGTGTTGAAAATATATGCAGACTAAAAGTTGAAGTTCTTAAATTAAAAAACAATTAAAAAAGGATGAGAGTTGTTGTGTGTGGTAGTACACGCCTTTAATCCCAGTGCCTAGAAGGCAGAGACAAACAGATCTCTGTGAGTTCAAGGTGTGGTAGCATACACCTTTAATCCCAATGCCTGGGAGGCAGAGACAGAAGGATCTCTGAGAGTTCAAGGACAGCCTGGTCTACAGAGTTATTCCAGGACAAAGATACAGAGAATATAAAATAAAAGTAAAAATAAATGAAATAGAGTTAAAATAAAGCCGTACAAAGATGGAAAATACACAGAGAATCTTGATACTGTATGCTATTATGCTCTCTTTGAATTGTTTGAATGCTGAGGAAGGAGCAAAAGCTACTAAAAGATATTTGTTTATAAATGCTGCTGAACTAATTCAACACATATATTTTGGAAATGCCTTGACTTTGCAATTTGGATCTAAGAACATGATACTTTGGAAAGGAGTTTCTTGTTTTGTTTTCACAGAGGATGAGACCCTGTTCATTTCTTCTATCCGAATATGGTATGATGGACCACGCCCTCCTGAACAGTTGCTGTAAAACATCTTCAGAAAATTGCTTCGCTCAACTGCCGAGATGAAACTAGCACACAGGTTATACCATGAAAGACCTAATTAATGACGCCCCCATTCAGCAGGAAGCAGTTTGGAGAGAAAAAGCTTCGCCCATGTTCCCAAATATGGTTTATAAATGTTCTTTTACATTTAAAGGGGGATATGATATAGGTATGAATAATCTGCATTAGTATAGATGTTGCTTTATTGATAGAGATTTAAGGTCAATTTTATTATATGTATATGTATTTCTGATCTTTATTAAGGTATTGTGATTGTGTAGTTCACTTAAAAATGTAATGTATATAGGTTGTTAATAGATAATCATAATAGTCAAGTTTGTAGTCATGTTAGTTAAGATTTTCTAGATGTACATAGATATATTTCAGATATGCATTTTTCATATCTTTCAAAGGCTAGAGAATATGGCATTTTAAATGTTTTAATAACTTAGGGTTTTTCATGACAATGAGACACTCTGCTCCTGGCGGCACCAATCTACTTCGAGAGGATGATGGGCATCGAAGAGGATCCTTATGGAGTTTGATAGCCATTTGAGCAAGAAACTGTTCTTGCCTGGACTATTGCATAAACTGGACACAGAGAACCCGCAGAGAGAGGACTACTGAACTTGCCTAAAGGTGAGATGATCTTTCGGGGTTCCTGATTCATGAAGGAGTCTGCGAGACATTCTTCAGGACAAGCAGATAGTGACTGCCTTTGAAATTTCCTGCTTTGTGGAATGTCTGCTAAAAACTATGGGCCTGTAGGCCGAAGATGGATGCCCCAAAGGTACAGAGGAACTTTGGGTGACTGCAGGCAGCGAGATGTCTCTGTCACTTCTAGAGTTTTGAAAATTGCTCACTTTTTATTTGCTTAGGTAATATTGTATTTGCTATGTTAAAGTTAAAGCCTTTCCTTTTTTTGTTTAAACAGAAAAAGGGGAAGTGATGTGGGAGTGTCATATATCAATCTATCGATTTCATTGGCTAAGCAATAAATAAACTGCTTGGTCCAATTGGTTAGAACATAGGTGGGTGGAGTAAACAGAAGAAAATGCTGAGAGGAAGAGGAAGTGAGGTCAGAAAGCATGCAACTCCGCTCAGAGCCAGACGCCTCAGAGAGAGACACCATGCTCCTGTCTAGCGGGCAGATGGGATAGCTCTGCTCTCTGAGGCAGAGGGATGAAACTCCGACCCAAGATGGATGTAGGCTAGAATCTTCCCGGTAAGCGCACCTCATGGTGCTACATAGATGATTAGAAATGGGTTAAGAGGTTGAAGCTAATGGGCCAAGCAGTGCTTAAAAGAATACAGTGTCCATGTAATTATTTCTGGTAAAGCTAGCCATGCAAGCGGCTGGGGTGTTGAGGACGCAGCCCTGCCGCTGCTATTTCAACAATAAAGCCTTTCTGATAATGGTTGAGAAAGTCACTGGTTATGAATATATCAAAATGTCATTAGAAGTCATTTTTTGCTCTTTCTTTAGTAGAAGAATATTATTGTTTCTGGCTATGACTAGCAATGCTGCTATGAACATACATCCTTGGTCCATGGACTATCTACTCTGAGGTTCTTGGGTTTCATTTCATGGAATTTGCCTTCAGTCAAATTAGATATTGGTTGATTACTACATGCTATGTGCTATCATTGCATTAGAATATCTTGCAAGTCGGATACCATCATAGATCAAAGAGATTGTAGCTGGTTTGGTATTTCTGTTTATCCTTTGGGATCATCCAGAATACTTTCTGGGAACAGGACCACTATCCTGTAGAATATTCTTCAAGGTAGTCATCATTTCAACTTTTCCATGATAAAATAGATGTGTAAGTATTGTCTTCAGCAATGGGATACTGCTGTCAGTTCCACAAGAATATTTTGCAAACATCAAACTAGGAGGGGCTTTAACATATAAAATCTCTTCTTTTTCAACAAAAGTGGGATAGGGGAATAATAGAGGGTATGAGGACTGACTGTATTCACAGTGGTATATACAATTTAATTATAATATATATTTTAAAACATACGAAACTTAAAGAAATTGGAGATATTAATTTTTAAAATATGTCATAAATGTAGTTATGTGTGTTCTGTTAAGAAAGTAACATAAAGAAAAATACACTATAAAGATAAAGACAGAGAATGGAGCTATTGATTACAAACCTAGAAGTGCTAGAGGGCTGTAGCTTCACAAGAAATGAAAAGAATTTTTCACTGGATATGTAAGAACTGAATTTATTGAAATCTTGACTGGAGTCCAGTTAGACAAATATCAATCTTCTGGACACTAGAAATATAAAAAAAATAATGCATTGTTTCACATCAGAGTATTTTGTGTTTTTTTTAATAAAAATAAACTGATAAAAGCTGTTTTGATTTAGCAACTATTAACTTTCAAGTTAGATTCTGAAAGACAGTTAAGTCATTAGAATTCAAATCAATGCCATCCACGTCCTGGCAGAGTAGGGAAAATATATAAATAGAACAGTAAAGAATGTGGTTTTAATTTTTCAGAGAAGTAGAATCAATACTTCTCTAGTTTCATTCGGTTGCTGTGATAAAACACTGATCAAAGGTAATTGGGTATAAAGGAAAATACTTAGCATGCAGTTAGGAATTATGCTGGTTTAGTAAGCAATCCTAGTAGGCACAATGACCTCACCATCTCTAAGTACTGGACTAGGTTTCCATTACCAGGAATGTTTTCCTTATTGTTAAGTGGGAGTGTATTGAGTGAGAGGACATTAAAGGGGTTAGAGGAAGAAGAGGGAAAGAGGAAATTATTTAATTATATTTTAAATAAAAATAGGGAAAAACAATTTGAGAAGAAAAGGATAATTTGGCCTATACTTTCATGTTAATATCCATCGTTGTGAGAAATCAGGGCAGGAATCGAGGGAGT
This sequence comes from Microtus agrestis, assembly GCA_902806775.1. Classification (NCBI taxonomy): domain Eukaryota; kingdom Metazoa; phylum Chordata; class Mammalia; order Rodentia; family Cricetidae; genus Microtus; species Microtus agrestis. The sequence goes on from CADCXT010000555.1 coordinate 760,151, forward strand.
AGAGTAAAGCAAAAATAATACAGGAAGCCATTTCTTGTCTTGTTCTCTGGCTTACTCCCTTAATAGCCATAAGCCACTATTCACTTTATACAGAGCCTAGGCCCATCTTCCTGAAGCATGGTGCCTGTTACTCTGGAATGTCCCTCTTCCATTAATTAACAGTCAGGAAAACCTTCACAGACAAGACCGCAAACCAATCTGACCTTGGCAATTCCTCATTTGAAGCTTGACCTTTCAGATGACTCTTAACCATAAATATTGGTTAAGCAGAAGGAATACTTATTTTATTTGTTCAAACATAATATAAAATACATAATTAAATATAAAATAAATATTTTAGTTACATTCAAAGACATATCATTTAAAGTAATTTGCTGTAGGAGAGTCTTCAACCTATCTGTTGCTCTCATTGGTTAATTAATAAAGAAAACTGCTTGGCCTGATAGGTCAGAACATAGGTAGGTGGAGAAGACAGAACAGAATTGTGGGAGGAAGAAAGCAGAGACAGGCAACCACCATTAAGTTCTGGCCCGAGAAAGATGTAGGTTAGAATCTTCCCTGTAAGCCACGACCCCGTGGTGATACACAGATTAATAGATATGGGTTAAAGCAAGATATGAGAGTTAGCCAAGAAGAGGCTAGATATAATGGGCCAGGTAATGTTTAAATAATGAATACAGTTTACATGTAATTATTCTAGGGCTAAGCTAGCCGTGCAGGAGCCAGGCAGGACAAAAAGCAGGCCTGCTTCCCTCTTCACTACAGTAATTGATCAATGTCATTATGAAAAGAGTCAAGGCTAAACTCTATCATCAGCCATTGTGAATATCAAAGGAAAAAAAACTAGGTTGAGGTTTAAGTTTAAAGCAGTGGTTCTCAGCCTATGGGTCGCAACCTCTGTCAAATGGCCCTCTCACAGTGGTTGCCTAGACAATCACAAAACATAGATGTATTTACATTATGATTCAAAACAGCAAAAAAATTACGGTTATGAAGTAGCTGCAAAAATGGTCCTCATTCAACACAACACGAGGAGCTGTGTTAATAACTGACAGAATTAGGAAGGCTGAAAACCACTGTCTACTGTAGAACTCCCACCTGCTTGGGGAAGTTGGTGGTTTGTGTATTTCATGCTGTTTAGATGAGATTTATTCTCATCATGTATGCCAATGTTTTGACCTCAAAGTCTGATACTTGGATGCAAATCGCATCTGCCTTACTGAAAACACACAAGGGTGTTTGATCAGATATCTAAAGGGCTGTAGCCTGGCCAAGCTTACATAAAATAAATCATTAATATATGTAATCATAGAACTCAGCTGCTAACATTTCATCTTAAACTGTTTAAAACTTGGCACAACATAGATGAAAGTATAGTTTGTACTTTTAGTTATAGGTTTTGATATATTACTTCTTAATAGAATAAATTGTGTTACATTAATTTTGTAATTTTTGGAGCTACATGTGTTCATTTAATTTCAAACAGTTTAAAATCATCCAGATCAAAGAACTGAGCTTTACTTTCATCTGAATAACTTATCAAAGGTGTAACCCATATGTTCAGGTGAAATTACATGAAAGTTATTTTTACATGGTAGGCAAATGTTAATAATGACCTCTTTAGTTCCAATAGTTTACCTTGAAAATAATTATCCACAACTGATTTAACAGAAAAGTTTTTGAAAACCTGTTGTGCAATTTTATGCAGTCACTACTAAAGGAACCAATAAAAATCAGGTTAAAAATGTGATATAAGGTGCATTATACCAAAAAACTTCATGACTCAAATCACAAGTATATACCAGATATGGGGAAAAGCTTAAATAGCTATCAGTGAAGGAAAGCAAGGGATTTCCTCATCAGCGGAATGGTATGTGCATCTGTCTTACAGATGATGATTGCTAACATCTTACAATCACTGCAGAGGAGGCCTACACTGCAGCTTCCTCTGTGATCCTCTCTCAGTACTACTCCTCATGCTCTTTAATGTGCAGCATTTACCAAATGCTTGTTAGCTTTGGAAGTATTGATTACATATTTAAAAATATGACATGGTCACATGACCAAATGCTTTATACTTCTCAGTGGTAGGAAAGATTAAAAGATGAGTTTGGTTTAGAAGGGAAGTTAAAAAAGGGAGAGAGAACTATGGTTTGAATTCCCAAAAGATTTCATGTATTTGCTAGAAAGAATTACAGATGTCAAAACACTCATTATTCTCATAATCTGTAAAAGGCACATAGGCTGAATTCCACAAGAGACCAGGCCCTTGCTGCAAGTTGTCTTCTATTGATAGGATAATATAGATAGAAATTATCTGGCATTGATGAATGGCAGCATGATGAAAAACGTCTGAGTTGGAAAACTCAGACACATCTTCATAGTCATGGGTATTTGAGGGTGTTTCAATTGTATAAACATGATAAACTTCCCATGTCACCCATAATCAGCCTCAAACATCTTCCAGGGTTACCCATGACTCAGGGTTTTACCAGAGAGCACATTGCTAGCAAAACCACCTAATAAGGCTGACAGACCCTTTCATAATTATTGTTAGTATAAAGTATTTGTTTAAGTTCATGACTTCATAATATTTATTAATATTCATAGATTTTGAAGTTATATTCTCCATGGAAAATGAAACTCCTTTTTGAAAGAAATTACATTTTAATTGATTTTTTTGTTGAGCTCTACAATTTCGTCTGCGTTCCCTGCCTGCCTCTCTCCTCCTCTTGAACCCTTTCCCAAGGTCCCCATGCTCCCAATTTACTCAGTAGATCTTGTCTTTTTCTACTACCCATGTATATTAGATATATGTATGTCTCTTGTGGGATGGTTTTCTTTGCTTTATGTTTAAAAACTACTTATGAGTGAGTACATGTGATCTTGGCATCAAAAGGTGTAGGGATAAGTCCCGCCCCTTAGGGGGCATGTTCGCCTCGGCTAATGTTAGCCTATAAATTTGGCGAGTGTGCTCCCATATGCTGCTTCTGCTTTCCTGGTCTCCACAGGAATGGTGGTTCTGTAAGTCTATTTCCCCATTAAAGCTGTCTGCATTCCTTACAATCTGTCTGCATTCAATTACGCCACATTTTGGCATCCAATGTCGGGCTATTTTGTCCCAGACTCAAGCTTAGCCCACTAGCTAAGACAGCACGCTCCCAGGTGCTGTTTTTTTGTTTAGTTCGTGACTTAGGCCCCAGTGCCGAGTCCGAGATACACTCGACCTTCAGGCACATAATATCCAGAGAGGCAGGCCGATCTCTGGGAGTTCGAGGCTGGCCAGGTGGTGGTGGCATATGCCTTTAATCCCAGCACTCTGGAGGCAGAGGCAGGCCAGGTCTACAAGAGCTAGTTCCAGAACAGGCTACAAAACCAGAGACCACCACAGGCAGGAACCATTCGTTGCAGGTCAAGCAGTCATAGAAAGATCAAATAGAACTATAAAGGATATGTTGAACAAACAGAAAGGGGTGGAAAACACCCCTAGAAATAGGTTACATAATGCTTTGTTAACCTTGAATTTTCTCAACGCTAATGAGAAGGGAACAACGGCTGCAGAAAGACATTGGATAATGGAAAAGTCTACTGAACTAAATCAACCAGTTTATTTCAAGGATGTGCTGACCTCACAATGGAAGCCAGGAGATGTGCTGCGTTGGGGAAGTGGTTTTGCTCTTATCTCCACAGTTGAGGAAAAATTGTGGATACCATCAAAGTTAATATAGGTTCGGTTTGAAGAAGAGAAGCCACTTGGAAAAGAAAAATAACAATTCATTCACAAGGATGGCGATCATACTGATGGTAAGAAATACAGATAGGTTGGGGGCAGGGTTCTTTTCTTATCTCCACAGGAAAATACTCATCTTCGAAGAAATTAAGGGACCCTGAATATTTAACTATTGATGGATGGACACATTTTGTAAGTATATATATATATATATATATATATATATATATATATATATATATAGTCTTATTAAACATTTCCTTATAAATATGTAGAGCTGGTTTTGAGGTTGGACTCTGGCTCAGTCCCTCTCCAATTCCAAGCCAGTTAGTAATAGAAAAACCCAGAGTTTCTGGACTTTCTGTCTCATGTCAAGATCCATGATATGGGACAGAAAGAAATATGATTTTAGAAAACATCTTTGCTTTTCTTCATATCTATTATACTTTTCATTGAATATATCTATCATGCCTTTCATTGAATATATATATATATATATATATATATATATATATATATGTCTATATGATTAATGTTTAAGTTTTTTACAATGAACAATGAGTTTTTCCTGAAGTGACATTTGAAGTTTCCAGGAAGAAGACGGGGCCCCACAACAACAACTCTACCTGGTTGATATGACGTCATGATACTGATAGTGCTACTACAAGACCTGTTTTGGGTACCAGCTGCACAAGACGATCCCAGCTTGGTTAGCTGAAATGGTGCACATCTTGTACAACATTCTGGCCAGACCTCCACAAAATACTCAGAGACTATTTGCAATTTTAAAAGACATTGATCTTGAAATTTAACCATCATTTTACTTTCACAAGAAACCCCAGAAAGAACGTCGCCCCAAGATAGCTGGAAGCAATTCTAGAGGACGATGTCCCCTCTCCTAGTAAAGTTTGCCCCTGGGTTTAGGGACATCATTTAGGGGTTGGGAGGTTGGGGGAGGAATTTTATATGCTCAGGGATCATTTTGAAAAAAAAAGAGAGGGATGATGGGATAAAGATTTATAATTCTGAGTTACTGTTTTTAGACAAATATATTGGTATCAATTCTTGTATATTGATACAAAGTTAAATTATATTGACTATTGTATGCATGCATGTTTCTACCTCTGTTTAAAACATTTTTATGTATTGACATATATTATATTGATATATATATTGTATATATTTACCATATTGCAGTGTACATTTCTACCTCTGATTAAGATACTTATATAATGTTTGTGTATTGATATATATTTACAATGTTGCAATGTATATTTGTACAGTGTTTATATTTGGAGGTCATTATCCTCATTTGTTACACAGTTGTTTATTATCTTAGTCTTTAAGTTAGATATTGAGAATTATACAGATTAATAGTCATCTAAGTTTGTCATTTATAATTAGACTAATCAGGTTCTTTAGATATATAGAGATTATACTCAGTATAGATATATAGACTTCAAACTCTTCGAAGAGCTGTAGAAAATGGACTTTAATATAACTCAGAGTTTCGTGATAGTGAGACACAATTGCTCCTGGCAACACCACTCTATTCCCGAGAGAATGTTGAACACCAAGGACACTTCACTGGGAGCTTGTCTTCTTGGCAGAACTGGCCTTTGGGTTAAGAAAAGCCCAGACCTCAACCACTGACAGAGATACAGAGCGTGCATCAATGGATAAAACAGGACTGTCATATCCTGCCAAGACAGGGTAAGATAGTTTTGAAAAGTTCCTTGCCTTTAATAATGGTATGTCAGTTATGTTAGGCCTTAGCCAAAGTTGGTTGACTCAACATTGCAAACGAGACTTTGGGTGATTGCCCAGGTAGTCAGTTGTCTCTGTCAATTGTTGCACATTTTGGATATATCTCATTTGTTAAGTAATATTTATTCCCTTCGCAGATCTTTGACAGAGTTGAAGATTATATAATTGTAGTTACTTTCTACATTATTTAGACTCCTTGAGATAGAATGTTTAGCAAACCTTTTGATTCTCAATATTGTTTGTTATATTTATTATTTGTTATTATTGTATATAGTTGTATTTGGTTTAGTTCTGTCTTATTTAGACAAAAAGGGGAGATGTAGGGATACGTCCCGCCCCTTAGGGGGCGTGTTTGCCTCGGGCTAATGTTAGCCCATAAATTTGGATAGTGTGCTCCCAAAGGCTGCTTCTGCTTTCCTGTTCTCCACAGGAACAGTGGTTCTGTAAGTCTATTTCCCCATTAAAGCTGTCTGCATTCCTTACAATCTGTCTGCATTTGATTACGCCGTTACAAAAAGGGAGTAAATTATTTGCTGATACAGCACAAACAAAGGATTGATGGGAAAATTACTTTGACAATGAAGATTCCTTCAAACTATGCAAACTGTCTTTCTGGGTCTGGGTAAGTCATTCAAAATAGTGTTTTCTATCTCCATTCATTTGCCTGCATATTCAAGATGGTCGCTATATTTTCTGCTATGTAGTATTCCATTGTGTAAATGTACCACATTTTTCTTATCCATTATTTGGTCGAAGAGCATTTAGGTTATTTTCAAGTTCTGGCTATGACAAACAATGCTGCTATGAACATAGTTGAGCACATGTCCTTGTGGTACAATTGAGCATCCTTTGGAAGATTATTCAAGAAACCCTTTCTTAGGGGCATGCAAAGTTTAGGGAACCCAATCCTGATAAGTGGTGCTTTTCTCAACAACAGATGATCCAAAATACTTTGGACTAGTATTTAGGAAAATAGTCAATGCTGTAGTTCCAATGAAAATGTGTAACCTGCAATATTTTCTTAGGAATGAAATGTAAACTTATTTTGAAATTATACTGTTTCATATAGCTAAAATTCTGCAGTACAACCTTGCTTGCATCACTCATTCTCATGTAATATCTTGATGCTAATTAGCATTATCTTATCTTTCCAGACCATATAGTATTTGATAGAACTAGTTACAGAAAGTACAAATCAGTAAGGCTAGGTCATTCTGTCATGATTATCTATTCTGTTTTCATGTTTTTTCACATGCAAATATTCATGAAAAGCTCATCTTGGCATCAAAAGGGAGTAAATTATTTGCTGATACAGCACAAACAAAAGATTGATGGAAAAATTACATTGACAATGAAGATTCCTTCAAACTGTTCATCTTCCATTCTATGAATTTCCAATAAATATTTGATGCAGTAAAAATTGAATGGTAGAAATAAAAAGGGAAAAGTTTCTTCAGAAAGTAATGTAAAAAACATTATATATATGTTTTTATATTATACTCTTTTTATATATGAATATATATGAAATTTTGAGCATTAAAGAGCTACAAAACAAGAAATATTTCATTGTATGGCCTGCTAAGATAAACCAACATAAAGGTATATTAATATCAAAATTTGGGTCTAAAGATATGTTGCTTGGAAAAGTGGTTCTGTTTTGTTTCCACAGAGGATGAGAACCTGTAGAATCCTTCCTAACTAATGTGGTTTGATAGATCAAGACCCCCTGAAAGGTTGCCTTGTACACCCCTCAAAAATTACTTCATCCAATAAACAACAGGATACAGTTTGCAGAGAACTATGCCCCAAATCCAAAATATTGTTTATAAATGTTTACATTTAAAGTGGGATATGATATAGATATAAATAATTTGTATTGGTATGGATCATGGTTGATTAATACAAATTTAAGGTTAATTTTGTTTTATTGTTGTATATGTGTTTCTGATCTTGATGAAGATATTTATGTTTGTTTAGCTCATTTAAAACATAATGTATAATTAAAAAATATAGGTTAATAGATAATCATCTATAATAGTCAAGCTTGTATAGTGTAGGAGGTCCTTCTGTTTTGTGTTGCTTTCATTAGTTAATAAAGAAACTGCTTTAGGCCCTTGATAGGGCAGAACTTAGGTAAGCAGAGAAGACAGAACTAAATTCTGAGAGAAAGAAAGCAGAGTCAGAGAGACACCATGGATCCTCTGCCTGAGATAGATACTGTTTAGAATCTTGCTGGTAAGCCCCTGCCATATTGTGATATACACAGATTAATAGAAATGGGTTAAATTAATGTAAGAGTTAGCCAATAAGAATCTAGAGATAATGGTTCAAGCAGTTTTTTAATTAATACAGCTTCTGTGTAGTTGTTTCAGGGCTAAGATAGCCAGGAGGTCAGGAAGAACAAGTGGGCCCTCTTCTTACAACACTTTTAGTCATGTTAGTTAGGATTTATAGATATATAGAGTATGTTTCAGTTAGATAAATATTCCTCAAATCTTTAAAAAAAACAGAATATGGTATTTAAAAACTTTTAATAACTTAAGACTTTTCCTGACAATAGGACACATCTGCTCCTGGCAGCACCAATGACTTCAAGAGGAAGATGGGCATTGAAGAGGCTCCTTATGGAGTTTGCTAGACATTTGGGTAAGAAACCGCTCTTACCTGGACTGCTTGATGCTATACTGTTTGACTGACAAACTGCCAATATAGGTGGAACAGTCTTTTGATATTATTGGCCTATAGGCTAAAGATTGGATGCCCACGATGTTACAGGACTTGTTTATTTTACTCTATTACTTTTTAATATTTATTTTATGATCTTTACCCCTTTAATCTAAGACTGTTTGCAGTCTGTCTCTATACTCTTTTTCTCTCTCTCTCCCAAGCCTACATACATTTTTTAAAATACACTGAATCTCATTTAGAGGTCTTTTTCATCTGAATTTATATTTATTGTTTATTGTGTATCTGTAATTATTTTATGACCAGAAGTGCTTCTTAAATGCTAAGTCTTTCTTATGAACTTAAGTGGTGCCATTGTTAGGGGAAATACAGTACTGCTTGCTTGCCCCACCCAGTCTAGCATTGTGGAGGAGGTCAGTTCACTGCTTTTGAGCCACACATACTACCCCAAGTTCTAAGTATGCAGTGGCTCTATGTCGAGTCATTAATCAGTTTGTAACACGCTACATGCACACCCCATTTAAGTTCTAGATCGCCTGATAGAGCCAGTTCATGCTGGCAGCATGGTCCATAAAGCCAGCATTTCAAAACCATGGCATTTTTTTCTGCTATTGATGAATCAGGAAAACCTATCTAAAAGGAGACATAGCATGCCACCAGAAAGCAAAGCTCATTTGTGAAAACAAATGCAGCTAAACTCTTTTTTTCTTTCTTTCTTTCTTTCTTTCTTTCTTTCTTTCTTTCTTTCTTTCTTTCTTTTTGTGTGTGTATCTAGAATTTCTTTCCAAGCCCACTCTAGTTTTATGTGGATTTAGTCCATCACATTGGAATGCCAATTTGTTGTAAGAAAGGGTCACTCGTTAGTTCCCAGATACTCAGCTCCAAAATAACCATACAAAACTGTATTAATTAAATCACTGCTTGGAATATTAGCTCTAACTTTTTATTGGCTAGCCCTTACATTTTAATTTAACCCATTTCTAGTAATCTGCGCATTGATACTTGGCTGTGGCATACTGGGTAAAGTTCTATCTGTCTCCAGTGGAGCTATATTGCTTCTCTCTGACTCCTCCTTTTTTCTCCCAGTAAACTGTTTAGTTTTCACTGCCTACCTCTATACCTTATGCAGGACCAAGACAGTTTCTTTTCAACCAATGGTATTCACAGCATACAGAGAGGAATATATATAGCTATAGTTATAGTTTTCTTTAGATGTGATAGAAGATAAAGTACATATAAATATTATAATTGTAATTCTTGCTTGATACCTGTTTTGTTGTATTTAATTTCTCTATGTTAAAGTTAAAACGTTCTTTCTTATTTAAACAGAAATGGGGAGATGATGTGAGAAAACCCTCTGTATGCTGTGAATACCATTGGTTAATAAAGAATATATTTTGGACCCATGACAGGATAGAGAAGAGTTAGGCAGCATAAACTAAATTGAATGCTGGAAGAAAGGAAGCAGAGACAGGAGAAGCCATGAAGCTGCCCCTGGAGGCAGACATGCTAGAACCTTGCTGGTAGCCCACAAGCCTTGTGGTAAAATATTCAATAACGGAAATGGGTTATAATGAGATATAAAAGCTAGCCAATAAGATGTTAGAGCTAAAAGACCAAGCAGTCATTTAATTAATGCAGTTATTTTGGGATCCTTTTGGGAGTCTGAGTGGCTGGAAAACAAACAAACAGCCTCTGACTACATCTGGGTGTGTAGATTGTAGCTTGATTATCATATATTTAACAATTAATTTCCACTTATTAGTGAATAACTTCCAAATATGTCTTTCTGGTTCTGGGTTGCCTCATTCGGGATGATTTTTTTTCCTCTGGTTCCATCCATTTGCTCACAAAATTTATGATATCATTTTTTAACAGCTGAGTAATAGTCCATTTTTATAGGTACCACATATTTTTATCCATTTTTTAGGTGAAGGAAATCTAGGTTGTTTCAAATTTCTGGCTATTATAAATAAAGCCACAATGAATACAGTTGAGCAAGTGTCCCACTAGTAGGATGGAGTTTCCTTTCGGTATATGTTTAAGAGTGATATAGATGAGCCTTAAGTTAAATTGATTTCCTATTTTCTGAGAAATCATTATATAGATTTCCATAGTGGCTATAAAAATTTTCTCTCCTATAGCAATGGGAAAATGTTCACCTGGCTCCATATCCTTACCAGTTTATTTTTTAAAAAGATAAAACAATTCATTACTTGTGATTTTTTTTTTGGTTTTGTTCGAAATGAGAGTTTCTTTATGCAGCCTTGGCTGTCATGAAACTTACTCTGTAGTCCAGTCTGGCATTAAAGACACAGAGATATGCTTGTTTTGCTTCCGAGTGTTCAGCAACAATTCAAATAATCATTAAAAATGATATCTCTTTATGAGAAATAAAAGCTACTATAACCATGTTCCCATGGTATTTACCTGATTAGTATTAATTTTCTTCATCATTCTTGAAGTTTCTGAAACATTTCTTTTATCAGAGAAGAATATGTTTTCTAATTCAAAAGAAGAACTAAATCTTACAAATTAAAAAGTTTTGATAGTCTAATAGCACAGTGTTTTCTACAGCAATAAACTAATTTTCATGGAGTTTTGTGTGGAAAGAATTGAGTTGAAAAAACCACTCAACAAAGAGTTAGTGATTCTGTCTACCTCACTACAGAAATGTTAACCACAGATATTCAATGTTCAGTATTAATATAAAATACAAAGGTCCACATCTTAATGTTACTATAGGGGAATTCACAAACATGTCCCTAAAAATTTTATGCTCTACCTGTGGGATGAGTAACCCGTACAATTGTATGTAAATCTGGGTCTAATTATTTTTCCATACTGTAAATTTCAGTTTCCTGGTAATCATGATGCAATAAACTGTGTTTCACTATGTGTAAGCTCTGACAACCTTGCCCTCCATAATGTTGTTTGTTAAGGATCGTGCATTCAGATATTCTTGTAAAGAAAACTTTCCTTCATAATTATTCCTCAAAGCCATCTGAAAGTAGTTATGTGTGAAATCTGCTGACAGTTCCAGCCTTTCTAATGGCTTTGGGGGGAAGTTAACCAAATCATGCCGCTTCTTTTAGTTATTCTGAGAGAAATATAAATGACATCTCCAGTCTTGAAATGTGCTCATTTCTCTTTTCCTGCTTAGATACTGATGAGTAGAAGTAGACTGGTCTAGAAGACCTGCTCAGTGGGGCAGACAACTAAGGGTTATCTGAAATTCAGTTGCTAGATATCAACTTCCTCATTAAAAACTTGAAGACTGTGCAAATAACCACAAATCCATTGTGAATTAGACCTTATAATGACCCTGATACAATCTGACTTCAGAAAATGATCACTACAATAGGAATGTTCTTTAGTTTCTTGATATGAGAATAAACAGCAACTGCAATGTGTTTTCAAAATGTTAGTGCTTTTCTCTTTTAATAGTATGCTGTAACCCTGTAAGATGGTTTTAGAGTCCTTTGGGAAAGTTATAAATGATATAAATGACATAATTTTGCCCCAGTATTTCTGTTTATCTTTAAAATGTTTTTTAAAGATATTGGTTCTTTGAGAATTTCGAAAAAAAAAATGTGTGTTTTGGTTTTGTTTTGTTTTTCATCCTGCTCTCTGTTTCCCGAAACTCTTCCCTGATTTACTTCATCTTCTTAATACAATCAAGTTTCTTTCTTGATTTTGTTTTAACCAATCAAGACAAAATATGCTGCCAAAATACTCTTGAATGTGGGGATTTCCGACGGAAGTGTGCTTAGTTTACCAGGAGCCACACTAGAGAAAACTGTCTCTTTATGGCCATCAGCTAACACTTGCCAGTAACACCGTGACTGTTATGAAATTTGATGCCACAGTTTCATCACTTTTCTGAGATATAGTCTGCTTCAGACTCACACATGTCTTGTAAATATTATCTCAATTGCTCTGATTATGTATATGGTTCTATTTTCCTGTTTAGAAGACACTGTTATCTCTTCTTCATTCACTTTTTCGGTATCTTGGAATCTTTTTACTCTCTCTCTGTAGTATACATGGTCTATTTGGTAATGGAAATTCTTTAGTCTCTTATGCTCTGCCTGTTACCGGTCTGTGTTAATCACAACGTATTGCAAAAGCACAACACTCACATGAATAATGAGACATGTCTAGTCATAGAGGTTTCATTCAGAAAGCTGTGCTTAACCTGGTGAGTTCAAGTGTTTTCCATACTTCCCTTGTGTCAGATTGAGGGTATTGGGTATATTCTTGAGGTCTTGGATCCATTCAAAGTTGACTTTTGCACAGTGTGGAAGATAATCATATAGTTTTATTGTTCTATGTGTAGTTATCTAGTTTTACCATCACCATTTGTGGTGTCTTTGGTTTTTCCTCCAATTTCTATTGGGGACTTCTTGGTCAAAAATCAGGTGGTTGTAGGAATGAATATCCTTGGCTCTATTTATTGATCAGTTGTATGGATTAAATGCATTAATGGTTTATTCTGACTTGCCAATAATGCATTGCTGTTTCATTAAGGCAGGAAGCAAAACATTCCTGAAGTCATTTGTCCAAGAGAGTTCCAGATTTGAATTCTCTGCTGCCTGTTGCATGTCCTCTTTCTGTTTTTTTAATGTGTCTGAATATGTGTCTTCCTGGAGGCTGTCTTTTGAATCTGTCTCAGTGTATGCATCTGTATCTGTGTGTCTGTCCCCTTGTAAGACTGTGTCTGTGCCTAACAGCCTAATAAAATGTTCTGCTCTGTTTTTTATTGTATAAAAACAGTATAAAAACATCACATAGGGAAGAAAAGAGGTACTTTACAAAAATCTTCAGTAGAGTTTTACAAGTGATCAAATAACTGACTAATATAGTAAACAGTATTGTAAACATCAATATTTATCATCTGATATCCGAATGTTGTTTTTAACATTTATGGTGGATATTCATATAGAAGATTACTTTGAAGGTCTGTACTTTCTGTTTTCAGTCAAAGATGAACATCCGTTGTTCTGGGTCAGACGCAAGGAAGTAAGTCATTTAAGACTACAGCTTTGCATTAGCTTAGGTTTGTAAAAAATGATTACATGGAAAATTCAAGATAAGTAAGACTGATATTTGCATTATTCTCTTAAAAGCGGGTTAAGCAAACAGGTTGATTACACAATGGTCTTAAGTTTTACCTGACCTTAAAGTGTATCTATTAACTCAGTCTGTGATGTCCAAGAGAAGTTACTGTCTTCTATAATATGAAACGTTTTTTGTCCTATTGTGTTACCACAGTCATGATTCCAATTTTACAATATTACCATAGCTCTGTAGTATAACTTGATATCTGGCATTGTTGGACATGGTTGAAAATCATTTTGCCTATCCTGGGTTTTTTGATTTTCCATAAGAAACTTGAATCTTTTTCATTTCTATGAAGTACTGTCTTGGTATTTTTATGGAAATTACTATGAATCTGGATATTGTTTTACATAGAATGGCCATATTTATTATATCAGCTCTACTGATCCATGAACATGTCAGGTCCGTAAACAGTGACTGCACTTTCATTTTCAGGTTGCCCATAATAGAAAGAAACTATATTAATTGCAATACTGTGTGGCCAATGATTGAGGCATAGTTCCAGATGACTCTTACATCCTTAATTAACCCATTTCTATGCCATGTGGCCATGGCATTATGTCATTTTCTACATGTCTTATTCCCTCAGCTGGCATCTGCTTGACTCTACTTACTCTCTCTGTTCCAATGTTCTGTCTGGTTTTAATCTGCTAAACCATTCGCTAAAGCAGCTTATTTGTTAACCAAAGGTAATAAAAGATATTCATAGCATACAGAGGAGATTCCCACCTCACAGGTCTTTCCATCTTCTGGTATCTTTTTTAATATCTTCCTTCATGTCTTAAAGTTTTCATTGTACAAGCCTTTCCCTTCCTTACTTATATTTATTGAAAGATATTTCTGAGAATATTGTAATTGGTATTGTTTCCTTGATAAATTCTTTTCAGTGTGAAATGGGGCAGAGATGTTGGGGTGTGAGTGAATTTGGAAGGGACATATAGATTCCTTTACTAGAGGTGATGGCTGGTATGAAGACCACATAGGAAGATGTGATTAGAAGTGAAAGTTGAGCCGCCCAACTGGGAAGGATTTTCTGGACAAGCAGGAAGGCACTGTTACATCTTGACCCATCCTTTAGAGCAGTGGTTCTCAAACTTCCTAATACCATGAACTTTTAAATACAGTTGTTCATCTTGTGGTGACCCAAACATAAAATTAGTTTTATTACTATTTAATAACTGTTATTTTACTATTCTTATGAATCGTAATGCAAACATTTTTGGAGAACAGGTGCCAAAGGGTTGTGCCCAATAAATAGGTCGAGAACCACTGCTCTAGAGGATGTGGCTTCTTGTTTGAACACTAAATTTTAAAATTTCAAAATGCTTTACTTTTAGAAAAGTGGAAGAAATCATTGTCATTCTACTGAATTCTTAAATTAATATGTTTGTGGCTTTACTAGGTCATTCTGAGTGTGATTTCCCATTCTTTGCCTGCGCTGTCATCTCCTATTCCTATACATGAGTGATATATTGTGTAGGACATTTCTGACCTTTCAGTACTACCATTTGACCTCTGCTGTTGCAGAATGATATTATTCTTTATTACATTAAGCATTATTGATTTTATTGGAGAGAGGTTTTGTCTTTCTAGGTGGGCTGGGAAGAACAACCACTCAAAGCTCCTAAAAAGCTTCACTGGCCTCCCAGCATAGTCCTGGTTTTAGACAAGGAAATATACTACATCTGCGTACATCAGTGCCTCAGCAAAAATCTCTATCGATTCAAACCCCTATGTTCCAACAATTCCACTAAGCTTGTGATGACAAAAAGTTAACACCCTTATCAAATAATATTAAAAGAGATGATACTGGTCCCAGATGAAATCCCTGGTAATAAAAGATTTCCATATATTTGAAGTTACTTATTAACTACTGTTGTCAAATTGTATTTTTATTTTGGTTTTCAAAAATTCCTTTAAATGTGCTTTGATCCTTTTCACTCCTTTCTAAATTCTTCACAGATTCATATGCTTTTTGCCACTAAGCCAATATTGTGTTAATTTTGTACATGTAGGATTTACCAGAGTGTGGTCAACTCACTAGGTGGTTTTTTTTTCCTTCTCTTACATACAGTCATTGGCCAATAGCTGCTTAGGGTTGGGACATTGAGCTCACCTCTTCTCTCCACCATAGAATTTTGTTTGTCTTGTGCTTGAAGAGGTATTATACATATTTTCCAAACATTAGTGAATTTGTGGAAATATGTGTGAAACCTTATTGTGTCTGGAAAAACACTGTTTCTCTGTAGTCCTCCACTACCTATAGCTCTTACATTCTTCTTTCTGCTCTACTTGCAGAACAATCTCTGAGCTGTTTTGAGGAGGAGATATGTAATATATATAATCAGTTACGGAACCAGTGCTATCATTTATAAAGAGGTAGTGGGGACCAGTCCTACAAGGGGCAGCAGTGGTCACCAAGGTTTTAGTGGGTCTTCTACTGGGTAGCCTCAGGCCTCAATGGGAGACAGACAGATATGCCATGCAGAAAGTGTTTGGGTATAGAGTTTATTTAGTGGGTTATGGAGGGGAAGGGAAGAGAGGAGAGAACAAAAGAGAAGGGATAAAAAGAGAGATGCAAAAGATGCCTCTCCAGAAGAAGGGCAGACAGACAGAGGGGGAGCGAAGATTGGGAATGAATAGGGCTTGTCTCTTAAAGGGACCGAGTACTCAGGTGATAGGCCAGGCCAGCAGATTAAAACAGATACCCCATATTGGGTTGAGAATTCTACAGTTTCTTTTTTTGTGTGTTTTTTTATTGATTCTTATTGAGATCTACAATTTTCTCTGCTCCCCTCCCTGCCTCTCCCCTCCCCTTCAACCCTCCCTCTAGGTCCCCATGCTCCCAATTTACTCAGTTTCTTATACTCTTCATCTTGGCTACTTGGGAGTCTAGAAGTAATTGCATTCTATTGAAAAAAATAAACTTATTTGAGGAGGGTAGACAGATTAATTAACATACTTATACTAGTAAATCATTGGGATCAATTTAATTCTGTTTTCATTTATTAAAGTCCTACTTATAAATTTTCTTCTAGGGCCTATGGCCTGTCTGGTCACAGTGTCAGATATGAGTTTTAACTTACAGTATTGACTTTAAATCCAATCAGAAAATGTTTGATTACTTCCATGATATCTGTGCCTCTATGACACCAGTAGTCATGTCTTTCTAGGCCAATCATTGTTGCAAATGATAGTGTTTACAGCTGCATGATATTAGTGATTCCTTTCCTCATCCAGTAGTGAAGATAGCACATCTTAGCAATTAGCTGATATGGATGAAATTACTAGATCAGTCCCAGCTTGATAGCTTCATTTCCAATGGCTCAAGAATGTGATGTTTTCAACAATAGAGACTTACTGTGAAGTTCTAGACACTGACCATAAGTACTCATTATATCTTCAAATGTTTGAAAATCTACATAACCTTGCTTGTTAACAACTCCAAAGAAAGTAACCACAGTTGAGGCTCTGAGTTATTTATTTGTTATTGGTGTCTAGCAAGAGCACTGTGGCCCCAGTATAAGTTGTTCTTGGTTTTCAATTTAACTATATCTAGCATTAACTAAAACCAAAATCATAGAACATATTTTCAGGTTTTTTTTTAAATACAATCATTTGAAAGGAGAAGATCCATTTGTAATCTGGATCTTGAGGTAGGAAGATCTACCTTCAATCTGGAATACACTATCTGTTATATACATACATACAAACACACACATATGTACATAGAGAGACAAATGAAAAGAGAGGAGAGATGTATATTCATTTTTATTTACTTATTTTTTCCATTAAAAATTTACATTTCCTCCACTCCTCCCACTCACCCTCCTCCCTTTTCCTCCCTCCTTAAGAGAGAACAGGGAACCCTGACCTATGAGAAGCTCAGTGCCCCCCCCCCCACATCCTGGCCTAGGAAGCTTTGCATCCAAATAGACTAGGGTCCCAAAAAGTCAGTACATGCAGTAGAAACAATTCCCAGTGCCTTTATCAATGGCTTCTCAGTCTGCCCCCATTAACAGTCACATTCAGAGAGTCCTGTTTGATCGCATGCTCATACAGTCCAGGTCCATCTGGATTTGGTGAGCTCCCATTAGAACAGGCACACTGTCTCAGTGTGTGGACCAACCTCTCATAGTCCAGACTTCCTTGCTCATCTTCTCCCTCCTTCTTTTTAGGAGTGGCAAGAGACTTGGCTCTAGAGGGAATCCCAGGTGTCCATGGGGATGTCCCCATCTTGGTCCTTGAGCAGCAGAGCAGAGGGTGCCTGAACTGGCCTTGCCCCATTATCACACTGATGATTATCTCAAATAGCACCATAGAATCTTCATCTGGTGACAGATGGAGATAGAAACAGAGACCCTCATTAGAGCAATGGACTGAGATCCCAAGGTCCAGTTGAAGAGCAGAAGTAGATATATATTCTTTAAGTTCTGTTGCTGTAACTAATTCACTCTTTTTAAGCCAGCAATTCTCAAGCTGTGGGTTGCATATATCAGTTATTTTGCATATCAGATATTTACATGACAATGATTAAGAGTAGCAAAACTACAGTTTTGAAGTATCAACAGAATAAATTCAAGATTGAAGATAACTACAACATGAGGAATAGTATTAAAGGAGTACAACATTAGGGAGGTTGATTACCACTGATTTGAACACTTCAATAAAAGTGTATGCATATGTTTTAATAAACTTCTGTAGTAGTAGGCTTCCCTATGACATTTTGAAATGGACTTTAAGGTTAGTCATTCCTCACCATGTTCAGTTCTCTATCTGCTCTTATTTACCCCACCTATCATTTAACTCTTTATGTTTTAGTGCTATACTTTAACTCATTATACCATTTTCTCCTATCACACCTCTTTTTCAATCACCCTATAGTCCATTACTAATTTCCTGATATCATGAAACATATATATGTGAAGAATTAAAACTAATATTCAAAGCTAATATCCATAAATATTTGTGTTTTCAGGTCTGGATTACCTTATTTACGTTAATTGTTTCAGACTTCATGAATGTACCTGAAAATTTCTTGGTATTTTTCTAGTTGAATAATAGTCCCTTAAGTAATATAGGACATTTTCATTATCTAGGTTGATTGGCATCTGGGTTCTTTTCATTTGCTGGCTTTTGTTGAAAATACAACAATAAACAATGATGACCAGATATCTTTACAATAGGAAGTAGAGTGTTTCAGGTATATGTTCAAGAGTGATACATCTGGATCATATAGTAGAATCTTTTCTAGTTTAATTTCTTTCTTTTTATTTTCCTTCTTCTCATCCTCCTCCGCCTCCTTCTTCTCCTTGTCCTTCTCCTTCTTCTTCTTTTGAAAACACACATTGATTTCCACAGTAGCTGCACTAGTTTTTACTCCAACAAACCTTGATTAAGAGTTCTTTACTCACAAACCACCACTCATTGTTTTTCATTTTATCTCTACTGACTTTGCTAAGTTTAAGTTTCAAATCAATTTTCATTTGCAATTTTCAAAAGGCTGAGAATTTTGAAAGTTTTTAAAAACTGTTTAAGGATTATTTGTATTTCATATTTTGAAAAATCATTCTGCAATTCCATGCCCTAATATTACAGTTGGGTCATTCATTTTCTTTTTATCTCTTTTTTTGCTGAGAGTTTTTCTTTCTTTTTCTTTTTGAAAATAGATTATTTTCTCATATATCTTTATTATAGTTTCCTTTCCCTTTATCCCCCATTAGTTCCTCCTGACTTCCACTCCCCTCTGTATCCACTCCCTCTCAGTCTCTCATTAGAAAAGAACAGGATTCTAAGAGATAAAAATCAACATGAAAAAATAATATATAATAAGATGAAGCAAAAAGTTTCATATCAAGGTACAGCACAGAAATACAACAGGAAGACAGGAGTTCCAGAAACAGGCAAAAGAGTCAGAGATCCACTCATTCTCACAATCAAGAGGCACATAAAGTTTACTAAGTCTGTTTATATAGTGGATTACATTGACTAAATTTCATATACTGGACCATCCCTGCATATCTGAAATGAAGCATTCTTAGTCATGATGGATAACATCTGTTATCTCCAAAAATTGTTCATTTAGATTTTTTCTGAATCATCTATCCACCAGTGAGAGTGGGATAGTGAATTTCCCCACTAACAGAGCATGAGGGTCAATGTTTGATTTAAGGTGTAGCAGTGTTCCTTTTATAAACTTGGGTGTCTTTATATTTTGGGGATAGATGTTAAGAATTGAAATGTCATCTTGGTGGATTTTCCCTTGATGAGTATTTTCTGTTCTTTCCCATCTCTTTTTCATTAGGTTTCTTTTGAAGTCTATTTATTAGAATTAAAATGGTTATGCCATTTTGCTCATGGGTCCATTTACTTGGAATACCTTTTTATAACCCTTTACACTGAGGTAATCTCTCTCCTTGATACTGAAGTGTGTTTCTTGGAAGAAGCAGAAAGATGGATCCAGTATTCAAATCTACCATGTTAGTCTATGATTTTTAATTTTGGAATTAAGATTACTGATATTGAGAGATATCAATAACCATTAATAATTGATTCCTGTTATTTAGTTGTTCTGTTGTTATTTTGGTAGTCTCTCTGTGTGTGTGTGTTTCTCTTTTTATTTTGTTATGTGAGATTATTTATTCCCTGTCTTTTGGTGGGTAAAGATGATCGCCTTAGGTCACAGTTTTCCTTCTAGTATCTTCTCTAGAGCTAAATTTGTGGAAAGATATTGTTCAAATTTGGTTTTTTAACATGTCTTATTTCCCTTATGCATGGTCATTGACGGTTTTCTAGGGTATAACAGTCTGTTTTGGAATCTGTGGTATTAGAGTATAGCACATCTGTCCAGGTCCTTTTAGCTTTTAGAGTCTCCACTGAGAAGTCAGGCATAATATGACTAGGCTTGCCTTTATATGTTACTTGGTCTTTTCCCCTGTGATTATCAATATTATTTCTTTTTTTCCATATGTTTAGCATTTTGATTCTTTTTTATAATTTAATATAACTTTATTTTATGTGCATTGGTGTAAAGGTGTCAGCTCCCAGGGAGCTGAAGCTACAGGCAGTTGTGAGCTGCCATGTGCGTGCTGGGAATTGAACCCAGGTCCTCTGGAAGTGGACCTCAAACATTGAGCTATCTTTTTAGCATTTTGATTCTTATATGAAAAGGGGGCTTTCTTTTTCTGATCCAATATATTTTGTGTGCCTGTTTCTTGTACCATTATAACTATCTCCTTCTTTAGGTTTGGAAATTTCTTCTATGAAAATTTTAGAGACATTTTTCTACATCTTTGATTGGATCTTCTTCCTTTTTTCCTATTATTCTTAGGGTTGGTCTTTTCAAAGATTTTCTGGATGTTTTCTTTCAGGAATTATTTTTGTATTTTGCATTTTTTGGACTGCTTTCCTTCTTTGCCCTATCATATCTTCAATGCTTGAGATCCTCTATTTCTTGGTGATGCTGTCTTTTCTCCAATCTTAGAATTTTCATTGTATCAGGTCTTTACTTCCTTGATTTGTTTTAAGACAATTTTTGAGGCCATTAAGAACGGGATTATTTTCCTGAGGTGCTTCTCAGTTTGCATATTTTCATTTTCATACTTTCTGATGAGTTTAAGACAAATGAGAATAAAATGTTTCACCTAAGATAAGAAAATAAAATTCACTAACTTAAGGAATAGTAAAATAAAACATATTGTATGCTGCAATTTTATATGGACTGCCTTCATAATATTTCATATGGTTATTGGTATCTCATATAAATGCCTTGGATAGCTCAAAAATCAATTCAAGATAATCATATACAAAATTAGTAATTTTAGATATAAATATTAAATTTTCTAATAAGTAGATTATATTTGTTAAATTATAGATATAGCTCTGAAAATAATAAAAATTAACAGGAGCGGGGAATGTGTTACTTTTGATGCATTGAATTTCAGAGTTCTATTCAGCTTTATTCTATAGTCCTTAATAATATATTGGTAAAAGACTAGAAAATTAGCCAAAATAAAGAGCCAAAAGAATAAATTAAATTTATTAGCAGAGGAAATGGAAAATGTCTGTAAATTACAGCATCTATGGACAGCTATGTTTGTAACACCCCTTTAACCGTGCTATGATATTTGCTAACCATGATTTTGCTATTTGTTCTTATTACAGATCCAGATGGCCCAGGTTGATCTTTAATTTTTTAGGCTCAAAATAAAATATTGTCCTCTCCAGAGTTTAACAAAGGCTGCTCAACTTCGGAGTTTAAGACACTCCAAATAAATCTGTTGCAGACCGCAATTTAACCAAAGGCTGAATATAAAGATTAATACTTTCCCCAGGGTCTCCCCAGCTGCTCGGCTTTGAAGACCTGATTTGTGTACCATTTCTCTGTATCTCTGGTGGAGTCTTTTGGCTTCTGATATTGATGAAATGAATGTGCACGTGTATGCTGCTTGAATGTGGTGTGTGCGTGCATGCGTGCGTGTGTGTGTGTGTGTGTGTGAAAGGGAGGTAGATAATTCTTCCATAGTGTATCTGTGTAACATTTCTTGTAATTTTAGTAAAATTTTAATATGAAATGGAACCTACATCCCTTCTATCAAGAAAGCTGCACATTTATCTAGCCTCTCTATTATATTGGCCCATGTCAAGCAGTTCTTTTATTTGATTATATTTTCTGTCATTAAATGTTATTAAAAGTTTTAGTTGTTGTTATCTCTGTTTGTCTGGGTGGTATTATTGTATACCAAATAACATGTATTTATTACAAGTTGGAAGGCGAGGCTTGAATTCAACATTGCACATTTGTATTCAAGTGAGGAAATTCTTTAATTATACATAACAAAATTTTATGTGTTCCAAACATAAGACCCATTGTGTCCCTGGTATGTACATGTCTGTGTGGACCGGATCTCTTAGCAGCACTGTTGATTTCGGTTTAGTTGTAAATAAATAACATTTTTGACCTGTTTCCTATATTTTTGTTGAAAGTCTGTCAGGTTCCACGAGCTGTGTGAGGTGTGGATAATAAATAATAAATAATGTTGAAATATTAGAACAAACATAGTGTATTACTCCAAGAAAAGAAAATACATGAGAAAGAGGCTTATATAAGAATAAAAGCCCTAAGCGATATAAATGAATTCTAGGGATGAATAAAACAGTGCAGAGGAATGCAAAATTAACAAAAGAAAATTCACTTTTTTCATTAAAGAATATATTGTTCTTTATTTAGTTGAACTAGCATACAAATTTTAACACTATAGCATTCCCTTGATCAAGATGTAACTTGTAAAAACTTGTGAAAAAACTGAAAATTTTTATTTGTTTAATATTTCTTTCAGTGTAAACAACTATAGGGAATTACCAGTTTACAGATAATTAAATGCAAATGTGCTGGATTTGCTGACAAATAAAAAACCAAATAGACAGCATGAGGTAATTGTCTTCATCTTTGACATTCAGTGGCTTCTACCTGACATACCAGAGCTGGCCACATTTTTATTCTTTGTCGATAATCTACTGTAGTTTGCTGATTTCACATACCACATTATTTATTTCAGTTATGATTGCATATTCCAAATTAGCAGAATACTTCCCTAGTGAGGGAAAATATTTTGCACTTTACTCATAAAAGAGATAAAATACTTCAGTCATTCAAAAACTTATTGAATATTCAACAGAAATAGAGAGAAAGATAACTAATAAAAATGAAGAAATTGCCCATACTTTAAAAATTTGTTGTATCTTTTTGTGAATTTATTTAGTTTATGAATTCATTGGAAAAGATAGTAAAAAATCTTGCCATTCTCATGAGTCTTAGAAATAAAATCTTTTCCACATGTGTAAGTCAAATTATGTCATGCTTGGCAATGGTGCCTAGAGTAAGCTGTTGAAAAAAATACTGCTGTATAATTGTTTAATTGTGCAGTACAATGTTCCAAAACTGAAGGATGTTTACTGAGGAGTATTACGAGAAACACTGCGTAGAAAAGTTCAGAAGCTACTGCAGAAGCCAATGAGAAAATAATGAACAATGGTAAAAAGCAGTCTAGGTCCTGACACTAAATAGGTAGGGAACGTCACTTTAGACTAAACACTAGAGCAAGAGTGATTTTAGCCCTTTTATCAAGTTTAGGACTGAATATGA
This sequence comes from Microtus agrestis, assembly GCA_902806775.1. NCBI lineage: Eukaryota > Metazoa > Chordata > Mammalia > Rodentia > Cricetidae > Microtus > Microtus agrestis. The sequence goes on from CADCXT010000555.1 coordinate 783,598, forward strand.
GAAGAGAATTATTATTCTGCAATCTCAAATAGTTCTGTAATTATAACACCCAATTTTCTGTTTTCTTCCTTCTAAAGAATAAATACAAAATGTGATATTTAGATATTTTTATTGAGCTCTACGTTTTCTCTGCTCCACTCCCTGCCTCTCCTCTCCCTTTCAACCATCTACCAAGGTCTCCTTGCTCCCAATTTACTCAGGAGATCTTGTCTATTTCTACTTCCCATGTAGATTAGATCTATCTATTTCTCTCTTAGTGTCCTCATTGTTGTCTAAGTTCTCTGGGATTGCGATTTGTGGGCTGGTTTTCTTTGCTTTATGTTTAAAAATCACTTATGAGTGAGTCCATGTGATAATTGTCTTTCTGGGTCTCAGTTACCTCACTCAAAATGATGTTTTCTAGCTTCATCCATTTGCCTGAATAATTCAAAATGCCATTATTTTTTTCTGCTATGTAGTACTTCATTGTGTATATGTACCACATTTTCCTTATCCATTCTTCGGTCGAGGGACATTTTGTTTTTTTTCCAGGTTCTGGCTATGACAAACAATGCTGCTATGAACATAGTTGATCACATATCCTTGTTTCACGATTAAGCATCCTTTGACTATATTCCCAAATAAGGTATTATAGGGTCTTGAGGAAGTCTGTTTCTTAATTTTCTGAGAAATCACCACACTGACATCCAAAGAGGCTATACCAGCTTGCAATCCCACCAATATGTAGAAGTGTTCCCTTTACCCTACGACCTCTCCAGCATAAGTTGTCATCAGTGATTTTGATCTTAGCCATTCTTACAGGTGTAAGATGGAATCTCAGAGTTGTTTTGATTTGCATTTCTCTGCTGACTAAGCATGTTGAACGTTTCCTTAAGTGTCTTTCAGCCATGTTAGATTCCTCTGTTGAGAGTTCACTGCTTGGGTCTGTAATCCATTTTTTATTGGATTATTTGTTCTTCTGATGACCAATTTCTTGAGTTCTTTGTATATTTTGGAGATTATACCTCTGTCTGATGCGGGGTTAGTGAAGATCTTTTCCCATCCTGTAGGCTGTCGTTTTATCTTGTTGACTGCGTCCTTTGCTTTACAGAAAATTTTCAGTTTCAGGAGGTCCCATTTATTGTTTCTCTCAGTGTCTGTGCTACTGTGGTTATATTTAGGAAGTAGTCTCCTGTGCCAATGCGTTCAAGTGTACTTCCTACTTTCTCTTCCATGAGGTTCAGTGTGGCTGGCTTTATGTTAAATTCTTTGGTCCATTTGGACTTGAGTTTTGTGCATGTTGATATCCAGTTATGCCAGCACCATTTATTAAACATGCTTTTTTTATTTGATAATTTTTGCTTCTTTTTTAAAAATCAGGTGCTCAAGGGTGTGTGAATTAATATCTGGGTCTCCAATTTGGCTCCATTGGTCTTCCTATCTGTTTTCGTACCAATACCAGTCTGTTTTCAGTACTGTAGCTCTATAGTAGAGTTTGAAGTTAGGGAAGTGATGCCTCCAGAAGTTCTTTTATTATAGAGGATTATTTTGGCTTTCCTGTTTTTTTTTTTTTGGTTTATTTATTTATTTATTGCTTTTCCATATGAAGTTAAGTACTGTTCTTTTTGAGGTCTGTGAAGAATTTTGCTGAGATTTTGATGGGCATTACATTGAATCTGTAGATTGCTTTTATGAGATTGCCATTTTTACTATGTTAACTCTACCAACCCAAGAGAATGGGAGATCTTTCCACTCTCTGGTGTCTTCTTCAGTTTCTTTCTTCAAAGATTTAATGTTCTTGTCATACAGGTCTTCTACTCATTTGGTTAGAGTTACTCTGAGATATTTTGTTATTTGTTGCTATTGTGAAGGGTGATGTTTCTCCGATTTCTTTCAGACCATTAATTATCTGTTTATATTTCTTTAAAATAAAAAAATGGCTCACTAAAATATGTTTCTTTTTAAAATTTTTATTCTTATTTTAAATAGATTTATTTTTAATTTTTTAAAAATATTATATATGTATGCTATGTTTACATCATTCCTCCTTTCCTTCTTCCAAATTCTTACATATCTTCTCTCCCTCCCTACTTCCTCTCAAATTCACGGCTGAGGAGATGTAATATGACAATTACATTTTATATTCTAAAAGACTAGAGCTTTTGCTGGAACTCAGAAACTCAGTTAATGATGCACCCAGAGGCCAAATAAGCCTGCTGCCTTCCTGTGTACTCCTGTGTGTTTTACTTGCCTTGATTACAATGTAACAATCAACTTACTTGCCTGGGATTTCTCATGTAATTAACTTTTACAAACCTAAAGTTAGCCATAGCTGTAATCTTAAATTACTTATTTTTCCAAACCCTTAGTTTTAGAGGAAAGCTTGTGAATTGTTTGCTGAAAAGACTAAAAATAGAGGTTGGAAGTGATCTTATACAGTGAATAGCCACCTTAAATGTTGAGCATAATATTTGGATACTGTATAATAAGCAATGGTGTTTAAAGTACAGTTTGTTTATTTGGTTAGTTTTAGTATGTGGCTCATTTGTTTGTAAAATTTTGCAAAATGTTTCTCTGAAGTATCTTTTTTTTTATTTAATACTTTCTTTGTTGTTCAATAAATACAGAGCTAAGTCCTAAGTGCTAACAAACAGGGATAGTTACACGGACATATTCACAAGGCATCTTCCAGCCAGGCACATATTCAGACTCATAAAATAACAAACATATAAAAGGATGTATGACACTGGGAGCCTGAGTAGATAGATAATTAAATTCTGGGCTTGCCCTTGGTTAGATAACACCAAAGATATTGCTTTGAGTATTTTTTTAAATACTTAAATAATGATACACCTATGCATTATTTGTGACTCAAGGTTTATTGTTAATACATTCAAGCAACAACATTTTGTTGCCTTATCTGAGGAACATGAGGAATATATAAGGGATCTTTAATTTTTAATGAGTTCAATCCATACACAAGGCCTCTTTTTCTTTAATTACTATAGTTATAAACACATATGTAACATTTATATATATGAATATATAAATACACATATATTATATTATTCATACATAAATAAATAATGTAATAAATATATATGAATAAATATGTACTTAGAACCTGATGAGTCAATTTAATGTTGCTTGTAAGGATATGGTCTTAGGTCTGGCTACTTGTTAGTGGATAAACAATTAATGGGCTCATGCCTGAAGAAGACAGATTCACCCTTTTTCAAAAGTCATTAACTGTATCTCTCAATTCTTTATTCCTTTCTCTCTGTTTATGTTTTGTTTTGTTTAACAAAGCAAGGTTTCTCTCTGCAACAGTCCTACAGTCCTGGTTGTCCCAGAATTCACTTTCATAGAAAGCTGACCTCAAACTCACAGAAATTTACCTGCCTCTGCCTCCTGTGTTCTTGGATTAAAGGCGTGTGCCACCACCACCCGGCTCTTATTTCTTTCTTTATAACATTGATAATCATTAATGCTATCCTTGAAGTTTTAGATTAAAAATAAAACTTGTATTTTATGATAGGATAATGACATTGAGTCATAGCAAATAATGGAAAGAGAAGCCTTTTGCTCCACTTTTCAGACAGGACTATAAGAATACCTGGTATCCTACTCATGTTTCTTTGAACAGATAGTTTCTTTGCTGCAAACAACCGACCAAATAAACAAACTTCTCTATTGGAAAACATAACCATGTGCCACATATTCCACACTGAAAGATTCTAAAATCACTGTGGACCAAAGCAGATTCAAAAATGGGTAGCCACAAAACAAGAAAATGCAACATTAAAAGGAATTTAAATATTTTTTCCCATGTTGTCCAGTGCCACAAAGGGGCATTTTTAATTTTATTAAAGAGGAAATGTTTGATAAATAACTTTTGTGAAGAATCAGCATATTTATGCTTTGTGCCTGTATCATTTCACTTAACATAACATCCTGCAGTTTCATCCATGCTATTGAGTTAGAAAAGCTGAATTAAGAGAGGGGAGCATAGAATGACAGCTAGTCACTGCTGCATGACAGATACATTCAGGATTGTTGATCAAAGGACAAAGAATTTACGTTAAATATACATTCAATTATTCTCTTTATTAATATTACTATACTTTAGGGTTACACTTTTTAAATAACTGAGTATATAATTATTGTTGTTCTTCTGGAGAACTACAGTTCCCAGAATTCCCCAGCGCGACACTTCTCCCAGACGCCCCCGCGTTCACCTTTAAAACCAAGAGTGGCCTCAAGCCGCGCTCTCTCTCTCCCTCTCTCTCCCCCGCTTTCTCCTGTTCTCTCTCCCCCTCGCTCTCTCTCTCCCTCTCTCTCCCTCACTCTCTCTCGCTCTCTCTCGCTCTCCCCCTCTCTCTCTTTTCAGTCTGTCCTTGTGTGTCGCACACCCCCCACCCTTTTGTGTTCCCCTCCCCCACTAAAGAGCACCCACGTGGGAGCTTTTGTGTCTGTTTTGTCTGTCTCGCGTTCGTCTCCACTCGCATTCGTCTCCACACACACACCCGCACGTAATTTTTTAAGAACAAAAATTATGCTATAATTTTCATGGTAAAAATTCAACCTGTTGACGAATATGTTAATTATCTTATTATTTGATATTCTATAATGTATCCTTATTTCAACATAAAGTTCAACCGTATTTGCTCAAATGAAAATTGAAGATATTAGCAACTTTTAGATAATAAAGATAATTATTTCCATCCATTTGCCTGCAAACTTCAAGAAGTCCTTGTTGTTTACTGCTGAGTAGTACTCTAATATGTATATATTCCATACCTTCTTCATCCATTCTTCAATAGGTTGTTTCCAGGTTCTGGCTATTACAAACAATGCTGCTATGAACATAGTAGAGCATATACTTTTGTTGTATGATACGGCCTCTCTTGGGTATATTCCCAAGAGTGGTATTGCTGGGTCCATGGGGTTGATCCCGAATTTCCTGAGAAACCTCCACACTGCTTTCCAGAGTGGTTGCACAAGTTTGCGTTCCCACCAGCAATGGATGAGTGTACCCCTTTCTCCACAACCTCTCCAGCAAAGGCTATCATTGGTGTTTTTGATTTTAGCCAGTGAGGTAAGCCAGACCCAAAAAGAGGAACATGGGATGTACTCACTCATATTTGGTTTCTAGCCATAAATAAAGGACATTGAGCATATAATCCGGGTTCTTAGAGAAGCTAAATAAGAAGGAGAACCCAAAGAAAAACATTTAGGCATCCTCCTGAATATTAACCTTCATCAGGCGATGAAAGGAGACAGAGACAGAGACCCACATTGGAGCGCCGGACTGAAATCTCAAGGTCCAAGTCAAGAGCGGAAGGAGAGAGAACAGGAGCAGGGAGCTCAGGACCACTAGGGGTGCACCCACATACTGAGGCAGTGGGGATGTTCTTTCAGGAACTCACCAAGGCCAGCTGGCCTGGGTCTAAAAAAGCCTGGGTTGAAACCGGTCTCGCTGAACATAGCGGACAATGAGGACTACTGAGACCACAAGAACAATGGCAATGGGTTTTGGATCCTACTGCACCTATTGGCTTTGTGGGAGCCTAGGCAGTTTGGATGCTCACCTTACTAGACCTGGATAGAGGTGGGTGGTCCTTGGACTTCCCACAGGGCAGGGAATCCTGATTGCTCTTTGGGCTAACGAGGGAGGGGGATTTGATTGGGGGAGGGGGAGGGAAGGGGGGCGGCGGTGGGGAAGAGACAGAAATCTTTAATAAATAAAAAAACAAAAATAATAATAAAAAATAAAGATAATTATTTCAAAACCAGAAACAGGTAATATGACAAAGAAAATACACTAAATATGTTTCTCAAAACCCCATACATACTGTCTTTTTAGATAACTTAGTAAAATTATAGAAGATCTGTGGACCAAAATGGCAACTCTACTGTACATTAAAGTATTAATCTTTAAGTGGTACTTGATGGAAAGTGCATGTCAGTAACTTAAGCTGAACATTTTCTGATTCCGATTCTGCATTAGAGGAGTTAAGTGGGGAGTCTTTCTCCATTGCTGTCTTTAGTTAAAAAGAATTTTCTCTTTAAAATGTTGATTGTGATGTATAGGGACCCCAAGAGGTTACTAACAGGGGAGAATACTAAAGTTCTCTGCCTCTACATCACAATGATGATTTTTGAAATATCTGTGCTAATGTACTTACCAATAAAACTGTTTAATATTTGAAGTTTAAAAATATTAATATGGTTTTATAGTCTAGTAACTTTACTCAGTACTTCCTCAATGTTCTGAGTATGTCACAGGACTAGAGGCAAATTTAACAGTTGATACTAAGCTAGTGGATTCTGAAGCAGTAAATTTGAAAGTATAGAACACATATATAAATAAAAATAATAACCCTAAAGGCCACTTGTTTGAAGAAAATACATATATTGGTGAGATGATGATGAAATGTGTGAATTAGAAGCATTAATGAAGCCCAAACTTCTAAATTATTTTATGACCCTACAATACACGTGGATGCTAACTTTGGCTTTTCATGTCTTTTGAAGTGAATTGTAGAGGGTCTCTTTTGAAAAGAAAACAGTTCTCCTAATTTTACTCAGAGTTTTGCACCTGTCTTAGTTTGTTTATTATTGCTGTTAAGAGAGCATGACTCTTATAAGGGAAACATTGAATTGGGCTAGCCTGCTTACAGTTGAGAGGTTCATTTGATTAACATCATGGTGGAAAAAATGGCAGCAGGCAGGCAAGCCACGGTGCTACAGCTGAAAGTACTACATCTTGCATGTTAACTGGAAGTCAACTGACAGTCACACTGAAGGGAGCTTGATCAAAAGATCTCAAAGCCAGGCCCCCTGCAAAAATGAGACACTTCCTTCAACAAAGTCACTCTTCCTAATTAGTGTCACTCTCTTTGGAGGCTAGTTTCTTTGAAACCACTACAGCCCCATGCTATGTACTCAAATAGGTGGTTATTTAGAGAATTGGGTCCCATAAGTCTAACTTGGCAATACTAACACCTGCATAAATCATTTCAAATCTATCCTTAAAAAGCAAAAAGTAAAACAAAATCTCCTGCTCATGGTCTGCAGTTGAGACAATCTGAACAAAAGACAGCAACATTAAATAGTATTAAATAACCATATGCATAAAATATGCATAAAATCTGTACAGATCAAAATAAGTGATGGGTCAAATTAATAAATGAGAAGCAAAAATATCTCCTATGCCAAAGATCCACTCCCCAAATTAAAGCGTGTTCTGTTCTCTAGCAAGCAGAACAGAAGCTCCAATACTTTAAGAGTGGGTTTCACAAACACTTCCCTTCCAAAAACATTATAAGGACACAGAAACTGTGTAGTGCAGCACAAAGAAAACACTTAAGTAGAGTTACCATGGCCAACACCTACCTCCATGCATCCTGAGATAGTGAGTGTGATACAGTGCGACACAGGTGATGGGAGAAAACCTCTCCCTTACATGGGCTTCTTTAGGTCTGACAGATGGTAACAAAGGGCTTTGCTTGAATTGTCTCACAGGGAACAAGCATCCTTCCTCAAACTAACTTGGGGCACAGTCACTGCATAACAATCTGTAAAATGACAGAATGGTAGTGTCTCACCCTTGGCCTTAACTAGAGGCCATCCACAGCTTGCTCTGTTGAAGCTACCTGCCAGAAAGAAGGCAGAAAATTATTTGTCTTGAGCTCTGAATTGATCCTTTTCTGGTTTCAGGTCTTCTTTTTTTCCACTAGGTCCATAAAATATTTAAGCTCCTCAGCATGAAGTTGATCCACAACTTAGTTCTGACCTACCCATCTCTGGAACTTCACACGGATTCATGATGAGAAAGAAACACTGAGATTTTGAGGCCTTTTCTTTTCATCCCCTCACTTATACCAGAGTAACAACTGATTGAAGTTGTAACCGTTTCTTTCACTCACACCACTTGTTTTAATCTATTTCTTTGGCATCTGGCATCTTGGCTGTCACTCAACTGAGCACTTGATATGCTTTTGTGTTCTCTGTGTTAAAAACCCAATGCTCCAGTCCCTAAATTGAACAAAATCCAGCAGATTAACTTTATAAGATATCTGACCAATGTTTTGTAGTTGTTTAGAACTACAAAGAAGATGGAGAACAAGTAGAGTCTAAACAATTGTCCCAAACAGGAAAAGTCTTTAAAGATAAGACATTTGAAGAACATGTACTACAGGATGAAACCACGAAAACAAGAATAAGAAATAGCTAAGGGAATCTGATTAAACTGTAGCTTGGGGCTAATAATGATGGTTCAGTGTTGGTTCATTAATTGAAACAAATATATTACATTAAAGAAAGATGTTAACAAAAATGGAGAGAATACTGTGAGTTGGCAAGTCTCTATACCATCTGTTCTACTTTCCTGTAAATCCAAAATTGCTCTAAAATAAAGTCTATGAAAAATAAAACCAGGTAAATAAATTCTTTTATCCATAAAACCTATCAAAGTAATTTTTAATATGATTAACCTAAGTAACAAAATTTTGTACTTCAAATCTCATTGTTTTACATTTAAACTTCTCTTAGGTTGATGACATTTTAACATTTTGTATTAATCATGCATTAATTTTCACTATTATTAAATGTATGTTATGGACAACTTTAGAAAACAGATGTGATTTAGATTCCAAATCTGGCGTTTCAAAGTCTTAATGGCATAGCACAGGCTCTATGGGTTGGAAAAACCACTGAGCTCCTTTACCTTAAGATTTGAAATCAATGTCCAGAGGTTAAAGGGAGTAAGTAAGGGATTACCTCTTTATCAACAAGTCCAGAGAGAAGGCCAGTGCAGGACAACTGCTGCTCACATCCTATACCGGCTTTTAATACCACTCCTCTGGGAAACAAATTCTCAATATACAAATCTCAAAGAACACATCTAAATTCAAAATCATATAATTTTACAGATTATCTGTAAAATAATTATATCTTTTTAAAAAATAATGTAAACTATCTGTTTAAACTAGCATGTAAGTTTTTATATTTTTACTCTGAAGTGCTTGGCTTTGTCTCTAAGAAAATGTTTTCTTCAGATAAAGATTACAAAAGGAAATATTTTTGTTGGGACATTGTTTTGCGAATGTATTTTTCTCTGCTTAATTTTCCTGGAGAAACAAAAATAACATTTTCTACAATTAGTCTAATACTTCATTATCAGTGAATATTAACAATGAACAGAAGCAACAAAATGAGACAAGTAGGTGGATGATTAGCTAAGTAGGTATGTGACATATAAACCGAAGGGTTGGTGTTCTCATTCTGTGCACTATCTTGAGTACTTGCAAAGAGCTATAGATCAGAGAGTGATTATTTATTTATTTTGTTTTTAAATCCAAACTGTAGTTTTCCCTCCCTCCTCTCTTCTCAGTCTCTTCCCCACACTTCTCCTCTCTTCCCTCGCACTATAGACTTCACCTCCGCCTTTTCACTTCAGAAAAGAGCAAGGTTCCTATGGATATAAACCAGGCATGGTATATCAAGTTGCAGTGAAAACAGGTACCTCCTCTGCTATTAAGGCTAGACAAGGCAACCAGGTATGAATGAGTCATTTTTTTTTCTTAAGGAGCATTATTCTGTGAGCAAAGAATGGGGTCACTTGTTAGTTCCAGGCTGCTTAGCTCTGAAATAATCACACAGAAACTGTATTAATTAAATTGTGAAATTTGAGTGATATTAAGGCTGGCTTAACTCAAACATCTCAAAATGTCAGAAGTATGCTCTAGCTAACAACAAACAGAAGATGAGAGTTTTTCATGGCTTCAAATTATTAGTCTGTACTCTAGGGTTTAATCATTAAACTAAACACCCACATTTGAAGATGTCTTAAATAAAATTTTATTACCTACAGAGATTTTTGATAAATGTAATTGGATCAAAACACTCACTTTCTTTTCAAGTCTTATAAAGATAATTCAGTGAATAATATATACTAAGCACAATATTTATTTGTAAGATTTAGAAGAAAATGCATATCTTGACACTTTCTTTTATATAAATAAATGACCAAGCCTATGAATTTTATAGGAAGAGTAAAGGAATTCATATAGTTAGTGTATAATGCAGTGTGCTATAAGAATATTTTGAAAGAAATAATATGAAGTTAAAATAAATAGCAGAATCAAGATGAGGTGAAGGCGTATAATATACAGAGTCCATCATAGCAATTGATCAAGTTCAGGATCTATGATTCCCAGCCAGATAACCAAAGAGTATAGATGAGACCCAGTCTCAATAGGAACAAATGTCCTTTACCTTTGAAATTAATTAGTACCAATATGAAATTTGCCTTTTGGAAAAATTTTTATGATTTTAAAACCTTATTTCAATACTTATATTGATCTTATATTTTTTCTAGAATTGCTCTCATTGACTCTTGCCAATAAATATGAGGCACAACATGCATTTCTTACTTTCGTTACTCATCAGTGAAATACATGATAACAAATTAAGTCAAACATCTGTGTTTCTTTCAAATATTTCTGAAAAGAGTTTTGTATTTCTATATTTTATGAAGTATTCCAAAAGCCAAAAGAGCCAAATATCCCTGACCTACGTACTACACAATGTATGCATTAACTCGTTTATATTTACAATAGATATTAACTTAAGTATAATTATTTCACTTTATAAATATATAAAGTAGATGAAAATGATTCAATATTGTCAAATGACTCTAATACTATAGTTATGATCCTGTCACCCTGTGGAACTGTTTTCCAAGAATATACTCTGCTACATGGTACAACATGGAATGAAAGGGTGGCATCTTTCCCACATTTCAAGACTGCTTTGTTTGTGGCCTTTTCTCTTTTCTTACCATTGTGCAGTTTCTCAGAGTTCAACAACCTCTATACCTTTTGACCTTTTCTAACCTCCTTAAAAAAGAGGTTATGGACTGGCTCAGTTGTTTTTCTGAATTCTTTGTGTTGAGTTACATTTTCTATTCTGCTCTGTGGTTTGCTTTTTTCTGCTGTCTTGTTATTCCTCTAAGACCTCTCAGTGAATTCCCTTTATATCCATTCTTACTTCCTGCGATGGTGCCTAATCCCCTAGTACTACTCTGTTCCTTCACTGAACTCCAGCTGAGCTCTCTCTTGTGAAGATGCACTAGCTCTCTTTATGCTATATTTAAAATCTTCACAGAGAGACAGGCCTTGATCTTTGGTTTTCTGCTGGAAGCCTACTAATATTTGTAAGTGTGAATCTTAGAGAAAAATGAGAACAATGTCAAAAAACAATGTTTGGAATAAAAACAAATCTTTGGGTATAACTCCTGACTGTCTGAAGTCATACAAAATGTGAAATACTAAAAGCTGTTAGTTTTGGTTATTGTTTTCCATAATCACATAAGGCAAAAATTAAAACTGATTTCACTTGATATTACTGTTGTTCAGAGTAAGCATATTGTGTACAGTTAACACTGAGTAAAAAAATGAGAATATAAAAATCTGTGTATTTATACATAGACACAGAATGAAAGGTGGTGTATACTTCATTTTCATATATCATACTGGTTAATAATAATTATACAGTTAAAAGTTAATTCATCACTTAGTAGTAGTAAAACATGGTATAGAAATTGTCAATATACTTTATGGTACAGACTACAGTTATTTAAACTAATATAACAATGGTATCTTGATGCTATACAATCCTATGAGGCTATATCCATACATAGGTCCATCCTGAAAAAAATTCATGAAGCAAAGAATGTATATTTTTTTAACTTAATGTGTCAAATTCTAAATATGTATTTTACAATACTAATCAGCTTTAATGAGCACTTCACGACTTTTTAAATTCAAATTTAAATTGTTACATTTTTATTTTAATGGTTGTGATATTTAACAGCTATTTTGTATAGTAATTCTGCGTTCTATAATACAACAATATACCAAGAAATATTTATTTTTTCAAAAATTCTTCAACAATATAATTATTAATACAGCGGATTGCTTATCACTAACCTTCGTTTGTTAAGATTTAATTAATTTTTTCTACTTCAATGTTGTGAATAACATGGTTTTACAAATTAATTCTAGAATCCACTAGTTTTACCTGGTGTGTGTGAGAGAGAGAGAGACAAAGAGAGAGATAGGGAGACAGAGAGACAGAGACAGAGAGAAAGACAGAGACAGAGAGAGAAACAGAGGGGGGGACATAGATGTTTGCACATATGCATCTTTTGGTTTTGGTACATGTGTGTGCCTGTATATGTAGAGGTCAGATGGGTTTGCTCAGTATCATTTTTACAGTAATCTTGCACATTTTATTTGTAAAAGAATATCTCATTGGCTTGGAATTTCTTTAGCTACTTTAGATTGGCTGGCACGGAATCTTGAGCAAACTTTCACTGTCTCTCTAGCATGACATTACAAGTTTGGGCCATGATACTGGCTTCTGGTTTGACTTCTGAAGTGTGGACTTAATCCATTTTTTGTGAAGGAAGCCTTTTGCCAAGTAAGCCATTTCCCTGTTCTTTTACATTTAAGGAACACTGAAGTGGCTTTTTTCAAGGAAAGGGGACGGAATAAATCCAAGCTGAAGTGATTCATCATTACCAAGGAAACAGAGTTTAGTTTCCCCCCAAAAAAAAAAAGACTACCCATTGTTTTGTTTTACACTTTTGGCATCAAACTAAAGATTTGTATGTCCACACACTTTTGTAAATAATTGACTTACACTATGCCAGCTTACAAGAATTTTCATCTGAGCTAATATTTATCTCACCTTAAATATTTCTAATAGTACTTTTCACTTAGAGATTACCAATTTGTAATAAGTTTCCAATCTGGAAGTTGATTCTCTATTTGACTCATACATGGCAGTCATAAGTCATCATAGCGCCATGCTACTTCAGTATTTTCTGCCTTTTACTTTTGCAGCTGACAAGTTGGCACACAATAGAATTTGTGCCTTTTTGTAGGTGATTATTCTGTTCCTTATCTTCAGTCATTATATTGTATTTGTTGTTCTTTTGGAGAACTACAGTTCCCAGAATTCCCCTGACTACGAATACCAGCTCCATAAGAAGCCACACACTTCTCCCAGACGCCCCCGTGTTCATGTTAAAACCGAGAGTTGCCTCAAGCCGCTCTTTCTCCCCTCTTTTTCCCCTTCCACCCTCTTGTGTCAGCACACCTGCACCTTACCTGTCGCCCCTCCCCCATTAAAGTGCACCCACGTGGGAGCCGCGTTTCTGTGTCTCCTCCTTAACCCTGCTCCGCTGTGCGTGTTTCGTCTGTCTCGTGTTTGTCTCTACCTTCCACACTCACCCACTTTAAAAAGAATAATAGTATTTATACCATTTAATAAACTAAAAATGTTTTATGAATTTTTACTTTATCTTACAGATTGTAAGTTACCTTCTGCTATTCCTGACTTAGAGTCCCCTAACTTAAAAAAAAAATTAAGGCATTTTGGAAATAAACTCTAATCAATTAACTTATGATATATGAACATAAATTTTAACTTCTATTACCATCTTAATTAGGCATAGCACAAATTCTTCATTTTGATCTTTTCTAACATATTGTTTGGTAGATACATTTCATGTAGTTATTGAGTTTTTTCAGTTATTTATTAAAAGTCTACAACTATTAAAATATGTGTATAATGGAACAATAATTTTTCATATAAAATTATAAATACAAGGGGTCTCCATTATTCCATTCATGTAATGAATTTGACCACATTACTCTGTGTTCCTTCTTTGATCCCCTACCAACTCTCACTGCTCCTTCTCCTCTACTCTAATAGCCTCCTTCTGTTTTGTTTTTTGTTCATTTGTTTGTTTTTTAGATTATAGATTTTCTATTATTGCATATTTTTCTTTCCCAGGCTATCAATACTCAAATGTGTTGTTCATATTCTAGAGATCATGGTAAGAAGCAAAAGTCAAAAATGAAACAGACGATGCCTACCAGAAAGCCAGATAGATTACCCATAGATGTTCTGTCCTCTCTGTTCCCCCAGACTCAATACCTCAGTCTTGTTCTTAGTGCTACAATACAACAGCAGCAGACGCCTCCCTTGCCCCCACCCACATCCCCTATGGATCTCATAGACCACAAGTTACTAAACATGTTCTCCTCAAGTGTTGCTGCATCAAAGGATCCAATACCAGCAAGCATTACCTATAAATACATGAACATTCCAGTTGAGTATGTCAGAAAAAAAAAAAAAACAAGTAAAACACATGCATCACAATCTCTGAAACTCCAGAGAGGAAATAGAAACCAAGTAACAAAACACCGATCTAACAAAGACAAACCAGAAAACCAAGATGTAGATTTATAATTAGCCCAAAGGCAGATGCCTAGGTACAAACATGAGAACAAAATAAGTACCAGCCAGGACAATATGTCTCAAGTAGAGTCAAACTATCTTACCATGTCAGACCTTGAATACTTCAACATAGCTAAAGCAAGAGAGACCTTGAAACCAACTATATGAAGATGGTAGAGTTTGTTAAGAGGAAATGAGTAAATACCTTAAAGAAATCAAAGGAAACATAAACAGTTAAAAAAAAAACAAATAAAATGTTCAAGAACTGAAAATAGAAATATAAGCAATAAAGAAAATAAACAGGGAATTCTAGATATGAAAAAAGTCTATGAATTTGTGCAGGAACTACAAAGGCAAGTTTGCCAATAGCCCTTAAGTTAACTGCCCACTAGGGTGTGGCCTCTTATACTATTTATGCCGATGTAAAGCATGTATCTGGCCTCTTTTTTGGCTGTGGGACTTGGTTATTGTTTTTCATTTCAGCAGAAAATATTGATTTGTGAGTCTACCCCTAAATAAATAACCATCTATTATTTTTAATGTTGAGCTACTTTGGGATTTCTTTTAGACATCCTTTTATATCTGTCATCCACATGGCCAACTAGATTAGTGTGAGCTTACTCACAATAATAGTAATAATGAGTAATAGAGTGAATACTTGTGAGATATTATTTATAGGCAATTTACATTGGTATAGATTCTTGTATATTGATACAACTTAAATTATACTGAATATGTTCCTATTTTTCACCACCATATATGTATATCTAGGCAACGTTATTTCATCCTATTGTATGCATGCATGACTCTACCTCTGCTTAAAATATTTTTGTAAATTGATACAATTTTAGGATATATTTATTATATTGCAAAATACATTTCTACCTCTGATCAAGATACTTATACATATTTTACATTTTGAGGTCATTGTCTTCATTTCTTGCACAGCTGTTTATTGTATAATATTCTAATATGAAGTTTAGTCTTTAAGTTATATAGGTGTTAACAAATATAGATGAATAGTCATCTATGTTTGTCATACTTATAGCTAGACTAACCAGGTTCTTTAGATACATAGAGACTGTATTCTGCTTAGATAGGTAATCTTCAACCACTTCAAGAGCTGTAGAATACAGCATTTAAAAAACTTAGGGTTCTGTTGAAGTGAGACAGGATTCCTCCTGGCACCACTGATTTATTCCTGAAAGAATGTTGAGCACCGAAGACACTCCACTTGGAGTTTGCTTTCTTCCTGGCAAAACTGGCCTTTGGGCAAGGAACTGCCCATGCCCCAACCACTGACCAGGTACGTGGTATCCAGAAATAGATAAGCAAGACACAAGGAAAAAGACTGTCAAATCTTGCCAAGACAGGGTAAGATGGTTTTGAAAAATTTCCTGCCTCTGAAAATGGTCTGTCAGCTATTCTAGGCCTTAGCCAAAGTTGATTGCTTCAGCGTTGCAAATTAGACTTTGAGTGATTGCCCAGGTAGCCAGTTGTCTCTGTCATTTGTAGCACATTTTGGAAATTTCTTGACTGAACTTCCTGCTTACTGAAGTAATATTATTTCCCTTCTCAGATCATCAATGGGATTGACAACTAGATAGTTGTAGTTACTTTCCTCTCATGACTTGCCCAAGTTATTTATTATACAAGATTTAAACTCATTAGGATAGTATAAGTTATTAAATATATTTGTTCTTATAGTATATAATTTTGTATTAGGCTTAGAACTCCTTTATTTAAACAAAAGGAGAGGTGCTGTAGGAAATCCTACAGTCAGTAGCCCTTAAGTTACCTGCCCATTGGGGCATGGCCTCTTATGCTACTTATGCCAAAGCATGGCCTCTTTTCCAGCTGTGAGATTTAGTTGCTTTTCTCCGTTCCAGCAGAGGATGTCAATTTGTGAGTTTACCCCTAAATAAATAACCATCTATTAGTCTCAATTCTGACCTAGTGTGGGATTTGTCTTAAGAATCCTCTTTCACTGGGGCTGGAGAGATGGCTCAGTGGTTAAGAGCATTGCCTGCTCTTCCAAAGGTTCTGAGTTCAATTCCCAGCAACCACATGGTGGCTCACAACCATCTGTAAAGAGGTCTGGTGCCCTCTTCTGGCCTGCAGACATACACACAGACAGAATATTGTATATATAATAAATAAATAAATATTTAAAAAAAATAAAAAAATAAAAAAAGAATCCTCTTTCACAAATTTCAACAACAGAATGCAAAATATGGAAAAATCTCAAGCATTGAATATATGACAGACAAAATGGATATTTCAGGTGGTAGTGTTTCCCTTCTTTCAGTTATGCTGGTGGAGGGTTGCCATATGCTTGTATTATTATGCGTGTTGTTGGCTTTTTTGGGTTGTGGTTTTCCTATAGTTGTTAGCTTGTTTTTTTTTTTTTGTGGGGCTCCTAACAGTGGGACTGGGGACTTTTCTGATCTTTTCATTCTCTTGGAACCGACTATTGAGATGCCCTGCCAAGCCCAACTCTGATATGAGGGTTTTTGCCTAGTCTTCTTGTTACTTGTTACTCCATGTTTGACTGATAACCCGGAGAGCCTGCTCTTTTATGAGTGGAAACTGACTGAGTGTGGATCTAGCAGAGAGGGGAGGTAGGCAGGGCAACTAGGAGTAGAGAAGGGATGGAGAACTGTTGTCAGAATGTGTTGTATGAGAGAACAAATAAAAATGAGAAGCTCAAATGATGAAAAAGACTTGAAGAAATGTTCAACATCTGTAATCATTGGGAAAAAAAACAAATAAAAAGTATCTTGAGATTCCATCTTACCTAAGAACGGCTAACATCAATAATACAAGAGGAAGCTTATGTTGATGAGGATGTGGACCAAAGGTGACCTTCCTATATTGCTGGTGTTAAGTGCTGCATTTAGCCACTATGGACATTCATCAGAAAATTGGAAATCTATGTCAAGACTCAGCTATACCATTCTTGGACATAAACCCAAAGGATATACCTTCATACCACAAGGACGCTCAACTATGTTCACAACAGCTCTGTTCATAATAGCCACAAACTGGAGACAACCTACATGTTTTTCAAACAAAGAATGGGCAAAGAAAATGTAGTACATTTATACAATGGAGTATTACTCAGCTGTTAAAATGAAGTCATAAATTTACAAGCAAATGGATGAAACTATGGGAAAAATCACCCTGATTGAGGTAGTCCAGACTCAGAAAGAAAAATATGGGTATGTATTCATTTACACAGCGATATTAGTCTTAAGTAAATGTTAACTAAGATATAATCCCTAGACTCAAAGAGGAGGACTCTGGTGGGAATGCATGGGTCTCTCTGGGAATGGCAAATAGAATAGATTTTGTGGGTAGACTGTGAACTGGTGGGAATGGGTATGGGATTGATAGGATTGGGTGTAGATTGGATAGAGGGAAAGAGTTTGAAGAGAGACAACTGGAATTGGGGAGGTAGTTTGGGTGCAAATACAGAAGTTCATTATAGTGTAAGCATCCTGGAATCTATGAAGATTATCCCTAATAAGTATTCCTAGAAAGGGGAGATATGTAGTCTTAATTGGACATCTCTTTTAGCAAGGCAAGGTTTCTAATGGTGGGACTGAGCTGTATTCAATTGATTTGTTATGCATTATGGTACTCTAATAGTCTCTCAACAACTCAGATTGATACTAAGACAAAGGGTTGCTCTCTGCAAACTGAGAGTGGGGGTTCATTGCTGAGGACAGCATCTGCACAACTCAATGAATAGCGAGAAATCATGCTAATATCTACTTGAAGTCTTTAAGTTCTATTCACTTTGGTTAGGGAAGATATGAAGGCTGCTAAAAGAGAAATGTGGACACCAACCCAAACCAAAAAGCTTTGATATACATTCTGTCCTGCCTGCAAATTATCCTAAGGTAATGATGGCACAGAACTTTTGACAATAGCCAACCAATGTCTGATTTGACTTAAAACTCACCCCAATGCCGAAGAAGGAACACATATCCATCATTGCTTATGTAACCAAGAACCAGAGACTAGATATTTCAGAGATGTGGGATATTTTACTCTTGACTGTTTCGTGGGGCCCACCACCCAGCTCTCAATTAAAACACATACTGAAGTTTATTGTTAGTAATGAATGCCCAGCCTTAGCTTGGCTTGTTTCTTCCCAGATTTCCTTAACATTTATCATGACAATCTTTTGCCACTAGGCTCTTATCTTTCTCTATTTTTCTATACCTTTCTTTACTTCTTTCTCTTTGGCTTAATGTGCAACTGGGTGGCTGGCACCTGACGTCCTCCTCTCCTTATTCTCTCATTACTCTTCATTCTCCCTCCTCCCATATTTTTCCTCTATTTATACTTTCTGCCTTATAGGCCTGTCTATCCTTGCTTCTGCTTTGCTATTGGTCATTCATCTCTTTATTAGGACCATCAGTGTTTTAGACAGGCACAGTAACACAGCTAGCTTCGCAGAGTTAAACATCCTAAATAAAAGTCACGCACCTGACAATAATAGTTCCCAACACAGAAACCTAGGAAAAAAAACAAAAGAATGCTCTCAAATCAAGTAAATAATTTCTAATGATGTACTACTATACTCATCAGTGCCTTATCCAGTCATCATCAAAGAGGGTTCCTCCAGTAGCGGGTGGGAAAAGATACAGAGACTCACAGCCAGATGTTAAGTGGACATTGTGTCTAAATTGGAGGTCTACAAAAAATTTCTCTCCTCACAGCTTAGGGAATCCCACAGAAGAGGAAGCTGAAAGATTTAAGAGTCAGAAGGGGTAGAGGACACCAGGAGAACATCCTGGTCTGAACCAACTAAGGAAGATGTATATGAGCTGACTGAGACTGAAGCAGCAAGCACAGGGTCTACCTACACCATGTCTTCTGTGTATGTACTACGGCTACTACCTTAGAAATTTCTGGGACTCCTCATTGTGAGAGTAGATGGTTCTCTGATGCTTTTGCCTGTTCATGATACTATTTTCCTTCTGTTGAGTTGCTGTGTCTAACTTTGATATGGAAGTTTTTGTTTCAACTTTTTATATTTTATTTTGATGGGGAGGAGTTATTATAACCAAAGTATACTATATTAGAAAAAATCTATTTTCAAATAAAAGAAAAACTATTATTTAAAAAACTTTTTCTTTTCAATTCCTATCCGTGTTTACTTCATTTTGTAAGTAATACTGAATTTCAGTTACTCTCTTTATAACCCAAAGAAGTAAACAGAAATATGTAACTACTGAGTAAATACAATGAGATGATTTAATAACTAAAAAAAATAAGGCAAAATGATGACAAATTTGTCCTGAACATTTAGGTATTTCCTTGGTAATAGAAATTTCAAGAACCTATTATAAATGGTCATAATTCATTTTTCAAAATGAAATAGAGCTATACTTAAGCCTTGTTTCAGCTAAACAACAGTGAAACAGAGTATAAGAAAAAAATGTAGACCATTTCTGTTGCTGTTTTTATATACATATTCCAACAAATATGCCAGCATATCGTGTTCAGTGTTAGAAAGCACAGTCACTAGTCAGAGTGAGCTCTGCAAGCTAGGACATGTTATCTGCTGCATATTAAACTGACAGGAGATTATTTATGAGTAAAACCACCCAAAAGTAGCCAAGGAAACACTTAGTTAAGCCTAGATGAAACTAGTAATGCATTATAAATGAATAAGGGTTTACCTATATTATTAAATTTTCGATTCAAATTTGCAGCATTTAATGATATTGTGCATTATGAGAAGCAAAGTAATTTTATCACTGTGCAAACTTCAAAGGCTATTCTTGTGTAAACCTGACATGAATTGGTCAATGATACAGAAAAATATGAGATGTATGATTCTTCTATCAATAAAGTATGCTATTTTGACTTATAGTACATTTTAAGTGGCAGTGTTTTATAAAACAACGCTTAAAAATACAAAAGAGTTAATCTGCAGATTAGTACTATAGGCGGTACTGCTATCATCATGTACTAAATAGTAAATGAATAATTGTATGTGTTGTACTTTTATATAAGTGGCAATTAGTTTACAATTCAGAAATGCACTGAGCCATGTATTTCAATGTTCATGATGTCTACAGTCTGCAGTTGACATAATCTTCATGGCATATCACACGCCTGTGGTATGATTCAAGGGTATATGATATGCCATATTTACTCTTAATGCATGAACTGATTGTTTTTCTTGAGACAAGAGACACACTGTGCAGCTTTCTTTTTACATCTGATGGGTCTTGAACTTACTATGAACAGCAGACTAGACTCAAATATACAGAAATCCTTTTGCTAGTGTATTTACATTTCTCTAGCAAAGTTTTTTGCTAATTTTTGAAATATATTACTGGGGGTATTATGTAATTTCTATTTGAAAAAGTTCAAAGTTCTCTTAATTTCCCTATAGAATAAAATGCTTTATAATCACATCTTTGAGAACTTCATGCAATATAATTTCATCATTTTTACTCCAGTTCTTCACAAAGTCTTCCCATCTCTGAAATTCATGTTCTTTTATTTTTATTAATTAATAATCCATAGAAGCCAACTTTTGTTTTCTATATATTTATAATTTTGGTGATACCCACTAGAGCATGAATGACCTAAAAAAGAGCCAGATCTTTACAGAAAACAATACTCCTACAAAGACCATACATAATCCACAGTTTCTCTATTAGAAATAAGGACTCATAAGCCTCTTTACTCTGTGCTAGAATATTGCTTGGTTTAGTGTTATGTTGTGAGTTCATTAATGTAGCACCTCTGTTGTATCCAGAAGGCCAGCGTTGCTTTGTTTCTTTCTTCTCAAGCATTCTTACAATCATTATGCCCACTCTGCTGTGATAATCCTTGTATCTCGGGTATGAAATGTGACAGAGAGAGGTCTCAGTTGTGGCTGAAAATGCCTGCCACCTATTCTCTCCATTTTTTTTATCAATCACACACTTCTGTATTAACTACCTAAGACTATGAGAAGTTATTTCTCCAGTGAGATATAGACTTTCAATAATCTACAGATAAAAATATGAATTTAGAGGGCAGTTTGATATCTATGCCTACTGGCAAAATAAAACTGGAAGATTTCCGTTGGTGACCTGTAAGTCCCCATCTATGGGTTTCAAGCGAGATTTGCAATCCATTTTGCTTTCTGAGAAGCAGAACTTAAATCAAACCAGAATATTATTAATGACCTCTATAACATTTTTGTGAGTATTGCACCCATGTATATTTCTTGATACATTGATCAGAGTGTTCACAGCTGGTTAAGACTACTGGTGACTAGAAAAGGACCATGGTGGGTATGGAGAAGTGAGACCTTACGTTAGGAAGGTAGTAGAACCCTGGCAATATGAATGCAGAATGGGAAATAGCTTCTGGGTTACATTTGGGGTCATGTGTCTTCTTCTTTCAACTTTAAAACCCCTATCTGATTCAGACCCATTTAGGTCCTGGGCATGCTACTTCAGTCTTTGTGACTTCATATTAGCTTTGATTTTCTGTATTTATAGTCTTGTATCTTGGTTGTCCCCCATGCCCTCTGGCTCTTATATTCTTTCTATATCTTTTTGAACAGTGTTCCCTGAACCCATAGGGGAGTGATTTGATGAAACACTTGGCTTTATCTTCTATCTTTGATAACTCACAAAACTATTCAAACAGAATTTCACTGTCTTAGACAATAACTATTTTATTCTTAATTCCTCAAAATGTACATTCACCAGCAAATAGTACTTCTGTCTGAAAACAAGGCATTTGAAAGATAAAGAATTCTTTAGGTCAAGACCCTAAAGATTGGATTAATAAATAACCTTATAAAAAAGATATGAGAGAAGTATCTCTTTGTGAGGCATTTGAGGCTGTGGTGAAAAGATAGCTGCTTACAGAAAGAAGCAAGTGGGGAATCAGCAGACACTTGTTTACCATGCTCTTGAACTTCTAAAATTCAAAGTTGTGAATATCCTGTGGGGATGGTCTTATGTCTTCCTTGGTCTTGAACTTCTAAAATACAAAGCTGTGGATAACTAAATTGATTGGTCTTACTTTCTCCTTGGTCTTGAACTTCTAATATTAAGAAATGTGAGAACCAAAAGTTTGCTGTTTAAACTACTGAGTCAATGCTAGTTTTGTAAAAACAATTTGAACATAGATAAATTTGACATAGGTAATAAGTCTCTGTACAAATACTCTTGTTGATAAATTGCTCCTCCATGTTTTTGCTTTGCTATGTGTTAAGACACTGAGACTCACTCTCTGACAATAAAAGCTGCACTAAGATTTTCTAATAAAAATATTGTTCATGATTTATTTTTAAATGTATTGTCATTTAGGGTAAATCATTTTCATATAATCTGCATGGCCAGCTAGTTCATGATAGAATTCACTATTAGTCATTATCGTTGCTTTTTTATATGTTGATTGCGTGCCTCTGGTTTTTATTTCAGTTCACAGTGATGTATCTGGTTCATTGAAATTATTTTGATTATTTTGTTTTTAATCACTGGATGGTTCAGCTATTTCAAAATAACAATAGCTTCATGGAAGATTCCACTGCTCAGACTTTCAGACCATTCAGTATCAATGGTGCTTGAAAGGCCAATGTTCTATCAATCTTTCTTGTTAATAACCTGTTATAGGATTCTTCCTAAATATGAGAAAAGCAATGAACAGAGAAGCTGAAGAAATACATTAATTCACTTAACTATTTTGCTAAGGGCCAGTCCTGCATGTAACAGTGTATATTTTTCATTAGCTAAAATAATAAAAAATCAAATGCAATTAACTGAGCTAATATGAAGGGACAAGATAAATGGTATATCCTAATAGAATTCCAATGCTAACAACTTCAAGCCATAGCTGTCCTATTTGTGGACTAGAGCAAATATTGTTAAGCTAAAGAACCAACTAATAGATGATTAATGTTCCTTATTAAATTAGATGAAGGAAAATAACAATGTTTTGCTGTTAGCAAGTCAGTGGAAGAAAAAAAGAAACTTTGACAAGGATATTTTTTTCTCAAGTTTTATTTTATAAAGATGGTCAATGTAATTACGTAGAGAAATGAAATTTGTCTACTATTGACTGTGCATGTTCCTTTAATTTTATATGGAAGGATAATTTATGGTTCAGACTTGCTTCTCTAAGTATGTAGCAGACATATGCATTTGCATGTATATACTACACTTAATATTTTGTTCAAGATCTCACAAAAAAGCTGCTGTAGATGGGAGATGGATCATCAGGTAAAGGCACTAGACATTGATGCTGATTACCTGAAATCTAGCTCCAAATTCACACTGCTGAACTAGAGAACTGACAACTGTCGTTTGTTCATTAACTTTCACATGCAAGCCATGGTGCATGTGCATCCACACACAAACAAATAAATAAGAGATAAGTGTAATTTCGGAAATATTTCTAAATAACTGATTGAAAGAAGATTTATGGTATAGTATCATGGACAGTCTTGTTTTTTTTCCTTTAGATAATATTACCATGCACAATACTTTATACATTTTTCTTTATAATCATGATCATACGATTATGCAGAAAAATGAAGCTTTCTCAAAACTGTACCTGAGAATCTAGAGACGATAGAAAACATATTTCAATAATAGATTCTTTTCTTTCTATGTGGGTCCCTGGGATGAAATTCATTTGGCAGAATTAGGATGAATGATTTTTTTTAACCACCTACCCATCCTGCAAACCATGGAGAATCCATTTTGTGCAGAATTATGTGAGCAAGCAAGGAGTCAGAACAGTAATCAGAGTTGCCATAGAAAAGGGAACATGTCCTATAGGTGTTTGTAGAGAACAGACCTAATTCCTCACATGAAATGGAATGAAACACTTCCTGATATTGTTACTAAATGTCAGTGGCTCCTCTATTTCCTTTCTTCCTTCAATCCTAAAGATTATAGCAAAATGGGTCTTGAAGGGTTGATTTGATCTATTGTTGTTATAAAGATCATGAACCAAAAGAGACTTGAGATTTATTTGGCTTATGTATTCCAAGTCATGGTCTGTCTGTCATTGAGAGAACTCTGCGGGAACCGATGCAGAGACCATGGATAACTGCTGCCTACTTGCTTTTCCCAAAAGTAAGTTGGCTTGCTCAGCTGACTTTTTAAATTTTATACAACTCAGGACTACCTGCCCAGGTATGGAAGTTTCCACAGTGGGATGGACCCTCCCACATCAATCGTTAATCAAGAAAATGGTCTAGAGACTTGTCTAAAGGAGAGTTTTAAGGAGTGTTTTCTCAGTTAAAGTTTTTTTTTTTTTTTTTTTACTGATGACATAAGCTTGTGTCAAATTGACATGAAAAAAATAATCTAAATAGTACACATAGAGATTGCCGCGCAGCGCGGCCCTGGTCTGCGCTCTATGCGCTAGACCCCAGTTCAAAAGCTTTGTGCAAGGGGCTGGAGGTTGAGAATACAGACGCAGAGACAGACCAAAACATGCAGACCTTTTAACACTGATACCAAACGCCCCCCTTTATTAACACCATGTAGACTTAAATACACTGCAGTCATGGCCTACAGGTGATAATCCCATCCTCTGATCCTCTAACTAGGCACAGCTTCTAGTAACTTCACTTAGAAGGTTGTAGCAGGGTAGAGCAGCTGAAAGCCAGGACTCAGTTAATCCCAACATCCAGCTGAAGGCCAGGACATAATTGGTCCCAACAAAGTAAGATATATATATATATATATATATATTTTCTAGTATAGGTCTAAGATTTTATGATGCATTTTGTGTTACAAATGTTCTCTCTTTCTCTCTCTTTCCCAATTTTATACTATCTATTTACACTTAAGTAGCCAAGTACATGTATATGTATTGTATCTATATGTATACATATACATAGATATGTATATTTTATTGATTATAAAATAGCAACTGGCATGCATTTATTTAAAGTTATTGTGATTTTATTTTAATATATCAACATAGATTCAAATGCTAAGACAATAGAGTTGAACTTTGTACAAACTCCTCTTTATAGAAAAGCAGTTGAATTGATAAAATAGTCACTCTACAAATATAGAAACACACAGAGACAAACCACACACACACACACACACACACACACACACACACACCTTCCAAGTCCCCAAGTAAAGAAAAGTAATAAATATAAAAACATAATTAAAGAACATTGCCACAAGGTATGGGAGTTACACATGATTCATAGACTAATAGTAAAAATGTGTCCAAAACAGTCAAGAATTTTCCTCATCTAAGTAGTAGCAAGGGTATAACAACTATAAATTCTAAATTGTTGATATTTAAAAATGGAAAGTTTTAAATGTTGATAAGAAGATAATTGGATAAGATAATCTTAGAAAACATTTCTTTATTCTGAAATGTGAAAGGCCAATCTCATTATATCATTATAACTATGTAATTTTCTTTTTGCTTTTTTTCCTTATTGCTGAGTGATGTTCTATTTTGTTTTCTTGGTATTTTGAGGGGAGGTTTTTATAGTTTCCTTTTATTTGTTTTGTTTTGTTTATTTATAAAGAACTTAAAGTTGAGTAGGTAAAAGGAGAGAATTTGAAGGATCTGGGGGAGGGGAAGAATAAGATAAAAGTATATTTAAATTTAAAAATTGTTTTAATACGTGAAAATATAATAGAAAATGAAAATGAGTCCAATTTGTCATACAATAAGTAACACAAAGCATATATAAACACAAATAGTTGGATTTGTTGTTATATGCCTTGATGAAATATCACCAGATATACTCTATTTTTTTGTATTAATTGAGAAAAAGTTGTAATTTTATTTATAAATATTTGGATTTAATGGCTTCAATTTTATTGTTGAAATTAGTGATAGCTTTGTGAATTATTTAAATTTTTCATAAGATATATTTTGATCATATTCTTTTGCATCTTCTAACATCTCTCAAATTTTCAACATCCTCTGAATCACTCATCTTTCTATTTCTCACATCATCAAAACAGTCTAGATTAAAACAAAATACAACAATAAGACAAAAAATAATCAATCACAAAGGGCACAAAAACGATAGAATCTGTTTTGTGTTGATTAACTACTCCTGGGCATGGTGCCTGTCCTAAAGTTGGTAGATATAACCAGTGTCACTCCATTGGACCTTACTGATATTTCCTTTCCCAGAACGATTAATACAGTTAACTATTAATCTTTATACAAATGACTAGGTTTTTATTTATTCGTTCATTCTTTTTAAAATATAAAAATAAAATATAATAAAATAATACAAAACATTAACATTTAAGTTGGTCAAAGAAACCAACAGAAGGCAAAGAGCCAAAGAAAAGGTACAAGATTCAAAGAGTCACTTATTCTCTTACAGAAGAATCAGACACTTAGGCAGTGATCCCTTCTGCTAAATTATGTTGCATAGGTTCTGGTTTCCTTCAATCCAGGGACTATGTATGCTTTTATTTCATAACACAGTGAATATTTTGAATAAATGAACACAAGAGCAGGAAATAACATACATTTAATTAAGTGGAATATTAATTGCTGAGTTTTAATGTATTTGTACACTGAGGTTTTTCAAGTAAAATATATTACTTAAAATATATGTGTTGAGTCTCAAAAATATATATATATGTAATTTTAGAAAAAATAAATTGCTATAGTAAAATATCTACTTCACTTGAACATTTTCGCCTAGACTGTCTCTGCACCTCATTTTTATAATGTCATAATAGGTAATCAATGTGTTGTCTCTATGTTTAAAGACATAAAACTGTTCTTCCCTCTAGAGTGCTTGTGTAAGGCTTTCTGATTTAGAATATATTGGGAAAATTGCAGTAATACTATTGATGTTCCCATCGGTTTGGGTTTAAGCCCATAATTAATAGCTTGTTTCCTGTCGTTTCAATGGACATAATCAACTTCTAAGATAATTACAAAGTAGAAAGCTTTAAAATACTCCCCAAATTAAATGGAAATCTGCTTTCGGAACAAAAGGCATTTACAAGTTCAGAGACTGAAGTGTGCTCACAATGCTCAAGCTGTCATTTGGAAATTTTTCTACTAAGAATGTAATACATGCTGCTAACCTTCTGATATGTATGCACTACCATAGGAAATGTAAGTGATCATCTGTCACTGTAGCCATTTAACCAGCTGATGCAATCTATAGGTGACGACAAGTAGTAGGTAGGTTATTTTTCCACCAGTTATCTTTGTGGTTCCATTAGAAATGAGTTAATTTCATGGCTGGAAAACAGCATTTTGTCACAAATACAATACTAAGAGTTTTTTTTAGAGATAGAGAATGTATCACTCATTACATTCTCTACAGTGACATAATTTTTTACTACTACCACTTCATATCATTTTTATAAATTTGTACTTCAAAATAATAAATTATAACTTATTAAAACTAATTAAAAGACTATTCTAACCAGGTAAGCAGCTATACTAACAACAGATCTTCATATCTCCCTCTTCTTCAAATTCAATCCCCCAGTCTCATCCTCTGTTCTTATCTGCTGCTTCCCCTTCTTCTCTGTCTCCACCTCCAGTAGATCACACAGATCTCCCTCTGCAAACTTCCTTCCCTCCACTGATTCCATTATCCAAGCTTCCAACTCTGGCAGGCAATCCCTGGAAACTCTCAGGCCACTCCAACTAGGGAAGCAGGTAAGCCAACTAAGCAGGCTGGCAAACTTCAGGTCTTTACTCCTCTCCAGATCTTTATATACAATGTCCCAGTTTCAACTCTAGTTCTGTAGTAGACTACCTGTTGTGTCCCATCCTCTCTCACTGCCCTCACTCCCAAGGGACTATGTAGATTCTGGTAGAATAGCCTTGTTTTTCTTCTTCTGTAAACCACCTGAATACCATTCCTATCTCATCTCCCTTTCTAAAAGTCAGCCCCCAATACCTAGAAACAAACATTAAAAAGAAAGTCCAGTGGCCATTGTTGTAGAACATTATTTTAAATAGGCAAAGATGCGTTACATTTGTTTATGATGCAGAATATTACTTTAACTGTGTAAAGGTGTGATGTTTTTGTTTATGCTGATTTGTTTAATTATGTGAAGGTGTGTTGCATTTGTCTTACCTTGCCTGCCTAAGGCAGGTGATTGGTCTAATAGGGATGTGAATGGCCAATGTCTAGGAAAGGATAGGCAAGGCTGGCAGGCAGAAAGAATAAGTAGGAGAAGAGGAGAAGAGAACAAGGAGAACAAAGGCAGCACACACAGGGTAAGAAGCCAAGCAGCTACCAGTCAGTCAGAATGAGAAGCAGAGAAAGTAAGTTATACAGAAGAAAAAAAAAAAGGAAAAAGCCTTGAGGCAAAAGGTATATAATGCGAAACTGATCACACCTTGCAAGATACCAGAATTCCCTAGCAGTCAACACACAGCTACCAAAACCTCTTAAGAACAAGAGAGGACAACAGAGACCAAGGAATAAAAACAAAAACAAGACCATGGGGGCAGCACCTAGAATTACACTCATCTGCATCCCAAATGCCTAGATGTCAGGACAAAAACAAAATCAATAATAGGATGACTATATGTATGCACTTGAGCCTAGCAACCTTACAACAGCAGACCCTGAGAATTGCAACATCATTAAAGCACAACACGATGACCTTAAAATAGCTATTATAAATTTGAAAAGGGTACTTAAAAATGAAATGGATTATTCCATTAAAGTAATCTATGAAAACACAAGCAAACAAGGGGAGGAAATAAATAAAACCTAATAGTAGAGATAAAATCAATAAGGAAAACCAAATCTGCGAGAAATCTGGAAAGGAAAAAAATAGGAAACGGACAGGAAACTCAGAGGTAAGCCTCACAAGCAGTATATAAGAGAAGGAAGAATATGATCTCAGGCAATGAACAGGGATTCTGAAGAAAAAAAAATGGATACCTTAGTGAAAAGAAATTTTTAAATTTAAAAACATCAAGGAAATTTGGGACACTGTTGAAAGAGCAATAGAAATTAAGGAGAAGAGATTCAAGTAATAGTCACAGAAAATAAATTCAGCAAAATCATAGAATAAAAATTTTCTAACTGGAAGAAGGAAATACCTACCAAGAGACGAGAAGTACTCTAAATACCAAATAGACTGGACCAGAAAGTAAATTTCCCTCAGCACAAAATAATCAAGATACTAAAACCTAATATACATAAAATGAATATTCCAAGTGACAAAGTAAAAAGATCAAATAACATATAGAATCTAACCTATCAGAATAATACTTGACTTCTTAATGGAGAGTTGGAAAGCTAGAAGGCCCTGTAGAGGTATTCTATAGACTCAAAGAGACCACAGACTCCAATTGAAAGCATTATAGCCAGAAAAACTTTCTATCACAATATATGTAGAACCTAAGATATTCCATTAACAAAACAAATTTAAGCAAAATTTGTCTACAAATCCATACCCCAGAAAGTGTTAAAAGAAAAACTCTACCCTACAAAGGTTAACCCCACACAGGTAAACAGAAGGAATAAATAATCCTAGAGCAGCAAATCAAAAGAGGGAAACACACACGCACACACACACACTACCATGACCACCACCAACAGAGACAAATTAAAAGGAATTAATAATCATTGATTATTAATATCTCTCATGCTCAATGGTACAACTCCACAATCAAAAGACACAGGTTGACAGAATGGATCTAAAACCTCATACACTTTAGCATTAAATATAGACATCAACTTGTGATAAAAGGGTAGAAAAACATTTTCCAAAGTAATGGATATATGAAGCAAACAGGTATATCTGACAAAAGATTTCAAACAAAACTAATCCGAATATATAGGGAAAAACACTTCATACTCATCAAAAGAAAAATCTACGAAGATGACATTGAAATTCTTAACACCTATTAAATACAAAGGCACCACAATTCATAGAAGAAATATTATCACAGTTTAATTCACGTGTTGTTTCTCATACATTGATTGTGGGAAATTTCAATACCTGACTATTACAATTGGGCTGATCATCCAGGCAGAAAATAAACAGTAAAATGTTGGAAGTAACTGATATTGT
Source organism: Microtus agrestis (assembly GCA_902806775.1). Taxonomy (NCBI): domain Eukaryota; kingdom Metazoa; phylum Chordata; class Mammalia; order Rodentia; family Cricetidae; genus Microtus; species Microtus agrestis. Next base: position 813,939 of record CADCXT010000555.1, read on the forward strand.
AAGCCAAATGGACCAAAAAGATATTTACAGAACATGCATGGTAAAACACAAAAATATCAGAGAAAAAAACTGAAGAAGATGGAATGATCTCCAATGCTCATTAATTAGTAAGATATTTACTTTGTTGCTTGTAATATTCTTTTTATGTATATTAATTGGTAATAATGGCCATCTGACCAAAAGAAATCTACAGATTTAATACAACCCCTTCAAAATTTCATCAAATTCTTCACAGATCTTGAAAGGACAATATTCAGCTTCATGAAGAAACATGCACACGCAAACATACATACACACTCATACATAAACACAAACACAAAAAAAATTGGATAACTAAAACCATCATGAATAATAAAAGAACTTCTAGAGGTATCATCATCCAAGATCTCAAATCATTCTACAGTGCTGTCATAATAAAACCAGCAATATAAGCATAATTTTGGTACAGAAACATACATGTTGATTAATGGAATCATATTGATGATTGAGACATCAATACACACATATAATGGATATCATATTTTTGATAAAGAAACCAGGAATAGAGGCTAAGGAAATGACAGCATCTTCAGCAAATAGTGCTTCTCAAACCAGATGTATGCATGTAGAAGGACTAAATTATATCTATACTTAATATCTGCGTTAATTATTAGAAACCAAGTGGAGGAAAGATCTCAACATTAAACCAGATACACTGCACATGAAACAAGAGAAAATGGGGGAACAACGTTGAACTCAATGGCACAGGAGAAGACTTCCTGAAAAGCACACCAACAGTGCAAGGACTAAGATCAGCAATTAAGAAATTGGACCTGGTGTTTAACTGTGAGCATACAGACCTCTTGCCCTCTACACTTTTTCTTCCATTTATTTGTTTGCTTTGTTTGATTCTGGTTTGTTTATACTGATATTAATTTTATTTCATGATTAATAATGCCTTTTTAATTTCTGTTTGTATGCTAATTAGAGAAAGGAAGGGTGTGGTTTTTGGTAAGGGAGAAGTGGAAAATACCTGGGAGAAGTGGGGAAGAAAAACTGCAATACTGAAATGATTAATTAAATTAAAAATATATTATTATTATTTTATTTTATTAATTTATTTTTTCCATAAAATATAGCCCAACAGCAGTCTCCTAATCTCACCATCTCCCCTGGTTTTCCTCCAGAAAAGCTAGATGTAACAAGATTAGGCATATACCATTATAGCAAGGCTGCTTCTTTCTTCTCTTTCTTTCTTTCATTTTTTCTTTCTTTCTTTCTTTCCTTCTTCTTCTTCTTCTTCTTCTTCTTCTTCTTCTTCTTCTTCTTCTTCTTCTTCTTCTTCTTCTTCTTCTTCTTCTTCTTCTTCTTCTGCTCCTTCTCCTCCTCCTCCTCTTCCTCCTTTTCCTCCTTCCCCTTCTCCTTCTCCTCCTTCTCCATCTTCTTCTCTCCTTCTTCCTCTCCTCCTCCTCCTCCACTTCATTCTTCTTCCTATTTCTCTTCCTCTTATTCCTTCTCCTCTTTCAACTTATTTTTCTTTTATTCTTTTTTTCAGACAAACTTCCATTATATATCCCAGACCAATCTGAAACTCACAGAGATTTGTCTGCCTTTGCCTCCCCTATGTTGAGATTAAGATTATGAATTCTAGTCTTTTAATTCTCCTTTGTAATCTCTGAACATAAACATCACCTGGTTTTACTGTGTCTTACTTAATAACAGTGATTTTTTTTTTTTTTTTTGGCGGTGACTCTAAGATTTGTCTGTTAGTTTTACTTCCTGGAGCAAGTTAGTTGGTACATAGTAAAGTATCTAATGATATGTACTGTTTAATTGTTACTTAAAAATTCCTTCTCTGTTTTACAATCTAAAATGGCATGAAGAAATTATGTTAATATTATCCTAATATACATTAGAATGTTTAACAAGAATGATTCAATTCTAAGATAACATTTTAATAGCTGATTTTATCTGAAAAAAAGTGAAATAAATTTTAGAAACAATAAGTATAAGTAAGAAAGGCAGGTTGTTGCATTACATTGACCTTCATGAGAACTTCTTGCTAATTCTTCTTTCTTGTGAGCCTTTTTTTATACTTATAAGTATTTATATCACATTTGCATACAAAGAATGGCTCAGTACTTATCAAGGCCATCTGTGGTATACTTTTTTCTTTTACTTAAAAACATATTTCTAGGGTATAATGAGAAACCTAAATGGCAGCTGTGTATCCAATCAGCAGTTTATTAAACAAATAATAATGATGAGTGTTTTCAGTTTGCAAGAACATCATCCCACCGCATTTTCCCTTTATTCTTTTCAGAACAAAAACTCTGAATCTAATCTCCATTGTTTAATTGTTGTTTCTTCTGACCATTATGCACAACAACTTGTAACCAACATTCTAAACAAACACAAACACAAAAATGATCCTTTTTTTTTTTGGTAATGTGGACAGTTTTCTAAGCTACTTCCTACTGATTGGGGTCACTAATAATCTTATGGAGATTCAAAGAAAATTTAGAATTATGGCCAAGTACTGACTGGAGTATTCTGTGAGACTGGATCCCATCAGCCAGCACTCTTGAGGCTGTTTGGATGTTGAACCCAGGGGAAATTGCAACAGAGATGCTCTGAAAGTTGTGTCATCTGGGCCATCCATACCCATTGAATAATTTTCAGGGGGATCTTCAAACCTGATTTTTCTTAACTCAGTATGAATCACAGCCTCTTTTTCCCAGTGGAAATAAAAGCAAAACCTCTTCTCCAAAGTAACATATCCTTTAACATAAATATTGAAGTCAAGCCATTTTCAAAATGCATAGGTTGGATTAATCTAGCAGCATTCATAATCAAATGTCTTTTTGAAGCTGTTGCTCCCTTCTTAATAGTTAAACAACACAATAGTATTCAGTATCCATAGTCTATTTGTATTTTCTATCTTTATGTGACTTTAATTTCTTAACTCTATTTCTTTCATTTTAATTTTTTAGGTTTTTTTGTTTGTTTGTTTGTTTTCTGGGACAGGATTTGTATGTGTATTTTAGGCTGTTATGGAACTCTGTAGGCCAGGTTGGCCTCAAACACACAGAGCTCCACCTGCCTCTGCCTCCCAAGTGCTTGGATTAAAGGCATGAACAACCACACCAGACTACTCTATTTTTTTTTAAGGATTTTCTCTATACGTTTTCTTTTCTTTCCCAAGTGCTGCAGTCTATAATTAGATCCAGTGTCCCCTCAGGGAGACAGTGACAGACTCCAGTGTTAGGGCAAGCTCCTGGACAATCAGCGGTTAATATTGTAATGGTGGTGATACACAAGTCCATTTATGCACTTCCAGGTGTTGATCTTTGTAATTGCCAGATATGCCTCTGTTGGGAAATGGATTGTTTGTCTGAAATTACTGAGATATCTGACTATTTCCTGGGACTGGATCTGCCCATCTGGAAGTTTCCCCAATTAACTAGGTGTTTATCAGTGGGGTCATTAGCATCAGTTAGGAGAGTACCATCCTTAAGAAAGTGAAATTTACAATCCCCTTTCCAACGAAATCCTTTCTGACAATTGGGGCAAGGTGCAGGAGGCATTCTTTGATTTACGTATTGAGTGAGGTTGAGATGTTTGGGTTTATATTACTCCCTCTATTATGTGGGCAGTATTTACTGATGTGTCCAAATTGCCAACATGAGAAGCATCTAGGTACCATGCCTCCTGATTAAGCCTTGCTCTTTCTTGTGTATTCAAAAGTTGGGAGGTTGGTCATTCCTGAAATGCAGTTACTATGTCAACACCTTGAATGTAAGAGGGACTGATCTCAGCTCATACTTTAATGAATTCAGAGTTGCTCCCAAATTTCCTCCTCAGTATTAGTAGAGATAGACAATGGTAGAGGCATAAAGAAACTGATGTGGAAAAGTACATAGTAAAGAGTTTATTTTTACCCTCAGATCCTTCTAAGTCCAATACTTGCTTTCCACCTTCTTCTGAACCCTGAGAGGACAATAAGGCTAACATTCACAGGGCCCAGCTACCCAAACCTATGTATATTTTTAAACAGACTGTAAACTGTTTAGATATTTGCTTCTTTTTTCCCATATGAATCTGTTTTTACTCTATATCTCTCTATCTTTTCATGACATCATGAAACTTTAATCTGCTAAGTGGGATGACTAGCAATAAAGCTGCAGCTTTGGTGGTTGGCTCCACAACATCCTTGGCTTCCTGAGGGTCTTAGTTTCATGGCAGTGGTACTGGCAAGAGCCATGTTTTTTGCCCCAACTCTCTGGAGTTTCTATGTCCATTCTACTACCAAGAAGCATGCCACTGGCTGCTGCTCATAAACAACATTTAAGTATTTAAGTGCTTGTTGTCATGGCCTCATCAAAGAACTGCAAGGTTTTTGCTGCTAACAGGGAATCAGGAAGTTTCTCTAAAAGGATCCACACCTATGTTTGCCACCAGAAAACAGAGCTTACTGAACTACCAGAATCAAAATAGTTACCAAGAAGTTGCTCTTGACTCTTCTCTGTGTGCAATGGTTTTCTTAAATCTTTCTTGGACTTTATGTGGAAATTCTTGCCAAATGTTTGGGCAGCATTTGTAAACAGAAGTTGCTGTCCTGCCTGATTCTGTAGCAGTTTAGTCCAAATAAACACACAGAGGCTTATATTAATTATAAACTGTTTGGCCTATTAGTTCAGACTAACTATCTCTTATACCTTAAATAAACCTAAAATTTCTATTTATATTTAGCCACATGACTTGGTACCATTTCTCAGTAAGGCATTCTCATCTTGCTTCCTCTGCTTCTGTCTGATGATTGTATCTCTGCCTCTAGTCTTCCCACAATTCTCCTCATCTTGTCACCTTGCCTATACTTTTTGCCCATCAACTGGCAAACAGCATTTTATTAAATCAGTTCTTGTAGTAAATCTTTACAGTGTACAAGAATATTATTCCACAGCAGTTATCAGCTATTTTCTTGAAAATAACCATGATTTGCATAAGATGATATATAAAAGTTGTCTTAATTTGCATTTATTTAAATGATCAGGATGTTGAGCACATTTAAGATATTTCTTAGTCAATATGTTCCTTTTAATTCTTCTTTTGAAAACTTTCTCTTCAGATCCACAGACCATTTCTCAGTTTTAAGATTTTTTTATTTGTTTTGAGTTCCTTACTTTTTTTGAATGAGGAAATGAAGCTTGAAATAAGTGTCACTTATCAGGAGAGATTTTACTAGGGAATAACCAGAATAAAAGTAGCCTAAAGAATTTTAAATACAGTAGTTCATTTTTTTCATCTTTTAAGGCATTAATTATTTCAGATACAGAGTTCATATACAGTTGTGATTATAATTTTACATAACTTTTTTCCACTTTATGCTAAATTTTATATGTGCAAAAATTATTATACTTCTATGTGTTTAAAAGAACTAAGGATACACTTGAAAATAGTTATCATACTATTAAGAAAGTGCATAAACTTAAATCCAATGCACATATTTATTATGATCAGAATATTTTCTTGGACCTAAAAGAAGTTTGATAAGAGCAAGAAAGAGTCAAGCAATTATGCCAAATTGGTAATGAGTTTTAAGAATTACAAGGACATCCAGATGGTTCCTTATGTTAGGAGCTTTTCTCTAATGCTTGATGATCTGAGTTCCACTTCCAGAATTCACTTTGAAGAAGAAAATAAATAACACCTTTAAATTATTGTCTGTTCTCCATCACATTCCATGACATGTGAGAATTCCCCTCCATAACACAAGAACAGAATAAAGTAAATAAAACATTAAGAAATTAATGAAACAGATTTAAAACTACATAAAACCTCAAAATAGGTTTTTTCTTCTTTTTATTGAACTGAAAATCCCAGAAGAAAGAGGATGCTAAAGTATTTTATGGGAGTGAACCTAGTCAAGTTTGGATTCGTGAGGCAATGAAGACAGGGATAATACCAAGGCAGAACATACTAATTCACTCTACACTATCTTATACTGCAATTCTGAATTAATTCATTCTTGGAATATGAATAGTGCCTGAGAGTACAAAAATAAAGGATTTTAGAAAGATGTTTTAAACCTGTTACAAGTTCAGTGTAGAAGTGATAAGTCTTAGAGAGCATTATTATATTTTCTTATTTGTTTGTTTTTTTGAGACACAATCTCTTTGTGTATCCTGGTATGACGGGAATTTGCCATATGTAACTGGCTGGCCTGGAATACACAGAGAAACACCTCCCACAGAAACCCAAGTGTTAGGATTAAGAGCATATGTCCTCACACCTTACTTATTAATATCTTTAAAACATAAGTTTTAGATACCCATAAAAATTTTTGTGGAACATGGATGTGATTTGCTGGCAGATCATTAGTCTACTATGTATGGGATTCTTTTCTTACTGTTCAACAATAGAAAACATGCATTTGTTTGTAAGCTGAGACTGCTTGTTTGTTTCCTGGCTGCCCAAACCTGAAAAATTACACAGAAACTATATTAATTACAACATGTTTGGTCTATTGTATGAGGCTTCTTCTTAACTAACTCTTATATCTTAAATTAATGCATTTTTATTAATCTATGTATCACTATGATGCTTTGGCTAACTGATAAGGTTCAAGCATTTCTCACCTTCTATAGTTACAAGGCTTCACTTCAACTCTGCATACTCTATATATTTCTGTTCAGATTTCCTGCTTGGTTTTATTTTACATACCGCAGGATGAATCAGATTCATTATTAACCAGTGGTAACAAAATATATTCACAGCATACAGAGGAAAATGCCATATCTTTTGTTATTTATCTGAGGAATAAAACCATTCTGAGCCTTAAATAGTTCAGTTTAGCCAGCTGTTTTTATGGAAATCATGTCATAACACTGTTAAGAGATGTTGAATCATCTATGACCTAAAACACTTACACAGTATTCAGCTGGCTACTTTTTATTCTAGGAAATGTTTGGACTTTCCTGGACTACTGCCTAGATTGTAATTATCATGCAAGTGATGTGTAGCAGCAAATATTATTACATTTGCTAAAATATGAGTCTAATACATTCATAGCTATAACAATACTACTGGATTTAAAATTTGGTGTCTTTGAAGTTGTGCTGATGCCTGAATAACAAATTATGTAGTAGACTTAGGATAAAGCCTTAAAGTTTTATAACACAGTGTTTCTTCTTGTTATTAATAAGATACATTCTGTTTAGATGATGAGTATTTGCTTTCATGGTATCTGAGTTACAAGCTAAAATATTTCCTAGATAATAGTGTTTCTATGAAAACTCATCAGATATTCTTTGAACCTATGAATTTCTTGTTTCTATTACCTCATCCTGGACTGATTAATGAGAACCCTTCATTTGAAATATTGTTGCTTTTCCTCCAAGCACCACTGTTTCATACACATAATTGATAAAAGAGAAAAAGCATATGAAATACACTATTTCAAAGATGAAGTAAATAATGTAGTCTATGTTTTGAAGACCAAATTAATCAAGTAAATAATTCTGGCTATAGTATTTTGAGTATACAAAAGAGACTTTTTTTGGCATCCCTTTAAATTAATATCAATAATTTTATCAAGGTCTTATCTAAAAGCATATGGAATACATAGTTCTTTTTTTAATATTTATTTATTTATTTATTTTTTTATTGAAAGAAAAAAAAAGAAATTCCCACCTCCTCCCAGCCTCCCATTTCCCTCCCCCTCCTCCCACTCTTCTCCTCCTCCCCCCATTCCTCTCCCCCTCCCTCTCCAGTCCGAAGAGCGGTCAGGGTTCCCTGCCCTGTGGAAAGTCCCAGGTCCTTGCCCCTCCATCCAGGTCTAGGAAGGTGAACATCCAAACTGGCTAGGCTCCCACAAAGCCAGAACATGAAGTACGATAAAATCCCCGTGCCATTGTTTTTGGCTTCTCAGCAGCCCTCATTGTCCGCCATGTTCAAAGTGTCGAGTTTTATCCCATGCTTTTTCAGTCACAGTCCAACTGGCCTTGGTGAGCTCCCACTAGAACAGCCCCACTGTCTCAGTGGGTGGGTGCGCCCCTCGTGGTCCCGACTTCCTTGCTCATGTTCTCCCTCCTTCTGCTCCCCATTGGGACCTTGAGAGCTCAGTCCAATGCTCCAGTGTGGGTCTCTGTCTCTGTATCCATCCATCTCCAGATGAAGGTTCTATGGTGATATGCAAGATATTCATCAGTATGGCAATAGGATAGGGTCATTTTAGGTTCCCTATCCACAGCTGCACAAGGAGCTACCTGGGGGCATCGCCCTGGGTACATGGGAGCCCCTCTAGGTTCAAGTCTCTTGCCAACCCTAAGATGACTCCCTTAATTAAGTTATGTGATTCCCTGCTCCTCTATCCAACCTTCCTTTCTCCCAATCATCCCGTTTCGAATACACAGTTCTTGAGAAGATCAATTCGACAATTATATACCTGTGAAAGCGTATGAAAGGAATTAATCAAGTTTCTTAATCATTCTTAAAGGAAACTGGTGTGGGAAGTCCTTCTGTATGTGTGTTGCTTTTATTGGTTAATGAATAAAAAAGCTGCTTTGGCCTGCCTGTGATAGGGCATAATAAAGCTAGGCAGGAAAACTAAACTGAATGCTGGAAGAAAGTAGGCAGAGTCAGGGAGATGCCAGAGGAGAAAGACACGAGCCACCAGCCAGAAACTTTACAGTAAACCATGAGCCTTGTGGTAAAGTATAAAACAATAGAAATTAGTAAATTTAAAGTATAAGAGTTATCTAGCAATACGTTTAAGCTGTTGACCAAACAATATTGCAAATAATATATTTATATAACACTATTTTTCAGTATTAAATTTACTGTTACTGCTTCAAATTTCTAAGGAAGTTTTATAGAAAATTCAATAATAAAATATTTAAAAGTTACCATAAGAACTATAAATATAAGTTTCACAGAGTTTAATAGCTTGACCAAACAGCAAATTAAACTGATAATCATGGTTTCCCATCCTTTTTTAAACAATCTCTTTGCCACCCTGTATTGTTTTCTTCTGTGACATTGTAATTTGGACACACTAAGTAAAATGTACATTGGTCATTTACAATAAAAAATTGAACTTGACTATGTAATGAAAATATGACTCTGGGCATAAGAAATTTAAATAGAATGTCAAGCATTGGTATACCTGTAGGAAAACAATGCCTAATAATATTACTGAATAAAAACCGTAACAAAGAAATAGTGACGCAGAAAAATTCAAGGAAGAGAGATAAAATAAAAACAAGGAGTGTAACTTAACTTCTGTAGTTTGTAGTCATTTATTTTATGGTTTAAATATTGATTCATCTAACATCTACAAAGTAAATCATTTTTTTCTTGGTACAATTTTCAAATATACATGTTTATAATGGCCATCTGTGTATCAATGTAACAACACAGAATTAATAATTTTAGAATGAGTCTCTTAGAAAAAATTAGTATTTTTTCAAACATAGAAACTTAATCACTTGGATTTGTTTGTGCTTATCCACAAAGGTTTGACAAATTTGTGTTAGCATATAATGAACAGAGGGGAGGAGAAGGAAACTGAAAGGCAGAGAGGAAGTGGGAAAGGCAGGGAAGGGGAAGAGCAAAGGAAAGAAGAGTAGAGACAGATGTGGATAGAGTGCTTGAGGTCATGGCCTTGGTTTTCCATTTGCATCATTATCAAAGAAAGGCATGGAAATATTGGTGGATTTTTTAAATCGGAGTGAATGACTGTCCCTTCGAAGCTCCTGGAACTCAGAACTCACAGACATCCAATAATGGAAGGTAGTAGAAAAGTTAGATGCCTAAAATGCCCACAGCCTTCCCATCACACTATCTTTATCAAACACATGTGATCAATGAGAATAAACATGAAAACGTTTGGGAAAAAGATAATCAAAGGAGAAGAAAAGATCATGAGTGGGCTTGTTAAGCTGAAGGAGCCATGAACTGAAAACCCAGGCATAAGAGGAAAATCATCTTAACAGTGGCTAAAATAATTTCATAGATTAAAATGTGTTACCTTAATTAATATTATATTATAATTCCTATAAGAAAAAATAGGCTTGACTAGACCTACCATATTCTAAATAGTCATTTTATCTAAGAATATTTAATACACTTATTCAATGTCAAAACAATTTTATGTGCAAGGATAGAAGACTGATGCAATAGTTAAGAGGGATCTCTAGGCAAGAAGCAATGCAGATGCAGTTCAATAGAAGGCTTGATTGCATTAGCCATCTAAAGGCACATTAATTATATGTAAAATAACACACACACAGAGAGAGAGAGAGAGAGAGAGAGAGAGAGAGAGAGAGAGAGAGAGAGAGAGAGAGAGAGAGAGAGAAGCACACAAGTACTCAATGATTACCCACACTAGAAACCACTAGAAAAACTAACCTTTCTTGTTATCATGACTTACCAAATGAAACATGTTATTTCCTTAGTTGTGCCTTTCTATTTGAGATGAAGCACAGTAGGATGTAGTATTGGGTTTGCAGGAATTAATACAACATGCTCAGTACTAACAGCCATAAATGCACCTGTTTATAAATGTACTTTAGACTAGTATATTGTGTAAGTAGTTTGAAAAACAACTATCCAATATTTGCAGAAAGAAGATACCAAATTTAAGGTTTCAGAAGAGAAGGTAAATTTCATCATATTTTAAACAATGAAGACATAATAGGAATGATGCAGCATAGATCTTAGAAGAGACTTTCACAGGAAGAAAGAGTCAGTGTGGTGATGGTTTAATGTACTTTACTGTCTGCTTTGATTTTTCAATATTCAAATTCCACTCTGTCTCATGTTCCCCTGTACATTTCTTTTGACCTGTAAAATTTCTATCACTGTAACAAAACACTTAAAATAAAGTATATTAAAGGAAGATTGGCTTATTAAGTCCTTGTTTTGTTGTTTTCTTTTGGTTTAAGTCCATTACCATGAGCCCATGAATACCTGGCTCTGCTTCCTTTTGGGAGTCCATCCTAGAGAAAACTTGTAGACAGAGTTTTCCTGTCCCACAGTCACTCTCAAATAAACACACTGAGGCTTATATTAATTATAAATACTCAGCGAATACCTCAGACTTGTTACTAATTAGTTCTTACAACTTTACCTATTTCTACTCATCTATGTGCAGTCCCTAGGCTTGTGGCTTTTACTTATCCCATTTTGTATGTCTGACTTATTCTTCATTCAGATGGGAAATCCTCTGCTTCTGTCCTTGCTCACCCCATCATTCTCAGTTTGGGTTTCTCACCTAACTTTATGTTGATCAACTATTGACCAGACAGCTTGTTCATTACTCCAATCATAATGACATGTATTCAAACAGTACACAAAAGGATTACTCCACAGCAAAAACTGAACATTTTATCCTAATCAGCAAGCAAATAGAAGAAGGAAGAGAGGTAATATTTCAAAATCCTTTTCATTGGCCTAATTTTCTTCATGAAAGCCTACAATGTGGCATTAGAGACTGTCAGTCAAGCCTTTGGGAACAATTGAAGTTACAAATGATAAAGATTGCCAGATTATTGATTATCTACCTATCTATATTAATATGCTATCATAGAAACATAATGAATAAATTCTTTGTAACCAAACAATAACGTTTTAAAAACTATATACAAAACTAAACTTAGTCATAATATAGTAGCTACGGTTATATAATATAATACACTATTGGAAATTTGTGAAAAGAGTGAGTAATGTAATTTTAGGAAATCAGCACCTACTTTCTGAAATAATCTAATAAAACTAGCAATATATAACGTTGACTGAGACGAACTTTAAGGGCTGAATATGACTGTGTTGTTTTAAAAAAAAGTTATTGGTGTTATATTCAGTAAGTAGTCTGCTGTGCTAATGTATTCAAGGCTTCTTCTCACCTTTTCCTCTTTGGGTCCAGTGTGGCTGGATTTATGTTGAGGTCTTTGAGCCATTTGAACTTGAGTTTTGTGCATGGGATAGTGACTATGTCACTCTTGGGCAAATACCTGTAGACAGAAGTTCCTGCTCTTTCAGTCCTGCATCTGTTTTGTCCTAAAGAAACACACAGATGTTAATCATAAATGGTTTGATCTACTAGTTCAGGCTTATTATTAATTAGTTCTTACAACTTAAATTAACCCAGAATTCTGGTCTACATTTATGTACATGGTTTGGTACCTTTTCGTAGTGAAGCATTCTTATCTTGCTTCTTCTGCATCTATCTGGTGAATGACTCTCTCTCTTTCCTCTTCCCAGAATTCTTAGTCTGATTTCCCCACCTATACTTCTAGCCTGGCCACTGATCATTCAGTGTTTTATTAAATGAATTTGAGTGACAAATCTTTCCAGCATACAAGAGCATTATCCAACAGCATATACCCAAAGAATTCACAATCATATTACAAGGACATTTGCTCAACTATGCTCATAGCAGAATTATTTGTAATGGCAAGAACCTGGAAAAAAACTAAATGCCCCTCAATTGAAGAATGATTAAAGAAAATGAGGTATATTTACACAATGGAGTGCTACCCAGTGGCTAAAAATAATGACATCTTAAAATTTGCAGGCAAATTGATGAATCTAGGAAAAAACATCCTGACTAAGGTTAACCCAGACAAGAAAGATAAACACGGTATATACTCACTCATAAGTGGATGTGAGATATAAAGCAAAGGATAATAAATCTACAGTCCACAATCCCAGAGAAGACAGAAAACAAGGAGAATGCTAAGAGAAACATACATGGAACCCCCTGGGAAAGGGAAGTGGACAAGATCTCCTTAGTAAATTGGCAGCATGGGGGGAGTGGGTAGAATTGTAAGGAAATAGGGAGGGGAGAAGGAGAACATGAGGGAGTGGGAAAGTCAAGTTATGTGAAGGATAAAGAGGGAGACCAAGGAAAGAGATACCTTGAAAGAGGGAGCCATTACAGGGTTAGCGAGAAATCAGGCTCTAGGAAAATTCCCAGGAAGCCATAAGGATCACCCCAGCTTAGAATATTAGCAATAATGAAGATGGTACCTTAACTGCCCTTTACTTGTAATTAGATTGATGACTAACTTAATTGCTATCATAGAACTTTCCTCCAGTAAATGACAGAAGCAGATGCAGAGAAGCTCAGCAAAAACTGGATTGAACTCCTGGAGTCCCCTGATAAAGGGAGGAGTGATATAAACAGAGATGCCAAGACCATATTTGGAAACCATCAGTGACAGCCAATCCAAATAAGTGCGAGCTCACTGGCTCCAGATTGACAGCTAAGGAACCTGGGTAAGACCAAAACTAGGCCCTCTGAATGTGGGTGACGGTTGTGTGGCTTGGGTAGTTTGTGAGACTATTATCAGGGGAACCAATATTTATTCCCAGTGGATGAACTGTCTCTTTAAAGCCCTTGCCCTATGGAAGAATACCTTGTTGAACCTACGTACATGGATGGGAGGTACCTGGACCTTCCACAAGTGACGTAAAAGACTTTGTTGACTCCCCATAGAAGGCCTCACACTGAGTAATGGATGGGTGGGTTGAAGGTGTGGGGATCCTTCGACAAAAGAAAGAAGGAACTGAGATTGGTATGTAAAATAAGAAATTTATTAAAGTAAATTTAAAAAAATAAACAAATAAGATAATAAAAATTTAAAAGATATTGAAGCCTCAACCAGAGCTGCTGTTTTTAATTGTTATAAGTTAGTACTTAAAGGTGCATATATTAATTAAAGGAGGTCATTTAGACAAAAATTGAGAAATGTCAGAACTAAGAGACACCATTCATCAAATGGACCTAGCAGATATTTATAGAATTGTAGGGAGAGCCCGCCTTTTGGGGGCGGGACGGCCTCGGGCAAATGTTTACTGATAAATTCGGGCATGCAGACTCTGCGGCCTTTCCTGTTTCCTGTGTCTGTGCATCGCGGGAACTCGGGTTGCATGAGTGTGCTATTTACATTAAAGTTGTATAAACTTTTACCAATTTGTCTGGATTAATCCGATCCGCCTTCAATAGAATAAATTACCCAAATGCCCAAGGATACTCATTCTGCAAAGCAGCACAAAAAAGCTTCTCAAAAAATAGGTAAATTGTAATAGTTACATGAAGAAGGACACTAAAAAGAAATCCCACACTAGCTCAGAAATGATGATAATAAAAGGTTATTTTTTTAGGGCTAGACTCACAGATCATAATCCTCAGCACCAAGGGGGAGCAGGAACTGAATCACACCACTGGAAGAGAAGTCAGACACATGCTTTACACGGGCATATATTGTATAAGAGGCCACACGTAAGTGGGTGGGTAACTTAAAGGCTACTGGCTGTAGGAATTCTTATAGCAGTTACAAACTGCATTTATAGATTTGACAGTGAGAACGATTACCTACAATTTAATTATTCTCTCTAAAAAGAGACTGAAGTTAGATTTAATTTTAAAACATTACCACTGATATGGTCAGAAAATACAGAAGCTCTTACCATCTACATAATACGTGAAATAATTGATCACTCTCCTCAAATGCACTGCCTACATTTCATTGTGTGTGAGAGTAATTTCTCTCTATGAATATTTCTAGACCATAATAAAAATAAGCTTCCTCTTCTGGGAGAATGCAGCTCCAAAAATTGCTAAAGGTTATGGTTTCTTTGTTTCGGTGATACCTATCTTCAGTATCATGGCTCTTTCAGAAAGGAATGAAAATACCTCCGGTATAAAGCTGTGTAATAAGCCCTTTTCATTTTCTTCTCAGTGATGATTTCAATTTAAAGTAAAGATATGTACAGCAGAATTGTTTGCTTTTCTGCTGATGGTTGCTTTGGTGCAGACATTTCTAATTTCTGGATTTCTTGTGAAAATATTATGACTTATAATCTAATTACTTTTACTACTAACAAGACGAGATGCAACAGGGATCTATAAGAGCTAAGATGAAGGCTTAAAGAATAGCCTAAGCACAAAGTTCTTTCAGCAATTAGCACCAGAAAAATAATATCCATAATTCATATGCAACAAGATCTTCTCTAAACCCTTATAGAAATTAAAAAGAGAAAATATGCTTATTCTACAAAGTAGTGGAGGTTTCTATTTACCCCATACTTGAAGAAGTGGTGATAAAATGCCATTATCAACCTGTCTGCTTATCTAAAGCTTATCACTCAACTGATCTGTGTTTTAAATATCTGTAAAAAGACAGTCTCTTAGTCTTCTTTGCTCACACCAATTCTCCTTTCCAAATGTTTTGGATAATGATACCTGAGTACCATGTCTCCTTTTTGTAGCCATGTCTGGATATTGCTGATAATCTAATTCTGTAGCATCATTTAAACATTCCCTTTGCACTGTAAAAATTATCAGTCAGACATATTTCAGATTTTATAAGTTCATGTATCTCTCTCTTACAAGCATGCTGAATTTGTAAGACCCTACATTCTAATAACTCTATGTGATGAGGATTTCCATGTTGTTTTTTTTTCCTTTTCTCTTGATTTATGCTAGTATACACTATTACATCTGCTTTATATCATCTCTCATTTGAATCACTGCAAGTACTTTTTACCTTTTCGTCCTGAATTCATTCTTGTCTCAGAGATGCTCAATCATGGTTCACCAAATTGCAGAGAATTTTAACTGACAGATTATAAATTTAATACAGTTAAAGTCTGCTTATGGAGAATGCTTGAATGCAACATTTTTTTTTCCTGCAAGGATTACTTCTGTACCACATTTGAGATAGCATTAAAGTAACTAATGAGCTGGGTGTTGGCTCTGTGTGTTTGAGCTATCTCTGTAAAATCAATGGCACTAAAACTGTGTAGAAACACATGAAAGAATTGGACATGAAACTATAGGTTTGAAAGATTCTAAAACTTTGAAAATAAAGATGTTGGTAATATTCTTATTAAAAAGTCTTTTAAGAGAGGAAACTATAATGGAGCCTTGAGTAACAAATAACCATCCCTTTTTGAGACAAGGTTGCTTTATGTCATCCTGGTTTTGCTTGAACTTGCTATGTAGACCAGGCTGGCTTTCAACTCATGGAGATCCAAACACCTCTTCCTCCTGAGTGCTGTAATTAGGAGCATGAGCTAGCAAACCTGACTACAAATAAATTCTTAGTGGAAGAAAAGATTTTTAAAGAGACTGAAAACGAAAGTCTTATGTCTAAAAATAATATTGCTAACATCAATTTTCTTAAAGAGGAAAATAAAAACTAAAATAGGTTCTAAAGTTTTGAGTTTATTTGGAAGGTTCTTTTATATGCCTGGGAAGAACGTTTAGATTGTTGTTCTTGCAGAGCCTAACCACTAAGTTTAATGAAAACAAGGAACGAGCTAAATATAGATTTGCTAAGTGGCTACGTATAATTTTACCCCTAGTATCTGATTTCAATTTTCTGTCTTCTTTTTAATGTGGAAGGATAAGACAGCATGGAGGAAGAAGAAGTCTAAGAATCCTAAAATATGAAGTTCTAGAATGTTGTCAGCCGATGTTGGGGCCATAGAAATCAATCCTGTGCCCTTCGGTAGAGCAGAAACTGGTTCTAACTCCTCAGTCATCTTCCAATCCTTCATTATTGCACCTCTTGATTTGAGTTCAGCAGCTGACCACCTGCTGAGTAGGCTCAATTCTTTATTCCTACTCACAGTTAAATCTAGATTTCCTTTGTCAGATAATTTTATCCTTTTCAAATTCTCATTTTCAAAAAAATTAACAACAGGGATTTTATGTCAACTAACATCACTGTAAAAGAGATATAGATAGATAGATATAGAACAAAAATTTTCATTTGTTTTATAAATTAAATCCTGATTATTAGAGAAAACAAAAGGGGTAATTTAATGGGATTTCCATTGGCTTGTCTGTAGTAGCCTATCAGCAAATTTAAGATAAGACTGTTAAAGTCATTAGAGTAACACTTAAATGAGAAAGTACAGGTATTTTTCTGTAACTTTAAAAAAAAAACTCTTGTGTAAGAAATGTACAAAATTAAAATAATAATAATAAAAACAACTTAAAATGTTGTCAAAGATGCCATATTGTCTGGTATCAAAGCAACAAATCAAATCTTAGCCCCTCACTTGGCTCATTAGAAACAGTTATTCATTTAGCTAATTGCTTTGTGATTTTATAATATACTAAAAACATTCTAAGTTCATGGGCATATTTTCAGAAGTTTTCAAGCATATCAGTCTTTGAGAGAACACAATAAAAGCAGAGAAAGGTCCAGAATTCAGAGGGGCATGAGTTTCATTCATTTCTCTTCTATACATAAAATTCAACCTTTCTTTTAGCACTATATAACTGAATACTAAACATTTTGTTTCAGTGTAATGCAACAATTGCTTAGCATGAGAAAACCAAAATTATTATTTTTTTCCATTTGAAGGAATAATCCTCATAACTAAATTGGCAGCCATAAATGTTCTTATTAATGAGTATATTTTCCCAACTCCCCCTGGCAAACAAATGGGGAAGAAATAGTGGGTGAAAGAAACCTCTATAAGTGCTGCTGTGAATTTTATACATGGAAAACTGACATCTGACTGATTCTGCTGAAAATATTTAAGTCATGTAAACACTTATTTAAAAACAAATAAAAATTCTAGGGTAGTTTTGATTTTACCTACCCCCCCCCCAAAAAAAATGCTGCTTGGAAAACTAAGTGCAAAGTGTAAAGTTTCGAGAAGATAGAGATCTTAGCAAAGCTTGTAAGAAAAATGGCATATTAGAGCAGATTTACTTTAATAGCTTTAAAGAAAGTGTTAGCTTCCTGCTGTACTTTTTTCTGTTTTCTTCCCTCACTTTTCTCAAGAAATGAGACAATGAACACAGTGAGAGATAAATGAGTATCTACAGGGTCAACTGTTCGATAATTAGGTGAGTCTTAAACAATTTCACTTGTATATTGAGGAGTCTTTCCTGTAAAAATAATGAGTATACCCTTCATTTTAACTTTGAGGAATTCTGTCTGTCTATTCTTTGTCTATTGCTAATGTTTCCTAAATTTGTATTAACACAATTCATTATAATCACTTTCGCTATTAAAAACCCAGGGCCAATGATAATTGTTTCTCAAATATATATTCCTTAAGATACACTGATGCTTTTCTGATATCTTCTGATGGATGTCTTTGATGGGACTACAACAAACATTAATCACATGTTTATTCACTAATGACAACTCAACATTGCCAATTAACACATTATTTTGGGATTGGGTAATATCACAGGGTTAGGATCTTCAAAGTAAGATAAACTGTTTGTGTCTGTGTGTTTGTTGCTGTTTGTTGCGTTGTTTCATTTGTTTGTTTTCTGTACAGGATAAGTACCTATTTTTATGTACACTGCTTCACTTTTCTGGTGTGCAGATGAACAGAAAATGCAACTGATACTTAATAAGTTTGCAATACATTATAATGAAGCTTTTTTTTCTTTACGTCAAAATTTTAAGGCTTTCTACCTTGGATTGCTCTATAGTAATATAAAAATGTTCAAATTTGTATAATCAATCAGAAATTCAGCCTTGCCTAAAGATTGTTCTTAAAGTTTAAATTTGGTCAATGAAAGTATGGTTTTAAGGTATAATACAGTTTAGATGAGTTTTCATTTTTCTTGGACAATATATTTAAATAATATTATTTATTATTAATTAAAATTTTGCCATATAACTTTACACAAAGCATTTAATTTCTATTCATTGTCAATAATTAGTTGATTATGAGTTACATTTTATAAGGTACTTTATTATCATTCTTTGAAGATGTGGCTTCCAAAGGCAAGCAATTTTATATAAGAGACAATTTATGTGATTAGAGTTTTTTTAAATATTAGGTCATGAAATTAATTTTCATCTTAATTAGTGCCCACAGCAATGATGACATTAATAATCAATTTAGCTAATTGAATCTTAGCAAAGATAGTTAAATTGCATTTTATTTGTTATGTCAAGGTCAATACATCCATATCCAGAAACATATTAAAGATATAGTGAAGAAAATTATTTATATTTGCAAATTTGTGAATACCAACAAAGTGAAATTTTCTTTCATGGTCCATAATAGTTTAGTGTAAGTGCATTTTACCATGACATAAGGATTTACTAAACCTGCAAACTCTGACAAATTTGTAGAACATGGATAAGAGTATCATTCTTCTTTATAGTTATGACTACCTAGATAAATTTCTTGTTTTCCATTAATTAGATCGGCCTTGGAGAAAATCAGAGCAGTCAAAAAAAAAAGTCCTGAAGTTTCTTGGAAGACCATGAAATCAAAGATACTGTGATAAGAAAGATAAATTTCATAAATGTTATAGTTCCTTATAATTCCTCATAAGGCATAAATAGATCAGACTTCATATTCCACTTTTAGGATACTTCTTTAATTTGCATAAAGGTCTTGAAAAAATAAAAGTCTTTATTCTTATGTATTATTTTATCTTAAGTAATCTGTTCACTTAACAGTTTTGTGATATGGCTTTATTAACCCAGGTCAAGGTTATAATTTCTTCAAATGAAGGAGATGAGCTCTGCATTTTTCCCCTATAGGTTGCTCTGAAAATTATTTTGTCACCATAGTCTATTCTCTTTAAGGCACATTATTCATGTGTATATATGTGTATATGCATCTACATTTTGACTTATGGTGACAAAAATGACATAGTATATTAATTATTTTCAGCCTGGGGAACTTACATCCTCACAGCCAATATTTAGGGGGAAGATGTTCATGAAACTTTCCTTGGAATCCCCATAATTCACAAGCTTTTTGTTTTATCAAGACTTCTAGGAGTCAAAGAAAGATGGAACAAGATGGTTCATTCAGAGGAGGGAAAGGAACCACAAATTATGAGTTTCGGGATATAAACTCATATATACCCACATGCTCTGGAGAAGATGATCATACAATAAGATTTCATATATTTAGTGACATTGTCTTTTACTGTTTTAACTTCCTTTTTATTTATTCTTTGTGTCTTCCACGTCATTCATCTGCATCACATTTATTTGCCCGTTCTCTTGTATCATCACATTGCCCTTGCTACCTCTCCTAAAAATAAAATTTAAGAGAAAAAAGAGGAAAGGGAAAATCAATCTCATTCTGGAAACTGTGGAGTGACAAAGTGAGTCATGCAGTAAACCCTTTTATCCATATATCTTTACTTGCAAGTTTTCATTATTAAAAGTCATTGGTCTGGTTCCAGGCCTCTGGTGTTTACTACACAATCAATAAAGGGTTCTCACTGAAACTCCTCTTGGTTATCCCACTATTTCCCTGTGTTGTGGAGGCTGTGCAACTTTGAGTCTGTAGGACTGGACCCTTGGCGTGCTTCAGCAGATCACTGATGGGTGGATGGATGTTGGAGTGGGCAACACATCATCTTAGTTCTGGGTCTGGGTAGTTGCAGGGTTGGCCAACCTGCCAGCTTTTCATTGTCCTAACCACCAGGGTGACCTCTCCTGCATTTCCCTGACTAGTTCACCACCTCCTGGGATAATCAAGGGGCTGATCCAGTTCTCTTGCTTTATGTCTTCAGTGTCAGTTTTACCACACTTAAACAACTTCAAGACTAGTTCTACTGTGTTGCTCAGACATGGCATAGAGTTCTGCTCTTATGATCTTGGAATCAGCTCTTCTACCTGACTCAGGCATTGTTGGGCAATGGTAACTCTCCCCTGCCCATGCCACAACTTGACAGGTGAATAATGGGTACATCACTCCCATGCTATATCTTCTGGGCTGGGCTCAATTGTGCTGTCCATAAAAGGTGCATGGCATGCTCTCTTGTGTTGCAGTTGATGGCAGGCAGGGGCAAATCTGCTCTTACAGCCTCAGGGAAAGTAATCCCATCTGGTTCAGGTGTTTGTGGGCAGGGGGTGGCTTCTCTGTCCCATGCATGCAGCCATATGGTACATGAGCTTTGGGATCATGTCTCCTGTGCCCATATTCCCTGGCCAGCTGACTTGAACCCTTTTCAACAGGGTCAGTGACTCTGTGCTACCCAGAGTAGACACAGCTCCTTTATTATTTTTCTGAGAGAGAAAAAGAACATGAAATTTGATATGTAAAGAATGAAATTTGATATGTAAAGAAAAGAGAACAATCTAGCAGGGGAAGCAAGATGAAAAAATATGTTAAAATATACATTGAAATTATCAATGAATGATTTAAAAAGGAATGAAAATAAATTAAATTTAAAAATAATATCATAAAGATATTTCTGAATTAAATCTCAAATTAAAAATGTTGATAACTCTGAGGAAATTCTACTTTCTCTTGCTTATTGATATCTTTAATAATGTAAAAATTATTTAGTTAAAGGGCAATAAGAAAACATAAAAGTAATACATTTAAATAATTATTTGAACTTATCGTTTAATCCTCAAAAGTGAAAAGGGGAAGCCAATTAAATGAAATATTAACAGTTTACCCTCAAATGATCAAATAACTAGGATTATAATGTGAAGAACTGAGATAGAAGGTCAAACTTCTATTCTGAAAACACAGGTGTCTTCAGAGACCTATCTGACCTGCATGCATTTATACAGCTGCAGAAGCCTTGAAACTGTGGAGTTTCAAGGTCCCTATCAACACCAAGAAGCATGCTATCGGCTATCCATCAACACCACTTAACTTAAGTGTTTCGTGGTGGGGCCACATAAAGGAGCTGCAAGGCTTATTCAGCTGAAGCTGAATTAGGAAGCCTCTCTTAAATGAGATGTGCTTGTCTCTAGTAAACAGACAAACCCAAGAAATTGCTGCTACCAAGAACCCATGCTTAGTGCGATTATTTTGTGTCTAGAATTAGTTCTCAAGCTCTCTCAGGTTTTCTGTGGATGCAGTTGTCCACACGTTGGGCCCCATTTGTTGACTGATGCTTTGGTCCCACTAGGTCCCACAGCCGTTTAGTTACAAATAAACACACAGTGGTTTACAATAATCATAAACTGGTTGACCTAGTAGCTCAAGCTTCTTATTAAGTAATTCTTACATCTTACATTAACCCATTATTTTTGTCTGTGTTAGAAACAGGTTGGTACCTGTTTCAGTGAGGCAGTCACATCTTGTATCCTTTGTGTCTGGGTTACAACTGTAGAAGGACTCTTTTCTTTTCCCAGATTTTTCCTGTTATCATTGCCCTGCCTCTACTTCCTGCCTGGCTACTGACCAATCAGCATTTTATTAAACAACAATAAGAAAAAAAATCTTTACAGGATAAGACCATTGTCCCACAGCATTATGCCCTACTACACTCTTAATCTGGACATGGTATCTTTCAGTTAGTTTTATATTCTATGTGATATCATATCTGGGGAATTCAAGTCTCATGAAGGCAACTGATGTGCACAAAGTGAAATAATATACTCACAGTGTCTATGCTTTATAGAGGAGCAGTCTGGATTTTAGTAATTCTCCATCATTCATCACTTATAATGGAATGCAGGATACTTTAATTTTATAGTTGTATGTAAGTCCTTGAAACTATATTCTTGTACAATGTTGGTAGGGCCTGTATTTTCCAAACTTCTAGATATTATAGAAACTACTGAAGGATTATTTTCCAGACAGCATAACACAAGGTAAAAAACATGAGTTTAAATTCAGACAGCAACTCTCGCATGAATCAAGATTTGTTATGCATTCTGTCTGACTGCCCTTCTTAAGAGAACATGCTTCTTTAGTCACACCCCTCAACTTTGTGATTATTTACAAGTCTGAGTTAGTATTTAGAAAAGTGCAGAAAAGTCTTCTGGCAAGATTCCAGAACAGTCTTCTGGTCTGTACCCAGAGCAATCCTCTGACTAGAAACAGGTGCACTACAATTGCATGATATCCACAACAGATATGAAGAATGTCTCCCAAAAAGATTGATTTAGCATTTCTACAGTATTGGCATGTATCACTTAGGATGTTTCATGAGAAAGAATATCTATGTTTTATGGACATATCCTCATTTGTATGAACCATCACCAATGAATATTGAGACTCCTACTAGGTTACACATTGAGATTAAAAGGGTAGGTTTCTAGTCTTAAAAGGCAGTCTTTAGAAATCATTCTATTTATAACATACAAAATTCCCACAGCAAAATGCTTATGTTAGGTGTTTATCCTAAAATTCTCATTACCACTCGATTGATTTAACAAATTACTAATTTCAGCAACATTCTCAGATTACCCTTACCTCACTGTGACTAATAGTTAACTTAGAAACCAAACATTTGAAGAGAGGGAGGAGGGAATATATGAACAAGGAGGGTCAAGATCATGACTTGGACATCCACAGAGAAAGATGACCCAAATACATGGTAGCTCAGAGACTCTAAACTGACAAATGGGGTACCTACACTGAACTAGACCCTCTACATGTGGGTAACAGTTGTATAGCTTGATCTCTT
The DNA here is from genome assembly GCA_902806775.1 of Microtus agrestis. NCBI lineage: Eukaryota > Metazoa > Chordata > Mammalia > Rodentia > Cricetidae > Microtus > Microtus agrestis. The sequence goes on from CADCXT010000555.1 coordinate 837,313, forward strand.
TGAGGGGCCCCTGGAAGTGTGAACTAGGATGTATCCGTGTTGCATTAGCTGCCTGTTTGGTGGCATTCTCTTGTGCGATGCCTTGCTCAGCTTTGATGGGGGGAGGGTCATGGTTCTGCCTCAACTTAATGTACAAGGCTTTGTTGATACTACGTGGGAGGCCTTATCCTTTAAGTGGAGTGGGTGAAGGTTTGTGGGAGGAGAGAAGGGGGCAGTGGGAGAAGTGAAGAAAAGGGGAATAGTTGTGGGTATGTAAAATGAATAAAAAATTTAAAATTAATTTAAAAACAATTATTAAGATAAGTACTTGGCAAGTCTAATCTTATGGAAAGGCTCTCCATAATACCATAGCTTCCTAAGGACACATATTTATGGTTTCTTCAAACTGTCTCACTCAGAAGTACCTGGTCCCATACTTCTTTTTATTAATATTAATCTTTGAGTTACTGGTGCTTTTCCATGACCCAAACTATTAAAGCCTGGTCTTATATTTTCACACCCACCTTTAAAACACTTAGATCTATGTTAATGGCCCTTTCCTGTTCAATGGAGTAGAATTTAATATTAGAACCTCTATGTCCCTTTGAAACATTGCCATTTGTGTTTTGCTTCTTTGATGTCTTGTTTGTCACCCATTATTCTTACAGATAAAAGTTTTCCCTCAACTGTAATTTATGTTTCATGTAAGTGAAAATTTTTACTTTTGGATGACTAAGACTATAAATATTTTATAGATGTCCTATTACTTATATAGACATCCTTAATGAAAGAAAAATTTTCATTGAGTAACATTTGCTAACAATGTTCTTAATATAGCACACTGATTTTTGTTGTTTTGTGTTTATTTATCTATGTACTTTGTGTATATATTTATATAAGAGCCATACACTTGAGTGATGTCTGAGGAAAGCATGTATGAATAAGAAGTGATAAGGCTTTGCAAAAAGTACTTTGAAATTAAGCATGTCACCAGAATTTACTTTCTGTTTCTTTTTGCTTCCTTTTTTAAAAACTATCTTGTCTCATTTAAATGCCAAATCCATTTTCCACTCCCTCTCCTCTTCCTGCTCCTCTCCAACTTCTTCCTGGACCTCCACCCTAATCCCTATCTACTTCTCACAGAAGACAAGGGTTACCATGGGGAGCCAACAAAGTCTAGCACATTGTTTTGAGGCAGGACCAGGGCCATCTCCACTATATATAGACTGATCAAGACATTCCTCCAGAAAGAACAGGCTCCAAAAATCCAAAGCAGTAGGGATAAATCCTGGACTCACTGCCAGTGGCCCTACAGTCTGCTCCAGTCATACAACTGTCATCCACATTCAGAGGTCCTAGTTTGGTCCTATGTTAGTTCCCTTGCTGTCAGGCTAGAGTTAGAAGGTTTTTGTTCTAACTCAGGGATGATTTTTCAGTGGGTATCCCCATCATGGTCCTGACATCTTTGCTACCATTTTTTCACTCCTCCCTCTCTTGAACTGGACTTTAGGAATTTATTTAGCCTAGTGTTCCACTGTGGTTCTCTGCATCTTCTTCCATCAGTTGCTGGATGAATGTTCTATGACGACGTTTGAGATAAACATCAATCTGACTACATGGCAAGGCCAGTTCAGGTACCCTTTGAACTATTGCTTAGGGTCTTAGCTTGTGCCATCCTTGTGGATTCCCTGGAAATTCTCTAGTGCTAGGTTTCTTGTGAGCCCCATAATAGCTCCCTCTATCAAGATAACTTTTTCCTTGTTCCCATCTCTGTCCTTCCCCCAGCTTGATCTTCCCATTTCCCCTTGCTCTCCTACACTCTCCCTTCTCCCTGACCCACACTCTCAATTTTCTCAGGAAATTTTGTCTATTTTCCCTTCCCAAGGAGCTCTGTGTATGTTTCTCTTAGGGTTCTCTCCTTGTTACTTAGTTTCTTTGCGGTACTGGACTATAGGCTCTTTATCCTTTGTTTTACACCATGTGACCACACTCAACCTGATAGAAAAGGAAGTTGGAAGTAGTCTTCAATGAATGTGCACAGGAGACCACTTCCTAAATATAACACCAGTAGCACAGACACTGAGAGCAAAAATAAAGAAATGGGACCTTCTGATACTGATAAGCTTCTGTAAAGCAAAGGACACAGACAATAAGAAAAAAAAAGTCAGCCTAATGAATGGTAAAAAAAAATTCAGCAACTCCACATTAGATAGAGGACTGATCTCCAAAATATATAAAGAACTCAAGAAATTAAACATCAAGCTATCAAATAATCAGCTTAAAAATAGGGTGCAGATCTAAACAGAATTGCAACAGAAGAATTTCAAATGACTGAAAAGCAAGTAAGGAAATGTTCAACCTCCTTCACCATCAGGGAAATGAAAATCAAAATGATTCTGAGATGATCTTATACCTATAAGAATAGCTGAGATCAAAAATACCAATAATCGCTTTTTTTTTATTTTCTGGAGAGGATGTGGAGTAAGGGAAACACTACTCCATTGCTGTTTGGAATGCAAACTTGTACAACCACTTTGGAAATCAGTATGGTGGTTTCTCAGAAATTGGGAATCAGCCTACTGCAAGACCCAGCAATACCATTCTTGGGCATATATTCAAAGGATATTCAATTATACTACAAAGTTATTTCTTCAGCTATGTTCATGGCAGCATTATTCATAATAGCAAGAACCTGGAAACAACCTAGATTCCCACCAACTGAAGAAATGAATAAATAAAATGTAATGCATTACACAATGAAGTACTACCCAGTAGTTAAACAATTATATTTTGAAATTTGCATGCAAATGGATGGAACTAGAATAATAATAAATAATAGAAAAAAACGATACTAACCAACAACATAAATAAAAACCCTAAATTTAATACTATTGACTTTCTTTCCTATGCAGCTAATTGCTCTACTAACACATGCTATTTGATCAGCACTTATTGACATGTTAGTGATTTTTTTTCTTTTTATGATTGCATGTCCCATTAAGATTCAGTAGTCAATAAGAATGAAACTGTAAGAAACTCACTTCAGTGATTTCAATGGATTTTTTTACTGCTTTTGTTCATATTTAGCACACAAATAATTACTTTTCTGCACGTTTGCTTCCATTTATACTAAAGCTATCCACGAATCTAAGTATAGAACTGTAACCTAACTGCAATTTGCTCACTAAGGAAAGATCTTCAAAGAAATTTTATAGGAGATGCATCTCTCATTTCATGGAATAGTATTATTTTGGTCTCAAATAGAAAGCAGTTTTAAAAATCATAATGAGATTAAAATTAAAGAAAGAAGAAATAATGGAAGAAAGGGTAGAAGGAAATAACTCACTATAAATTAAGCTTAGGAATGAAAGAAACAACGCAACTATCCTCCCAATCAAATTGAGTTCTTATAGTGGAGGTAAAGTAATTATTTTTTATTTATTAAGTGTTCCTTCTTTGTATTAAGTTGTTAGCCCTATTCTTTTTTTATTTATTTTGACTTAAAAATTTCCACCTCCTCCCATTTCCCTCCCCCTCCCCATCTCGCTTCCCTTCCCTCTCCAGTCCAAAGAGCAGTCAGGATTCCCTGCCCAGTGGGAAGTCCAAGGTCCTCCCCCATTCATCCAGGTCTAGGAAGGTGAGCATCCAAACAGACTAGGCTCCCATAAAGCCAGTACATTCAGTAGGATCAAAACCCAGTGACATTGTCCTTGGCTTCTCAGTCAGCCCACCTTGTCTAACATGTTCAGAGAGTCCAGTTTGCTCATATGCTCCATCAGTCCCAGTCCAGCTTGCTTTCGTGAGCTCTCATTAGATCAACCCCACTGTCTCAGTGGGTGGGCGTACCCCTCGCGATCCTGACTTCCTTGCCCATGTCCTTCCTCCTTCTGCTCCTCATTTGGACCTTATTCTTATGAAGAACAAAATACTTCATAAGACTTTTAGGTAGGCTCTGGGCACTTACTCTTAAATTTTGAAAAATGTGTATTTAATAACATCTAGTAATAAATGTTGCTTTTGGCAATGAGAAATAGCAGCTGTATCTCACTTTTGAAAGTTCCTAAACATTTGATTTCTGTTTCTACCACTTAAATGCCTACCATAGTAATAGATGCAAAGAATAACTATCCTTAAAAAATGTTTCAATGAGGACTACTGAGAACTCAAGAACAATGGCAATGGGTTTTTGATCCAACTGCACGTACTGGCTTTGGGGGAGCCTAGGCAGTTTGGATGTTCACCTTACTAGACCTGGAAGGAAGTGGGAGGTCCTTGGACTCCCCACAGGGCAGGGAACCCTGATTGCTCTTTGGGCTGACTAGGGAGGGGGATTTGATTGGGGGAGGGGGAGGGAAATGGGAGGCGGTGGTGGGGAAGAGACAGAAATCTTTAATAAATGAAAAATAAAATAAAATAAAATTGGGAGCAAAAAAAAATGTTTCAATAGACTAGCCAGTTAGCAGGCAAGGCTCCTGTGAGCAGGCTACTCTACCACACCCCCATCAGAACCTGTAATCTGAAAATTCCATCTCACTCCAAAAACAACCCATTCCCCACAACCTCAGAGGCTCCACAAGGCACAGGCAGCAACTGTATCTATCTCCTAGGTAGTCAGCTCAGTGACTAGGCCCTAGGCCTTGGGAGCAAACTCTGGACGCCTCCTCCAACCATCACAGCCTCACTAGCCAGTCAGCAGGCAAGGCTTCTGTGAGTAGGTTATTCTACCACCACTGCATTGGACCCTGTAATCTACAAGTCCCACTCAGTACCCAAATGCACCTGTTACTTGTGATATCAGAGGCTCCCTGAGGAAAAGATAACTACTGAACCAAACAGACCAAGAGTGGTTCCTTAAGGCACAGACACTGCCTGCACCAATTGGAGGAAGAGATTGGTAGACAGCAGTGCAAGAATACTTTCAATAACCTAAGGAACAATATGGTACCCCCAGCACCTTTCATAACAACAAGGACTGAACATCCAAACACAGAGGAAGCAGAAGAAAATGAATTTAAAAATAACTTTATGAAGATGATAGAGAACTTAAAAGAGGAAATGAAAAATTCCTTTAAAGAGGAAAGATAAACAAAAAATGGAAGAAATCACTAAGTCTTTTAAAGAAAGCAAAAAAAATCAAACAGAGGAAGGAAAGAGTTCAAGACTTGAAAATTGTAATAGAGGAAATAAAGAAAACATGAACAGAGGAAATTCATGAAATGAAAAATCTGGATAAACAAACAGGAACTATAGATGCAAGCATAACCAATAGGATAAAAGAGAGAATCTCAGATGTTAAAGATACAAAAAGACAATAGAGGAAATAGATTCATCAGTCAAAGAAAATGTTAAAGCCAACCAAGTTATAATGCAAAATGTCCAGAAAATCTGGAACACCATGAAAAGGCCAAAATTAAAAATAATAGGAATAGAAGAAGAAGAATACCAGTCAAAGGCACAAAAAATATATTCAAGAAAACCATGGAAGAAAACTTTCTCAACCTAAAGAAGGAAATTCCTATGAAAATAGAAGAAGCTTACAGAATACCAAAGAAACTGGACCAAAAAAAGTTCTCCTGCCATATAATAACCAAAACACAATATGTACAGAATAAAGAAAAAATATTAAGAATTGCAAAAGAAAAAGACCAAGTAACATATAAAGGTAGACCCATCAGAATAACACCCAAGTTCTCAAGGGAGACACTTAATGCCAGAAGATTTTGGATAGATGTTATGCAGACACTGTGTCTTATCGGATCACCACAGCTTCAAGTTAAAATTAAACAATAACGCAAATTCTAGAAAGATGCAACAAAGAAAGAGAACTACAAACTGAGCTCACAAGTGAACAATAATGCAGATATGCTCAATAAAATGCTGGCAAACCAAATCCAATAACATATAAAAAAAATCAACTACCATGACTAAGTAGGCTTCATCCTGGAGATGCAGCGTTGGTTAAATATATGAAAATCTGCAATATAATCCACCATGTAAACAAATTCAAATAAAAATAGCATGATCTTCTTATTAGATTCCTTGAAGGCCTTTGACAAATTATGACAGACATTCATTATAAAGGTCTTAGAGAGATCAGGGATACAAGAAACATACCTAATCATAATAAAATCAATTTGCAGCAAGCATACAGCCAACATCAAATTAAATAGCAATAAACTCAATAATTCCACTAAAATCCGGGACAAGGCAAGGCTCTCCATTCTCTCCATATCTATTCAACATAGTACTTGAAGTTCTAACTAGAGAACTAAAAAAGAGATAAAGAGGTTAAAAATTGGAAAGGAAGAAGTCCAACTACCGCTAATCACAGATGACATGATAGTATATATAAGTGACCTAAAGTTTGTCAGGAAACTCCTACAGTTGATAATCACCTTTAGTAATATGACCATATATAAGATTAACACAAAAAATCAGTATCCCTCTTATATAGAAATGAGAAACAACTTAGAGAATCACCATCCTTTATACTAGCCAAAAATATAAAATATCTTGGATTAACTCTAACCAAACAAGTGAAAGTACTTCATGACAAAAACTTTAAGTCTCTGCAGAAAGAAATTGAAGAAGATATCCAAAAATGGAAAGATCTCCTATGCTCTTGGGTAGGTAGGGCCAACATAATAATAACAGTCATTTTTTTGTTTGTTTTTGTTTTTTTTTTCTTTTGTTTTTTTCCTTCCCATTCCCCTTCTGCTTCCCCACTCACCCTCATCCCTCCCCCTCCCTCCTTAAGAGAGGGCAGGGAACCCTGCCCTGTGGGAAATCCAAGCCCCACCCCCATACATCCACACCTAGGAAGCTTTGCATCACCCCTACAGTAAGGCATCATGCGACAAGTTCTGAGGGGTATAGCGGGGATTCCATATGATCCCACACTTGACCAAAGAATGTAGCAGACAAATCCAATGGCTCAACTCATGTTGAGTTAAATTGCCAAAGTTCTGACTAAATGTTTACAGCTGGGCAATGGTAAACCAGGTAAAACATTTTGCAAATTTTGAGGGGACAAATGAAATTGCTGATGGAGGAACCTTGGCTGTTCCAGCAAAGGCAAGGGCAATGACATACTCATAATTAGGCAGTCTACTCTGTAGGTTGTCTGTTGCTAGCATTCCTAGCAGCCCTTTGTGTGATCTGATATGGCATATGTGCCAGGGCTATCCTCTGGGCTTTAATAAGTCTTGGATAGTTTGCATGGTTTTGAAGATGGAACACTTTTGGGACTTTAATTTTAAAAAGTTTGTATTTCACATGCTTGTGTGGCATAGCATCTATCTGAGAAAATAATTATGGGTTCTGATTGGGTCATTTCCAATACTATACGGATTGCCAATAACTCCCTTACTTGTACTGATCCAGGTTTTGATTGAGTTTAGGCCCTTTCCTTATGATTAATTTCCATTATTATTAACCCAAAATTAGTTTTATTGTCATCCATAAAGGCTATAGTGGCCTGGGAGATGGAATTTTTTGATGGTGTGGCTTAATTTTTTATCTTTAGTTTTAAAAGAGAGAGGGCAGAAAGTTGTCTTTCCTGAGGGAAATGATTATCCAGTGTGTCCATACTGGACCTAGCAATTGCTTTAAAACAAACTTCCTTTCTAAGCAGTTTGTTATTTTTACTGACTTTGCATATCAGTTAGGATGCCATACTCAGCTTGATCAGGTTAGAGGGGCTTGGTCATGCCTCAACTTAATGTACCAGGCTTTGTTGACTCCCAATGGGAGGCCTTACCCTTTGGGAGGAGTGGATGTAGGGTGGCATAGGAAGTAGGTGGAGGAAGCAGGAGGAGGGGTGGGAGGGAGAACTGTGGTTAGAATATAAAATAAAATTAAAATAAATAAATTAATATAAAAGGAAGAAATGGTTCAATATGTAGCCTAAAATAATGCTTTAATTATTTTCCTTTTTAAAAACATTTGAACAACTTCCTGCCAAATACAGTTACATTAAAATCATATTTTGAATTTTTATATTATTAATGACAAATGCATATAGATAATGCTATTAGCTTTAATCTTCCCATTCATTTGAACATTTATCCATACATTCTTAAATGCACTGCCTATATAAAGGGATTTTATTATTTGAAGTTATTTGTATATATTATAAAATATGTAAAGTAATAGTTATACTAAACCTATAGGGTGATTCCAGCCAGAATTGAGTTAATTTCTACACACTTCAATGGTCTAAAAACAAATGTTAAAAAATGCCACAATCAAACTTCCCTTTATTGAAAATTTCCATAAGGAATAGTGATAGTTATGATTAAATATGTGTATTATATAAGCATTTTTCTAAATGAAATGCAGAGATACTACTGCGGAATAAACCTGCGCTAGAGCACTGAGCCTTAAATAAGATATTTTTATTATGTGCCTTTTCTCAAGGCTAAATGATTTATCTGGAAGAGGAGATAAAGAGATTACAAGAGCTTGAAAGAAACTGTGTTTTCCAGATACACATAGCTGATGTACAAATGAATTCATGGTGACAACATACACAAGGCCTGTACAAGTATGAGCTACAAAAAATTCCAGCACAGAGAAGCACAAGTGGCCACAAAGTCCCATCACTAAATAAAAAATCTAATTCCAGTTAATAGCTGCTGGGAAAGAGAAAATCAGTTTTCTTTTAAGGAGTGCTACTGAGTATTCATACATTGTGGCAAGCCCCATTCTCAGTGTTAATTGGGCAAAACAAAATGGACTACCAGTTCTTTGTGTACTTTTTGTTTTGGTTTTATTGTTGTTTTTCTCTGTGTGTTTTTGTTTCGATATTTTGAGAGATAAAGAAGATGAAACTAGGTGGGCAGGAAACTGCTTTTCTGGAAGGATTTGGGGAAAGTAAGTAATATGATTAAATATATTGTATGAAAATTAAACAAAAACACTGCTCTACATTATAGATTCATTTGCTTTATACGTGATATCGCAGTGTGGAAGAAATTATTGGATTCAGTTTGTCTCTTCTAATTCTCATGCTAGGAAGCTTCACTGGAGTGGATAGGTGAAATTCCAAGATGGTTTCCTTTTTGCTTTGTACATTTATATTTTTTGCTTTGTACATTTATATTACTGGACATATGAGCCCCTCCCTTTATATTCGGTAGTTGTATTAAAAAGCAAGCATTCCAAAAAAAAGTCTATTGAGGTAGAAATGCTAGTTTCTTACATTATATTCCTGACAACTGTTAAATGGGAAGTAATCATATGATCTAACTTAATGGAAGGAGGCATAGGGACTACCTCTAGGGTTCAAGTTTAACAAATAATTTAGAGCCATACCAAGACTGGAGTAAAATCTATAGTATCCTTTTCTCTATCAGGCCATTTAACTGTACTTTATAAATCAGAAAGAGAGAATGTCTATAATGAGATAACAGAAAGAAAGAAAAAAATGAACCAGATTTGGTTTATGCTTGTGGTACATGCAGAGTAGCAGTATTGACCATGGGAATCTAAATGGTTTTCATTTACCTAAATTTTCAGGAGACAAATCACAGGGTGTGGTGACTTACTGTAAACTGAGATGTGTGTTGAATCATTGACCCATCTAGACTTCTTATAAAGGGAAAAGCACAGTTTGGGGGAACAGGAAGTTTTTATTACTGAGTGGGTATTATTTTGCTTATTTGGTACAGCTTTGAAAAAACTAGATGAAAAAGCATGTGCTCTAATTATAGAAAAAAATAGGCTTAGGACTCATAAAGAAATTATTTTAGAGTCATTAGTATTCAGATTACAAGTAAGTTTAAGTGTGAAAAGTTTCTCTTCATGAGGATGAACCATTGTAAGAATATAATGCTAAGACTATAGTTGACAATTTTTATAATCTAAAGATATGTCCCAGATAAAATGAAGTTCATTAGTTGGTTGGAGTTCTTTTTTTTTTTTTCTCCTTTGGGTCATTTGGAGAAGCACCTCACAGTTCCCAAATAAAAACACACAGAGAGATATAATCTTATTTATGAATGGCAAGCCTACATTTGACTTCTTTTTGGCCAACTTTCCTTAACTCAATTACCCACCTACCTTTTGCCTCTGAGCTTTTATTTTTCTCTATTCTATAAACCCTGTCTTTATGTCTCATGCTGTGGCTTGCTGTATAACTGGATGGTTGGCCCCTGACATCCTCTTCTCTGTTTCTCACCTCTCAAACTTCTCTTTCCAGATTTCTCCTCCTATTTATTCTCTCTGCTTGCCTGACAAATGATTAATTAAAAACTGAGAGACAGATATTGGGTTTCAACCTGAAGACCAACCACTGACTCTTACCTCAACCTCAGTGTGAAAATGGTGATCCTGCCTTTAGGATCTAGGAATCTTGGAATGAGACTGAGCCTTAGCCTGAGAGCTGTCTCCTCCCATTTTATAATCCTCTCTAGTTCTGGGATTAAGGTCGTGCACCAATGCCACCTGGTTTCTATAGTAAACTAGTCTTTACTAGGTTCTATAGCTAAGCAGTTTGACTAAGACATGGAGAATATGCAAATAAGCAGGCAGAACTGATAGGAAACTGTTAGCAAAATAAACACCCTCCTTCCCAAACTTGCTTTTGGTCATGGCGTTTCATCACAACAATATTAACCCAACTAAAACACTTACCAAGCCTCATGACTTAAATGTGATTGGTCATCAAGGTTCACATAGTGGAACAAGACAACAGATTTCCACAAGTTGTCCTCTGACTTCTACAAGCATGTATATTTGTCTGTGAATGTGTAAGCAAATGTATAACTAAAAAGGAATGCAAAGTATTTTAATTTAATAAAAGTGAGAAAATTCCTAGGAAATGTGTAATCATGAGCTTATCTTAAATTACTGTGTATTCTTATATTGTATAACACAATTAATTTCTAGCTCCCTTTCATGCTTAGACCCAGTTTTTTATTTCAGTTTGTTTCTTCTCTGTTGCTTCTTCTTTCTTCTCGGTACTGTCTTCCCACATTGTGTTCTTTCCATGGCTTAAAGGGGCCCAATGATGGGAGTTAGTGTGGATCCTCGCCTGAATAGCACACCATACAGAGGTTGTAGAAACCGGCTCAACATGGCATGGTACAGGTATGAGGGCGCTCTCCACATGGCCTAAGACAAGGTGCCCTGTGATCTGTTTACTTTAATCCTGCCAGATGCCTGTTATTTGAGGAGCTCCAAGGACTGGCGATTTATGGCAGGATAATCCCCCAACCTAAGACAGGGCCCTGGGAACCCTAGGATGGGTAAGGGGGAAAGAAAAAAGGCCTGGTCCCCACTCGACCTAAGAATCATCAGGCACCCCTCTGTTCCCAGGAGAGGTAAATTGCTTCACTACTCGAGAGGAGGGTCTCTCCTTATCTCAGTCCCTTCTCCTTTAGTCTGACACCATGGTTGACTCTGACTGGTGCTCTCCACCTAATAACTACCTGCCTTTATATAAGCGAAAGGGGGATCTGTTGGGAGCCGTATCCCCCTAAAAATCATTACAGGAACCATCATCCTGGGGAATCTGCAGGCAACCCCACACCCATAATTGTGCTAAGATTAGTTCTATTGCCCCACACCCAATTAAAGCTGTTAATGGAGAAAAAATAAATAAATAAAATAAAATGGAAAAAAAAACTGGTTCAAGAATACATTATTTATTTAAGTGTTAGAGGATAAAGCTCATTTTCAATTTGTCAAATTCACTTAAAATCATACTTTTTACTCTCAGAGTTATTAACAAGCTTGTCTAATTTGATATCATCTGCAAAACTGATGAGAAGAACCTCAATTGCTTTGTTCAGGTTATTAATAAGTATATAACACTAAGATGATATTTATTCTCATAAATTATTTTTCTGAAATGTGTCCCTTTGTGGACAAATTCCTGACAACTCCTTACTTCACAGGGAAGTAAGTTTGCTTAGATAAATTAAAAAATTACCTGATTCTGACTAAATTTTAAACTTCCCATTTACCTTTTAGACTTAGTTGAAAATAGAGCTTTCTTACCTGAAACAGAAAGTTCTCCTCAATATAGTCTATGCATCATTATTAATTATATTTAGAAATTATTGTTAATATGCTAACTAAATGATTTATGAGTTCTATATGACTCTGCTTGCTAGATGGTTCTACTGTTCCCACAAGTGAAAACTTTTTATTTTTTCTTTTGGTGTTTCAAAAGAGGATTTCTGTGTATACCAAACTGACCTTCAACTCAGAGATCTGCCTTCCTCTACCTCCCAAGTACTGAGATTAAAGGCATGCACCACCAAGCACCCAGTGAGAAGTGTAATTTTAAACTGAAGCTGAAATTAAGAATATCTGAATTATGATCATAAATTACTCCCTGAGTTGACTGTAGACAAACAAAACAAAAGCCATGCTTCTTTAGTCCTACTAAAAGGGATTATTTTAGAAATAAATTCTTCCTATCTAATTTTTAAATTGATTCCTGTAAACTTAAGTAACGACTGTCTTTGCTATGTAAGTTGTAGTTTTCTGATGAATGAAGAATGAAGCCATGAATAAACAAACATCAGAAGATAATACAGTGTATAGGTCAAAAGAGAAGCCCATGAAGAGAGACTGGATATTAACTTGATGAAGGGAATCAGTGAAATTATGAAGAATGATGCTGCTTAGCCTGGAGTGCAGCCTTTTGGAGTGTTTTCCATTTAAGCTTTAGGAAACTATGGGCCATTTTTTGATCCACAGTTTAGTAGGGGTATCAATGCAACTCAAACATATTTGATTAAGTTAGCTATCATATTTTGGGGAATGAGTTGTGATGGTATTTTTTGAAAAATATTCTCTATTCAGTGAAAAGATATGCATAAAATGAATAAAAATTTCTATACAGAAAATTCATATTATTATTCTTTATAAAGAAAGCTGTCTGCAAGTGTTTTAATCTATTTTTATTTTTAAATGTAGCATTATATCTCTAAGTGGATATACAATAATGAAATTTAACCATGAAGGAAATTGGAAATTAAGGTAATGAGATAGACTTTACTAATCATATTCTCCATTCAATTAACTATATTATTCAATTGTCTGGAGACAGAGGGAGCTATATGCAGGCTAGAGAAAAGGTACAAATCACAGTCTGTATCTCTCTTTTGTAAATGAGGGACAATATAGGGGATGAAATCTACATGTAGTCATTTAATCCTATGGAAATGTTCACTATCAGGGGTAGAACAATTATAAATTCTAATGAATTTTGTTCAAACTCAAAGTAAGATTACCCCAAGCAGCATACCACTATAATAAAAGTAATGAAATTAAACTCAGTGGAGACCTGAGAAAAACCCAAATGATGCTATTCTCCCATAAAACTAAGATTAATAGTAATAAAAACACATCTTGCACTAAAGGTATATAATATATATGCATATATATACATATGTTATATCTCACTATTCTTTCATTATTGTCTATGAAAGTGTGATCGAAACAAAGATCACAGCAATCCCAGTTTGAGGTGCACATAATTTCTACATAGCAAGTACTAGTTTACACAACAGTTGGATTTTTTCTGATGTTATATTAGAAAATAATTGAGAACATGTGATATCATTTTATTTTACAGATTTTGTATGAGTTGTAAAAATGTGCTTATCTCATTAAGGAACATTTGAATTACTATAGCATAGTTTCAGTTTTGAAGTTTATAAGACTTCTCAAACCTATTATTTCAGAAAGCATCTTAAAAGATGTAATAGGGAAATTAACAACTTAGTTATGGACTGTATCTTTGTTTATTTTAAACACTAGACTTTTATATTTGCCCTGGATATAACATGGTATTGCTGGGTCTTGAGAAACATTGTTTCCTAATTTTCTGAGAAATCATCATACAGATATCCAAAGGGGTTGTACCAGCTTGCACTCCTACCAGCAATGCAGGAGTGTTCCCTTTAACCCACAGCCTCTCGAGCATAAGTTGTCACCAGTGCTTTTGATCTTGGCCATTCTTACAGGTGTAAAATGAATCTCAGAGCTGTTTTGATATGCATTTCTTTGATGTTTAAGGATGTTGATCATTTCTTTAAGTGTCTTTCAGCCATTTTAGATTCCTTTGTTGAGAGTTCTCTGAAGAATGGATAAAGAAAAATTGATACATTTATACAATGGAATACTACACAGCAAAGAAAGATAATGTTAACTTGAAATTTACAAGCAAACAGATGGAGATAGAAAATATCATATTGAGTGAGTGAGGTAACTGAGACACAGAAAGACAATTATCATATGTACTCACTAATAAGTGGTTTTTAAACATAAAGCAAAGAAAACAAACCTACAAATCACAGTCCCAGAGAACCTAGACAGCAATGATGACCCTACGAGAGGCATACATAACTTTGAATGTCCATTCTATAAAACAATGAAAATGTTTTTTTTTGTTTCCACTGAATATAATGCTTCCCTAAGTTCTCTCAGTTTTAGAAAATTAAAATGTTCATAACAAAATTTGGACCAGTGGCGCTAAAACTATTCTACATATATGGATGCTATATAAACTTCACAATTTCTGTTTCCTTCACGTAAATATAAGCCTTAGCCCTGACACAATGAACTATCAATAGTACAAAGGCTGGTGGAACATAAATGAAGAAAAAGAGTTGAGTTAATTTCAGAGAAATAGAAGAGAGCCTTGTCTTATTTAATGTGAAGTCTGGAAAAGAGACTGCACGAAAAGGCACTTTTGAAAGCTGAAACATAATTTAAAAATACATTTTATCTAGTAGTTGGGCAAAGAAATGCTGAAATACTTACTAATTTTGTTGGATTTTGCAAATGAATTTTTTTTTGCTATAGAAATGTATTTTCTGTTGTAATCATAGATCAGAACCTAGCCCAATTGTCATCAGAGATGATTCCTCCAGCAGCTGATAGGAGCAGGTCTAGAGATCGACAACCCAATATTAGGTAGATCTTGGGGAACCCCACATAGGATGAGGAGGAAAGATTGTGGGAATCCTAGGGTTTGAAGGCATCAGGGAAACAGAGCCCACAAAATCAACAAAGCAGGGATGACAGGCTGAAGCAATAATCATGTAGCCTGAATGAGTCTGAGCTGGGTCTTTTGTGAAACTCCTGACCAAGAGAATGGAAACGCCTCTATCTCTTTCACCTGGTCCTAGGACCCCTTTCCTCTTACTGACTGTTTCATGCAGTTTGATGTGAAGGTTGAAACTAGTTTACTGAATTTTGCTATGATCTGTTGGATTGCTATTCCTAGGAGGCCCACTCTTTTCTAAAGAGAAATAAAGAAACAATGGACCTGGTAGATTGTGGCAGGGAACTGCTTGTTCGTCCCAGCTGGCCAGAACCAAAATAATCACACAGAAATTTTATTAATTAAATCAATGCTTGTCCCATTAGCTCTAGCTTCTTATTGTCTAACTCTTACATATTAATTTAACGCATTTCTATACATCTGTGTATAGCCAGGTAGCTTACCAGGTAAAACTCCCAGCGTCTGTCTTCTGTCTCCTGAGGCTCCATGGCATCCCTCTCTCTCTGCCTTTCTTCTCCCAGAATTAAGTTTCTTCTTCCCTGCCTACCTATGTTCTGCCCTATCAACAGGCCAAGGCAGTTTCTTAATTCATTAATGGTAATCATAGCACACAGAGGGGACTCCCACATCAGTAGATAAAGAAGTGGTGGTAAGGGAACTTAAAGAAGTGGAGGGAGGGGAGGCTGAGGTTGGGATATATCGTATGAGAGAGAAATAAATGAAAAAAGAAGGTAAGAAGAAATGTGGGTTCTTGGAAATAAATGAGCATAGGACAATAAAGTCTAATTTGATTTGGTAAATTTGATTTTTAAAATGAGAGTATTTATTTAATACAATCTGACAATATCTTAAACATCTTTTGGTATTTCCACTGACTTCTATTCCATAATTTCTATAAGCTCATATGATACAATGTTTAATAGAAAAATACCAAAGAAAATATTTAAGTATTTTATTACTTCACCAACAAGATTACCTTAACTGTATTCAAGTGTCATCTTAAAAGAAGAGGAAGGGATAGAATGGAGGCTGAGTGTGTAGGACTTTAAGGCCAGCATGAATAATACCCTGACTTTTAGAACAGACTAGGTTACAAAGAGACTCCCTGCATGAAAAAGGACAAAGGATAAGAGAAACAAATAGATGCATAAGAAGAAAGAAAGGAAACAAAAGGAGAAAAGAAAGGGAAGGGGAGGAAGAAGGAGGAAATGGGAGGAGGAGAAGTGGGAAACATGACTTGAGGTAATAAATTAAAAGATCTATTTCTAAATTAGTTGTTATCTTTTCACATTATACTATACTCATTTCACAAAGGTAAATTTGAAGATTTTTCCCAGAAAGCAGTGTCTGTGAAAGCCACAGTTTATTCATAAAATTTGGAATTACAAGCAAAGAATATTGTTTTTAATTATTTTAAAAAATTAATAATCCACATAAAACACCATAGAAAATTGCTCTCAATTTATTAATACAGAGAAATAGAAGAAACTTGGGTTTTGTTCTGCTTGATTCCTACTGTGGGTATTTAGCATCTATCTTAGCCAATAAAAAACATAGAAAAAACATTTGATTATTTCAGAGCACACCTTTCTCTCTATATCACTGTTTGGAAGAGTTTTGAGCTCATGAATGCATACTTAATAAAAAGTCTACACATTTTATCAACTCAGGATCTCTATAATAAAGAAATTTTTCAACAGCTGCTATTTATCTGTGATCTCACGCTGTTTTAGGAAAGCTTTTTTAAATGAAGAAGTAATAGGATCAGTGTAACTTTTTCTTGCCTTTGACATTGTCACATGAATATAAACACCAAGAGCACAAAAATTTTTAAAGATTATAATTATATTTCTTGCTTCCCTTTCTTTTATCGAAATCTTCTTATATATCTCACCCAATTCTCTTTCAATGGCCTCTTTTTCATTAATTGATACTATATGTATATATTTATATATTTGTCAATAGAACCTCCTCAGTCCATATGTTCCCATATTATGTTTTCGGGACTGACATTTTGGCACTGGAATACAAGTTTTGAAACTCTGTGACAGAACACATTGAGGATATTCTAAATATTTAGGTAGTACAATGGTAGAAAAATCTTTGTAAAGTTGTAATGAAATGGTTTGAGTTATTATTAGTAATGAACTATTTAGAAAGTCATACTTTATGTTAGTGATATTAACCAGACGGCTGCAAGCTTGAAGAACATATAGTAGTTAATTAAATGCACAAATTTTATGCCCCATACTTTGTTGAAAATCCTTGTTAGCTTTTAAGTTAAAAAATTAAAAATACTTCATATAACATGTTTAATGTTTTTTCTTGAATTTAAAAATCTCTGTTAAACATTAAGGATAAAATTTGTGGACATTTATTAAAGCATTCTATAGTGCTCTTATGGACCCCTGTTTATAAAATACCATTTGTAACACTATTATCTGGTGGTAATTCCTTTTTATAACTTGGGAAATGTGAAGGGTTCAGAACATAACTTTTTTTAACTAATAAATATTGTAATTATTGTAATTATTGAGTGGCCAAATATTTATATTCCTTATTTTTCAACTTACATGGTTCTATGAAATTTCTGGGGGCACATTTTATGTACACCATCAGTTCTGTAATGAGACAGGCTCAATATCTTTCCTAAAAATATTTTGATTTAGGAGATCCTCTGTATTATAAAATAACCTGCTTCACATTCAATATCTAATGCATACTTGTTATTTATTTTACTTTATTTGAATAAATATTATACATACTAATTTTTGTAACTCAAAAATTTCAGCACACTAATAATATTATAGTTTGGCTTAGCAAATACATTTGTTATCCAAAACAGAAAATCTGCATTTTTCACTAAAACTTCTTCTATTTCACTGATAGTGAAAACAAGCAATTGATGATGAATAAATTAACAAATATCGAAATCTTTTTTTCCAAGCAGTAAAATTCTGGGTACTCTCTATTGAAGTATAACTTCTTGAGGTGTTCCTGTTATTAGCCAATGTCAGGTACATTAACATTTCCTTCTTCATACATGAAGATTTATCTCTCACTAAATGACATATTATTATGAAGTATTTGACATTGGTACTATAGTGCCTTTCTATTAAGCATGATATTTTTAGTCTTTTCAAAATCTAATTTCTATCACTTACAGCTCTGACTCGAGGCCATGGCTAATTATGGTAGCGCAAGTAGGATAAAACCAGCTGAAAGGTTATATGGTTGAGCTTTTATAGAAACCTTTGGCTTCGATCTGAAAAATCTATTTAGCTAAAACTAATGAAATGCAGCAGGAAAAACTAGCTTAAAAAGAATTAGTACCACTAAAGAAACTTTTCTTGTGCAAAGGAAAAAAAATAAAACTTGCATGAAAGAGATTCATGACAAGATTTAAGATGACAAATGTTTGTGAATAACATTCTAAATGGCTGAAGTCAACTGTATTATAAACCATCTGGCATATTTAAGGCCTAACTGAAATGCATATGAATTATTGCCATTTAATGAACTATTTAATGGACCCATGAAAAAATTAGTTGGCAAAACAATAAGTTTTCAGGGAAAAGAATCAATCTTCCTGAATACCAAACCCTGAGACTATTTCCTCACCAAATGCAAAAAAATATACAAGATCAAGTGACATATTCTCGCAATTTCAGAAAGTAAAAGTCATATTTATAATGAGTAAACAAAAGATATCCATGCTGCTGTCATTGATAACATTTAGCACTGTGACAGAGTGGCAAGCAGATCCATAGTCATCAGTCACAAAGATGAATAAGCCCTCCTTGGAGAAAGTTTCACTGGCATAAGCACTGGAAAACAGAGCTAAGATAATTTTGAAAAATTGATTTTGAAAAGAATAAGCTCAGTTAGTAGAGTTGGACTAAAATAAAACTTTCATGCCATGACAAACTATTTGACGAATATTACCCTGCAGTGTTGACACTGGGATATATTATAATTCATATATTATCAGAAAAAGGAACTTATTGTCCAAAATTTTTAATTTTCATTTTTCTCACAATTATTAGTACCAATGAGAAGACTGTAATTTTGTTACTCAAAAATGTCTTAAATACTGTGGTCCAGTTAACTCAACAATGGCAGGCTATAGAAAGAAAGCCTAATAAGCCAGAGCTTGCTCAGTCTGGGAGGATGGATTTCTCATCTGGTCTTTAGCAGACACCGGAATCTTCAAAAGGTAGGCTCTAATGTCAGTTTAGGGATGGAGTTGCTAGCAAAGTGACAGTAATAAGGAAAATAACAACTTTCCTTCTTTCATGTCCTTATATGCACTCTCTGCAATAGGTGCAGCACAGTTTAAAGGTGTGTTTACCTGGGGCCAGGCAGTAGTGACTCATGCCTTTACTTGGGAGGCAGAGGACGGAGGATCTCTGTGAGTTCAATGCCAGCCTGGTCTTTGTTATGGCCCAGATCATGGACTCACCCCCAATCCAACTAGGAGACCAAGTCTTGTATGTAAAAGCAAAAAACATTCATTCTTGCACAAGTTTGTAAACTTGGACTGTGTGTCCATTGTATTGGAGTGGTCGGAGAGCCCCGAGCTCATTTGGGGTTGAGTTTTTGTTGTAGCAAATGTGGGGGTGAGGGATTTCTAAGTTTTAGGATCCTTGATTAGCTGACATTTGTCTAGGAATGTCCTGGTGAAAAGCAATGGGTGTGTGCTGGCAGTTGATCCTATCTACAATGGTTGGAACATTAGGAATTTCCTTTGGATGGTCTGTTCCTGGGTGGTGCCTTGTGATTTTTCGTGGAACTAGAGTAAACTACTAAGGCTCCAGCTTCTATTGAGGTTGTCCTGGCTGGGTCCTACAGTTCCAGGACAGGCTCCAAAGCTACAGAGAAGCCCCTATTTTGAAACCCCCAAAAAAAAACAAACAAACAAAATAGGAAGAAAAGAAAAATCTGGTTTAGAAGTGAATCTTTCTCTTCCAAATTAAGCAAAAAGTCACTCACTGGTTGAACCTCCATTTTTGGATTTTAGTTAATTGCAGATGTAGACAAGTTAACAACAAATAGCCATCACACATCATCATCATTGAAAAAATTAATCTGTAGAGAGAAGACTCTTTTGTGAGTATAGATTTATGTCAACTAAGGACGTGAAGTAATCATGTCAAAATCACACCTGAGGTTCTGAAAGGGTTAAGGGAAGGTTATGAACTTGTGATGATGAGGAGTCTTCAGGGTCTTCATTCCAGAGATATTTAAGTGTGAAGAAGCATTTAACAAAACATTTAGCCAAAGATTGTGATACCCTTTTAGCAGCTTTCCATAGATTTGTGCATTTATGTTTGTTGAATTTAAAATAAGTTAGAAAGATCTAGTAATATTTATTAATATTTTCTGAAGAACATTTCTGGGTGTCCTTAGGATGTTTCTATTCTCTATATTATGATAAGAGTAATGGAAACTGACGTGAACATAAAGTGTCTTTGAGATTGTCAATTTGAAATTTACAGTCATGGAGTTTGAAAGAATTCAAATGTGGACTCAGGAAATTAATGAAATAAAGAGATCATTCTACTGTATGTTGCTCATGTGAATTAAGTAAAAAGTAACAGCTTTAAAAATAATTTTCAAACTAAAATGTACAGCCTTTCCACATGTAAATGCTCTTATTTTACCAGAATGTTATTTACTAAAATTATTAATTAATGTTTCTACTTTTATGAAGGCTACGGTTAAGAAGACATTAATATGTATGGAATTTGAAGAATTATGTTAATTGCATTTTACTAGACAATTCAAATCCATAATGTTTATTTCATTGTTATACATTTTTTGCTAAAAACAAATTCTGACTGATAAAATTGAGAGTGTGGTTACATAAAGAATCAAATTCATTAAAAAATGCAGTTATATTTCTTGAGAGCTTTTGATAACCCAGGATTAAAGAAAAATGTTTTGACAAAAGTTCCCCCAAGAGACCATTATGACAACGCAACATAACAACTTTTATCCTTTGTAAATAATGAAACTTTCTTAAAGTAGCTAAGTTAATTTTATTTGCTCCTCAGTGGCAACTAGATTTGCCTTGAACATGATTTTAAAGAGCTTTTTGGCCTTGACCTGACATATAAAGAAATAGCATTGCATACAATTCTGAATGTTTGAAAATGATCTTGTATGTTGGTATCATTCTGAAGACTTTATTCAAACTATCAATTTCACAAACACCAGAGTTTCAGAATCTGAGTTTTTTTCCTTAGAAGTACCTCTTCTTTATGTCAGTAAACATAATTAGAAAAGAAGATGCAGCTGTCCTGGAATGGATTCACAAAGAAATCACACACACAAGCACACACACACACAAAATCAGTGAGTAAAAATGATTCACGATCACATGGAGGGTGAGTTGTGCAAATCCTCAGACAATGATGCCCTACCTTCTTCCCTAGTTCTTCCTGTGAAGAGGAGGAATCAAAAGTAGTAAAAACAAAAGAAAGTTTAATCAAAATCTCTTTAATGTCTGAGAGTCTGAGATCTCTAAGCAAATATTCGCTAAATTACAAATGTGAACATCCAGATGAATTTTGTTCCAGCCTCCTTTCAATTGAGAGGTAGGAATTACACAGTAAATTCAACAGGGAAACCTTATATAAAGTCATAACAAAAACCAAACACAGACAAGCAATTCATAAAAATTTTTAAAAACATTGTGGGCATATGAACATCTATCCTGGTCTGCTTAGACACTTAACACTGGACAAAAGATCTCAGCAGTCAGGACATGTAGTTTAGATTTGGCCAAGGGTCACTGTTGTGACTCTTCGTGTCCATTGATCTCAATTCAGGATAGCATCTGACCTTGTGAGGAGACTGTATTCTGACAGCTACACAGATTCATGGATTATTTTCTTTTTTAGACAAAAGCCAACATTGATACTATTTTTACAAAATATGTGCAAAACTTCCCACTTCATATGATACAATAAACAATATAAAGGTAGCATTTTATATGCTGAAGTGGTTATATTCAGGAATATATGTGTATATATGTATATTTTCAGGCAATAAAATTAGTGAAAAAAGAGGACTTGAATTTGAAAGGATATGGGAAGGGATATATGGGATGGAAGGAAAAGGCAACATGTAAATATATTACAATCTCAAAAACAAAAAAAAAAAGAGGTAAAAGAAAAAAGGAACCCAAAATACAGAACTTCTGTGAGCTCAAAACACACTAAATCAGCTGATCCTATCTTAACTACATCAACATTTGGATGTTGTATCTCCTTTCAACCTCCTCAGTTTTGGTTTTTGCTGTTTGGCAGAAGTTTAGAATTAGAGACCTTTATTGGTACAAGCCATTGTTTTGTTTTTTTTTTTTTGCAGGACTAATATCTTTAAAGATATTTCATCTTCTTTTTAGTATCAGTATAACAAATCACTTCATGAAAACTTTATGCAAATTATCTACACCTATACTCTTAGATCAGTCAACATTGCCTCAGCTCTTCCTAACCCACCAAAGAAGGTACTTACTTCTTTTCTATTTCTTCTCTTTTAAGTTCCTTAGAGCAATGAGTTACCATCACTACTATGATCAGAAATCTAATATTACCGATCATGATGAAATATTATGTCTTGGTCTAGACAGCCTTTTCTCTGTTCTTATATATAAGACATGATCTGTCACTTATTCTCAGCAAATACCTAAATGATGTCAATGGCTCATTATATTAATTGATGAGTTACAACAATATTCATTTCCATCTTCCTGCGATGTATGATTTCTTTGGTTGATCTTATAAAAAATACAAAGTTAATAAGAACTAATATGGTCACTGCCTACTCTTATGAACAAAGTGAAAACAGCTGAACACAGTTATGGCAAAATGATCTGGAAAAATATTATGGAATCAGTACTGAAGTCTTCTTGGAAATGTTTGTAATTGATACCAGTCCTGAATGATTAAAGTCATTTTGGCTAAGTAGAAGGATAAAATAATCCTATCAGGCTAGATAGCACAAATAAACTAATGAGCTATAAACGCCATAGTCTAGGGTTGTGGGAATACAACTTAAGATAATAGATTATTTTTACAGCATTAGCTATGATAATAAAATGTTGGATTATTTTCTTTCTTTCTCTTCTTCTCTCCTCACTCCCTTCAAATGATGTATAAAAATTCCTTCTACGGAAGAAACAGTTCACATTTTCCAATTATCATAGGCACTTGTCAAAATATAGTTAGCTCCATTATAAACCCTAATCATTCTAAGTTCCCATATCCCTGCTTCTTACATTTCTTACCATGATTCTGACATTGAAATAAAAAGTTCCTTTGTTGGACTTCTAATCCTTTTTTCAGTCGCTCACTAAGCCTTGTGGTGCCTCATGCCTGAAGTCTCAAATCAACTGAAGTGTATGACGAGAAAATCCGCTAATCCTTTTCCGGTTTCCCTGAATTTCTGTATGTGAAAATGTCATTTTCATTTGTTAAGCACTCATAAAAATGGTAATGTTTCTTCGGTGTTGAATACACAGCATCAGAAGTCTAGAAATTTCACATATTTTCTGAAAGAAAATACTTCCATTAATTGAAAGAATGAACTTCAGAGTTTTCAAGGAGAAAGTATTTCTTGTATTTTATTAATACTAATTATATGTGATCAGTTAAAGATCATTTGAGCTGGAGTTAGAGGAAGATGAAGCAGTGTAACTGACCCACTGATGCTGGGTATCTGATTTTTAAGGACAAAGAATATGAGTAAGGAAGTCAGGACCACGAGAGGAGGGGTTGGTTCATCCACTGAGACAGTGTGCCTGAGCTAATGGGAGTTACGAACTCCAGCTGGAATGGAACTTAAGGAGCATGTGATCAAACTGGACCTTCTGAATGTGGTTGACAATTAGGCAGACTGAGGGACCAATGATAATGGCACTGGATTTGTCTCTACTGCATATACTGGCTTTTAGGGATCCTGTTCTCTCTGGATGCATATCTTCCTAAGCCTGGATGTAGCGGGGTGGGCCTTGGACGTCCCACAGGGCAGGGTCCCTTGCCCTCTTTTAGGGCTGGGGGGGGTGAAGGTAAGGTATGTGGGAGAGCAGGAGGGAAGTCGGAAGAGGGGAGGAAGTGGGAATTTTGAGTGGTATTATTTATAAAGTAATAAAAAAAGTAAAAAAGACTCTAAATAATGTCAATGTATATTTTATTACTAGGGAAATAAAATATCTTGTTCTACTAATTTCTGGGAGATAACAGAAAAAAATTAGTTTTTCCAACAATTCCATAGCAAAGTCAGGTGAAAGTGAAATGGGGACTCAGAGGGTGATTTCTGTTTTGATTATTTCTCTTAAAATGCATAACATTGCTATATTTTTTTAAATTTTTGATTTAATTTATAGTGAAAACATAGAGAGCTGTTTTAAATTATTAGAGAAGACAATATGTATTATAAATACAATCATGATTATGAAAATCTCAAATAAGCCACTTATTTTGTTTTATAAATTTCAATTGTTTCATTTTTCTACTGTATGAAATGTGGAATATAGTGATGCTGTTGGAAACTGTTTATTAAAACTGTGAAATGCCTTCTTACTGGCTACTAAATACTCTTTACATGTGACTTAAATACCGAATTACCAATCTGTAAACTTTCTAAAGCAATTTTAGAAGGGAACTTTTCAAACGATTTGTCCTTTCCTTTGAGTCTGTCACTTGCATTTTATTCAAGGTTTTGTTTAGGCAACACAACTTAGAATAGTGTTTCATTTATTTAAAATATGTGTAAAATCTCAATGTGGTGTCTACTCTGCTTTCAACAAAATTCATACCATGTGGAAGGTTTGGGGGTTAATTTTAGGATCAGCAATGTGTGTATTGCTTGCTTACATACAAACTAGTTTCTTCCTCATTCCTATGAACATCTATTAAATAGACTTCAGATTCACACATTACTCTCACTCAGTGATTTCAATTTAACATTATTCTGTGCTCAAGGAAAATATTTTATTAAAATTGGATCATTTACAGTTACACTAATGACAAATATGTTATGTATAAGTGAAATAAAATAATAATAGTAGACAAGAGCATTGAGAGTAAAAGAATAAACTTAAAATTTTAATACCACTTTCACTTTTTATTGTTGTTTGCTTGCTTTTTTATTGACATGTTGCCTTTTTTTGAAGTGCTGCTATAATGATAGGTTACAGAAAAAAAAATAATTTTCATTAACAAGTGAAGTGTGGACCAAGAAAGTGTTCAGGAGGTAAAATTATTTTTGATACATGCATGTTGACACTCATTTGTTTCTTAGAACTCAGAAAGGAAGAAGAGAACTAGCTCTCCAAAGTTGTCCTCTGATTCGGCCTATATGCCTTGGCACATGCATGCTTACACCCATGCATACATATAGACACACACATAGACACACACACACACAGACAGAGAGAGACAGAGACAGAGAGAGACAGAGACACAGAATCAATAAATCAGCAAAAATGAAGGCTAACCTCATGATTCCTTAATAGTCTTTCAAGTCACAATATCCACATTCATTATAAAAGAATCTATTTCTTTTCATGACCATTCTTTTCATTTAATGAAGAAACCCCTACACAATTATGTCTTTGTTAAAATTCAGACTAATTCATTTGTTAAGTGTGAAAAACACTAGCCTTCCAGGTAGACTATGGATTAGAAGTCACCTCCCTGCATCTTGGAAGAAAAATAAGTATCAAAGTAAAAAGATCTATTCTATTCCCTCAATATAAAAAGCTGAAGAAAGCAAAAGAAAAAAGAAAAAGAAACCTTAGCAAGCTCTCTTCCTACTAAGAAGTAGCCAGAAATGGCCACCAGTTGCTTCCCAACTAAGGTGCAGACAGGGTCAGCCTTTGCAGTGAGGAAAACTTTCCTTTTAAAGACAGAGGCACGGAAAAGGTAAACAAAGGACTGAATAGAGAGAACCTTGATCTGTTCAAAGGGTTGCAGAAGTATGGCCTGAGAGCCAAAAACTAACCTCCCTCTTTAGCATCTTGCAATGAATATCCCAAGAAGACACCTCACCACCTGGCAGATAGGCATCACAGTACATTACGGGATAATGGATCCCTGATGTCTGGCGATTCTGTGTTTGATGTGGCAGGAGAGAGATCACTGGATCACACACTTACAAAGGTAGGCACAAGTAAACAGGCCTTCCATAGACTCTCAGAATATCGGGTGACAAAAAAAAATTAGTGAGGTAATGAGGTAAAAGGCAAAAGGCAGGAGGGTATGTAATCAAACTGTTTATGCATAAATGGTGTTACACAGAAATCCCTCTGAGCAGAAAAAAAAAAAACATATGCAATTTATGTGTATGGTTTACTTAGAATATTAACCAACCATCAACTGAAATGACAGTCACAAAAGGCAAAGCAGGGGAAGGAGAAACTACATTTGTACCATTTTCTATTTATACTTCCAGATGTCAATTGTTTGTTTACTGTTTATAGTGTCTTTGTATTTAATAGCATTGTCCTTTATTTCTACTTACTCTATAATAGCCATTTTTCTGAAATCTCATAACCCACACAGTTGTCCATTCCTCCAGAGTTACTCCCTTTCATGCTACAAAATGATGCCCTGAGCTCTAAGAATCTAGGAACTACAGTTTTGTTAGAAAGCACACAAGTACAGCCTGTTTACCTTTTAGGTGATACAGTAAAGAACGTAAGAATTTTCTACTGAAAGATAAATTCTTGAATACTGTCAAATCTGTGTAACTACTAGTAATGCAGTTAAGTTTCTTCCTCCTGCAAAAAGAGAGTGGAGAATATGAACACAGACATGAAGGAATACATCATGAGACACATCTAATATAAATTGAGCAGATGGAGTGGGGTAAAAAAGGAGGAAGACTGCAGGAAAAAGCTATACAAACATCTTCAAACACAACAAAGAAAAAATACAAAAAATAAGCCAGTATAATACCTCCACAAGCTCACAACTTCTCAATACAAGAAGCCAAAGATAGCAATAAAGCTAAAATAATAGGAAATAATATGAGTCCCACTGTATAAAGGATATTTGAGGATAAATGAAGTAAGAAACGAAAGAACTGGACAAAGGTGTTTGTACAGAGAATAAAGTAGCAACTTAGGGGATAAATCAAAATATATGGGAAGAATATATGAGAGGAAAATATTATCATTACTTGGCTATTCACAATAGTTAGGAAATGGATCTGACTATAAGGATTAAGAAATGTATACGTATACGATGACACTCTATTTATCCACAAGGGAGAATAAAATCATAACATTTAAATGAGTGAAGGTGGAAATCATTATATTACATAAAATAAAACTCATGAAGAAAAAGGGAACCCTAGAGGAGATGTTAAGGCAGAAAGGGGAGGAGATAAAGAGCAAGGTGACCTGAGAGCAGAAATGGGCTACTGAGGGGAAGATATGAGCTAGCAAGGGTGCATGAAGAAGATGGTGATGGAAATGAGAGGAGAACAGGAAACACTGGACATTCCATATGAAGAGGCCATACTGAAAACACTACTTCATGGCTCATTTCAAAGCTGAGACCCAGAGCGTTACTGGTGCTTTCCACTCACGAGCATGGAACACTCTGTTTTGGCTTCTTGCATGAGTAAAGCATCCTCACTAATTCTGTCTTTGCAAAAACTGTTTTTCTTTTATTGTAGACACGAGAGCTGCATTTAATTTATTCATAGAAAATAATATGCTCACCTATTCACTAAATTAAAGCAACTATCCATGTTTGTATCACCTCCTCCTAAAGAAAAATGAATAAATCAAATGAAGTAATTACTTTCGGTACAAACTGCAAGGGGACATTAGTTAGTAATCCAGGTAAATAACTCTTTTCAAAGTCAAACATTAAAAAATCATGTTAATAGAAAAAAATCCATATAAAAAACTTTACATAAAAACTTCTTGGCATATTCGTTTTGCTCTCTCTTCATTGCTTCAAAAATTATTAATGAAACAAGTGGAAAATAAGTTAAGGACGCTAAAGACAGTGCTATTCTGTTAGATTATAGATCCCAATAGTGGCATTATATAATTAATATTGATTTATTTACATGATGGTAACCTCAGACAATTTGTAGTAGGGAAACAGGATTATAATGGGACTGCTTGCTAAAAAATACTCCATAATTTCTGAAACAATATTAACTTTTATCAAAGGGAAATAAAAAGCATTTTATATAACAGTGATTCTGCACCTCAAACTGCAGGTGGAAAATGGATTATATCCATTAATATTAATCATTAGTGTAGTAGAATATACTAGGAACCAAAGAAGAAAATGTAAAATAGCACTTCTCACAGCTGGGGAACAACTTAGCTTATGGTGGCACATGATATTTAAATTTCTTGGGCAAGAATTTTCTAATTAGTTTCACTGAATTACTCACTTTATTTATATAAGCAATAAGATAATTGAAGCAATAAAATTAGAGTGGATTAGCATCTCACTGACAGACGTGCTATTTGTTCATCTGTAGGTAAGAGATCCAATCATTTCTTTCTTTCTATTATCAACTTGTCTATCTACCAATACAAAATTACTACCAATTCTCAAGAAGATGTAGGGCTAATTGAAAACTTCTCTATCCTTTCATTTGTTAATTTTTTTTAGCATTCCCCTGATGCTTGCTTAGAATATGTGTCTATGTGTATGTATGTGTGTGTGTGTGTGTGTGTGTATTTTATATGCACTTTTGTTGCTGAGTTGTTTCTATGACAACAAAGAAAGAACGAATTTATGAGACAGGAGTAATTATGGTATAGAAGAACTCCTAAGGAAATCATGAAAGAGTTAAGTAGTTTAGCCTTCTCAAGTTTAAATGCATTATTTAGCATTAAAATTACCTTTACAAACAAGTAGATGCCTGCAAGAGTCATGAGCATTTATGCCAGACGATGGTGGCGCACGCCTTTAATCCCAGCACTCAGGAGGCAGAGGCAGGCGGATCTCTGTGAGTTCGAGACCAGCCTGGTCTACAGAGCTAGTGCCAGGACAGGCTCCAAAGCCACAGAGAAACCCTGTCTCGAAAAACCAAAAAAAAAAAAAAAAAAAAGAGAGAGTCATGAGCATTTAAAAAGATAACTGAAGGTTTTGAGGACATTTATTGACTTTATTTTTCTCTTTGATACTTGGAACTTTGCCAGAAAAAATTCATAAGATTTATCAAGTAAAAACATAATAGATACTATAAAGTAATGTAGGATGAGATAATGTTTTCGAATGACTGTGTTCCAAGTTATGTACTATTCATCTGATATTGAAGTTTGATTGTGTGTCCCCTGATTTAGCTGTTGAATATACTGGGCAGTAAATTCTAAAAGACTTTTGTGCCATTAATTCTAATT
Source organism: Microtus agrestis (assembly GCA_902806775.1). Lineage (NCBI taxonomy): Eukaryota > Metazoa > Chordata > Mammalia > Rodentia > Cricetidae > Microtus > Microtus agrestis. The sequence goes on from CADCXT010000555.1 coordinate 866,706, forward strand.
TAGAATCTGGAGCATGTAGAATCCTTTTCATTGAGCAACCGCTGCTCAGACTCCTGCTCAGGTTCTGTCAGCTTCTCTTGCCCCAAGATCCGCAGATCTTTCCCGGAACAGATGTATTACCTCGGAGGTTCAGAATATCATTCTTTCTAGAATTTGGTTAATGTTAACCAAATAATAAACTTTATTAACTCTTTGAGGTACAATTCACTGTGATATATAAGCTATTTTGTGTTTCAAGAATGACATGAACTAACTGCTGGAGGTAATGATTCTTTATTGAAAGTGTATGTCTAGTGTACACTCAGAGGATATTCTTTAGTTATAATGTATTTTCATAATAATAAATATTTAAGTTCATTCTGAAAAATAATTTCATATTTAACTTATCTATCTCACTTAGATTGGCCTTTAGAAAAGAGAAGCACTGTGCTTCATTGTTTTGGATGGAATGCTGCATGTTGAAGTAGTCATCGTCTCTATATGGTATCTTTAATACAAGAAGGTAAAAGCTCATGGGGAAAAAACCCTAAATTGGTCATTATTCAATCTATATGTACTATGCTTATTCACTTCCTAATCTTTTAATGTAATCATTCATTGAAAACATGGATTTTTTTATTTTCATTCATAAGGATACAATTCAGGATCTGTGCATGCTGGAAAATTCTCTACAACTGAGTCCTGGGACTTAAACCTAGAGATAAGTTTATTATAGGGAAGCTCTTTAGCCACTGAAATACATCACTAAGGCATAATATTTTTTGGCCTTATCATAAATAAGGAAATTTTATAAACAGGGCTGAAGAGAACAACCAAAATTTTAAAAATAAACAGTTTACATGAATAGCATTTCCTCATGGCTCATTATTACTGCTGGCACATGTATTAATCAGCTTGCCATATGCTGGCACAGCTGGGATGGGCTCATGCAAATCTCTACAGAATTTTCCTTCTCTGTACAGAAATATTTTTCAATATGAGAGCAAAGCACCATTGTGCTCCGTGCTAAGACATGGTATAGAGTCAGCATATGTTTTCTGACCCTTCTTGGCAAGACTAACAGCACACATTTATTCATTTATGAGAGTCTCACAGTCTGTATCGATACCCTACACTATGGTAGGTTTGCACAGCCTCCTTTTTAGTATATTATTTTTTTTTCATTTATTTTACATCCCAAACACGGTTTCTCCTCCCTCATCTCCATCTAGTCCACTTCCTCTCTGCCCTTTCCCATCCACCTTTTCTCTGTTTCTATTCAGGGAAGGGAAAGCCTCCCATGTGAGTCAACAGAGCACTGCATATCAAGTTGAAGCAGGATCAAGCTACTCTCCTTGTATTAAGACAGGACAAGGCATCCCATCATGAGCAATGAGGTCCCAAAAGCATGCTCAAGCATTAGGGACAGGCCTAATGTTTGATTCCACTGTTAGGAGTTTCACAAATAGATCAAGCTACATAATTGTCACCTATGTGTAGAGGGCATAGGTCAGTCCCATGCAGGCTCCCTAGCTGTTGGGTCCAGAGTCTGTGAGTTCCTATAAACCGAGGTTAGTTGCTTCTGTAGTTAAACGGTGTTTTAAAGTTTGGTGAGAGACATTTTTTTTTTATCTTTTCCATCTGTGGAATCAAATTTAGTAGCATATTCTTTTTTTCCCTCTTCTGGATACATGCTACACCTCTCTGCCTCATTGCTTCCCATCAGGCACTTCCTATTTCATTTGGATGGAAACAGAAAGCTTTTACTTTCACACATTTGTTTTGTTACTTGTGCTTAACTAAATTCATTTGAAACTTCTCAGGTGTACAACCTTAAGCGCTCAAGTGAAGTGAAATGGGAAATTTTAGGAACCTTTCATCAATGAATTGGGAACAAATGAATAGAAAAACCAAGGTTATTCTGGTAAAATAATAAAGATGATGCAGCAGATCTGGCATCCCATGAAAGAAGGGTGCAAAGTCAAAAGTACCCCTTCTCAGTCTGTCTATCTGTCTTGCTTTCTCCCACTCTTTCTTACCATTTCTTTCTCACCCATAAAGTAGATGGTGCTATTAGGAAAAGGTTTATATATCCTTTTACTATGTATACTATATTATTGTGTATCCTTGTATTTATTACTAGGATAGGGAAACATTTTTTAAATTTTGTATTTAATTCTGTTCTTTCAGGAGTCATAGTCACCAATGAATTATGTGGAGAAGCACAAATAGATACAAAAAAGAGAAGGAGGCTAGTCGACAAGAACCTATTCGAATTCCAACCTACACATAACCACAGATGAGCGTATCTACTTCACAGGATGGTTTTAGCAATGTACATTTGAGAAAATTTTCTTCTATTTGTCATTGGAACAGGAATCATTTACTGTGAGTTATCTGCTTAGAAACTGACTAGCACCGCACTGGAACCTAGAGAACAAATTGTTGATTCAGTCTCTAAATATTTTTAACAGCTCTTAGGTTGTTTACCTTACAAAATATTTGATTCTATATTCCACTTTAAAAAAATTCTGATCAGTATTCTCATTTTACAACCAACCTGCTCAGATGCTTTTCCTTTAGCCACATAGGAAGAAACATTTGGCATGTCTGTTTAGATTAAACGTGGTAAGACTGATGGCTCAGTCTTGTTTCTTTTGCAAATCTTGGTGATGTACATTATTCTCTTCCTAACAATTTTATGTTCTCAATATAAATACTTTCCAGGAAAATACTTTAACCAGATTAAAGATCAGATCTCAATAAACTATGTACCCAGGCATCAATGTATTATTGAATATTGACACTTAATTCCTGCTGTATTTTTCACATATTAATATAATGCACCAACAGTTTGGATTTAACATTTGGAAAGTATTTCGCATCAAAATCTTAGCTTTAGAGCATTCTTGGCTCTTAGATGCTATTTAATTCTAGAAAAGAAGGAATGTAGACACTTTTATACTTATATTCTTTCAGTTAATTGCCCTTAATTAATGGACTATTTTAACATTAGACTTGGGACATCTCATTTCATGTCTTTACCTAACCTAAGCAATAGACAGAAAAAAATCTATTTTCATAATCAAGATTCAGACATCTCCAACTATCTTTGTAAGCCAGGTAAAACAAATAATGTTTGTAGCAGGAATATCATAGAGATTCTTCTGAATATGTAATAAGGCTATTTATATTATACATCACAAATGTACAATAGGATTCACTCTGGAGTGTGTGTAGTTAAATCTTCAAATCTCTTTGTCATTACATCATGATAGAAATATCAAACACATCTTAATTATTCAGATATTGTTTATTACTCATTGTAATAGTGCTAACTTTCATGTTAAATTTTAGTTTATTCATTACTTATTGTGTATTAATAGGAAGCAAATGATTTTTGAGGGCAAGTAAAGGTTGACTGTGGAAAAAAAGTGAAAGCATTGAGAAAATTTGTAGATTTTGTTTGTCTCTGCTGTTTGTGTCCCCATTACAATGGATAATCAAGAGTTGACTACATTGTAATTAGAATTGAAGTTGAAAAACACATCAAACAATTCACAATTTATCTTATAATATAGCTCATCAACCCAGTAAATATATATTAATAGGGCATTTAAAACCAAGCATTTGGCATTTCAAAAGATGATCTTCACATCTGGAGTAATTTGGGACACATTATTTGGTGTCCTCTCTGTCTTTCAACTATTTCTGGTGAGTTCTACTTGGCATAATATTGCAATCAGCCCTTAAGTAGAAAATGTTAATGCAGTAAAATGGGGTGATCTTCAGCTCTGGACCATTCTAAAGAAAATAATACAATCAGGAAAAGAATAGGGAACCCAAAATTTGGGGTAATTAGAAGAAAAATGAATGTTGATAAATTTTGAGATTATTCAAAAATTACAGGTTTTAACTAATGTTTGATTTTTTTGAGGTTTTTCACTTTTAACAATACAGTTTTACTATATTTTTTTTAGAAAATTCTATTTAGCATTTAAGTGTATCTCCTATTATATTTTAATAATAAATATTTCATGGTAAGGTATATCTAAATGCTTGGTTTTGGGTATTTAGTTTAGTGTTGTTTTTTGGTAATGAAAATATTTTATGATTTACCTAAATTTAGGAGAAATATTCGTTTTTGGACAATTCATAAATATAAGATTTTCTATATACATGTCTGGTTTCAGAAAATAATAAGTGGGACAAGTTCTTACAACCTTATTTGATGCTAATTCATAGCATGTTTTGAGAAAATGATAATAGAAGATTATTTAGAGACAATTTGGTTAAAAAGAAAAGCATCAAAATAAGGGTATCCATAAGAACTTTCTGCAAAAACCTGATACTGACCAAATATGTCATTTAAATTTGTGACACAGGTCTATAATGATGAGACAAATTCGATAATTAATAAATAATTCTATGTTGGATAATTATATGTCAGGAATAGTGCACTTTTATTTCATCAAGTTAATTATTTTTTCTTTATGGCTAAAAAATGCAGTATGAACTAAATTACAAAGTGAGTGTTTAAATCTATTCCATGTCAAGATTATTTCAGATTTTAAATGCATTTCAATATAAATAACATACCTGAAATGAAAAGTACCACCATTTATTCTTTTTTTGAAGCTATGAAACTGAGGTTTTGAGCTCAAAATCACAAGCTAAAGGTTAATTAGCTTTCCAATGAAAGAGCATTATTTCAAAAACTGAAGGTCTGACTCCTGGAGTTGTGTTCTTGATGGGCCAAACATCTGGGCACCAAAATACTGGAGAAAGTCCTCATAGCTAATTACAAAGTGTGAAGAAGACATCGTCTCTCTTCACTTTAGAAATTACCAAAAAACAGACTGATGAAAATAACAAGGAGAACTAATGTGGGATTCCCCTCTGTATGCTGTGAATACCATTGGTTAATAAAGAAACTGTCTTGAGCCTATAGCAGAGCAGTGCAGAACAGAGCTAAGGTGGGAAACTAAACTGAATGCTGGGAGACAGGAGGCGGAGTCAGAGAGAAGCCATGTTTCCCTGCCAGAGACATATGCACTGACTCTTTGCCAGTAGGTCATGAACCTCATGGTAAAATATAAAATAGTGCAGATGGGTTAATTCTAGATGTAAGAGCTAGCTGGCAATATGCTTAATTGGCCAAGCAGTGATTTAAATAATATAGTTTCTGTGTGATTATTTCGTGTCTGAACTGCCTGGTGGCCAAGAAACAAACAAGTGGCCTTCTTACTCAGAGAAGACATATGTTGAAGATACCAAACACAATTTTTTTCTTCACTTAGATCTAGCCCATAATCAAATGAACTTTCATATGCAGAAATGAAATATTTATTCTTATTCTCTTTCCAAAGCACACTGTTAACATAATAAACATCTGTGATAATCCCTCAGCTTTCAGAGGAAAGCTCACTTCTTTATGATGAAAACAAACAAAAAAGAAATGAAAACAGAAGAAATATTCACTGAGTATCTCAAATTAAAAAAAAAAAGACACCAAAAGCTACCGAGAAACCCTGTCTTGAAAAAAATTAAAAAAAAGACAAAAGAAAAAGTCCAGGACTGGAATAAGTTCATTTTCAGATCATCTCAAAGAGTCACTAAGATTTACACAACTCAGTAAGAAGCTCTGCTTGTTATACACTAAGCAGGACAGCTATGTTTGCTACCTAAAAACCCAGTTTTCAGAAACCTAAGAAATTATAACAACTTGTTATTTTCTTACAGATCATAAAAGCCAGAGGATCAGGTTTTGTTATGTGATTTGTGTCTCCTAGTAAAGTCAGAAGCTACACCCATAAAGTATCACCAATATAATCCCAGATGTGGGTTGAAGAAGGACAACACCAATGGACATGCAAACTAAGGGCAAAAATCTGAGAGGCCTCAGCACCGCAAAAAGAACTATAGCAAACTGAAGAAAATTGAAACCAGAGAGGTTGTCTTCCTAATGAATGAGCATATCAGTTCAGTTACAAATAGTAAACTCTGAAACATATACAAAATTAGCATTATATGGACTCCAGAGTTTATATTTAGGAATCTATTTGTGTACACATATGCATGTAGTATCATTTAATGAGAAAATAGGCTGCAGATCTGAAGGACAGAGGAATGGTTTAAGGGCGGTTTTGGAGGGAGGAAAGAAAGGGGGGATGCTGTACTTAAAGTCTCAGAAATTGAACTGAATTAAAAAGTCATGTCCACATTATGATCTCGACTAAGTATCTTAAACTTATGTGAAGATATTATGATGCTACTTACCGTTTATTTTGGGTGAACAAGCATTGGTTTCAGTCAGACCCTATTTAATTTCAAATATAATGGTGAGTAGTCAAGAGAGATATGTTGCTTTTAACACTTTCTGTTTGTTTTATGGGAGTTTCTTGAAAGATTAGGTTGTGGTGGCCTATCCACAATGAGCAATTTTGATAAGCCAGAGTTATTATTCTTGTCTTTAGGATTCATAAAAGCCACTTAAAGTTAACTTTATCTCTGATATTAGGTGTCTTGGTTTGGAATCCCATTTCTTGTACTAGTTATGTAATATTTCTAAAACTTAGTGTGCTCCTTTCCAAAATAGGGACAAGAATGCTTTCTTTTCTTTTCTTTTTTTTTTTTTTTTAACTAAAGAGATATTTTACTTGATTACTCAGTGATTAGAATATTTAGAAGACTGGAGGTCATTGTCTGTAAATATTTTGAGTGGCATCTATTTCATATTAAGCACTCCGTAAGATTAAGTACCCGATTATTCTTATCTTCTAAATACATATAATTACTAAATGACCCTTGGTGGTAATTCTTCACCATCACATTTACTACTGTGTCTGAATTTTTATTAGAAATTTCTCGGGTTTTATTAGGAAACATGAAAATATAGGTAAACTATGTAACCAAGAATACAATAGATTCAAACACTGTAAGTTAGTATAAATACTGAATTTCTTCTGAATTATCTTTGTATTGAAAATAACTTTTGATTTAGAGCCTGACACCTAAGTCAGGTTGATTTACGAATATATCTTCTAGGGACTTGAGACATGGCTCAACAGTTAAGATTACCGGCTGCTCTTCCAGAGGACCTAGGTTCAATTTCCAGCACCTGCATGGCAGCTCACAGCTGTCTGTAACTCCAGTTCTCTGGGGTCTGACATCTTCATGCAGATGCACATAAAATGACGTTATATTTAAAAAAAATTGAATCGTTCTTTCCCCTATTTCAATGGCTTGATTGGTCTAAAGCATGAAACACATGCCTTCTTTAAAAAGAAAAAATATATCTTCTATAATAGTTACTTTCCATTGCAAAGAGAAATTTCCTTTATGAAACACAAGAATGACACTTATCTGTGGTTATAAAGACAAATGTTAGGAGTATAGTTAGGGATTATGCTGGTTTAATAATGAGATGGTAGTACATTCTCTTTCATTCTATATGTCTTTATTAGCATTGAGTAGTTGGCTAGATTTCCAGTGCCAAGCATGATTTCTGTCTTTTGTGAGCATGTCTTACTTAAGTCTATATGGAGAGCTCTTGGATATGGCCAAGCTACGTATGAGGTTATGAGATTGTATTTCATAGACATTTCAGAAGTTATAATAATAAAGTCATCATAGTATCCTAACAAATTTTAAATAAAGAGACAGAAATTTAATTAAGCCATGGTAATCTGGATATGAGCTCCAACACAAAGCAGGGAGAGAAATAGAGAAAGAGAACTTTTATATGATAAAGTACGATAAAGTGAATGTCATTAGCATTAGTGTATTGTATAGTTGAAATTTGCTGAAAGATCATAGCTGTTTTTAACTAGATACATGTGTACATGTATGGTCCTGTCCTTAGCACTGGAAGGAAAGCTCCAAATGTTTTTTGCCTAGTTTCACATAATAAGATGGTCTCTACTCTTTGTTGACTTCATTTAAAATACCTGTGTTCATGACAGTTAGAGGCCTCATGATGGGAATTAATCAACAGTAAAAGTAGTTATGTAATTTTAGAGCTTTGGCCAATTTAACCCACAGGGAGAAGTGGAAACCATGAGATTGAAATTTACCATGTGGCCAATGATTCTTTCAACCATATCTAGGAAATGAGACACTAACGGAAACTCCAGACTCCAAAGCTAAACTCATTAACTCTGGTAAAATGAACACTATGATTTACTGGGAAATTTTTATTCTCTATATCCATAAGAAGATCACAGAAACTTTACCTAAGGGACATTCTCAGTCATGTTTTTGTATATTTACATTTGTCTGTACCTTATTTAAAACTTATTGAGAAAACTTTAATCATCTTTTCTGATTGTTGTCAATCTTCCAAGAGAATTAATGAAATGCAGAGAACTGTAGGAAGTACCAAAATTAGCAGTCATTTGGAAAGAAATGCAGGTGGTATGCACAACTTCCAAGTTTAACTGACACCTAATGTATAGGGCAATACTGCCTATGCTGTTCTTGCTAAGGCATCCAAATTATTGAGACATTATTGGTGTATTTTCCAAGGTCAGTCTGAGGGACTCTGGGAACAGGCATCCTGCTCCTCTGGTTCTTAAAATTCTTCTGCTCCTAGTTTTGTGATTTTCTCTAAGCCTTAGGTGTGGGAAGATTTCTGATTTACTTTAGATGGGGTAGAACACACTATAGTCAACTATTTTCCTCATTTGGACCATTTCTGTAGCTCTGTAATATTGCAAAAGAAAGGTATTTAATGACATGTGAGAGTTTCATTTATCTCTTGGTATAAGAATAAGGAATTAGAATACAGTCAGAGGTTACAATCACTTAGGAAAATAGAAGTAGTCAGTTCTCCTCTTGAATCTATGCATATTCACCTATAGGTGTTGGGTTAGGTTTATTGTATCAGGCCTGGTGGTCTTACATCCAATTGGATATCGATTTGTTATTTCCAAGATAAAATGCGACAACTGTCCAACTGCAGCTCTCACTGCACCAGTCTTTAATGCTGCTTGTAAGCTTGCATCTTGGAAATATTCCCTATGAGAATGCTCCCTTGCTAGCTTCCATAGTACCGAGAAATAGTAGGAGAATCTATCCTCAGGGATGATGGCATTCAAGACTTTGATAAATAGTAGCTTACTTATAAAACTATTTCAAATGTGTGGGAAAATAATCTTGTTGCACATATGAAGATTTTTAACATTTAAAAATTTAGGACACAAGCCGGGCAGTGGTGGTGCATGCCTTTAATCCAAGCACTCGGGAGGCAGAGGCAGGCAGATTTCTGGGAGTTCGAGGCCAGCCTGGTCTACAAGAGCTAGTTCCAGGACAGGCACCAAAGCTACAGAGAAACCCTGTCTCGAAAAACCAAAACCAAAAAAAAAAAAAAAAAAAAATTAGCACTCAATATGACACTCTGAGAAGAAAGTAAGGCAAAATTTCTAAAGCAACAGATAGAATTGGAGTGTGTGCCTCACAGTTCTGGAAGGATGAAACCTGAGAACTGATATTCCCAATATGCTTCATTTAATAAACATTTATGTTTTGGTGCACAAAATAGAAAAATGTATCCAACTTATAAACCACCCAGTGCTTTCCATCCTCTTTCTTTGCTAGCCCCAGGCATGTAGAAATGGCAATAAGCAATGATCATTGTCTTGAACACTTTGTTTCTACATCTGTAATTTGCAATAACCTAAATATTCAGTACACAGTAGTCTACAAAGTTCAATGAATGTTGTGTCAACTACATTTTATTTTTTTAAGAACTTGCTTTAAATTAAGTAGGAATTAAGTGTTTATAATCCTTGTTAAAATTAAAAAATAAAAACATATTATTATAATGATTTGATACCTCATTAGTCAAACTTCTTTATGATTATATTTAGCTTTAAAACAGAAGTTACTGGCGTAATGCAGCAACTTGCCAATTTTGTGATTTACATCAAATGTTTTAAGTTTGTTTTTGCATGTATAAATTGTAGCACACATCCCTGAAGATTATGAGAATAGATTTTTGAATTGCATGGTCAATTTTTATTCTAAATACTGACTTTCTTCTCAGAAAATAGTTATAAATCCACAGTCTTCATAATAAGTAAATAGATACACAAGTAGAGACACACATTTCTGAACTAGAGGTGATGGCTTTACTCATAAAGAGGTGGTTGTTCGGTACTCTAACCAACTGCTTCTTAACACTCCTATGGCAATGTCTCATATTCTTGTGTAATAAAGTAGTTGCTTAAATTATAGCTGTAATTAACAACACTTTGGCATATCACTGGCCCAGTGTAGATCCAGCTATGAAGTATATGATATTTCTACTTGTTCAGTAAATGATGTAAAAAAAATGTTATCTAATTTTTTCTTCTCAAGTTATCTAATTGTAACAATTCAGTTCTGATATATAAAATGAAAACAGAATGAAGCAATGCATCTTTAATCTTTATGGTTCTCCACTGATTAAACTTATGACTCCAAAATAAAAAAATATCACTGATTTATAATATTTGTAAGTGACATCAAGGGGAGAGAATATCTTATATTTTCTTCTTCTTGGACACAAACCTCATCAGTTTCACAAAGACGGTGGCTACTTCATCTATGTTTCCCTCAAGTTAGCTCAACTGTGTCTATGTGTACACTCTTAGTTTTGGACAATAATTATGATTTTCAATAATTTGGCTTTTCAGAAAGATTTAATGATTTGCTTTCAAACAGGCAGAAGAGTGCGAACAATAAGTACAACTCTAAGATCCTAGTGGCTGTTCAGGGAAAAATTTACTCATGGTAATGCAGCAGGATATTTCCTGGAACAGAGGCTTGGTAGTTAATAGGCTTAGGAAACTTGGGTTTGCTTCCCTACAAACACTTGCATGTTGATATAATATGAAAACATAATTGCATGTAGCTGATAAACTTTTTACTATTTTTATTGAAAGTAGGTCTTTTCATACACTATATTCTGATTCCCTAATCATCTCTTCCCAGTAACTCTGCATCTGCCAACCAACCTAACTCCAAAGTTTCTTTCTTCCTTTAGGAAACAAATTGATTTGTTTAAGAAGCCAGGATAAAACAAAACACACAAACAAAACACATAAAAATACAAATTTAGAAACCATTTTAAATAAGCAAAAGACCTATAAGAAATAGCAAAGGCTCGAATAAAGCATTACGAGGCAAAACATCTTCAAAAATGCTATTCAGTTCCTTTTGGGTTAGTTAACCATCTACTGCTGGGTGTCGGTCCTTCCCTAAAATATGGTTGTCTCTACACAGTGTGACTCCATAGAGAAAATAATCATTTTTCCTTTGTGAGTAATCATTGACTGTAGTTAGATTTTGGGCTAAGGATGGCAGCTTGTTACTACTTAACCAGTAGAACTCCATTTTATTTATTTACTTTTTTATTGAAAAAATTTCCGCCTCCTCCCTGCCTCCCATTTCCCTCTCTCTCCTCCCACTCCTTTCCCCCTCTTTCCACTCCTCTCCCCCCCCCCCTCCATTCCCCCCCTCCAGTCTGAAGAGCAGTCCGGATTCCCTGCCCTGTGGGAAGTACAAAGTCCTCCCACCTCCATCCAGGTCCAGGAAGGTGAGCATCCAAACAGGCTAGGCTCCCACAAAGCCAGTTTATGCAGTAGTATCAAAACCCAGTAGAACTCCATTTGACTCGGTCAGTCTCTCTGCATTCACATGTGTGCCTGTCCTGTTGTGTCTGGAAGGTACTTTTTCCTTTGTTGTCTTATATTCCCCACTGATTCCTACAATATTTCTGCTTCCTTTTGCACTAAGTTCTTTGGACCCTGACTAGAGGGGTGTTATGGAGACTTCCCAATTAGAATTGAGTGTTCTAAGGTCTCTCACTCCTAGCATATTGCTGAGTTATGAATCTCTGTATTAGTTCCCATCTACTGTTGGAGAAATTTTCTCTATGAAGACTGAACAGGAGAGATATGTAAGTATAGAAGAATGTTGTTAGAATGTTGTCATTTTATTGCTAAATTCCCAGCAGAACAAAATTTGGTTTACACTTAAATCTATGGCCTATCTTGTCTCAGTTTCTTGGCCCCTCAGGCAGTGTCAGGCATAGGTTTCAAATCATGAAAAGGGCTTTAATCTGATCAGTTAGTGCTTGGTTACCCCTACAACTTTTATGTCAATGGTGTGACAGTATATGATACAGGCAAGTAACCAGTGTAGTCCATAAGATTTATAGCCAGAATGATGCTTATCTTTTTTTGATAGTGTTCAGAGCACTTTCTAGTACCATGAACACTAGTCAGTAGTGTTGAAGGCTCTTGTTAGGTACTATCTCAACTTCTCTGTGTTGTAGGTGGTGTTTGAGTAATAAATATGACCTTTTATCAGTTTGTAGTTGATGAATATTTTTAAATTCTCAATTTATACCATGTCAATAAAACTGATATGTCACTTAGTCTTTCAGAACTTTCAAATTAACAGGAAACTTTGAAGACTGAAGAATAATTTTGAATTGGTAAAGGAAATGTTAACTAAGACATATTCTTTACTTAGTTGATTCTTAAATAACTATCAAAACGTTTTAGCTATTCTGTTTAGAAATCAAAGCAAACAGTACTCCTACTACTTTGTAAACTCTGTGACTAGGTATCCAACTTGTTTTCAACCAGCATTTCCCTAACAATGATTTGCCAAAGTTAGAGTACCCTGGGGTGATGTGTTATTTGGATGCAAACTTGTGTTAAAAATAGGTGGAAAAAATGTTATCCTGAGTATGTATATGAGGATTTTCTTTAAAAAAAAATCATTAATCGGGAAAAAGAATAAGAAATTTACTTATAACCAATGCAGCTTTTTCAATTCGTCAGATTACAGAATGTATCTAGTATAGCTCCCCAGCCTCAACAATGACATGTTATAATTCTCACAATAAATTTTTTCCTGTCCTGTTATCCCCTCCTTTTCCCTTATCTCCTACTCAGTCCCCTCCTGTTCCTTCCTCTTGTCCCTCTGTCTTTCTCTTCCCTTGCTCTGCCATCTCATACCACCTATGATCATAGTCTTTCACCTGCTAGTTCTATTTCTCTGGAGAACCATCACAGACACAGTATCAAAATACTCTTTATAGAAGGCATATTGGTGTAGCTTACTAGGATGAGTTTGGTAAAGAAAAACATTCGATTTGGGACAAAACTCATTATTAAGTCAAAGGTATAGTCTATATCAACTAAGTTAAGAACCATCACACCTTGTTATAGTCCCAGGTAAAGAGAAAATAAAGACCTCAAAAATTATAAAGCATAGGAATCTATGCAATGAGGTAAATTCTCTAATTGGTTCATATAAAACTTTGGATTTTCTGTAGAATCCATCTCAGAGAAGATACATCTTGTTAAAACTGAAAAGTGGTGACCAAAATACCACCCTAAAAGCCTTTAATTTGGGAGCCTAAGAAGAAAAATAATAAAGGAAAAATATATGAAAGTGTTGCAGAGTGGGATATACGTTAAGAGGTTTGACATATATTTTATTTTCTACTTCAGGGAACAAATGGAAGGATTGTTTTAAAGTAAATTATAATGTAGTTTGGAGGATAAGATGCCTATGTATATAGTAGAGAACTAAACTAAGATCTAAACCATTATACCACAATAATAAGAGAACCACTTCTAGATTAGAAAAAAAAATCTATGCCCCAGAAGTAAGTAAAGTGGTACAAGATAATTCACTTTAAAAGTTTTCTACATACCCTAAAAGAATAGCTGAAATGGATACTAAGCAATGATCTTATATTTGCAGGGATAGTTTTGAAATTATTTTAAACTCTATCCTCTGCCAAAGCTGACTATTGTTGTGTTTGAATTCATAAAAGGGGGGCTATAATTTTATACAATTCATCAAAGCATAATGCCTAATCAGTTAGTAAATAGTTATTATCTTTTACTTTATTTGGCTTGGCATCTGACAGCATCTGTCTCAAGACGACAAAGTTTTTCTTAAGAGAGACAACCTAGCAAGACAAACACTATTTGCTTCAGAAAACTGCTATATCACAAAACCAAAGACAGAAATCTTATCACCCGAGAAAACAAGGCTTCCCAAGTCACCGCTATATAAGTCAATATAGTCTCCATATGGTACCCCAATTTCTCTGCTGTAGTTTATCATGAATCCTGGTGAGTTTAATCAGTTGTCCACCTTGAATAATCTGCCTTAAAATACCGAAATTCAAGCTCAAAGCTCCTCTTCTCTTCTCATTTACTTCGGAGTCACTCCTAAAACATCCTCAGCTTAATGCAGAGAGTTCTACAGACCTGAACTTTGCCTTTTAATAGGCTCCTAGTGATAGTTGGTGAGTTGAATACATTTTTCAAAACTGGGCCTTTTACTTTCTTTTTAGTTCCAGTGTAAGCTCTGGTACTTTTAAATCAATTTTGCTATGCCATTATTTATAACCGATGAGGGCATATTTAATAGTCAGTAGGCTAGCTGCTGGTGTTATCATAGATTATTTTAAATTCATAAATGTATAGCCCTAAGTGCTGATCACTCTACTGTGATTATGAGTAAAGCCTTCCAATAGACCTCTCAAACAAGAAGGATTATTCAGTATTATAAAGGCTGAAAGGTAAATGTGGAATTTAATGTGCAAAAGATCAAAATTCTAAATGATGTACTACATGCATTATAAACAGAGAGAAGCCGAGCAACTAAAGCATTATTAGTTATCATGAATAATTCACCAATGAAAGCGTCATCAATACCAGCAAGAAGTAAATTTGTGATTTTAATTAATGTTTAACAAACCAGAACTATTCTGCCTTATAGAGCATGATAAATGACAAGGATAAAAGCGCAATGTTTTTATCGTTTGACACTATTATTAAAAACCACATTCTTAAAAGGCTTTTGTTTTTCAAGCTTACTCATCTCATTTGAAAAATTGAGATAAGCAAACTACATCCCAGCACTTCCTTAAATTGAACTTTTCAAGTGCTATTTATAGAACATCATGTACTTCATAGCAGGCATACTTTTGCAATAAAACATGAAAAACAATGTAGCATTTCATATAATATTTAAAATTTACAATTTTGGATAGAAGCATGTTTTAGATATAATTTAAAAGAAAATACAGAAATACTAAACCAGTTTATGCTCTACCCTTAACGTGCTTTTCTGAGGCTGGCTGGCAATGGAATTTCTAATAAATTCTGATCTATAAGAAATGCACCAACAGTTACAGACAGGCCATGTAAGTTAATATAATTTTATTAATCCGAGGAACTCTCGTTGAGGAAATAAATCTGTAGAAAACTTTATTCATTTAATCACATTGAATTTTTTCACCAAGATTGATTTGTAGAGAATGGACCACTCAGCATTCTTCTACCTATCTTCTACTTATTTCTACCACTTGCTCTATAAACATTGCCCTTGTACACCCATCCTAACCACTGCATTGCTAATGTTGACAATGCATTGTTTAGGAAGGGTAGACAAAGTGTCCTTCATGACCACATTAAAGGAATCACCTTAAACTAGATCACGAAGAGCAAATAAACCATTTGGCATATCCCTATTGAAAGACAACAGGAAGTAATCTGTACTTTTTGTGTGTAATTTAGCATAAAATTGTTATATGTTCATGGAGTACATTGTACTTTGATGAGGCAAGAGCTGACAGATAAGAGACATGAAATGCATAATATAGTAAAGTGAGAAAGACATGGAAAATTAGTCTTAGTAGTTGAGAATTTATTTTTTACATATCTTAATATATTCTCCAAACTATGACATGTTAAACTCAAGAAGATATAGTTTATTTAGATAAAGGAGAATGTTTAAATTTGTTTTATTGTGTTTTCAATCTTTATCTAGTTCTCAAGAACAAGGAGAATATATAAGATTCAGTTGGGAATGATAAATGCCGTTTTGAAATTGAGATTCCAGTAATGGACACGGACATGAAGAAGGACTGGTGTGCAGGACATTTTCAAAGCTCCCTTTTGTAAAGCTCTTGTTTTGAAGGATCTTAAGTGTGTATATAAGCTTTTCTACAGTAAAATATGGTTAGGAAAACCTGCTCACAAAACTCCCTTAGAGGGTCACAGTGCTCATTAACATCATCAGTTTTGAGTCTCGCAGTAAACTCCCAATTTCATCTAAGGTGACTTGACAACATAATCCGTTATCAAAAGAACAGCTGTAGGGAGCCTCCAAATGCAAGTCAATATCACTAGATAATATTCTTTCAGAAATTCTGACTCATTGCTTAAGTGTTGTTCAAAGTATGAAAACAAAATTGGATGATGAGTAAGTTTCCAAATGACTGCTATTAGCTCACATATTATAAAATAATTAAGTGTCCTATACTTTAAAAATCACTGACTGAATGTTCAGCATGTTCTTGATATGTTCTTGATATTTTCCTGTCCTTTAGTTAACAGGATGAGTTCTAAACATCTTTACTCATTATTATGTAGCTACTCATTATATATTTTTGAGTTGAATAAATCAGAGATTTTACAATAATACTCAAGAATGTTTGGCTGTTTATGCTTTTATTAAATATAATATGATGGAACCCTAACACTCAAAATTATTTTATTAGTACATAGGGATACTTGAAAGGTAGTTAAGTCGTTTGAGTATGGCCTGGTAAAGGGTATTACCACCCTAATAAAAGCAGCCCAGGTGAATCTTTTAGCCCTTCCACAATAACATGGACAAAACACTATCATGAGACAGAAAGGTCAGTATGAGACACTGATCTGCTGAGATCTTGATTTTGCACTTTACAGCAGTGAGCAATAAAATTTTTATTTTTTAGATCAGAAGTTTCCAACTAGTGATTGTGACCCCTTTGGTGGTCAAATATCAGATATCCTGCAAATCAGATATTTATATTATGATTCATAACAATATCAATATTACATTTATGAGGAAACAATAAAATAATTGTATGGTTAAGTTTTTACTAATCATGAGAAACTGTGTTAAAAGGCACAACATTAAGAAGATTGAGAAGCACTAATTTAAATGGTCCTTCCAGTTTGCCATTTTATTATTGCTGCTCAAATGTCCCTTTAGTTTTTTATACTAATAGTCACCTTTCTTACTCACTTCTGTTATTGTTGGGAATAATGAGTCCTGGCCTTCAGCTGCTCTTCCCTCCTAGAACCTTCTAATTAAAGTTACTAGAAGCTGGGCCTAGTTTAGAGGATCAGAGGATGGGATTGTCACCTATTGGCCATTGACTGCAGTGTATTTAAGCCTGCATGGTGCTAAAAATGAAGGGCTTTGGTATCAGTGTTTAAAGGTCTGTGTGTTGGTTTGTCTCTGAGTCTGTTTTCTCAACCTCCAGCCCCTTGCCCAAAGCTCGCGAACTGGGGTCTAGCGCATAGACCATAGACAGGGGCCGCAGTGTGTGGCACTCCATGACTAGCAGAGCTTTGCCCTAATTATGAATTTCCTAGATAAGACTTAGAATACACAGGCCAGCATGGTGGCACACGCCGTTAATTTCAGCATTCAGGAAGCAGGCAGATCTCTAAGTTCTATTATCAGGCAGAGAATGTCTTGTGACAGATGGTACTACAGACAGAAAAACCCTGTTTCAACAACAAAAACAACAACATGATTAGAATTCAATTTATTATACAAATGAAGTCTAATTTCCTAAAGTCCCAGTTTGAAAGTGTGGTCAAACCTGAGTATGATTTTCTAAGTGTTGTTTTATAAAAGTTTAATGAGAACATCAAATCAAAATACAGTAGTGTTATCTACTGTATTTCTAGTAGAATTGTGAAAACAGTCTATCATCATTTTTTTGGAAAATATATCTCAGATTTCATTTGATGATATAAATAAAAATTGAAGACACAAAAGAATTGTAAAGATCGAAGAAACAACATGTGAATTAACTCAAGGTGAACGGGAAAGTTTTAGTACATCAGTGACAAATAATCTATACACATTTTATAGAAATACATAAATAGAATACAATATTTTAACTGTAGCTAAAATTTATCCTTTCTGTTTTAAGCATTCTTCATCTTTGATCAGAAATCTTTCCAGTCTCACCTTCATTTTAATTGCATTTTAATAACAAAAACCTCTCTTAATTATTATGATTTTAATCATTTATTCTTCCTAAAATTGAGAGAATCTCTTTTTCCTCCTTAGCATTGATTCTCCCCATTTACTTCTTCCTTTAAATTGTGGCTGAACACTTTTATCAAGTCTAAAACCTGTGTGCATCCACTATTAGTATAACAAAGTATAACTATGCTTAAGTGAATTCAAATCTGTTCATTGCATATTTTGTTCTTTTATCTTGACTGCATTATAGGCTGTTAGACATTCATGTCTTATTTTCTGTGGATGTGCTTTTTGTCAGTAGATTCCTTGACTGATTCCATAATCTTCGTTACTGTGAATAATCCTGTAGTGAACGAGGGGGGTACATTATGCCCGTGAGATGATGATATCATTTCTTTTGAATTATCATCGTTAGCAGAATAGGTTGATCGCACTGTATTTTAGTCCCACTCTGTTTCTAAAGTAGCTGCACTACTTTGATTTCCCACCAACACTTTATTACAGCTCTTTTTCCTCTTCGTGTGGACAAAATTTTGTCTGCTTTTGTCTTGGGAACTTTAGAAAGTATCATACATAACAAGCAGGTCTGTGTCGTCTTCCATCTCCTCATTAGCAGCAGGAAAACCAAGCAGCCCCTATAATCCACTAGCCAGACTCGTTGACCACCTTGGAGAGAGAACTACACCTGACAAAGCCACGCAAAAGGCAAACCCTTTGCCCAGATACTCCTTTTTGGCTTTAATATCTCATATAACCCATCATTTAGAAAAGAAGAAAGAAAAGAACTTAAAAACTACCACATGCACCTATCTCCATTACAAATTGTCAGAAGTGGGAAAGGAAGGAAAATTCAATTTGCCTTGATTCCACCTGGCAATAGTAGGGTAAAGCTAGGACCAGGTATGAGCTCTATGTCGGGAAGGAACTGCATTGGTTTTAGTAGCTAATGATGACAAGAAATTAGACTACTTAAGATATTATGGAGGAATGCTTATGCTTTAGTAAATGGAGACTCATTGTAACCGGTGGAAAAAACATTATAAACGGAATCACTTTAAGAAAGTGTTTTTTTTTTTTTGTTTTTGGTTTAGGAGGTTTTGTATTATATTGGCCTTTTCTTTGTTTTGAGAAAGAACTGAAAGTTGGGCAAGTAGGAAGGTAGAGGGGATTTGGAAGGAACTGAAGGAAGAAAAGAATATAATAGAACTATATTTACATTTAAAATTTTTTTAAATACTAAAATGTGTAAGAAAGAAAGTAGTTGAATGGGTAGGAGAGAAGAATCAGTTGTTAAAAGCATTGCTGTTCTCCTAGTGGGTCTGATTTCTATTCCCAGCACTCTGGAAGCTCACAATCTCTTCTAATGCTAGCTCCATGAGGTCAGATTTATTATGATCTCTGCAGTCACTGGTACTTGCAAAGCACACATGCTGAAACACACACGTAAACAAAAATAAATAAACCTTTATAATCAGAAGTAGCAGTACTTGAATAGTATTGTTTGTAATGACAGTATTAAAAGGTATTAGTAAGACAACAAATAAGCAGCAGAATATATTAAACTGAAAAAATAGATGAGAAATAGAAATGAAAAAATAGATGCTCTAGTCGAAATTTACCCCGTATAAAAAATATAATTCTTTAATATTCATGATTTCCTATTTTAATACATTTTTAAGTAAAATAGAATCACATAGTTTTCCCTACTCACTGTTCAACCTCCAGCTACTCCCAGGTAGCCCACCCTCAATGTCACACACTCTCCTTTCTCAAACTGATAGCCTCTGTTTTCAGTTTCTTTTTTCCATTGTTACATATGGGATTCTCTCTGTATGTACACACACACACGCACACACACAAATGAATAAATGAATGAATAAATAAATAAATAAACAAATAAATTCAAACCACTGAGTCTTTTCCTTATTGATTTGTATATGGTTTTAGGTCTGATCATCTTTTATTAGGTAAATAATAAGGGGGCTCATCTGAGAGAGAGGCTGATTCTTTCTCTACCAGAAGACATCAGTTGCCTAAATCCTTTCCTGATGCTTAGGCTCCATAGAATTGTTACCTTTTCATGTAAGCATGCCTATTGATATTGCCGTTTTGAGAAAAGATTCCTATGAAAGTACAGTGAGTAGCACTTACATTTCAGAAGTAGCTAACAATTTTCTAACTGGCCCTAAGGCACACAAAATAGGAGGAAAATCATCCCTGGTATTTTAAGCCTCGCAAAACCCTGAGTTAGTAAAGTCATGGACAGTAGAAAAGAACCTACTACTGCTACTTTGCTATATTGGCATATGTCATATTTCTTTACTATATTCTGAATATTATCCTTATACGCATAATGAGTGTAGTTATCAGCCCTCACCAAAGAACCCTCTGTTTATGGAAGATGGAGACAATCAGAGAAAACCACAACAGAACAATATCTACAGGGAGTGGTAAGCCAAGGTCCAGTACATATATATCTACATCAGAGCTCCTTGCCTGTGGCTCAGTGAATGCCACGGAAATCTTCCTAAAAGAATCTCTCCTAGAAATGGCTACATAAACAAGATTGGAATTATCTATTTGTATTATATGAGCTGATGAACAATAAGAAATAACATATTTTATTAGTCTATTTAAAATTCAATATTTTATTTTATATTGATTCTTAAAATGTTTATTATTTATAAATGTGGAGATCGATTAAGCATGTGCACACTAATCTTTTATTCAAATCTTTTAGAAAAGCAAATTGGAGATCGAGATTCAAATATAGTCCAGGCACCTGAAATAAAACAGCAATCTTATAACTAAAGTTCCTATTAAAAACTAACATTATATTTACTATGCTTTGAAACATAGTTATAATGGAGAACATGCCATTAAAGTCCCTTAAAGCTTTTCTTCCTTTCTTCTTCCTTGTAAGCTAGAAGAACAATAACACATCATTATGCTATTGAGAAGATAAGAGAGTTGTCAGAGTGCATTAGAAGAGCATTGTGTGTTATTTATGGAAGAAACACCGGGAATCACTTTTTCATGTCTTTTAGTTTTTGTTTAGTTTCATGATCACAAAATCAAATGTTAAAACATCGCTGCCATTAGACTACAGCCTCAAGAGACCTTGAAAGATAGAACACTCTAAAAACTGATGATTGATATGTATCAAGGATAAGAAACTTAACAGCGATGTTTATGATCCTCTTACTACACAACTAACTTGACTTTTAACCATAGACGTTTCAGTAAGGAAAGAGCTTTCTGACAATAAAAATTCTGTTACAAGTGCAAATGTATAAAGGACGAGAAAAGTTTTTGGAGGCTGAAATGGTATCAAGCTGTGTTACATGTAGGGACATAAAATAACTATTAAACATGACAAACTGAATTAGAGGCAGCTAATTACTATGTAGGTTTTTAATTTAAAGACAATGGGAGGTAAATATTACTATGAGTCAACAATAATGATGTGTAATGTTTGCCAGTGGAGTTATAAACACAGAGATATGCTATCTATTTTCAAATAAATATTAAAGGATAGTAAATTTTTAGTCATTAAGAATTCAATGATCCAATTGAAATTGATTTTTGATACCAAGATAAAAAAATAAACAGAATAATTACAACCAGAGTTAAAAACTCATCTTTCTGTAAATTATCATTGTTACACTTACCATTAATAATTACAAAATGAACCCAAATTACTCTAGCAAATGCCACCAGTTTCAGGAATTGCAGGAGATGCTGGCAGAAGAAACATGGGATGAGTCTGTTCCAATGATGGCTGGGAATCTGTATACAGAGTCTAGACAGGAAGGCATAACCTCAAACAGATTAGAATTCTTCATAGTCTTTTCCAGTCTGTCTATTGGCAAGATGGTATGTCTGAAAACAATTAAATGGGAAATTGAGTAACATTTAAATTTTATGTTAGAAGATCAATCAAATTTGGAAAATTTAACAAATACATAAATTAAAAACTATGTAAGACATTTAAAACAATCCCCTTTATTCAACTGACCATGGGCAGGATGCAGGGGAGGCAAGGTTTTCTTTGTTATCATTTGATAACATTTGCAGACACTACAGCTTCACTTCTCAAAGAAGTAAAGTTTATTTCACTTTTGTTCAAATCTTGTCTAGCCCTCTGATTTGCTTTTAATAATAGGCCTTACAGAAGATAAAGCTAAACAAGACAGAGGTGTTGTATTATTATTATGCTACATTCCCATGAGTACTGTTTGAAAATGATCAGCAGTTAAGGCTCGAAGTCTTGGGATGGTTTGTTGTGTAGATGTACAATAAAATGACCAGCATAAAGGTTTAAGACTTGTCAGAGGGAAAGTCTGCAATAACTTAGAGGCAATCTCCAGTATAGTATACCGTAATAATTCATCATCATCATCATCATAGGTTATTTAATGACAGATACACTGGAAAAGTTGGTGGTAAAACCCGGAAAATGCTTCTTAAACATACTGTGAATGAAGATAGATCATCTAAGAAACATGTTGAGGGTAGCTGCTCCATGTCTTTCTCAGACAAGATTCTACAAAATGACAGAAGCTAAGTAAAGTACTCCTGGGTGTAATTCCTGAAGAGGAATAAAACTATATGTATTTTGGTCAGCAGAACATGTCATATTACATGGAACGGCTGCTTACAAATGTGGGAAGAGTGCACATGCTTATCTTTGAAATTTAGTTATGTGACAGGATATGGGCAGTCAATTCTGAAGGATGAAATTGATGGTTGATTCCAGGAAAATGCTTAAGAGCCAGCACATGGTTCATAATTTTCCCCTCATCTCACTGTGCTATATTATTCAGCCATTGTCAGGTGCTATCTCATCAGTCAGGAGACTTCAGTGATTCTGAGGAGCAAGGATTCTGAGGTTCTGCAAAGGTCATGTCGTATATGCAAACTAAATGCTGATATGTGATGCTTTTAGAATTGGACATTTGCTTTTTTATTGCCACTGCAAAAATAGCATAATTAACTTGGATGTGACACTGGAAAAATAATAACTGGAAACAGTTTATAATATGTTTATATTATAAATGTTTCCTATCATTTGCATTTACCTCCTCCATCACTTACTTTAACAATAAACTAAATCCACTTAAAAAGCAAAATAACTGAAAAACATTGAAGTTTCTTTGAAAATTTAGTTTACTAATGTTGCATTTGGAATCACTATGTCAGAGTTCTATCTTACACGAAGATGTTTACTTAGGAGCTTAATTAATTCAACTTGCATATGTTTATTAGCAGGGCATGCTTTGATACTCTAGTAAAATGAAAATAGTACAGTATATAAGTTAACGTTAGCAAACCAAAATCCTAACAACTCAAAATAACAGTTTAGTTTTAGATATTATTAATAATTTACAGCATTATATGGATATGTTGTGACTCTATCAGGAAGATACAATTCCAATAAAAGGACTATTTCTTTACAAATTTTAAAAGACAACCTCTAAACCATTTAAGTGTACCAGCAAGGTGTATTTATATGTGTCTAGGCCAATAGACATCAGGTGTCACTTCGACCGGACAGTTTATGGTAACAGTGTGATTTACTCTACCACTGCCTTTCTATGTTTTAGTCCAGGACCATGTTCAACTAGTTTGACCTTTATAGAGCTAGATATAGTCATCTAAGATCAGTGATATGGAGACTGCAAGTGTATAAGGCAGATTCATAAAATGTGGTCTTGCAATCAAGGCATGGTGATACTTTCTGCACACCTTCATAGTAAAGTCAATGCTGGGTGAATTAAATGCATCTCTATAGAACTCTACTCAGACATATTTGAATATGATGACTTCCAAACCTTATTCTACATAATTTATTCCTTTGATTACCTTTGTATATTTTTTTGAATAATACACCTTTTTTTTGTTCTTTGGAATCTTTTGGAACATTTTTAGCATGAAATTAGACTTAATGATACCATTACAAAGTGACAAAAGTGATGAGTAAACCAAACTAATTTAAATAAAATGCTATATATTTCATATGATAGTTATTCATTCTAGAATTTAATTTTTATTAAAAATGTAGTGATTAAACTAACCTTCAAATATATAAATTTTGTAACTGTGAAGATGTACAGAAAATATCACCATACTTTTATTGCAAGACCATATTGTATGAGATATGAAATTCTCATCTCTTGAAAGCCATATTAAAGTGTGTTTTTATAACGTGTAAGGAAATGTTTAACTTAATGGTTATCCAGAAATTTTCGTTATCATTTTAAAAATAAAAGTGACTAGCATTAAAAGAGAAACTATTCTCTGATACAGGGCTTGTCATAAAAGAAATTGTAGCAGAATAAACCAATTTTATATAATTTGTGTCTTAATTTATATGGGAATATTTTAATTAAATTTCAATTAACTATAAAATTTGCTTATCAACTTAAGTCAAAATAAAAATATATTTTGCTTTATGGCCTATGATACATTTTAACAAATTATTAAAATTCATTTATATAATAATCTAACATAAGATGTAAAATTCTCCAAGGTACCACAAATTTATTAATACATATAATATTATATTATGTTTATTGATTTCCATGCAGTTTTCACTTATTATTGCACCTATTCAGGATAAGTTAATGTATATTTCAGGTAAAGTATACTCATTATTATCAATATCATTATCAAATCTAAGGTCTCAAATTTACAATTACCAAGTGAATAATTATAACTTGCCCCTCCTCTAAATTGATATAACAATATTCAAAAGCTCATATGCATATGTGATATTTCAGAAGACATTAAAATATTTCTTATCAGAGTAATTCTTAATGATATACTAATTTAGTCAGTTTGTAAGGAGTTAACCTTTATGAGAGAACTCTCAGTTGTTCTGAGAACAAAACTCTTATGTCTTTAAAAGAGAACTGAGTGGAAAGTTACAAAATAGGCACAATAGAGGTTAGACCATGAATACAGAGTAGGCCGTTTCACTTCAATTTCTTCTGGTCAATTTCAATTTTTACTTCTTATGCAAGATACCTGGAGTACTAACAGAATATTTAAAACACAGAGAGAACCACTTTTATTTGTTTAATCTGCTAACATGATTTACATTAATTTTATCATGTATAAAATTTCTAAATATACATTTAAGAAGTATACATTCTGTGATGACTTTTTAAATTATTAGAGTCACTTAATGAATCATATTTAGTGTTATGAAAGAGGAATGCAAGAAAATAGAGTAGTTGAAAGTATCATACATTTTTAGGCTTGACACATACTTTGCAATGTAAAAGGCATTGAATCTTAAATCACTAGCACTAAGACTCAACAAATCACCTCATCAATTGACCCTTCTGAAAATAAACTTCTCATTGATATCTATAGATCACCTCATTTTCTTCTCAGCACATTTTTATTCATTCTCAGACACCCTGGAACTTACATGTTCAGAATAAATATCAAAAAATAGTGAGGAAGTACACACACAAAAGAAGAATTCTCTTTGTTTCATCCAACAGTTTCTCATTTTTTCAAAGCTATACTTATTTATTGTTTTGATGAGAGTCTAATGGAACAATGCTATTCAGAATGGAATCTTTCACAAGTATATGTGTGTATGCATACATATATGCTTGTATATTATATATATTCTCATGGAATACATTTATGCTTAATGAATCTTTTTGAAACTACTAATTTCTAAGTTTTTCAAGGAAAAAAGAGAGAAAGAAAAGGAAAGAGAAACTGATACATTTTTATTAAAACATTTAAAATTTAAGAATTTTTTTTCTTATGCAGTACATCCTAAACTCAGTTTTCCTTCACTCCACTCCTCTAAGTTACGCCCCCCACACACATGTCCTTCCTGACAATCCACTCCCTCTCTGCTTTCTCTTCAGAAAAGAGCAGGTTTCCAAGAGACAAAAATCACACAGCAAAACTGATACACTATGACAAGGTGAAGCAATCATATCTATGTTATTGGGCATCCTTCAGCTAGTAACCTTTAAGTTACCAGCCCACTTGGGCGTGGCCTCATATACTATAAATGCCAATATAACGCTTGCGCTCTCTTTTCTGTCTGCTGGATTCTGTTGCAGAGGACTGTGATCTATGAGTCTACCCCTAAATAAATTACCCTTTATTATACTCAATTCTGAATTAGTGTGGGATGTCTTTTTAGCATCTGTCTTCATATCTAGACTGGAAAGTGTAACTAAATAGGAGGAAAGGAGTCTCAAGAGCAGGAAAAAAAGTCAAAGAAATCCCTGTTCCCACTGTTAGGAGTCTCAGAAAACACCCAACTAACAGTCATGACATGAACACAGAGGACTTGTACATGCTGTGCATGCTGTCTCCATCTCTGTGTGCCCATAAGAGCCCTGCCTAGTAAATTCAGTGGGCCTTGTTCTCATAATACCTTTTAACCCTTCTGACTCCTACAATCTTTCCTCCCCCCTTCTATATGGTTTGCCAAGCTTCAAATGAAGGGACCTAATGGATATCTCCAATTTACTCTCTCATGGCATAATGTCTGACAACAGGTCTTTGAGCCTGCTCCCGTCTACTGTTGGAGAAAGCCTCTCCAATGACTACTGGACAAGACACTGACTTAAGAGTACCTTCTGGCAAAGAGACTAAAACATAGAGATGAAGGCTTTATGTAGGCCTTCAGTGTGCTTGTTGTCCTGGGCAATGGTGCCCCATTGACAGTTTTTAGTGAGTGACCCTCTAGCCTAGCATCAACCTGAGAAGTTTATGGAACTCCTCAGCCAACTCACCCTAAGAAAGCCTGGGCCCACCCCTGTAAGACTTGCCTGGCTACAAATGAAGTCTGTTTCAGACTTTGCATCCTTCATTACTAGGAGTTCTCACTATGGTCACTCTCATAGATTTCAGGAACTTTCCACAGTACAAGGTTTTCATATTGCCTCCCAAATGTCCCCCAGTTCCAGCTGTGTCTCCATTCCACTCCATCCCTCCTGCTCCCTGTTACTGATAAAAACTATTCTATTTCCCCTTCCCAGAGAGGGGGATTCATGTATCCACCCTAGAGCCTTTCTCTTTACCAAACCTTTCTGGGTCTTTGGATTGTATCTTGATTATCATTTACTTAATATCTAATGTCTACTTATATGTGAGTAAATACCATATTTGTCTTTCTTGTTCTAAATTACCTCACTCAGTTACATCCATTGGTCTGAAAAAATTCATGATATCATTTTTTTTATTTATCAACTGAGTAATACTCGATGTGTAACTGTACCACATTTTCATTATCCATTCTCAAATTGATGGAAATCTAGGTTGTTTTCAGTTTCTGGCTATTATTAAAAAAGTATCAATGAATATGGTTGAGCAAGTATACTTGGGGGTATATACCCAAGAGTAGCATAGCTGAGTCTGGGTATAGATTGATTCCCAAATTTCTGAGGAAACACAATATCGATTTCCATAGTGACTGTACAATTGCTTTGTACTCCAAGCAATGAAGGAGAGTTCTCTGTGCACCACATCCTCACTACTTGAGCTCCACATTCTCATGTATACACTGTCACTTGTGGTTCTGCTCTTAGTCATCCAGATAGGTATAATATAGAGTTTCAAAGTGCTTTTAACTTGTAGTTGAGATTTCCCTACTGAGAGTTCTTTATTTAGATATGTATCCCATTTTTAATTGAAGTGTTTGATGTATAATTTCTTGTGTTCTTTCTATATTTTGGATATTTGTACTCTATCAGATTTGGAATTGATAAAAATCTTTTCCAATTCAGTAGTCCACCACTTTATTCAACTATTGGCATTCAAGCCTTTTGTTTTCTTTATTTATCACTAATAATTGTTCATCTTTGTGCCTGGTTATTGATGCTCTGTTCAGGAAGTTGTCTCCTGTTTCAATGAGTTCAAGGCTATTCCACACTTTCTCTTCTATTAGGTTCAGTGTGTCAGATTTTATGTTTGGTCTTTAATCTAGAAATTGGGCTTTATGTATGGTAATAGATACGTGTCAGTTTGCATTCTTCTTTAGCCAGATATCCAGTTTGACCAGAATTATTTGTTGAAGATGCTTTTTTTTCTTTTCAGCATGTATTTTTGACTTTATTTTTTATCGAAAGTCAGGTGTTCATATGTTTGTAAAGTTATGTCTGGGTATTCAATTCAATTCTTTTGATCAATGTGTCTGGCTTTATGCCAATACCATGCACCTTTCATTATTATCACTGTGTCGTGCACATTGAAATTAAGGATGGTGATAACTCCTGCAGTTCTTTTTTGTTTTGTTTTTGTTTTCTTTTTTTAAAAAGCAAACAAACTATCTTTCTTCCTTATACATACTAATCCAAGTTTCTACTCCCTTCCCCTTTTTCCATTCCCTCCACATACCCCCAATCCCACCCCTATACTTTCTTTAGAGAGGGTAAGGCACATCGTTTTGTGGAAGGTACAAGGCTCTCCCTATTATATCTAGGCTGAATAAAGTCTTCATCCAAAGAGAATAAGTTCCAAAAACTTTGGAACAAGCAGTATGGATAAATTCTGGTGCCATTACCAGAGGCTCCTCAGTCTGTCCCAGCCATGCAACTGTAAACCACATTCAGAGGGGCTAGTTTGATCCAATGACTGTTCCTTCCCAGTCTGGCTGGTGTTGGTGAGCTCCCATTAGCTCTGGTATACTGTTTCAGAGGGAGTATGCATCATGATCTTGATCTCTTTGCCCATATTCTCATTTCTCCCACTCCTCAACTGGACTTGGGGAGCTCAGCCCAGTGCTCTGATGTGAGTTTCTGCCTCTGTTTCCATCAGTTGGTGGATGAAGGTTCTTTCTATGGTGATATTTAACATATTCACCAGTCTGACTACAGGGCAAGGCCAGTTCATGTACCCTCTCTTCTATTGCTTACAGTCTTAGCTGGGGTCATCCATGTAGATTCCTGGAATTCCTCTAGGGTCAGGTTTCTTGCTAATCCCATAATGGTTTCTTCAATCAAAATATCTCTTTTCTTGCTCTTTGTCATTCCTCCATCTTGACTATCTGGTTGCACCAAGTACTATTTGTCCCCTCCCTTTTCCCCTGCTCTTCCCCTTCCACCCTCCCTTCTCTCCCCACCCCTATATCCCCAGTTTCTTTGGGTGATCTTATTTATTTTGACTTTCCATGTGGATCTATATATGTTTTTCTTAGGTTCACCTTGTGACTCAGCTTCTCCAGGGTCATGGACCCTAGGCTCCTGGTTATCCTTGCTTACAGCTAGTATCTGCTTACAAGTGTGTGCAGAACATGCTCATCTTTCTGAGTCTGGGTTCTCTCACTCAGGATAGGGATGGATTATTTCCTAGTTTTCTAGTTCCAGCAATTCTTATATTGTTTATGGTTTTCTTTTCTATTCTGGGTGTCTTGTTTTCCTATACAAATTTAAACATTGTCCTTCCCGTGTCATCAAAGAATTGCTTTGGAATGTTAGT
Source organism: Microtus agrestis (assembly GCA_902806775.1). Taxonomy (NCBI): domain Eukaryota; kingdom Metazoa; phylum Chordata; class Mammalia; order Rodentia; family Cricetidae; genus Microtus; species Microtus agrestis. The sequence continues at coordinate 896,214 of CADCXT010000555.1, forward strand.
TGTGATTGTGTTGAATCTGTAGATTGTCTTGGTAGCATGGCTGTTTTTTATCATGGTAATCTTACTGATCCATGAGTTTGGTAGGTGTTCTTTTTTTGAAATATAATATATATTATATTATATTATATATTTATATATAATATATATATATTATATTATATAAAAATATAATTCTTTTTACTATAAGGACACTTGCTCAACTATGTTCACAGCAGCATTATTTGTAATATCCAGAACCTGGAAACAACCTATATGACCATCAACTGAAGAATAGATAAAGAAAATGTGATACTTTTACTCAACAGAGTAACTCAGTGGAAAAGCAAAAGCAAAAAAAAAACAGTGACATCCTGAAATTTGCAGGCAAATGGATAGAACTAGAAAACAACATCCTGAGTGAGGTAACTCAGACCCAGAAAGTCAAACACTATGTATTTCCTCATATGTGGATATTAGATGTAAAGCAAAGGATAACCAACCTACAATCCTCAATCCCAGAGAAGCTAGGTAAAATAGGGGATGCTAAGAGGGACATACCTAGAGGGACATACCTGGAGAGCCCCAGGAAGAAAAGTAGTTAAGATCTCCTGGAGAAACTAGACAGGGGACCTTGTGAATTTTGTAACATGCTTAGTTTCTGAACATTAAAATTCCATTAGCTTACTAAATCTAATAGGCATGCCTTCTCTTTCCAAGACACAGTATTTAACTTTTGAGAAATAAGTATGTAATACATGGCAATATCTATAGAACAGTTTTACTCTAAATTATGACATTTGAAAAGCTGTGCATTACTAAAGATATGTATAAAACAGGAATACTAAAATTATACAAGACAAAATTTATGTGGTCAATCCTATTTACTATCTGTGGCTCTTACCATTTTATTGATTTTCCCCTATATAAAAAGTGACCCTAAACCCAATCCTAATCTGTTATAATCATAATAAAGAAAACTCAAGATCTCAGACTGATCATTTTTTTTATTTTGAAGATATTAAAATATCTTTAAATGAATCAAAATATACTGTTAAATTTAATAAATATTACAGTTATATTGTAATTTTTGGCAAAATGGTAGAAATGCTTTATTTAAATTTTTCTGAATTCAATTTATTTATGATTTAATCATACTTCAACACATCTTTAATCTTATGGATTATAAGCATTATCTACTCTAGAAGTAAGATCAAGTTTACAAAAGTGAGAAATTTTCATGATTTTGACTGGATGTGATTTATATTTAGGTCAATATGTGATATTTAATATTTTATTCTAAGAAACTGAAAGAATGATTGCTATTTAATATTAATCACAAGTTCTATCTGATGCAAACTGTGCTGGACATATGACAGGAAAATTGGGATGTTTTATAAAGTACATAGTATATAAGAACACTCAATGGTAGTTATTTTTAAAGCAATTTATACTTTCCAAGCACATGAATATGGATAATTATAATGTAAAAACATAGAAGTGCACACCTGAAGTCAATTACTGAAGTAGTTTCAAATATAGTCATTAATATTTGTGAAAACAGTTACAAGAATAAAATCTGGAAACTTCTGTTAAGAGCCTTTGGAATGATTTAGAAGTAACTCAGTTTTCAGAACTTATTTTATTTTGCTGATATTTTCAAATCTGCTGTATATTGAGACAAATATAAATAATAAAAAAATTAAATTAAAAAAATCATCATAAATCACTACTACTATTTTTGCCATCATGGATGAGTTTATTTCTAACCAGGAAGTTTAGCCTTGGACTAGATGACTATCATATTCCTCCTAATGCTCAGAAATTTAAAACTCATACATATTTACTTTGCATGAATATATAGATTTTATTAATTTTGTCTTGAATTCAAATGTCGGCAGAATTTTTCATTTGATTGGATTGGTTCACCAAAATGGACTTTGGTATAATCTACTTGTTATTTTGTTGTGGTTGCTCTATCAAGTGGGAATAGACATGTGTTCCACATTTATATATTATATATATATTTATATATTTAAAATATCCCTAAATCTGATTTATTTATATATCCAGAGTACAAATAATAGTTTATTTATTTATAATAGCTAATATTTTTTCTTTTGGAGGAAAAAGAGATCAGAATAATATGTGTGCTGTGCTTGAGGAATACAAACATACAATACATACATGAAATTACATTCCATTAAAAAATTTGGGGCAAGGAATAAACTGCATTATTTTTGATGAGTGATTGAACAAAGCAATCTAATAATATATCTATGTTTTTAGAAAATGCACCACTTTTACAAAATGGATAACTTGTATCTGATTGCTAGCGAAAAATAAGAAACATTACTAAAGCATATAAAACTTATTTGCTCGCACAGTGTATAGCAGAAAGAATTGGTTATCCTCTTTTAAAGATTTTATTTTTTTTAACTGTCCAATGGGACAGAGTGCAAAACACAGTTAACTCACTGAGACTGTTCCTTGGCAGTGGAATGTCAGAGTTCGTAACGTATTAAACTGTCCTAAATAACACAACAGAAAATATTTGATTTGTAGCTTGTATAAGATTTAAAATAATTAAAACCAGCAGTTGTTGTTATTGTTAATGAATTCACTTAGTTCAGGATACATTTGATGGAAGAAGTATGGAGAATACTGCAAGAATGAAGGAATGATTGACAGTTTTTCCCCTGTGTTGAGCTAAGAACAGTTTAAGGCAGAAAACACTCAGGTGGCTCTGCACTCTGTTGGCAGCTTTACTGGGAGCTGACTGGAGGAGAAGTAGAGTGGGCAATCAGAATGTGCACAAACATTTCTATAATAAGCTCTATCTAAAAGAGCTTGGAAACCAGCTGTATCAGCAAAAAGCACCTGGGAGAATTCCACTTTAATTGTTTCAGTTTCTTATGAAACTCAGCTATTCCAACAAAGTTAATAAGAGGCCAAAAAAATGGAAATAAAATAAGGATTATCCCTAAAACCTACAAATTCTGACTAAACAAGATATTTGTGTGCTTTTTTTTTTAATGCCGCTTAAGACTGAAGACAACTCAAATATCTTGTAGAATTTCATTTCAGCCATATTTGGAAAAGTCTCATATAAATCTAACAACTTTAAAACCTCACCATATTTCCCCAATTAATTTGCTTTTACTCATTAGTATTAATATGGCTAATATGACACATTCATCGTTAGCTTTATGTATCAAAAGAGTAAAGTAATGAACCAATGAAAGTGATAATTTATTTTTCTCTTCTGTAATAAACATTAACTTGTTTATACTTCTAATTATAATACAAAATTTTTACTTATTGCTCTCTTTTACCACTTATAAATATGAGAATGCTTAGGAATATGCTTGGTATGGAGTTTCGAAAATTGCTCAGGTACTGAATATTGGACATGTTTTGAAATTCCTTTGCAACTTATTATTGTCACTTAGAAAACCCCTCGATAACTAATGACTTATGTTCATTAGTTTCTTCATCAGCAAAATACACAAACCTCAAAAATATGCTTCAGATATTGTTCTCATCAAATGTCTGCTCTTATCATCCATTTCAATTCTTCAAATTTATTTTCTTATATGTCATTTAATATCTTAATGCTATTAGAATTTATTCTCTTATGGAACATTACTTTGGACTTCACTGTTTTCTACTATCAATTATCCTTCCTCTGCTGTTTTACATAAATTTAGAAAATACTTATCATCTTATTTATTAATTATTTATAATTATTATTTTGACTTTTCTAGCACATAAAATATTCAAGCACCCCTACTCTCAGGATTTCAAATGACAGTTTATTTTAGATGATAATATATAGCTAATTAAGCCAGTTTTGAGATAATTAAACAAGTCACAGAAAGAAAAAGTATATATACATATATTTACATATGTACATATATCTATATGATTTCTTTCCCAGAAAGATATACATATGTATGATTGCTTTCTTTCATAATTTCTAGACTTTATGTACATTCAAATATACACTTATTAAATATCATATTGTTATTTCAAATATATACAATATTAAAGTGAAAACGAAACAGTCTAGAGGACACAGGAACTAACAGGAGGGGAAGAAATAAAGGAGGGTTTGTGCATGAAGAGGGATGTAGTTAATTCATATTCTACGCTTGTGTGATCCTTATGTAATAAATAAAAAATATCCTTATGTAATAGTACCATGAACAATGAGTATATAAAATGCATAATTATAAATTCAAATCATGACTTTTTAACCCATTCAAATACAGTTACAGAATAGCAAGTGTTACCTATATTCCATCAGATATACAATAGTATTAAATGGGAGAAACATATTTGATCAGTATTTTGATATCCTTGATTCAGATTTTTCCCTATGTCATTCCTTATGTCTAATGCAAACATTTTCTCATACTACTTAAATTAGCTGTTGTTTCAGATACGTTGGAAAATCTGATTAGCTCTAAAACTATATGTTACAAATAATAGTTGTGGACACAAGGTTTGCTCACAATTTCATTTGTACATATTCATTCTTCTTACCGATGATATAAGGTTAAGAATCCATGGAACCATTCAAGAAATAAATACAGTATTTCCTGAACATTAGATTCTTAAAAATTAATGTTAAGTAGATAATAATTTAAAAATATAAACACAAATTTGTAATGATAGGGACACTGGCTGCTCAGCCCTGAAATAATCACACAGAAATTATATTGTTTATATCACTGCTTGGCCCATTAGCTCTAGCTTCTCATTGGCTAACTCTTACATCTTAATTAAACCCATCTCCATTAATCTGTGTATTGCCACATAGCTGTGGCTTACGGAGTGAAGTTCCTGCATCTGCCTCTGGCAGGGCTACATGGCTTCTCCCTAAATCCTCCTTCTTTCTGTTTGCATTCAGTTTAGTTTTCACTGCCTACCTCTATTCCCTAAACAGGCCCAAGACAGTTTCTTTACTAACCAACGATATTCACAGCATACAGAGGGGAATCCCTTATCACAAATTTAATAGCAGCACCTTAAAGACTCAAGTGAATAGAAGAAGGGTAAGTCAGACAAATTGGTTTTGTGAATATGCCACTTTTTTTAGTCATTTTTCACTATCTCTTTTAGAGTTTTATACAACTAGTTTTGATTTTATTCATCCCCATGCCCAACTCTTTACAATCCTCTCACATCTCTATCCCATCTTCATGTCCTTTCCTCTTTCTCTACCAAGACCAGTTAGGGTGACCAAACATTCTTCAATTGTGGTCTTGTACTTGAGAATGATCTACTTACCAAGAGCTACACTCTTCGAAAAAACTCTTTTTTCCACTCTCAGAGACAGATTTTAGGCCAAACATCCAACCCCTGCTGGGATTTGGTCTGCTTTCAGATTTCACATTTTTTGTGCATGCTTGTTTCCAACACTTTGAATTCATATGTGCAGTTGTCATGCTGTGTCCAGAAGATACTGTTTCCTTGGAATCATACACCACTTCTGGTTTTTAGTCTTTCCTCCCATCGACTGCAATGATTCTTGCAGAGATGAGCACCTACAAGTGTCTTAATCTCTGCACCTTGACCAATCGTTGGTCACCATCTACTGCAAACAGTAGCTTCTCAAAAGAGGACTGAAAGGTGCAGTCACCAGGAGTTGGTTAAATACTATGTCAATTTAGCAAAATAATAGAACTAAAAAGAGACTTCTCAAAAGATGAAACACAAGTGGCTAAGAAACATATTCAGAAGTTACACGTCATTAGTTATGAGAGAAATGCAAATTAACACTACTTTAAGATTTCAGTTAACATAAAAAAATTAAAAATGGGGTATTCCATTTTTGAATATACTAAAGTGTGTTTCAGACATTACATCTCCCAAAAATTCCACAACTAAGACAAAATATGCTGTGAAGTTGAGTCATTTAAGCCAGAAGGTACTATTCAGCAGAGGTACTGGAAGACTCACTTGTATTTTGATGACTGGGAATCATCTTTATTCATGTTCTAAAAACCTTCTAGGAAACTATACATGTTCAAAATGAAGCTAAATCATAAAATAAATCAGAAGCCACAGTGGTCAGAAGTGAACCCAAATTACTAAGGTTTTGTTTTGTTTTCTTTTTGGCTTGATCTGATATCTTGTACTGTTTGTTGCAATACATTTATTTTAGCACTATTCTGTTGGACATTGCTGTCTGGTCTTTCTTTGGTTTCTTCATAAGTTTTATTTATTGATTTTTTTTAAATCGGAGAGGTATTTTTTTTACATTTTTTTCTTCTTTCATACATTATATCCTGAGTACAGTTTCTACTTCTTCAATTTTATTCCTCTTACTTTACCTTTCCCCCAGATCCACCCTCATTTTCCCATAAGAAAAGATCACATTTCCCAGGGGCATCAACCAAACCTGAAATCAAATGCTGCTATAAGATGACACACATTCTATCAAATGAAGGCTTGTGAGTCAACTGAGTAGGAGGAGGACAAGTATCCCATAAGTATGCAAAAGAGTCAACAATGATCGCTACTACCACAGTCAGCATCCAGAGCCGAGCTGGTTGGCAGGAAATGACTAGCGGCAGCATGGCCTGATATAGGAATTCTCCTAATATTGTGATTACAATACTTAAAGTTAAAAATCAGAGGTAATTTTTAAAAATGGAATACCAGCCTAAGCTCTTGGACATGGCGGTCTTAGAGCCTGCAAATTTGTCAGCCATCTCTAACACTGGCCTCTGACTGGACTGCTACATGTAAAAACCATGGCTTTTGCCAATAGTAGGCAATAAGGGACCAGCCTCCTGGTCCTAAGTCCCCAACAGGATACTGCCAAGTAGCTGAGAAAGGAAAGTGTGTCTTATGCCCCACTGTGCAGCCCAGCTTGAGCTATGAGACAAAAAGAATCTGGTTCCTACCTGACAGCAAAGTTGCTGAGAAGTAGAACAGGGAGCGGCAGCTCTAAAGGCAAAAAGTGTCTGTGAAAATGTAAATGAGCAAGTTAAGACCTGTCAACTAGGCAGACCTGCAGCTTGGATTAGAAATACAGCTTACAAACTTTTAATAAAATATCCAGTGCCTATGGTCCTATTTATTGTTGTTTACAGTGAATTTTAAGCCCCTCCATGAGATTATTAAGGGGAGTAATGATTTTGATTCCCTTAAGCAGCTCATGAAAACTGCTAAGCAAAATTCTGTTTCTAAAATAGCATAAAATGATTATGTCCATACAACACAACTTCAAAAAATGAATAAATAAGGAGGATTATACCATTGGTTGCTACATACTGCCTTAAGTCATGCCCTGCTTACTCGGAACTTCTTGAATGTGTATACTCATGAACAGTCTGCCGTGGATTTTGGCATGATGGCACCAAGGCGACCATTGCTAAAGCAAAGTGGAGAGACCCTTGCACTGGACTATGGAAAGGACCTGATTATATCTTAACATGGGATCAAGGGCATATTTCTGCTTTTTTTTAAAGGAAGAAAATAAAGCTTGATGAGATGATTGCATGTACAACAGAAGGATGCCAGACCTGATGACATTGCAGGTACTGCTGACTCCATAGAAAAAGCAGAAAGAGGTTTCTGAACCTGTTCCTGGCTTAATACTGCAGTCTGAGAAGGGAAAGAAGATCATGGTGATGACTGGTGATTCCTAATTTCTTTGTAGACCTAATGCACAAACTTCCAGACCTTGGTGTGTCTTGCTTACTTTGGAGCCAGCCCAAAGATGCTGACTAAATATTTGACAGTTTATCCATACTCTATCTTGGGACACAGAACTCATTTTGCCAGAATAATATTCAATCTGCTGTTGAAATAGAGGACCTGAGAACTGAGACCTCAATTTTTCCCTCTATGGAAAAAATATTTGTTACAAAGAGTGACTGAAGCCTCTCTTCAGAGATGAGGAAGAACCTAAAGGTTTTGGCTACTGCTCACAGACTAGGACAATTGTTTAGAAGACACAATGCTGTTGGACACTCACCCATGACAGAAACCTTTTCTTGTCTTTTTATTAGAATAAATTTAAGAGAATTGTGATTTGGCAAATTGTGTGTTTATTATTAATTTTCATACTAGAATTATAGTATTGACTAGTTAATGATTGTAACTGCTTTAGTTCACTATATGATGTTACTGATTAGAAAAAGATTAGAACTCGTCTAAGAGAATTTTGATATGGTCAATGAGTTCTTGATTTGACATATTTAATAAGACAAATTCAGATTTTTATACAGCTGAGAACTGTTAAAAACTCTAGACCAATTCAAAAGGGCATTCCCACTCCTGGTGATCCTTCACTCCTTTTATTAGGAGATACTGTAGTCATAGGAACGTGTGTTTCGCAAAGCATTATCTGCTTGCACTTGATTATATGGTTATTGGTAAATTCTCTTGACAAAAAGTTGGTTCAAGGCACAGGGTACCTAAAGATGCTTTCTCCTTTAACCCTTTGATTACAAGGTAAGATCCTTTCCCCGCTGCTCTAGGCAGTTAAGACAGAGGCATGCATGATTGGAATGCATGTTCCAAAAACAGATAAGTATGATAAACAGGAAAACATTGATCTAAGGCAGACTGTCCTGTATCAGAAGTCCAGGCTTTATTAAAATTAATAAAAAGGGAGGAATATGTTGAGGCCCAAAAACATGAACCTCTTTCCACCTTGTCTTACAATCAGAGAGATTTATCTTGCTCAAAGTTGTTAGCAACAAGTATGTCACCACACCCTGACTTAGGGTGTGCTTATTGGTGTTTTTGACATTAAGATGGCCCTCTCCAACACGACCAAAGTCAGAGCATTCAAACATACTTCTGTTCTTTTTATTTTTTTCATTTTTTGAATTAGGATGACTGACTTAGAAAGTGGCTGCCTTCAACCTACTTGATCGAGGGTGGGTTCACTGCCGAAACAACAGAATGCATTTCTTATGAGTTAATGGCTTGATGTCTCAAAGTATAAAAGCAAGTAACTGTTCTAATTTTCATTTGTATCATGTTAAAGTAGCTTTTTTTCCTTCTCTCCCACTGTTGTATTGGGGTATAAAAGTGTATGGAAAATTGAACGTGCATGATTTCAGTATTTACTGGAACTTCCTCCCAGTACTATCCTATGTTTCTGTTTTATTATTTTCACTTACATCTTCATTATTTTTCCTTATTTTTCAAATCCCCATATCCCTACTCTTGTACGTGGTATAATTGTTGGAGCTAGTCTCTGACAATGAATAAAACAGCTATGAATATAGCTGAAGAAATGTCTTTGTGATATCCAGCTTTAATCCATGGTGGTAGGATAGGATACAGGGAGTTCTTTAATTTTCCTGTAGATGTTGAAACTTGCTTTGTGACCAAGTATGTGATCAATTTTGGAGACTGTTTTGTGAAGTGTTGAGAAGAAGGTATATTCTATTGCATTTGGGTGAAATAGCCTATAAATTTCTGATAGGCCCATTTGATTCCTATTATCTGCAATTTTTTCTCTGTTTCAATTTTGTCTGAATTGACACTTCATTGGTAAGAGTGGGACATTAGCCAGGCAGTGGTGGTACATGCCTTTAATCTCAGCATTAAGGAGGCTGAGACAGGTGGATCTCTGTGAGTTTAAGCCCAGTCTGGTCTACAAGAGCTTGTCCAAGACAGACTCCAAAGCTACAGAGAAAAACCTGTCTTGAAAAAGCTACCCCCAACAAAAAAACAAAGAGTGGGGCATTGAAGTCTCCCTCTATTAATATGTGAGGTTCAATATGTGATTTAAGCTTTAGTAATGTTTATTTAATGAATATGCACGTTCTTGAATTCAGACCATAGATGTTAAGAATTGAAATGCGATCTTTAAGTATTTTCTTATGAGTTTGAAATGTCCTCCTTCATTTCATTTGATTAATTTTGCTCTGAAATATATTTTGTTAGATATAAAGGTAGCTACACCAGCTTGCTTGAAATATTCATTTGACTGGAAAATATTCTTCCAACTACTTACACTTTGGTAATGTCTGTCTTTCAGGTTGAAGTGTTTTTCTTTAATGCAGCAAAAGGATGGATTCTGTTTTCATAGCTATTCTGTTAGCCTGTGTCTTTTTATTGGGGAATTGATGCATTGATTTTAAGAGACATTAATAACCAATGACTGTTACTTCCTATAATTTTGTTATTGGTGGTGGTGGTGGTTGAGTTTGTGTGTGTGTGTGTTTTTGTGTGTGTGTGTGTGTGTATTTCCCTCCTTTGGATTTTTCTAGTAAAAAGTTCCTATTACCTATTACCTGTGTTTTCTTGGGAGTAGTTAACTTTGGTTTGTAGTTTTCCTTCTAGTACCATCTTTAGTGCCGCATTTCTGGATAAATACTTTTTCAGTTTGATTTGTCATGAAATATCTTGCTTTCTCAAGCTATGGTGATTGAAAGCTTTCTAGGATTTAGTAGTCTGTGCAAACATCTGTGGTATCTTAGAGTCTACAAGATATTTGCTCTTTTTTTCTGGCTTTTAGAATCTCAATTGGGAATTTAGGTATAATTCTAATGGATTTACCTTTATATGTTACTTGACCTTTTACCTTGAAATTTTTAACATTATTTCTTTGTTATATGTATGTTTAGTGTTTTGATAATTATGTGATTCAAAAACCTTCTTTTCTGATCCAATCTATTTGGTGTTTTATAAGCTTTGTACCTTTATAGGCATGCCTTTCTTTCTTTCTTTTTTTTTTTTCGAGACAGGGTTTCTCTGTGGCTTTGGAACCTGTCCTAGAACTAGCTCTTGTAGACCAGGCTGGTCTCGAACTCACAGAGATCCACCTGTCTCTGCCTCTCGAGTGCTGGGATTAAAGGCATGCGCCACCACCGCTCGGCAATGTCTTTCTTTAGTTTAATTTTTCTCTATAATTTTGTTAAATATATTACCTGGGTTTTTAAAGCTGGGATTCTTTTCCATCCATTCCTAATTTTCCTAGGATTGATCTTAGTGTCCAGTTCTTCTGAATGATCTGTGTAGGGGTTGTTATAGATTTTAACGTTTTCTTTGACTGTTAAATCTATTTTTCTATTGTATATTTAATATCTGAGATTCTCTCTTCCCTCTCTTGTATTCTTTTGTTGATGATGCTTGCTTCTGTAGTCTCCATCCACTTATGTAGATTTTTCATTTACAGAATTCCTTTGGTTTCTGATTCTATTTTTATATTTCTCAGGTTTTGAATGATTTCCTTCACCTGCTTGTTTTTATCTTTGATTTCTTGGCATTCTTTAAGTGATAATTGATTTCCACCAACTTTTTTGTTTGTCTTTTCCTCAATTTCTTTAAGGGAGCTTTTTATTTCCTGTTTAAGGACCTCTATCATCTTCATAAAGTTGTCATTAAAGTCATTTTCTTGTACTTGAAGTTGCATTGAACATTAAGTTCTTACTGTTCTAGGATAGCTGAATTTTCATGGTGCCATGTTGCCTTGGCTGTTGTTTGTATTCTTACACTGTCCCGTAAGCATCTGGTGTTGGAATGTTTATAAGTCTAGATTATGATTTCTGAGTTTGTCTTGGTTAGATGATTGTTTAGTCATTGACTTCTGTTTTCTCTTTCATCTCCTAGTCTTTTAGGCATGTATTTTTGGTCGTTAGAATGACCTCTGGTCTAGAAGAGAATCTGTCCAGTTTCAGAGCTAGAATTCTGACATTAGCTTGTCCTTTTGTAAAGCAGAGGTTTTTTGTTTTTCTGACTGGTGTGGAGTACACCTGTTTTTCTTATTGCTGGGGCCTCCACCTGAGCAGGCAGAATACACCCAGGATTGTTGCAGGGTCTAGCCTCAAGGCTAGTAATAAGGTTGCACTAGATTGTAGGAGGAGGGCCTGCTTGTTTGTCCCTGCTGCCCAGCACTGAAATAACTAAACAGAAATTGTATTAATTAAATCACCGCTTGGCCCATAAGCTCTAGCATCTTATTCCCTAACTCTTATATCTTAATTTAACCTATTTCTAGTAATCTGTGTATCACCACATAGCAGTGGCTTACAGGGTAAAATTCCCAGAGTATGTCTGTGGTGGATCCATGGTGTTCCTCTGACTCCCCGCTTCTTCCTCCTAGGATACAGCCTAGCTTTCCCCGCCTAGTTCAGTTTTTCCTTGTCATAGGCTCAAAACAGTTCTCTATTAACCAATGAAAGCAACACATAGAGAGAAGGGCCTTCTACATCAATTCCCCTTTTCTGTTTAAACAAAAAGAAAGGCTTTAACCTTAACATAGTAAAATTACATATAACAAAACAGTTATCAAGCAAGTATTACAGTTACAATATTTATATCTACTTTATTTTTTTATAACTAAGGAAAACTATAACTATGAATATAAATTCTTCAACTCCATCAAAGACTCCAGAAGGATATGATATTACCTAAGCATCCTATAGCTCTTCCAAGAAGAAAGGTAGTTACAAAAGTCCTTCTGCCTTGAGGTTTGCCTTTGGTTTTGGCAAGGCTACCTAGACAACAAAAAGCTGCCTTCCACCCTTCAGGTTCCTGGATGCCACCTGGGGAATCAGTCTTCTCATCCTGCCAAGACAAGTAGACTAAATCTTTCCCCCCACAGGAAAATCTTCAAGCCACCCTGGAGTAAGGTCATCTATTAAACATGAGCATCTTTTAAGTTGTTTTAATTTGGTCTGATTGGGATTATTTTTGTCAGTGGAGAGGCTTGTTGGTAAAAAAATACCTAACAGATACAGCTTTTAAAACTTTTCACCCAGGCTGTTGTGGGATTTCTACTGGTGCAGATAACTTCAAGATACCTTTATTCATGAAAACCCCTCACCCATGTTCAAATAAGGAACGCCAATAAAGTCTTTTGTTTGCCAACCTGGGTTTGAGCAGAATTTCTTTGGTTCATTGGTTGTACTTGGCAGCATAGGTTGAATAGATGTTTGCTCATGTATCTCCAGGAAACAAATCAGAATAACAAGAGAGAGACCAGTAGAGAATTTTTTCCCAGTTTTAACTGAAAGAATAACTGACATTTTTTCCCACTTGTCTCTTTATTATTCCATTTCCTCTCAAAGTAGGAGAGTTTCACAAAATAGAATTGTATTTTAGGGCTGGAAGTTTCTAGTAGTTGTATGGTTAGACCAGGATATTTCAAGAAGAAAGATTATTTATGTTGTTTATGAGATGCAAATAACTGAGAATTTTTAAATTGAATCCATTTATTTGACGTCCTGACTGCAGTTTGCCCTCCCTCCGCTCCTTCCATTTCTTCCCCACAACTGAGAATTTTTGAAGGTTTGGACCTGCATGTTGAGGTGGTAGACAAGGAAAAATCCTTACATGCCAGTTCCCAAAATGATCCAGTGATAGTCTCATGGACAAGAAAAAGCTAAAAAGTAACACAAGTATTTTTTTTTAAAGAAAGTATGTTTTTCTATGTATGTTTGTAATCTTCATAAAGCCTTTTCATACATCCTTGGCTTATGTTATTATAATAGTTAAACAAATGATTTGTTTTACTACATATTTTTTAGAAATATAATATTCAAAAACAATAAACCCATAGATCTGAAGTTAAAAAAATAGAGATATTTGGACAATTTAAAAAGTAGGTACTATTAAAACAGAGTAAAGATGGAGGATACATGTAACATTTGTTATAAAATAAGTGTATGGAAAGTCAAAAATCATTTAATATCTGAAGAAAATTCTAATTGCTGTTTATTGAAAAACTTAAAATGAATACAGAGAAGCAGTTAATTGGCATCAAGATAGTTATTTTTCACATTTTATCATTGTTCAGAGATGTTTAAAACAACCATTCAATGGCTGCTTTTTAACGAGCCTGAGAAGTTTCAATGCCAATGGTTGCCAGCAATAACATATAGAAGACTAAAAATATGGAGATTGGGGACGTTCAAAACTGTTTCTAGATAGTTTTCAGTTAGGCAGAATGAAAATGAAATAGTCAGAAAGTTCTACCATGCAACAATCTGTCTATCCTGTCCCATGCAAAACTCATTAGAAAGGTAGATTTAGTTTTATTACATGATGAGAAAAAGAGGGAATGGAGAAAGAAAACACAAGATGGTGAACACAAAGGGATTTGCAATGTACTCTAAAGCAGAGGTGTGCCTACTCTTCCAAAAGAGTAATGCTGACTGTTCTCTCTGTCTTTGTTAACTCTGTTAACCCTTTGGTTACTGCAGTTTAAAAAGTTAGTATAACCACACTGATTGGATTGGATGAGACTGAGGGCATGATAAACCTGTCCTATTTGGTACTATTGTCAGAAAACTAGGTGTCCAGCATTTAGAAACCTGGTATTGAAACTACTTAAGTAAAGACATTTTTGACAAGTTAATTTATGGTTCAAGTCATTTGGGATAAAGAATGGTTATATAGCCAGTAAATCATTATTTTTGCACTTATCAGAGTGGAAATTTCCAGACAAAATTCAAAGTTAAAACATTAAAGTGAGAAAGTATTTATCTTCATCAACATGAGGGACACCATTTAATCCTTGGAAAACAGGTTTCAAAGAGAACAAATGAGGGGTTTGAAGATTTCACTTTTATATTTTCTTCTATAATCAGTCAAGAGAGCTGGTGGTTCTTGAACATTTGAATATTTACATGACCTACTATCTTTCAGGTCTTCACTTTAGACTGAATTTTAACATCAGAATTCCTTTTGTAATTATTATTGTTCATCTTCTGGAAAGTTGGTGGTGAATTTTCTTATAAAATATTTGTTAGGGGCCTTTTTGTTTGTGTGTGTGTGTGTGTTAGTGAGTGTTTGTATGTGTATCACAAATGTGAAAGACCCATGGGAATCTAAACAGGGCACTGGATCTCCTAAAATAGGAGTTCCAGGATGTTGTGAGCCATCATGTGGATATGAAAAACAAACCTAGTTTCTCTGCAAGTGAAGGGGTACTCCTTACTGAACAATCTCACTAGCCAAATTTCATGATCTCTGAAATCATGAGACAATTTCTGTAACAATTTACCCCCATCTCTGATCGTGTTGTGGCTATAATTCTAAAAATCTTGACTCATCAAGAAGTTTTTATCGTTTCATTTTAAATATTGAGAAATGATGCACAGCCTCTTGAGATAAATCATCTGCATTTAAATTTGATTTTGAATATAACTGTGTATTCCCATGTAACTGGAAATGATTTTTGAGGTCATAGTTATTTTATTCTCTTCAAAATTTAAATTAATGATAACATCTATTCAGAGTTGGGGAAGTTTTCACTGCATCAATTAGAAGTATCCAAAGATCAAATATTCCATAGACTTACTTATATAATATTACTATCATCTTCAGCAGATCACCCCTTTTCAGATTTCTGAAATGTAGCAACTAGGTTTCCATGTCTTTAAAAGATCAGTCTTTATTCTAGCATTGTGTCAGACTTGTTAAAAATAATTTTTTCACCATTAAATCTAAGATAAAAATATCCTTATGTTATTATTGAAGTATGTAGATATTTACAAAGTTCTGTCCTCAAGTCAAAAATTTCAAAGCTCTATGAAAATGAAAATATTCAACAGTATAAATGAGGAAATTAACAAATTAGCTTAAGTATACAGCCATAGTTCATATATTATTTTCAGCGGTTGATTTACTGTTTATGAATACAAGCAGTTACATTATATGACATTTTGAATGGAAAATTTTCCATATGTGATTCTAATTTTATAATTTAAAGCTGAAATAATTAGCTTCTACTAAATCTGTTAATGTAACATCAATTGTTATAAGGATTCCTTCCTACAACTGCACATGACAAATCAACAATTCTGCTTGCTGATTTCCTATAATTTTGAATGTTATATTACAAATAGTGCTTGTATATTTTATATTGAATCATCAACAAAATGTTCCATTTGAATAACTGTACTCAGGATGAAGATTGGTTCTAATTCCACTTAGAGTTTTAGCCACATCTTATGATTCTGATTTCTGTGAAGACCTGGCTAGAATTTTGGTTTAGAAAGACAATTTGTTCTATACAGTAGAAATAATTTAAAGGGCAACAGATTTTCACCTAAAAACAGATAACTGACTTTTTAAAAACTGAATGGGAGCTTTATTTTAGGTGGCTAAGAACTGAGGTAACCAACAGAATTTTGCTAAGCACAAGGACTCAGAGCTAACACAACATATTGCAATCCTCAGAATGTCTTCATCATTCACAGCCACCAAGGGCTTTGAGATGCTATTATATCATAACCTATAACACAATGTAATATAATGTAATGCAGAAGAAAGAAAAGTCACAGATTATTTTTAGATAATTGCATAAAATAAATTTCATATCTTTAAGATGAAATATCAGAAGGCAAAAGTGAAGCCAGAACTGTGACTATAGTTACTACTCCACATTGGGGAAAGAAGAATGCAAGAAGTGATTTAAACTATTATTTTCATAATTATTATGATCAGTTTTCACTATTATAGTCAGAACCTTGGGTAAGTTTGTGAAATATCCAAGATTCTCAACTGCTAAGTTCAAACCCAAGAAAAACACCAGAAGTGCCTATTTAACATATTAAAACAGACCTAGCATCCAGGTTCTTCCTGGTTCTCCTTCAGTTTCTATTTTTTAGTGCATACGACTGGCACACCCCAACCTCTACCTTGAACTTCCCAGCCCAGGGACTGGGCTTGCCCTCTCCCAAGGCTCTCCCCTTTATAATCCAGCCATTTTGGTTACCCACCCCTTTTGGTGTCTTTCACCACCTAGCTGCTGCATCTGGTTCCCCTCTCTCCCCCTCCTTACCTTCACCCTTCTTCTCACATGGCTCAGGGTCATGACCACCCTGGACTCTCCAAGATTTGTCTGCCTTTGACTATGCTCACGCGCATATGTATAATAAACTTTATTCTACATCATTCCTAGGAGGAGCCATGTCCTTTCCTTTCCTTTTATTTCTTTAGTTGCTGTTCTTCCTTCACTCATAAACTCTATAAAATTGAAGGCAGTATAACTTTAATCCTGCTAGATGCCTTTTATTTGAGGAGCTCCAAGGACGGGCGACTTATGGCAGGATAATCCCCCTACCTAAGACAGGGCCCTTGGAACCCTAGGACAGGTAAGGGGGAAAGTAAAAAGGCCTGGTCCCCACTCGACCTAAGAATCATCAGGCACCCCTCTGTTCCCAGGAGAGGTAAATTGCTTCACCACTCGAGAGGAGGGTCTCTCCTTATCTCAGTCCCTTCTCCTTTAGATCTGAAACCATGGTTGACTCTGACTGGTGCTCTCCACGTAATAACTACCTGCCTTTATATAAGAGAAAGGGGGATCTGTTGGGAGCCGTTTCCCCCTAAAAATCATTACAGGAACCATCACCCTGGGGAGTCTGCAGGGAACCCCACACCCATAATTGTGATAAAAATAGTTCTATTGCCCCACACCCAATTAAAGTTGTTAATGGAAAATAAATAAAAAATAAAAAAAAAAAAAATAAAAAGGAAAAAAACTGTAGTAACATTGTTTGCCTAAATTATCATGGGTCTTGTCTCTAGAGAAGAATATTTCAGACTATGACTTTTCGTAGAAGCCATTAGTGGCCCATGGCTCATCATGTAGTAGGGCCCTGTGAGATTTTCCCCATCTCCACTGGAATACCAGTTGGTATTGTCATTTTGAAGGTCTTCTGTAGGGTACCATATGGTTAAGATCGTGGTTATAACTCTGTGCCAGAGGAGCAGGACATCTGCTGCAAGACAGTATCTTCTCATTAAAAGAATGTGTGTTTCTGATCATCCGGGAAGTTAGTCTACATATTCCTGTTTTTGATAAGTTCTTGTTGTTATGATTATAATTAGAGTTTTGTAGAATGGGCGAGTTATGGATTCTTCTGTTTAATTTTTTACAACAGTTGAGAAATGGATTGGGTAGTTTCCTTGCTTGCTGTTATAAAACACCCAGACAAACTCAATTTAAGTGAGACAAGATTATTCAGTGTCGGAGATCAAAAATACAATTCTTCATGACAGTAGAATCCCAAAGCAGAAGCTCTAGGCAATCTCTCTGAAGCATGCCCAGAGGCTATCCTGCACTAAATCATTTCTTACAGATGTTCCTCCTGGCTTCTCTGTTAGATGATTGTATATCCTGGGAGGCTGACAATCAGAGTTAACCATCGGAAAAAATACTGGAAGCCTTAACTCTTTCTTAAAGCTGTGCTAGGGTCTGTCATAGATATTGTGCATCCCCCCCCCACCCCGGGCTTTTCATGTGGAGAGATGTTAACTTGCACTTCAATCTTGTCATGCATTAAAGATATGTGCATCTTGTTTACACCCTCTTCATTCAACATCAATAGTTCATGATTGCTTAGGAATTCATCCATTTGCAGTTCTTCCAGTTTTGTATTAAGAGTTTTCATCAAATTTCCTAGTAATTATTATTGGTGTCACTTATAATAACTACCCCGTTATTTTTAATTTCACTAATTTGGGTTTTCTATTAATTTTGGATAGTTTCCTTGATCAGTTTTGTACTCTTTTCAATGATTTTTGTTAGATTGCTTGTTTTTCAGTTTCTTTTCTCCATTTCTATTATTTCTTCCTTAATCTTATTTTTTATTGCAGCCTAATATTTTTGAGTTTCTATTATTTGTACTTTTTCTAAGACCTGCAAGTATATCTTAGGTGATTTGTTTGATATATTTCTGGTATTCTGATGTGAACATTGATGTTTGTAAAATTTTTCTTCCTTCTTAGCATGGTAGGACTTCTAATTTTGACTCAAGAGTCTTTTAACAGTAGACACATTGTGCTAAAACTTTGAGTCTTAACTCTCATAAGATGGGTGCCTAAGTTCAAAGCCAGCTCCTCAAATGCCCTGGGGCTGCTTTTTACAAAAAAAAAAAAATTAAATTAGGGCTACATCCCTTAATGCCTACCATAAAACAAACAATCCCTATATAACCATGATTTCTGGATACTGTGCTCCCACTCCCCCTCTCCACTTTTGTACCTTTTTGCTCTATACAATGGATCTCTAACCCCCATCCTTCTACTCTAAAACTGTATACGTGTTCTGTCCTTATGTTTTTGTTCTATCATGCAACGTCTGATAATCTGGTTTTTAATGGGACAAACTGTGTGCTTCCTTGGCTTCTGCCACCTACACCAGAATTTTTAAGTTGGTCAGCTGACACAGGTTCCTAAAAGAGTTTTATTTGTCAGTCTGTTAACATAATGTGGCCACACTATCCTTCTTTTTTGTGTATGTGTGTTTGTTTCCATAGTATGCTTATCTTATTTCTCTGTGTTTATGTGTGCATGTTTTAAAATCTGTAAAACCTTTAACTCCAGATTATAACAATTCTAAACAAAAAATACAAACACATGGATAACTGCCATTTTGACCTCAGCACCATCTTTGGTAAGAGTATCCATGTGTGCTGTACCTACCAAGTCGA
Organism: Microtus agrestis; assembly: GCA_902806775.1. NCBI lineage: Eukaryota > Metazoa > Chordata > Mammalia > Rodentia > Cricetidae > Microtus > Microtus agrestis. The sequence continues at coordinate 915,611 of CADCXT010000555.1, forward strand.
CATTCCACCTACAATATTCTTTAACTTACTAAAATATCCCTTTTACTCTTATTCATTAACTAGCATTGGTAAGCTGTAACTAATTGGGTAAAGTTTATGTCTAAATTTAACTTATATGTTTAATTTAAATATAACTAACAGGTAATGGTACTCTAATTCTCAAGTGCCTTACAGATCTGAGAGTATGGCATTTAACAAAAGAGCTTCTAACACAGAGACATGCTAGCTCCTGAAGCATTCTATACCTCCTCCAAAAAGACTCATGGATACAAAGACCTCTACCTTGGGGCTCGCATTTGGGCATGGCAAAGGCACACACTGACCACAGCACAAAGTGGTCTTCCGCCTCATCACTTTCCTGGACATTGCTCCTGGGATCAATTGTCTCATCCTGCAAAGACAGGTAGACTAAATTTCCCCCCACAGAAAAATCTTCAGGCCTCCTGGGCTCAGCAGCTAAGAAGAGTTATTGCTTCTAAGACTGGTATTTGCCAAAGACTATGGAGAGATTTGGGATTGCATGCATAGCAAAAAAAAAAAAAAAAAAGAAGAAGGAAAGAAAGAAAGAAAGAAAGAAAGAAAGAAAGAAAGAAAGAAAGAAAGAAAGAAAGAAAGAAAAGGCTATCTCATATCTCATTTTATTCCTCTCAGCTCTGTCTAACAGCATTTAATGACTTAAGGTACTGGTAACTTCATTTCTTAAGTTAAAATACAGACAGATGTGTCTCTTTCATAGGCTTCATAGTCCAGGATTAACAAGTTTCAGATGTATCTTCAAAGATCCATTGTTCCCAATTTCCGTTAATTGTCTTCTAAAATGTTCCTGTTCCAGGTATCTTACAGATACCTGCAAGTTCCTGGGAAAAGTTCTGCTGTTGTATCAAAAATCAGGTCTTCTAAAGACTAACAGTTTCCAGACCATTTTAATCCCACCCATTTTCAAGCATATTTTACAGGTCACTCCTACTATTTGGCCCAAGACCAGTTTACAAAGACCTCACCAGTTAACGCCAGAACCTACACCAGCACCTGGGGTTTCAGTATTGGTACCACCTCACTTGACTTGAATGGGCACCTACTCAGCAACTAAAATCTGTTTTAAAGGGCATATCTGCTATTTGTCTCATTCACTTGTGCCTCTCCTGTACAACCAGGGTACTTCCCTGCCCCATTCTTTCTGGTAGTTAATAATCCTTCCCATGGCTAACCCCATTCACAGAACTAATAATAACAATGTATTTTGTCCTTAGCCCTCTGCCTTCTCATCTTCCTCAAGGAACAGATGCCTGAGGTCTCCAGGATGGCAGTAAACTGGATGCCTCTCCAGCCACACTTCTCGCTGAGTGTGAGCCCATGAACTTCCAATTCTCTCCTTTTCCATGTCATTCCATGCCTGTAGTAAGTAGCCAGACTTGAGCTGATGCCCCCATATCCAAGGAATCTGGGATGTTTGGTTGGAGGCTTCACCCCTACCCGTGGCATCCATTCTGAAATGTTTGGGTGGAATTTTCCACCCCGAGGCCCCTCTCCTGGAAGTTGCCTCAGTTCAGACTCCACCTGCAAGAAAGCCTGCCAAATGGTGACACCTCCCCAGAGAGGGTCAATACCAATCCCACAAACTATATAATCTGCCCCCAGAAGAATGAACACATGGTCTTCCTGATTCTCCTTTCTGCTCTCTGTGGTTTCCGGGTCCGGGTCTTTCTTCCCAGGAGCCTTGAGGCCTCTCAGGACTGCTGGTATTCATTAAACCTGGGCTTTTTCTATTTGGTTTTATTTGGTCTGATTTGGATTATTACATTGGTGGAGAGGTTTGTTGGGCAGTAAAAACTTTTCAGTGACAATCATAACTCTCCCCTAAGTGTGAATGCCCATACTTAGTGCAATAAAATATATTAATGCACTGGGGGAAAAAAACACGTGGGCTATAGGTTAAGTTGCTTATGGTAAAGGTGAAGCATTACAATCATTACTTCACCTTTTCTTTTTCTTGTTACTTTGTAGTTTTGTAGTTCCAACTGCTGTTTTTTTTTCTGTTCTAGTTTTGTTTGATGTCTGCAGTAAGCTTGTGTGGGTTTCCCAGAGTGATGTCTTACTGCAGGTTAATAGGGATCCTTATTAGATGTCATCCTCTTGATCACCTAACATGTATATCCATTGCTTATTTCCCTCTCACCTTTCATAAGGTCATTATCTAGGAAGAAATATATTAAATGTCAATTTGAAATGTTTATGAGCAAAACAATTATTATTCATAGCATTAGTGTTATTACTATGAAATATTCCAAATGAGGTTGTGGACTTCACTTTACACAAATAATAATTTGTGCAAAACCACCTTTTATCATCAAAAAATGGTAGAAAATATTTTTTTACTCAAAAATATCTGAATTCTTTTATGTATTAAAATGATGGCAATGAAATTGAGCCTTTCAATAAAAACAAGAAAAAATGTTAGGAAATCCTTTTGGTAAATAACATAGGTAGAGTAATAATCAACTTATTTAGAAAATAAAAATGAATCCATCAACATTTTACAAAGATAAAAAACTTTCCATTTTATCACTGCCATCCATTCATTATTGTTTTAAAATTTATTTCTTAAATAACTCCTCTGAGCAGAAGGGAATTAGAATGAATGGATTCTTGACACAAGGGTAAATCACAATCAAAGAATTATCACAAATAAAAAAGTTTTCCATTAATTGCACTACATTTAAGAGTCAAACCAATGGGATTTCACCTGTAATATTTTACCTGTAACAGGTACAAGTATTTCTTTGTTCTTCAGAACATAGAGTTGACTGTATAAACTGATTTTGATCAGTAAAAGTTACAGCATTGACTTTTGAAACAGTGATTTAGGTATTGGGAATATAATTGTCTTTCTGTTAATATGTGTGCTTTTATTCCTGGAACACTGAACCTTTACAAATGCTTCAGAAACACTGAAATGTGATAAAAGTGTATTAAAAACACAAAGACAGTAGGAGTAGAATCTTACAGAGAACATGATTTTGCGATTCAGAACATATAATATTATGTGCTTTGATGTATAATTTATAAAGCATATATGTTTATTTTTAAAGAGTATAAGACCAATAATTATAATTACATAAAGGTTTTTCATACTTAGGAAAAGTTTCTGACCATCCCTTAATTATTTTTGTGAACCTCTGCCACACACTTAGTAAGAAATTACCCTTTGAACTGTTTTGTCATAGGACTGGGATCTAAATATAATTACTCTGATCAAAATTGTCCTTTAATTTTAAGTTGAATTGTAATTATCATCAGGATGTCTTATAGAAGATGAAATAGAAATGTGAATATAAGATGTCAGGAAAGTCTATAAAAAGCAACTTGAAAGGATAAGGTGCCCTTTTTTGAAGTACTGAGCTTAGCAATTTTGACCTCTCATCAGTAACTCCTGAGCAATTTTAAAATTTTGTAAAGTGAAATTGTCAAGACATTATCATTTTAGTTTATTCCAGCCTTCAAAATGCATTTAATATAGATGATTGGGGAATATGGTGTCCATAGTAAACATAGTAAAGAGGAAGAAAAATGTCTCTAGTTCAACAAAACTCTGTGGTACATGAACAATGAGAAGTTAGATGCCTTTTGTCATTACTTATATATGTTTTATGGCTAGGGTATGAAGTTTTATATTGCCTTAATGTTTTATGTTTTAATACATATTCATAATATTTAACAAATATGTATGTTTTGCTAAGTGATTTCATGAAGTTTTTATTTTTGTTTTTTAACACAATACCTCAAATAGAAAATTTTCACTATTTGTCAGTTTGTTCAGCAGCCTAGATTAATTTCATCCTTTTCTCTGACTATAGCCTCACAAGATTTGGACAGTCATTGATAACCAAAACAAAATCAGTCTCTGGATACATTAATTTTATTGTTTAGCTAGAAATATATACCCTAAAAATAGTTGTAGGTTACTAAATATCTTGAAGTTTTCAAATTAGTGCAAAGGTGATGGAGGAAGGTCATTGGTTAAAAAATAAAGAAACTGCTTTGCCCTCATAGGCTAGAACATAGGTGGGTGGAGTAAACAGAACAGAATGCTGGGAGGAAAAGGAAATGAGGTAAGATGCCTCAGACAGAGGCCATGCTCCCCTCTCCGGAGAAGACAAGATGAAGCAGACCCAGGATGGACATAGGCTAGAATCTTCCTGGTAAGCGCACCTTGGGGTGCTATACACATTATTAGAAATGGGCTAATCCAGGTCCGAGAGTTAGCTGAGATGAGGCTAGATATAATGGGCCAAGCAGTGTTTAAAAGAATATAATTTGTGTGTTGTTATTTTGGGTAAAGCTAGCCAGTGGTGGGAGCTGGGTGGCGAATAGCAGCCCACAGCTCCCACAACACAAAGGGGCTGGAGCAAAGGGTGTTTTGCATTGCCTAAAATGGGTTCTGGGAACCAAACCTGGGTACCTACAAGAACAATAAATGCCCTTAACTGCTGAACTCCATCTTCCAAGTAAAGAATTTGGTTGAATTTTAATTAAAACATTTCTCCCCACCAACTTCCTTCCTCTAAGTTCTCCCATATACCCCTGGTTGCTCTATTTAAAAATCATACCTGATTTTTATACAAATGTTATTGCATGCATATATGTATTTGTCTAAACTTAATATAACCTTTTGAGTCCATATCATGTTTTTTGTATGTATGTTTTCCATGCTGACCTCTTAGAATTTAACAATCAGTTGGTGCAGTCTTACCTAGGAAAAGTCATCTATCCTGTTCATAGATTCAATTGTCTGTAGTTCTTTCTGCAGTGTTGAGGCCTTTGTGGTCTTTACCCAAGAAGTTTGTCATGTTTTTTTGTGGGGTACGGTGGCGGGAGGGTTTTTTCCTTTTACAGCCCATGTTATATAGTCACGTTGTTGAGACTTTACTGGTGTAGCTCATGTTATGTAGTCATGTTGTTGAGACTCTACTGGTGTAAATTTTGTCATTACTGGAAGACACAACATCACAGAAAAGTCCCTGATCATCTAGCTTTTTTACGGTCATTCTGCCCTCTCTTCCAAAAATCTCTCCTGGATGTTCAGTGTGGTAGTGTTTGTAGATGTACTCATTGGGACTGTGAAAAAAATAACATTAAAATAATGCTGCTTAGGATTTTAAAATTCTTATTTATATTAACAAAAATAAGCAACACCATTTACCACTTGCATGACTATAGGCTATTTCAAAACATTTTCAAGAAAAAGTTCATGGTGACAGTTAATGGGAATGACAGATTAAATTTTTCTTACAGAACAGTGGTAACATTTACAGAAATACTCTGGAGAATACAGATAATGTCGTCATACCTTGGACAGTAATAAAAATCATATGTCCCGTTGATATTTAAGTGTGATTACTTTAGAATAAACCTTAAACCTTCCAAACTAGCAGCCCCTTCAAAGCCAAGCAAGATTCTTTCAGAGGACTGTGGGGATTTGAATGAGAATTCCCAGCCAATGGCTCCTGTATTTGAATGCTAGGTTGTAACCCTTTGAGAAGAATTAGGAGGAGTGACATTTTTAAAGGAGGCCTGTGACTTGTGGTAGTGTTTGAGCTTTCAAAACTCCACACTTGTCCTACTTAGTCCTCTCTGTCTCTTGTCTTGTTGTCTTAAGATGTGAGCTATCAGCTACTGCTTTACCACTATGACTGCCTGCCTTCTGCTATACCCCTTTTATGTATGTCATGTATAAACCCTCGAAATGGTATGCTCCCAATAAACTTTTTCTACTGTGAACTCCTGGGTTGTGGTATCTTCACAGCAATAGAAAAGCAACTAAGAGAGTACCATATAAAAACATATATAACTCAACAAATATTTAAAAATAATTTAATTCCTGTGCAACACACAGTAGTAGTATAAAGAGTTGCAAATGTCCCTTGGTCTTTGTTTTGAGTGTGAGCATAATCCTTAAGTATTATGAAATATTATGTTAGAGGATTATGTTACATTGTATTTCTAGAAAACTATTTTGGTTGGTACAATATGATCACAGGGCCATGCACAAAGCCTTATGGTTTTTCCTGGCTTATGTCAGAGGGAGAAATTGAAGATATTTGAAGCAATGAAACAATTTCATGGGTGAGACTACATGTAACAGCAGATATTAATCCTCAAGGGTTGATTCTTTTTGGCAGTCATAGGAAACATTGAAAGGATACTTTCATACACATATTTTTATACTTATAAACACATAAACATTTACAAATAAAAGTTTATTCAAAATAAAATATTTCTATGTTTGAAGAACATAAAACAAAAGTTTTCTTTGACAATTGGGGAGCAAACTTTTGTTTTATATAATTCCTATAAATTAAAGATATATATACCTAAATTTAGTTTAAATATAAATTAAAAGTTTACATAGAAAATTAATGTTTCCATTAATGAAAAATAATTAAATATCCTTATAAATATAGAAAATACCTTGTGATGCAGGGGTTATTTGTGGTCTTTAATTTTGAGTCTTCTTTCTCCTTTTATTTGTTTCCTTACTTTAATCAATAAAAGTATAACAGTGCTTTTTTATCAATCTTTTCAGGTTAGCATTATCATACAATAATTTAGTCCCAGCAGTCTCACATCTGCCAGAACTCCCAATATTTTAATCAAAAGTTTAGTTAGATCAGAAAAGCAATTCTAATACTTTCTTCTAAATATTATATTGTGCCATTATGCATGTATGTATATATACATGCATATATTATAGGCAAGTTACTATATTTGCAGGAAAATATGTGGGGTTTTGGTTTATTTCATTTTCTTCTCTGTGTATGTGTGTTGATTTTGTAAACTGAGATTGTGTGCCCTTATTTGATGTTATGTGTTCTAGTTCCATGCAAGAAGAAGAAAAAGTACAAGTATCAGGTCTTATGCTGAAGCCCTTAATACATTTGGAGTTGAGCTTTGTTCAGAGTACGAAATAAGGAAATAGTTTCCTTCTATTACATGAATGCATCCAGCTGAACTATCAACACTGTTGAATATGCTGTCCTTTCAAAGTACCTATGTGAAAATAACAGTTGAACGAGTCAAGATTAGGGACTACAAATAATACCTGCATTTCAAGGTATTTTCTGTATTTATAAGGTTATTTAATTATATGCTGTCCTTTCTAAGTACCCATGTGCGAGAGAGAGAGGGACAGAGACAGAGAGAGAAATTGTTAATACTCTGACCCAGATGGAGCATATATACCATACCCACTCTTTCTAAGACTCAAGGATCATTAAGGAAGATGAGCAAGAAAGAATGAAAGAATCATAGGTGGTGATTGGCTATAAGGAAAGTGTCTCTGGACATAGCAGGGAGATTTCACATATAAACTCTGAGCGGATGCCAAAACATGCAAAAGATCTGTACAAACCCAAGTCAGGCCAAAACTCAGTATGTAGATCGTAGTGATATATGTATCTCACCCCTAGATGTGGCACTGATGACAATTGTTAGCTGTGAGAGAGCCAGTTCACTTTAAGAGTGTGGGGACTTGTGAATCAACTATTCTCCAGTGGAAAACCACACATCCATGAATATTTCAGTAGCACAAATTGATCTTAATGGAAAGGGGAGAAAAGCATACAAAGTTCGATGATTAGGAAAGGTATTGGATTTAGGTAAATCTGGAGAATGAAAGTTTTTGTGGTTTGATTCTTCTGTGCTTCAACATACATCGAAACATGTAGGGAAGAGGATTCATTGAAGGGTGGTTTAATCAAGGTTTTTGTAAAGTGACTGTTTGACTCAGTTAAATTATTCTTCAATAAATTTTCATTCCTATATGTTTTTGTGTATATAAAAATCACTTAAGGAATCTTAAAATATCATATAATCCTTCATGAAACATAGGGATTTTAAATATCATATGTTTCATAAAATGTTTTTAATACTTTAAATTTCCAATATTTCAAGCTTTCACTCAGACTCAATTACTTTTCATATCTTAAATTTTGTCATTAAAAGAAAGATCTATTTTAAATATTAGGCTTGTTAACAAATATTGGCTGGAATATCTTGAAAATGCCAATTAAAATTGCATTGCATGTGAATAATTATGAGTATATTAAAATCTGTAAAATTGTTGACTCATACTTAATTGACCCAACACTTGTGGGTAATTTCAAATTCAAATTTTGTTTTATTTTCACACTTATTATATTATCATTATACAATCTAAAAATGCATCCCATATGAAATACCATTAAGTTTTTTTATATTGGAAATAAACTATTAATGAGACAAAGCAATTAAAAAATCTCCTTTTCCTTTTCTCTCCTTTCAAATAGAATTCAATTTAATCTTACTGAACAGATTGGCAGAAAACATTAAGCTGGCACTTTACTAAGAATATGGAGTTCAAACCATGCTTTGTAGTGTGATAATTACAACTGGGTATATCAATGGAATGGTTAGCTTGAGGCTGGAAAAAAATAACCAAACTCCTCCTCAGCTCTCTTACTAATAACATTGTTATCTGACTCTCTTTCTTGTGGTAGTGTCACTAAAAACAAACAATATAATTTGTTTCATAATGTTGAAACCTATGTTTGCCACTAGAAAAAAAGCTACTTACTTAGTAAAAAAAAATGACTGTAAGAAAGGTAAAAGCTTGATAGGAAAAGCAAAGACTCTAATCCATGGTCCTTGGAAATATCAATATGTTACTTTTAAAAATATCTATTTTTATTAGTAATTGACATATAACCATTATCTTAAATGTAAGTCCATATATGTGATAAGTAAAGACCAAATCAAAAGAGTTAGTGTAACCAATACCTTCTCAAACTATTATCATTCTGTTGCATTGGAAATGCTCAGTATTCCTTGCACTTTTTAAAAAATACATTTACATTTGTTGGGCAAGATATTTAGATATTTAACATTTACTACTCTTTTATGCAGGCTCACCCCTATAACTTATCATCTTATCACCTATCACCTCCGTGTTTAAGAGTTTAAAAGTATTCCTTTTGGGGGGAGGATTTTAGTGACAGGGTTTCTCTGTGTAAAGCCCTGGTTATCCTAGAACTTGCTTGGTAGACCATGCTGGCCTCAAACTCACTGAGATCCACCTGCCTCTGCCTCTCAAGTGTTGGGATTACAGGTGTGTGCCACCACCACCTGGTTTAAGAATATTGTTAAATCAGTCACCACTAGAATGAATGATGATTTTGGATTCACCTCATTTCCTGATTTAGATGTTTTGAAAGACAGATCAGAATAAAATAAGAAAGCAAAAGTTTTAAGAATAAATTGTCCTCTGAAAGTCTGGAGACTTGCTTTTTCAAACAATTTATGGAACACCATTTAGTGCACAAGAGAATAAACTTTCAAATTAAAAAATGAATTATTCTACTCTTATAAATTGACAAAATAGTCAAACATTTCACTATACCTATTAACCCAAGCTCCAGAATTAAATGAAGCTATTAAAAGACAGATATTCATAAAATTTAATATTCTTGATGTTTGCATTAATTCTTGGGCAGAGTTTCAGGGAAACTGAATATCACTTCTACTACTTTAGCGTATGTGTTGGTATGAATCTGAGACAAAGATATATGTATTCCTGGATAGTTATAGCACATTACAGTACTGGTTCAAATGTATGATTTCGTTCGGCACAAACTAGTTTTTTCTTTCTTTACCATATACAAATCAGGAGAATTCCATGTATACTGTTATACATTTTGTTCTGTAATCAATAGCAGTTCTTAAATTTTCTTTTGTTTTAAGGAAGTATAATGATATTTTTATTTTGTGTTTTTTTCTATTATTCTTGAGTTCTGCTATCTATGAAATGTCTGAGTTTAAGTATTATAATTGTGCTTCTAAGAAAGAAGCACAAAGACTGAGTGGAATTAGAATTGATTTTATATTGTGTAATTGAATGAACTTACATAAGAACTTCAATGCTTAGTTCTTGCTTTTAATCTGGTAAAGAGCAAAGGAAGCAAAAAAATAGCATTTTGGTTCTATGGAGAAAGTAAAAACTGGATAACTCTCAAAAGCAGAAAATTAAGCAAAAGTAGTAGGATGTAAGTGGCATAGGGCGATAACTTAGGTGAACTTCATTTCAGAAATTTGTACTTAATTATGAGAACATAGTGAAATTGGAACAGGAAAGGGAGACTCTTTCTCGTGGAGCCCTGTGTAATAGTGGTGTTAAACTCACTGTTAAGGTGCACTAATTTCTTTATGTCCTTATATAAGTATTCCTTATAAATTCATTTTCCAGTAAATAAACAAGATGTTAGGGATATGGGGCAATCTGACACCCTAATTAGGTGTTACTTCGTCAGCTGGGAATCCCTCTCTTGTGCTGCCTTTCCTTGTGTTACAATTTTAGGCCCAATTAAACCTCCTTTAGAGTGGTCATCCGTGGCCTATTTGTAGTAATGTGGACTGAGCTGGCAATACGAAGAAATAATAAGCACATAACACAGCATGGTACAGGCAGTGGAGTGTCAGTATTAGTGGCACACGGGCAGGTAGCAGGACCAACTGCCAAAATGGCAAACAAGCTGTTTGACAGCCGTGGATAAGGCAGCTTAACTGTTCAAGAGGATGAGCAGAGTGGGAAGGATGGTGGGAGACAGAGGGCAAGAAAGGGCAAAGGGTTCAGACAGAAGAATCATAAGAAGGCGTAAGAGGAGAAGAGAAATTGTGGATTAAGATCGCTGGGAGCGTTCATGGTGCCACATCTTCAGTACCAAGGCCTTCATACATCTCAAATCCCAAGCTGTCACAGTGACAACTATAATGTGTGGAAGAATCTGGTACTTTGGTCTGCCCAGAAGTTACAATGCCAACTATAGCCAAGTGAAGAACTCCCATGTTTGAGGCCCTGCTTTAGTACTGAAACTGATGGAAATCCAAGAACTCTGCTACCCAAGGAGATCGACAAAACACTTTTTTTTAGAGAATAACAAATAGCTTTTATTATATTTAGGTATGACCCTTGTATCCCTAATCCTCCAAGACCTTTATCATAAAGGGATGTTGAATTTTGTGAAATGCTTTTTCTTCCAGTTTATTTATATGATGGATTACATTGATAGATTTTGTATGATGAACAGCCCTGCATCTCTGGGATGAGCCTACTTGTCATAATGGATAATTTTTCTAATGTGTTCTTGGATTTGGTTTGCCAGTATTTTATTGAGGATTTTGCCACACTGCTGCCTGTATTCTGAGTGGGCTGATCCTGGGGGGGTGTTTCAGTGACCTTGGGACATGAAGGTCTTTAGAATGTGGAAGCTTGGTGAGGGATTACTAAAGTGAAGGCAGGAGATGCAGTCACCCCGCTTACATCCCACAGTGTGGGAAAGCAATTTTGTCTGAACCCTAAAGCAAACCTTTGCCAGAAGTTAAGAGTTACTCAGGGGAAAGGATTAATACCAGATTGCATAGCGATTTCCTCAGGGAAACTTTTTTTCATTTCTGGAATCCTTTTTCTGAATACACAGTGGTGGCCACCACTGTGTTTCAGACAAAACACTTTTGTTAAGAAAACTGGCCACAACAAAGAACATTTGCCTTCTACAGTTTTTTTTTTTTTTCTGATGGCTCTGAAGGCATCCAGCATGCTGATGTAGTACAAAATAAGGTTAGACAGATTTGATGGGAGGCTTCAACTTATTATGGTATATTACTTTTGCATCTGTTCATATTATCCATATTGAAAAATTGAAAATAAGCTTTATTTTCTTGCTGTCTTCAGCAAGCATTTCTCAATAGCATACTTAGCACTACATAATTTCCACTTCTGATATCATCACAAGTCCATGAGCTTCCCCAAACCTCTTTTTTTCCACAGTATATTGAAGAACTCCCAAAATTTATTACAAATATTTTTGTTGATATTGCCCCAAAGAAAAATCCTGTAGAGAAGACCAGGTGAAATTGTTAATACTTCTCTCCTATGGAGTCATGAATATAATTGTTCTCACAGTCTATTATGAAAGCAGGGAGTGTGGAACAGCCAACATCATTCCATTGATCAGTTATGCCAGGCTGTAACTCCAGACCAATAAAATGAGCCACATTGGATCACCCAAATGGATCATTCCAGAATTCCTTAGGGTCACATTAGAAGAACAAAATAATCCGAATTCTCAGAGATTCCCCCATCCCTGACACAGAAGCTATGTCCAATAGAGAACCAAATGCAACTAAAAATTCAGTTTTCTTCAAGAGAGTTTCCCTGGAGAAAGAAACTACTCTTAATGGCACTTCTCTTATCCTGCGTGCCCAGCAATAGACAGCCACCAGATGATAAACCCAATGGCATCTTTAGAGGTTTCCTATATGTCCTTTGCACATGTACTATGGATTCTGTTTAGTCTTATGGCATAATGGGAGAAATGGGTCTTTGTTTATTGTGCTTTGGTTCTTCTTCTGTTTGTTTTGTTCATATCCCAGTGTATTTGTTTTTGTTTTATTTTTCTATATTAAATTATGTTACTATAACTTAGAAGCTGGCTTGTAGTCTAATAGGAGGTATAAAGGGTATGAATCTGTATGGAAAGGAAATAGAAGGAGTAGGGGTTGGGAAAACTACTCGGGATATGTTAAGTGAGAAAAATTTTCAATAAAGGGTAAAATTTTTTTTAGAAAGGTGGAAAATAAAATAATTTTAATAGCTGATAAACTAAAATAATTATATTGGTATTAAAATGCTATATAACATATATTTAAATAAGCCCATGTGTTCATGATAATAAAACTAACTTATTTTGATTCCAAATAAAGATAAAAATATTCCTCTTACATTTGACTTTTTGATGTGGTTCTAACTGGATATATTGTATCCCTAAACTTTGCAAGATACATTTGATATTTAGAGGACTATTATTAATGTGAATAAAAAGCAACTAACCACCTCTTTTCTTTCACATATTTTGAACAATAAAAAACCGGTTTGGATGATGCATGACCAACCCACTGAAAATATGCTAAAAGTATTGAATTGAGATGTTAGAATTTCTTTCTTTCGAGGGCTCGAAAATACATGAAAAATGTAAAAGACTTGAAAGATTTCTGCTAAGTCCCTGTAGATGAAAAGATGAGTGAATACCTCTGAGGGACTCTTCAGTGATCTTTATCCAGGAGAATCTATGATCTATTAGAAAAAATAAAATGAAGAGGAGACAGAGAACAGACACATTGAAATTAAGCTAGAAGATTTCAACAGATGATTTAACATAGTGCTGATAAATTCTTTTCAGCATTTGTAATTCACAAGGGATTTTACAAGAAAGACCCTTTGTATATTTCTGAGGGCTTCAGGCACAATACAAATAATTCTCTTTGGGGCACAAGGTAAAAAGGATACTAAATACAAGGATTTTGATCCCAAATCTTCCTCGGAGAAAGAGAACTGCAGAGACTACCCTTTTGTAAATATCCTGCCAAGCAGAATAAAGAATATAAATTAATCAATATTAGCTCTTTTGGGGGTGATTATTTCATAATACTAAGTGTATTAATAAGTAAAATTTTGTATTCTTAGCTTTTATTAATATATCTGGACATTTTCACTAATATGGAATATTATACTATACATATATTCTATAAAAGACAACTAAATATACTTAATTATACTTAATTAAAATAACAGTTGTTGTGTCAGTTACAGAATACATTAAATAAATATAAAACCCTGAGATTGTAATGTACATTTAGATACATCTTCAAAATTGAAAATTAGGCCTGGACAAATGATTTGGCAGTTAACACTTTTAGAAAGAATCAGAATTAGAATCCTGGGTTTTTATCTCCCACATCAGATAGTTTGCAACCTCCTGGGATGTGCCATCCCTGTCTAGCTTCCTTAAACACCAATATATGTATGACATACACAAAGGTACACTCATATAGACAAAATGAAAATTAAATAAAAAAATGTTACAAGCATTTACTGGGGTTCTTTTGCCTTTAACTACTTAATAATAAAAAAGTCTTTTCACACTGGAAACTAGTTAAGTAGATTAAATAGATGATAATACTAAAAAGTATATTTTCAACAAATAATATAAATAAAATTTTAAAAACATATAAAGTAAAAATATGTTGTGACTTAACAATATTTCAAAACCACATTTTTATAATGAAGGTTAATGGCTTTCAAACAAAATAATGATATGTTTTTACCTCCTATTGGCAGTTTAGCACTTTCTAAGAATTTATGCCATCTGCAGTTTGAGTTTTATCTTGCATTCTCTCAGTGACACAAAACTAGCTCCTTGATATACTATGAAGTAAACAGGAGTTTCTTAACATGCAACTAATTTTAAAAAGCTGTGAATCTTTGACCTTAACAAAATCAGACCAAAAGTTATGACCATCTCTTGTGTGTCTACAAGATGATTCGAGCCTCATAGAATGTTAGTGTAAAATCTTTGGTCTTGCCCCAAGAATTTTCTGTTTGTTCCTGACAATCTCTGACTACAAGCCAATGACTTCAACTTTATTATAGCATTTACTGCAGAAAACTTGCAATTATCTGTTCTTTCTCTGTCCCTTTGAGATGTGAATGTCCCGCAGTCGAGCAATGTCATCACTAAGGATCTGGAAGCTATTAATCAACAAGAAGGCCACATTCATATATCTTTTATTCTCTTTGGGAAGGCAGCAATAAAGGACATCAGCAAACACAGATGCCCTAATCACATTGACAAACTTCTGCCTTCTCTCTTTTGTTTCTTCAGCAAATTCAGCTTACATATCAGTCTCCTCTACTGCAGTGGCCAGAATGGCATCTGTCTTTTGATCTTTATTAATGGTTTTCTCTTCCATTTACCACAAAGCAGTAAGGGAAAATACAAATTACCTGGATAAAAACTTTAATATCACTGCTACAATGAATGATTTTATACTATTTAGTTATGACTACAAGCAACATGCAAATCTAATCTTGGAATGCAGTGCTGCAGAAGAAAAAAATTAAAGATCTATTACTCTAATTCTTTGAATCATCACTTCACTATCAAAGATGGGGAAGCATGTCCTTAAGATATCTCTGGCCTTTATAAGTAGAATGTTGGTTACTTCATTTTAAGAAACATAGAAAACTCAGATTTTGACAAACAAAAAATGTACTAATTTTGCATATCCTATGTTTAGAAATCTATGAGTTATCCAAATGGAAATATCAAAATCTCGGTAAAAATATCTTGGATTGAACTCTTCTCATGAAAGTGCCTGGAGAGTATTTATGAAGACGACATTTTTCTCAAGCGATAACATAAATGAAAGTTGACCTATAATTTGAGGATGTGCATGGTTATAGAGGAGATGTTAGGGGAATCTAAGCATTCTCAGCAGGAGAGAGGAGATACTTGAATAGGAATGGGCAAATCACTGGAGGTCAATTATGAGGAACACCATGAAATGCTAACAACCCTACGAATACAGAAAGATTTTATTTTAGAAGGCACAAGATTTGATTAAAGTATCTGTACATGATGACATTAATAGTTGGATTTTCACTAGTTTTAAAACTTCAAGAGACAAAATGATTTTAATATTTGTGGAATGTTAGAACCATCAGTCATTCTCCACAACTGTAACCTGAAAATATCATAAAGAGTTATCTGGAAATGATGGTTACTTGTTGCCTTTGTAACTTATGCTTAGAAAACAAGAACTAAACTGTTAGTAAACTATGGAACTAGGAGCTAGAGAGATCGCTAAGAAACTCTTGTGGTAGTGACCACAAAGCAGAAGAGAAGGGAAACCGATTGTGTTAGTTACTAAAGATTCCCTCAGTTGGAACACACTTGCTACTTTTCTATATAAATATTGAATGCATGTTAATTATTACTAATGAACTAGCTTTATTTTTTGAGATTATTGAACAAGAGGAAAACAATATCCAATACCGGATATCTAGGCAAACACAAACTGATAAGGAAGTCCTGAATCTTGGAGGAGAATCTAGAACCACCATTCTACTAAGTCAGCCTAATCATTAATTAACTTTATAGCTGTGTTTTATTTCTAAAAAGTTTTGTGAATTCTATTTTTTCTTCGGGTGGTGTTCTTATGTCAGCTCAAACATTTCTTGCATATCAGTCCTAGTCTCGAACACTCATAAGTATACACTTTTAAAAACCAAATCTTTCTTGTTTTCACTTCTGCTTAAAACATTAACTTTTACAATAATGATCTTTCTTTGGCATTATCTTCTGATTGCTCTATAAATCTGAATTCCCCTACACTCACCATAGCTTGTTACTGTGGTGATTAACTTTATGTTTCAAATTTAGTGGGCTAATGGTATATATATATATATATATATATATATATATATATATATATAATACTTAGTATCTGTAGGACCTTTTTCAGAAGGATTCAAAAATCAATAAGTAGAATGTGTAAAGAAAAGCCTTCTTTTTTTTTCAGCTAGCACATATCAAACAATATAAGGGAGGAAATAGGGTGAATTGACTCTCTTTAGTTTGTGCATCCAACTTCTTCTGTTCTTGGGTTAAGCCTCTAATCCTTGGGTTGTTACATTTAGAATGAATTACACTCTTAAGATATTCCATTTCCTGGCTGGCATAGAACAAACTAGTATGTCTTTGCCTCCATGATGTTGTAATCCTCTATCTATCTATCTATCTATCTATCTATCTATCTATCTATCTACCATCTCATTTCCATTCAGTTTCTCTAGAGATTCTTGACTAACAGAACATCCTATTTAGTCACATTAAGTCAATGTCAATATGAGAAACCACTACAAGTCAGGCTCCTTAATACACACACTAACATCTACTTATAATCCATCCACTCACATATCTGATAGACTTATATCTTTATATTTAATCAAGATTTTTAAATTCAGATTATCTAATTTCAAAAATTTGACTCTGATTTGTTCTCTTATAGGCCTTAACTTTTTCTCTCTTCTAATAGACTAGATTTTTTTTATAGTAATACTTCAAATATTTCATGTTGCTATATTACTCAACTAAACTAATACCAACTTTAAGACAGGATATATTTTGTGGACTCAGTAACTTTGTCTAAATGCTCAAAAAGTGTTAGGTGTTTACCAATATTCACTTGATCCAGCTGTTATTCTTAAATGTTTTGTAGAATTTTAGTTTAAAAATATTTATACATTTACTATAATGTCAAATTATCTTTCATTTAAAATCATTGTTACATTTTATTGTTATTGCTGAATTTGTGACTAATTTAATTAACCTTTAACTGTATTTCTCATTTCTTGAAACATGTCAATTAATTTGTTAATACAGCAATTTATCTACAAATCTAAACAATACATAGCCACAAATCCAGCGCTACAAATCTCATTTATGGAAAAGCACACATTAAATAGCTTTACTCAGTAAAGAAAATCAAGTAATAATAAAATTAGAATTTAGGTATATAATAGACTTTAGTGTTTGGAGATCTATTTTTCTTAACATGGAAAATATGCGATGATTTCATAGAATGTCATGGAAATTAATTGGACCATATGTCAGTCAGAATTGTCAGAAACATGAAATTAAGTACTTTCAGGACCAGTTCCTGAACAATGTGCTTATGATAGGAACTGGTTGAGGAGTTTAAGGAAAAACTAGTAGATAAATCATAATAATTTGTGGTTTAAGTTAAGGTCCTCACTAAGCCACTATTAAAGTAAGGGGATATAAGGAAGGAATCACACAGTGTTGTACCAAGCATTGATGTGGGTATAATGTGTCCATTGTGAAAGCATGTTCTGAGTATTGTATCCCCAGTGAAACTCCCATCAAGAGGTGGTGTCCAATGCATGGGGTTGAGAAAAAGATTTAACAATTTGATTATGAGAGTGGGCTTATTATCTCAGGAACCTTTTTATAGAAAAGTATTTTGCTCTTCTACTGCCATCATTTTGTGCTTCCTTATTCCATGACATCATACAACTCTCCTTACCTAATACTATTAACAACCTCCTTTGATAACATTTCTCTAAAGACTTTGGACTAAGAGAATGTCCAATGAAACCATATTAAATGATCTGGTAATGTAAGAAATCTCCACATGCCCTGAGGTTTTATAAATACATTTTGTGCATGTGTGTTTCTTTTTCTCTAAATTCACAAGTCTATAAATTACTTTACACTATAAAATTTCCTGTCTATGGCATTCTGTTACAGTTCACAAAAAGGAACCGAGACATGTAGTTAGGGCTTCCACCAAATCTAAATATTTAAAGATAGATGTAGGCATATTCATTTTAGAATTTTTCTTAATTTTCTAATAAAATGTACTTTTAAATTAATACTTTAAACTTGGAAAGTTAAGATTAATGGTGTACCATGTGACATTTATGAAAATGGATACATTTAATAATGCATAAATTACATTACATGTATCTATTTCCTCAAATGCTAATTATGCTAAAAATTGCTGTGGGACAATGTTTTTGTATAGTATAAAGTTATGTCACTTATATTAGTTTAATAAAATGCTGATTGAGCATTAGCCAGGCAGGAAGTACAGGTGGGGTAACCAGACTAGGAGGAGGAAAGACTGAGATGCAGTTGCAAGCCAGACACAGAGTAAGCAAGATGAGAATGCCTTACTGAGAAAAGGCCCCAAGTCACGTGGCTAAACACAGATAAGAATTATGAGTTAATTTGAGTTGTATAAGCTAGTTCTTAATAAGTCTGAGCAATAGACCAATGATTGTTAATGAATGTAAACTTCTGTGAGTTTTCTAGGAACCGAATGGCTACAGGACCAAGTGGAACAAAAACTTTCATATAGAAAAAATTATTCAAAGGCCCATCTATCTTCTAAAAATATTTGGTATTGCTTCCTGTTGTTTACAATAAATTACTCTTATTTGAAATCTTATACTTAAACCTCTTATTCTTTTTTTTGAGACACAATTAAGGCACATTTATTATATGTAAGTCTTGCCTGCAGTTTTGCTCAAAACATACACAAAGAATGACCGCATATCATAAATGAAGTGTTTCATGTATGTGTGGGGAAGGTTTGGGACCAACCTCTTGGGCATGCCTCCCTTGTGACTTTCCCAGAGATTTCTCACAGCGTCATTTTGCTTCTATGATTTCTGTAATAAGGAGAAGGAATTCTATCATTGTCCCACAATTAGGATTGTCATTGTCATCAATAACCACATAATAGTGTCATTAGCAACTGTCATAGTCATTCTCGAGCTAGAGTCACACCTTACGTGGTTATTCTGGGATAATAAGACATTTTTTTATTTTTTATTTATTAAAGATTTCTGTCTCTTCCTCAACGCTGCCTCCCCTTCCCTCCCCCTCCCCCAATCAAGTCCCCCTCCCTCGTTAGCCCAAAGAGCAATCAGGTTTCCCTGCCCTGTGGGAAGTCCAAGGACCACCCAGCTCTATCCAGGTCTAGTAAGGTGAGCATCCAAACTGCCTAGGCTCCCACAAAGCCAATAGGTGCAGTAGAATCAAAAACCCATTGCCATTGTTCTTGAGGTTTCAGTAGTCCTCATTGTCCGCTATGTTCAGCGAGACCAGTTTTAACCCAGGCTTTTTCAGACCCAGGCCAGCTGGCCTTGGTGAGTTCCCGATAGAACATCCCCATTGTCTCAGTGTGTGGGTGCACCCCTCGCGGTCCTGAGTTCCTTGCTCGTGCGCTCTCTCCTTCTGCTCCTGATTTGGACCTTGAGATTTCAGTCCAGTGCTCCAATGTGGGTCTCTGTCTCTGTCTCCTTTCATCGCTTGATGAAGGTTAATATTCAGGAGGATGCCTATATGTTTTTCTTTGGGTTCTCCTTATTCTTAAGTATAACTAAATTTCTATTAAGTATAACTAAATTTCTATTAAGTGTTTATTATTTGATATATATACATAACAAATATATGAACAAAGATTAATGTATGTATACATTAATGACTCAGACATGAATATATATCAGTGATGTTAGTATTAATGCTTTTTATGAAAAAATTCATCTTTTTTATTACTTTAAGTAAGTGTGAGTGTGTGTGTGTGTGTGTGTGTGTGTGTGTGTGTGTAGCAAGTGTTTGAATATCCATAGAAACCATTGTCTAGTAGCCAGTAAGGATGTATAAGTGGGGTGGCCAAACAAGGAAAAATCTGTGAAGAGGAGAGACATAGATGCAGTCATTTGCAAGACCCAAGGAAGCAAAATGAGAATGCTTTACTGAGAGAAGGTACCAAGCCACATGGCCTCAGATTTTCTGGAGGTGAGCTTGCAGTTGGTCGTAAACAATACAATATGCATGCTGGGAGCCAGATACTGCTTCCCTGGACAAGCTCTGAACCTTCACCTGGTAATTCAGCTCCCCAGTGTCCTGTATGTTTCTATAAAGCACTTATGTGATTATTATTCTAAAATCATCATAATAACAACTTATACTTTTGAAAATATGAAAGAATATTAAGAAGTGTTTAGATAGATGCCTAAAATATTTCTAACATAATGATAATGAACCAGTGCTGAAAGAATAAAGTTATAAATCAAAGATATTACCTTGCTTTGAAAACACTAATATTACAAAATCTGATTGTATACTACATATCAAGAAACATGAATCAAATTTAATTTCAAAATGGTTTATTATCGTTTTTATTCCTTTTTTCCTAAAAAAATAGAATTCCATCTCACACTTATTCTGAAAATGAAATATTATTAAGAATTCAGAAGTCAAGCAATGTAAGATAAAATGAAACCAATACATAAAATTGGCAGTGTTTTCATTTAAAATATTTAGTAATTTATCACTGCCAAGTAACTTTGTTTATATTTTTAGTGGCTAAAATTGGTTATTATAATGTAGTTATTTTTCAGAAAATAAACTTTTCTAATAAACTTTAAAGCACCACAGAATCAATATATACTGTATAAAATAATATTATCATATTGTATAGTGAGTGGATCATAATTTACAAAGCACATTCACAAACAGCACCTCATTTTCACTTCTTATACAAGCTCAGAAAGAAGGCACAGCTATCCATATTTACAGATGAGAAAGCTGAAAATTAAAGTGATTAAATTATGTATATGTGATAACAATAACAGGAGGCAAAGACAGAAACTTAATTTAGACCATTATTTTTTCATGCAGTGTCTTCCTCTACAGCAGCATTCCTTAATACTCCAACTCAGGTATTTGAAGATAATGTTTTCAACTCAGACAAATAAAACTATTAGATGAATTTTGAGCAACACATATACAAATAACATGTTCTCCCTGTTTTGATGATGGTATAGTATTACAAGAGCAGAAGACAAATACTCAATGGTCAGAGGCATGATTAAAAGAAAGCAAAGATTACTGTAGATGGGTCTACTGGATCAACCTAACTCAAGCCAGTAGCTCCTACCATTTGGACATACATTTTGCTATTAGTGAGCTCAGAGGGAGTCTGTAAAAAGAAAACCAGTGACTCCGCGCTACACATTTTGTGTAGCATGAGTTTCGGCTACATATGATTTTATGGCATTTGAGGGTCTCTTTTTCTGTTTCTTTGATAAAACATGTGAGGAAAAGCAGCTTAAGGAAGGAAAAGATTTGTTTGACTTTCATTTCCAGGTCACAATTTATCACTGATGGGAGGCAAGGCAGGATTGTAAAACAAGACACTGAAGCAGAGAATGTGGAGGGACCATGCTTGCTATCTCGCTCTCTCCAGATCTCTTGAAAATATTTGATTAGCTAGTTTTCCTATATGGCACAGGGCCACTTACCTAGGAATGGTTTCACCACAGTACATGGACTCTACTGAATCAATTAATAATAAATGTAATTTTTTATAGACATGCACTCTGAACAAACACACAAAACTAATTACTCAACTGAAACTCATTTTTGGTGATTCTAGATTTTTTTAAGTTGACTTTTTGTACTAAATAGGTCAGGGATTTTATGAGAATTTCATCAAAAGCAAGATGAAACAGTTATAATTTCTGACATAAAATGGTTAATAGAGAAATGGAATGCACATTAAAAGCCTCTGTTTTAAGCATAATATTTCATACTTCTATTTCTTAGTAAAGTCTCTGTTTCCTTGTGGAAGAAATAACTATATTTTACGTATGACATCAAAAATGACATCTACACGAGAATAAAATAACTATAATCCTGTAAGAATATTCATGTTTCTGAAATATATAGTAATAGGTATAAAATGAAATTATATACAGAAAATTTCTACTAGAAAAATCACAACAAAAAGAAATTTTGTTTCTCTAAGCTATGAATGATTAATCAGACAAAGTCCAAGATAGAAATAAATAAAATAATTTGGGGAGTTTTATGTGTAGTGGATAAAAAATAATCTAAATGTAATGAACAGGTCCCAGTGAGGAAGAATTTTTATTCAGAACCAATTGGTCTTGAGGAACATCAGTTCACAAACACTAAACTTAAACGACACACAGACTAGAAGTCTTTAGGGTAAAATTACCATTTTATGATTAGCTTCAGTGAATCCCTCCTACAATCATTTTTAAGAGATGTCAACACATTTCATTTAGAATAGCACAATAATTCTCTTTCCTTGGTTTACTTCCCAGCATAAAACATTTGTTGGCTTTCATCTGTTTTGATTAAATACACATTCTAACAAGAGTGAGAATGATATAGTAATAAGGTTTAATTTGAATTTCTTCAACAATTAATGATACTGAGATTTTTTTACGTACATATTGTCCATGCTTATGTTATTTTTAACAAACATTTATTCATTCATTTTGCTCATTTTTTAAGTTGGGCTATTGATTTTCTTGTAATGAGTTACTCATGTCAATTCCTTATACATGTCAGGTACTAAAACCTTACCATGTACAGTGTGCAAATATTTCCTTACTTTGTTCAGATTATGTATTTATTATTTCCTTTGCTGTACACAAATTTTGTAGGTTAGTGTTATCACACTTGTTCTATTTTTCTTCATCTGTATTGTTGAAATAACAGCCAAATATTGCTACACAGATAAAAGTTATGAAACATTCTAATACATTCTCTACAGTTTGTTTGTAGTTTTTGATAAGATACAGCATTTAGCTCATTCTCAAGTGCTATAAGTGGTATGGATAAAGGATCAAATGTCCTTCTTCTGCATATTGACATTGAGTTATGCCAACACGGAATAGTGAAGAGATATTTTCGATGTTCTATATTCTTAACACATTGGTGGTGGGCATGTAAATTGTAAGAATCACTGGGAAAATCCAATAGTAGAACTATCAGATTAATCACTAATCCCACTTCTGGATATGTATTATCAACATCTAAAATTGATATTGATGCGGGAGTTCCGTCTATATGCTGTGAATAAAGAAACTGGCTAGGCCTGTTGATAGGGCAGAACTTAGGTAAGTGGGGAAAACTAAACTGAATGCTGAGAGAAAGGTGGCAGAGTCAGAGAGAAGCCATGTACCTTGGCTAGAGACAGACACCAGAACTTTAGCCGGTAAGCCACAACCATAAATTAATAGAAACAGGTTAAATTATATTAATATGTAACAGTTAGCCAATAAGAAGCTAGATCTAATGGGCCAGTCAGTGATTTAAATAATACAGTTTCTGTGTGATTATTTTGGGACTGAGCATTTGGGAACCTTACAACATAATGTCAACAGAGCCCTAACAACACCATGTACATTGCAAAATGTCCATAACAGCTAAGATGTGGATCTACCTAAAGGTTAATCATGGGTAAATCATAAAGAAAGTGCAGTCTATGTATACAATATAATACTACTCAGCATTATCAGTGAAGAAAACATACTACTTCAGGTATAACAATGAACATGAAGGGTATTATACTAAGGATATTTAAGCTAAGCACAGAAACAGAACAGCTGCTACATGGTTTTCCTTATGTACCAATTCTGAAAATGTAGACTCGTAGACAAGGAAAATAGAATAGTGATTTCATCAGTCTACTAGGGATAGGGGAGGATAAAATGAGGAGTTGACAACAGAACAGTAAGAAAGAAAAGAGAAGTATCAATCTATTACACAGAGGGTGACTATATAAAAATAATGAACTATATGTTTTAAATACATATAACTAAAGGAGTAAAATGTTCTCAAATAATGATAGGTAAGTTAGATGAAGTGCTTATAAATAACTCAATTTAAAAATTCTACACTGTATTCTTAAATCATACATAATACTTGTATCCTAAACATATATATGATAATGATTTAAATTGAAATTATTTTGAAGGACATAACAATAGAAAACAAAAAGTCTTGAGAGTTGAGGGACTCAGATCTCTTCTACTTGTCTGTAGTAATCAGATCAAAAGCAGCCCTGGGTCTTGTGTTGATAAGGAAATAAATAAAAGTTTCTTGTACTGTGCATTAGTCAGCTTTCAGGCTCTGTGATTTGTATAAGATAAAACAACTTCAAAGAAAGAGAGCCCATTTTAGCTTATTGTTTCAGAGTTGTCTGAAAAAAATACAGTGAACTAATTCATTAGCATGTATCTATATTATGACATTTGAATGACTGCCACTGGTTTAGGGATGCATCAGTGACAAAAGAATAATGTGATATCTTACTGCCACTCCTATCACTCAGAATGAACAGTTGCATTTTTTTTTTTGCAGAACCATTTACTTCAGCTGTTATACATTTAGATCATGTTAACAAGCTTTGTGTAGGAAAAAAAAGTTGTATAAGGAACCCCAAAACAATTTTAGATTCAAGTAAATAGAAATAAAAGAATTATTTAAAACAAAATATTTATCTTAATAAGTTAGTCATTATTGCATGCAATGTCTTGATTACTTGTCATTGATGGGTTCTAAACTGTTTCATGATTTGCTTTTCAATCTGAGGATTTGTCATATAGGTGTGATATATGTTTTTATACTTTAAATATCTCCCCTAATAAAATAACATACATTAAAAAATAAAGCAAATGGGAAAAAGAACAGGATTCTGATAAAGAACACAGAAAAGCAGTTTTGAAAGGTGTGATGCTTTAGAGAAGCTTTATTTTAAAACATTTAAATGCAGTGATCTTCCCTGCTGTTTTAATTGTTCACATTTTTTCTTTTACTTTTTATTTTTACTCACTAATATTATTCAGAGCAATATTTCTTTCCTGGGTCTCTTATTACCATAAGCCTACATGTTTTCCTTCTACTCGTTTCCTCTCTTTTTTCACAGTTTTCCTCTTTCCCTATTCATTTTTTGCTTCTTCTACTTTTAAGGAGTTTCATTTATTTTGTGATTTTGGTGAAAAGAAGAGCCCAAGCCATTCTGAGGGCAGAGTACCAAGAAGAAAACCTTTAACCTCCTCTCACCTGAAAATAATTGAAAATCTTCAAAAAAATGACAGATTTGAATTGTATTCCATATTGAGGTTTATGTTAAGGTCAAGAATCATGGCTGATTTTTTTTTCTTGTTTAAAGCAGGAGATTGAAAATGCCAACCAACTACATGTCCTCGCCCTGAATGTAATCTCAATCTGAATACTTTTAGGATGTTTGAATTGTTTATGTTTCTAATTGCATCATACCAAATGGGATACATTTTTGTTATGTAAAGCCCTTCTTATTTTCCAGAATTAAAGGTTTAACACTCTATCTACTCCATACCATTTCTGCATGAGATAGACAACAGATTTCACTCTTACCCAGAAGCAATTTCTTTAATGTGCAACTGGGAAGCATCGGCTGCTTCTCTGTCTACTATTTTGCATTTAAATTCTGAAGCTTTTCCTGGCAGCTTTTCATAAATATCAGTTTGAAAAGAGATCCAGAGTCACCACCTACATTTTAATGATTTGATGTTTTTATATGCAAGCGAAAGAAAGCTTCATCTCACATTGCAGTAATAGAATGGAGGCCAAACTCTGTCATGCAGTGAGGGTTTTGATACCATTGTAGAAAGGCACCGCACTATTAAATGGAACCATCCAAACTCACCAAATATGTATGTTAAGGATGTAGTAATATGGGGCAGAAAAGAATTATCTAAGTATGAAAAATATATTTTAATGCTGTCACTAAATGGAAAACAACAATGGTGAATGTCATATTTACATTGATACTAGAGGACATAAAAAGTCCCTGATAATTATTTTAGGATATACAACACATAACAACAAAGATACCAAATTTCAAAGAAAATAGAGAGAAACTACAATGCTGGCATGGACACTTATTTGATCATAAATTGTATAGTGTTTAAGTTAATTGGTTTCTGTGGGGTTTGCATATATTAGTTAAGTCTCTATCAATATGACAAAACATTAGAGACAACCAATCCAAAAATAAGACAAATGTATCTTGTCTCCTTATTTGAGACAATTCTACCCATGATCACTGAACCCTGCTGCCAGGGATTTGCGGTGGCTACAGTCCAACATGACAGATCTCATGCCCTCTGGGATAAGAGAAAGAAAGCTCCAGGTTTCCACTCTCTACTTCAGGAACACACAGCTACTAACTCACTTCCATGACATGAACTATAGCCATGCTCCCCCATGATGATCATGGACTTGGGCTAGAACCCTCGAGAACTGTGAGCCCCAAATTAAATGCTTTCTTTTATAAGTTGTCATAATAAGTTCTTTTTTAATGCAATAGAAAATCAACTAAGTATTTTCTTAGATATTTAGAAATGTTTGCTGGTTATATTAAGTAATTGAAATTGGTTATAGAAGTAAAAACTGTAGTTTGGAAAGTCAGAGTCCAATATGCATAGGTGAGGGAAGATGTAATATTCTGTAAAACCAGAAATGAATTAGAATAGGGCTGGCCTCACAAAGATATGATTCAATGATTCACTAATACTTAATATGCATGCATCTGTAGTTCCTGTTCATTT
This sequence comes from Microtus agrestis, assembly GCA_902806775.1. Classification (NCBI taxonomy): domain Eukaryota; kingdom Metazoa; phylum Chordata; class Mammalia; order Rodentia; family Cricetidae; genus Microtus; species Microtus agrestis. The sequence goes on from CADCXT010000555.1 coordinate 942,483, forward strand.
ATCCAGATTTTCCATTTCCAGAATTCCCTCAGTTTGTGTTTTCTTTATTGCCTCTATTTCAGTTTTCAAGTTTTGAACTGTCTGAACTATTTGTTTCATTTCTCTGGTTGTTTTTACTTTGTTTTTTGGGGGGAAGGTTCTTTAAGAGATTTATTGATTTATTCTATTTTTTTGTTTTTTCTTCCATTTCTTTAAGGGAATTTTTAACTTCCTCTTTAAAGGTCTCCATCATTCTCATAAAGTTACATTTAAAATAGTTTTCTTCTGTTTCTCTTGGTTAGGATGATGAAGTCTTGTTGTATGACCATTGAGATGTAGTGTTACCCTGTTGCTTTTTAGGTTGTTGAATGTATTCTTGCATTGGTGCCTACCCATCTCTTCCTCCAGTTGATGCCAGCAGTGTCTTTGTATCTTCATTCAGTACTTGCTGCTGCTGTCTATGTCGTTGGGAGCTGTTCTTGATCGCTCTGTACTGTTACTGTCTGTGTTTCAGGGAGCCACTGAGGCCTCACTTGGTCTGCTCTGTGCAGTCACAGTCTGTGCTCCTAAGTTCCTCTCTTTGTCCTCTCTGTGCAGTTGTAGCCTATGCTCCAAAGTTCCTCTGAAGTCACAGAGTAGGAAGGTTTAGGGGGCAGAGTGCAACTTGTAGCTTACAGGGTCCGATGGATGAAGTGGGGGTGCTGGTGGAGACTACCTGAAGGAAGCTTGCCTGCTGGCTTGCTACAGAAGATGAGGTAGGTGAGGGGGGGCCCAGGGTTTGGCCCTGGTACTGAGGGCTTAGAAAGTGGTGTTTCCACCTGGAAGGTTGATCACATACATCTTTGTCCTCTCTGTGTTGTCACAGGCTGTCCTTCAGATTTCCTCTGAAGTCACAGGCCTACTTATTTTTATGTGTGTATTCTTACTATATGAAGAACTTTTTTGTTTTTTTTTTGTGTACCCCAAATGTGTTTTCTTATATATGAAGAACTTTTGTTTATTGCATACCCTAAATATAAAACATATGAAGACATACTAAATGCATTGTCATTGGGTTTCAGAGGTTGATTAGGAAATATGAATTGGTAGCTTTAACCTTACCTATTTGTCTTCAGTCTTAGTTAGATTTCACTGTTCACAAGATCAGGGGAAAATCCTATGTTTCTTTAATTGATATATGTATGTTTCAAGTAGTTATACATTAGCATAGAAAATAGAAAAATTTTGTATATATATATATGAACAAAAAGTTAATCTTATAATAAAATATTATATTTTTCTTATATCATTAATGTATTTCCCAGACTTAGCATTCATTTGATTTATTTATATTTTGCATTAAGCATATACAACTCAAATAAAAGGCCCTAAACATAGCGTATACCATGAACAAACCATCTGTGATTACTACCACTATGTAGTTGATGGACCATAAAGCATGCTGCTTTTAAAAGGCCAAATATAGAATAAAGCTGTGAAAATGTATCACAGCATTTTATAGATGAGGAGAGTGCTAAAATGGTATGATATTTCAAAGATGCCAGAGCAATTAGGAAAAATGACCTCTGAAGCATTTTGTTAGGCTGGAAAAAATGCATACCCTCGTAATCTAAATCACTCATCTGACATTTACACAAACCTAGAGGCAACCCTCATTTTATGAGAAGAAGCACCAACCGTCTGGTTTTTATCATTCTTGCTTCAGGATCTGGGGAAGACAAACAGTCTTAGAATTGTATCAAGCTTCATCTCAAATTTTTGGTGGGCAAGTGATGCTTGGTGATGGTATTTCCCAAGGCCAATCAACGTTTTGTACCGTGAAATATAAAGTTAATAAAAATATTTAAACTATGGTATCAGGTATATTAAAATATTGTCTTCTATTTCCCCCATTGCTGCATTGCTGGTGGGGTTACATTTAAGCCTGCACCAGTCACAGTAGCACAGAATATTGTAGAAAACCATGCATTATTTAGAAGAAGTACTTGTTAAAATTTTAGAGTCTTGTCTATGTGTCCCAAAATAAAATACTCTCATTTCAGAATTTTAATTAATTAATAGAGTGAAAAGGATATTTAAATATAATAGAATGGTTGGTAATATAATCATCCTCTTCTCATTAAAATTAAGCTATTTCTGAACATTTCGCTGGCGTTTGTAAAGAAGACTCTGTCTCAGTAGATAAAAGTGCTTGGTGCTATGGCAGAGGACAAATTTTAGTTCCCAACATGCACCAGGCAATTTACCACTACCTGTAATTCCAGCAACAAGGATTATAACTCTTCTGAATTTCTCAGACACACACATTCATTCTCCCTCCCTCCCTCCCCCTCTCTCTTTCTCTCTTTCTCTCCTATACACACAAATAGAAATACAAATAAAATAAATCTCCATAATTGCAAAAATGCTTATATTGATGAAGAGTGGTAGCTACATTTATCTATCTGTCTGTCTGTCTCTCATATATATGTGTGTGTATATACATGTATACACACATATATATATATATTATATATACTATATATATATATATATATATATATATATATATATATATTATTGAGGAATTTCATTGGTCTATCACACTAAAGGTAGTAAAATCTTTCTAAGGTCCTCACTAGCCCCCAGAAGCTGTTTAGATTTCCAGTACCAAGGAAGATTTCCCTTATCTTGAGAGGGCCTTAAGTCTAATTAGAGAGCTCAGTGTTGCCATTGCCATGCAAGTGTCACATATTACACCTTTATGAATATCTTGCCATGCTGGTAACTTTCATAATTCATAGATGATCTAACTAGGTAGAGCTGTTTTTTTGGCTCCTTCCCTTGGTAGCTTGCATTTTGTTTCCTAGAACCATAGATGCATTTATATGATTTCCAGCTGAGTCATTAGGGTCAGGTGTCTAAAGTGTGTGATGTATTCAATAAGAGGGGGCCACCCTTGACTCCTGGGAAATAGAACGCACCCATAATTTATATTATTTCGGGAAGTATTTGGCCTACCCCAACTAACCATTTGAAAGGAGGTTTCTCACCATCTACAAGGATTCTTATTACTCTCTCATTCTTTGCAGTGAACATGTTAGCCCAAGTCATTCAATTTCCTTTAAGATTGTGTGTGAGAGGGGGCTGGAGAGATGGCTCAGTGGTTAAGAGCGTTGCCTGCTCTTCCAAAGGTCATGAGTTCAATTCCCAGCAACCACATGGTGGCTCACAACCATCTGTAATGAGGTCTGGTGCCCTCTTCTGGCCTGCAGACATACAGACAGAATATTGTATACATAATAAATAAATAATAAATATTTAAAAAAAGATTGTGTGTGAGAGAGGGAAAGAGGGGGGAGTGAGAGAAAAAGGGGAGGAGGAAAAAAGCTCAGAGGAAGCCAATACATTAAATCACAATTCCTAAATCTATAGTTTAGAGAAAGTCATGTAAGAAGGGGTGGTATAGGAGGTCATTCTGTTTATGTGTTGCTTTCATTAGGTAATGAATAAAGAAACTTCCTTGGCCTTGTTGATAGGACAAAACTTAGGTAGGTGGAGTAGACAGAACTGAATGCTGGGAAGAAGGGCAGAGTGGCAGAAACCATGGATCTCCTGCCTGAGACAGACACTGGTTAGAATCTTGCCGGTAAGCCACAGTCACGTGATGATACATTAATAGAAATGGATTAAATTAAGATGTAAGAATTAGGGTGCTGGAGAGATGGCTCAGTGGTTAAGAGCACCAGCTGCTCTTCCAGAGGTCCGGAGTTCAATTCCTAGCAACCACATGGTGGCTCACAACCATCTATAGTGGTATCTGATGCCCTCTTCTGTCATAAAGGTGTACAAGCAGATAGAGCACTCATACATAAAATAAATAAATAAATCTTAAAAAAATATGTAAGAATTAGCCAAAAAGAAGTTAGAGCTAATGGGCCAGGCAGTGTTTAAAATGAATACAATTTCTGTGTGGTTATTTCCTATTACAAAGAGATTGAAAGATTATGAGTCAGAATACTGGGTTGTCAGTTAAGAAACAGTCTCTCTTAAAAAATGGATAACAAGACTGGAATAATGCACAATGTCAATGAATATGTTTAATGTAAAAGGGGAAAAGCTGCATGGGCTCCACCCCTAGATGAAGAACTCCAAACAACTAACAACTGTTGAGATAAGAATAACTAGCCTCCTCCTGGGATGAGGTCACTTGTTGGTTTCACCTTCAAATTATATATACAACAAACTAAAAATTATTATTGATTATATTAATGATTATAAATGATTACAAATGTATATGTTATATTATGTATGTATATATGTGTGTGTGTGTGCACATTTGCATAAATATACACATTTGTGTGTATATATAAAATGACTCTGAATTTGAGAGCAGGGCACCATAGGAGAAGTTTGAGAAAGTATAGCTGGGTGGGCCAGAGTGATGAAAGGGAAGGGAAAAGAAGGTGAATAAGTTTTACTACAACTAAAACTACCTACAATTTTCTAACTAAGAAAATAAGATAATTTTTTTTTAAAAAAAAGCTTACATTCATAGAATTTTTAAATTGATGAATCAATCCCATATGGTATATAATATTCATTTTACTGTTGGGACTCTCAATTTGTCTCCATGCATTTTGCCTACTTCTTTGTAGGAGACAACAAACTTCATATGCATGAAGCAATCAACATTTATTTTCCATGTCTTTGATTCTTTATCATTAATGATTTTCATATTACCCCAATAAAGCTACATTTTTATGTATCTCCTGGAGAAAACAAACAAGGTTATCTCGGCTTCAGATTTTTAATGGTTTTCTCCAGCTGCTTTAACCTAGTAAGGTCACATTTGTAGGGTCTAGGAGTTAGGATGAAGAGTCATCTGGTTGGAGGCAGGTGTCACCCTTTCATCTCTGTCATCAGTCTTGGCTCTTACTTGGGCTGTTCCCAGAACTGGCCTGCTTCCTCCTCACAGACCTATATAGCCTGTCTTCCTTCAGAAAACTGCCAGAGAGTTCATGCATGTATATTTTTCTCAGCAAGCTAAAACTCTATTACAAATTTCATGGACAAATTTCCTATTAATGCTCTATTATGACGAAATGCCAATGTTTACCAAATCATTAAATTTAAGATAATTGCAAATCATCTTTCAAGATATACTCAGAATTGTTCAGCACCACAGAAACTAATCATTCAATCTACTCTCTCTCTCTGTTTCACACACACACACAAATAGACAAGACATGCCTTACTTCATATATATATACTTATGATCTGCAGTGCCACTGGGGTTTTGGGATCCGTTTGCAATCCAATCCTGTTTCTTTAGTAAATTTATTAATCAGAAGAGATTATTTTAAAGTTTTAATATATTTTATTCTGATATCTCTTTATTCTTTTTCATTAAGTGATGAGCCAAAATAAACATTATTAGACAGTGTCCTTCTTTAACAAAATCTGTTATCCAAGCTTGACCAAACTTGTGATCCAAACGTGTATGCCATCTGTATTTGAATAGTTAATTTTGACATTTTACCACAATTTATACTTTAAATATCAGAGCATGGACAAAATTTCTGAGATCACCCTAGTTACAACAATTTATTTGCCGTGTTTTGTGATTGAATTTAGTCAGAGAGTACAAAGCAAAAGACAGTGAAATCAAAAGATACTGTGACAAAACTCCAAAAACATAACAATGGGAGGGTCCTACACATGTGATCACCTAATAGAATTAGTTTCCAGGATTTCCTGATTCTACTCCACCAACATACAAACTTGAATTGTCACTTTATGTTATAGTCACATTTGAGGAATACATCCAAACTCTGGGCTACATGTATGGTCTTGTCCATCTTTTTCTGAGTAGCTTTTCTGTTTATATTCAATTACCTTTCTTTCCTGTGCTTAACTTCTGTACTAATTCTCTCTTTTTCTAAGAATATATGTGGTCTTACATCTTATGGAAGAAAGAACAGTGTAAAAAAATTGTTCTTTTCCTGGCCATTACAAAAACGAAGCTTCCTTGACCAAGGTTAGGAACTCCCAGGGTTTATGTGTGTAAACATAAATATTTAGAAGGCAATTTGTCATTTTTATATAACAAAATATCAAGTGTAATCCTATCCTGGGATGTAGTAGAAGTCTGCTCTTTTGTTCCCAGCTGCCCAGACTGAAATAATCACACAGAAACTATAATAATTATGACACTGTTTGGTCTATTAGCTCAGGCTTCTTATTACCTAACTCTTACATCTAAATGAACCTATTTCTATTAATCTGTGTATTGCCACAAGGCAGTGCCCTACTGGTAAAGTTCCAGATATGTCCTTCCCTTTCAGCAGCTACATGGCCATGGAGTCTTTTTGACTCTGCCTACTCTCTCTATATATCTGTTCTATTTTCTCACCTGCCCTTAACCTGCTAAACTGTTGGCCCAAACAGCTTTATTGATTAACCAATAAAAGCAACATGTATACGGAAGACCATCCCAAATCACTAGGATGATCTATGAGTTCCCAACAATGGGCTTGTGACCAGAATTCATGATCCCTGGAAAGGCATATTTCATCCTCAGAGCTATTTAGGAAGTATGAAGCTACACCATATAGTCATGTCAGTATTGCACCAGAAAACACTTTTTGTCTGGCAGGTTAATATTGCAGCACACAGACTCCAGACTAAGTAAGAAACTGATTTCTTTTCTTTTGTACCAGTCTGCATATCACCCTCTAGCACTATGAAAACTGGCCAACAGGAAGAATATAGTTCCAATTTTTTGATAAATTTCTCTATTATCACAAACTAAAATGTATAGTCTCTTCAGCAATAGTGTCTTACAATGTATATACGCTGAACAACCAAGAGCAATGGCAGTTGCCGGTGCTGCTTTGAAGACTTTTGTGGCCTCCTTGACCAATAACTCTGATATTTTCAGTGGTGGATGAATCCTAATTTGGGTCATTTCAGACTGTCGGTATCAAGCAAACCATAGGCTTTACACGTTTTTAAAATCGCCTCCTCTGTCTCCCATCTGTCTAGTTGTTTCTCAAAGTTTTCTTCCTCAGTCCACCAACAACATTTCACGTGAAGTCTGTGCATTCCTTTCTACAGCATTCAGTTGACAAGGCCACTCTCAGATTCATGTACAAAATGTCACTTCTTCATTCCCTTATGTTGAACTTGATCTCTGATTGATTAGAAAAAAAAATGTAATCTACCTAACTTTCTAGAGTCATAAAAATGTTAGGAAGCTATTAAAACACATTAGATAAAAGGGCATGCTCCCATATTTTTTTTAAATGTCTGTCTTATGATCAGATTTCCCCTCACCAAATTCATTAAGCAGTTGTCTCAGGATTGGTCCCTGTCCATTTCTGGGATCCCATCCAGATACCTGATTAATCAGATTATGCTTGCCAGGCTTTGTGTGTACCCCTGCTAGCAGACCCATTTAAATGCTTCCACAATAGTCCTTTATTTTTCTGCTAACAGTGGGGCACCTTGAGTGATCTCATTGTTTCTGCTGTGCCACCCTAAGAAGCATGGCATTACTATTGTGGTAACTCTTGAACATTACCCCTATTTTGTTGAAGGCAGCAAATACCCCACCTCAGTGACTGGACAACTGGATGAGAAATCATCATTATAAAGCCCCCTAGATGATTTTAATGTTGTCTGAATTAAATGTTATTATGACATCCAAGCATGAGGAAAATCCTGCTGTTTCCCAGATCTGAACAGGTAACAAGGGTAGATGGAAAATAGTGCCCCAGAAGTTCAAGAAGTTGCTGCTTTTTGACAGAAATGGAATGCAAACTGCTCCTGTGATCTGTTACTTTGTTCTTCCTGGACCTTAAACATGTATGTGGCCCTTAGAACTGGAGAAATCATCTGGAATACATAGGACAATAAACGTAATGACTGATTCTCACACAGGATGACAGAGCAGAAAAGAAGGCCTCTGCTTTTCACGCAACTGAACTAACTCTCTACCTGTAAACTTCCAGTGTAACATGTGAGAATTCCTATCTGTAATCGATCCTTATTTACAGATTTTCCTACTGACATCTCTTGACAGTCATTAGTATGTTCTTAGTCTGGGCTTCCTCAGGTACTACCTAATATAAAAAGGAATTCCTTTTTGATTTTTTAATTCCTAGATTTCTATTAGGAAGATAGCACAGCAAAGATATGTAGCAAACATGCATTGCCTTTAACTCTCAGCAGGACTGACAGATGCAACCTTCTAAATGTTACTCAGCACTGGATTCATGACTTCTAATAATGGAATAGTTAGAAAAATGATTTATAACAATATTTTCTAGGTGCATGTATGTACCAGCTCTGTGTTCAAAGCTTCACAGATACCATTCCTGTCTCATCCCCATAACCACAATTTTGTAATTTTATACATTGTAGTCACAAATAAATAGAAGCTTAGAAAACAAATAGCAACAGTTGACTATTGATTGACAGCTGCTAAGCACTTATAGCCAGAATAAGATATTCTGGGTATGCTTATTTGGCCTCAAGTTAATTTTAAACAAAACAAAACGAAACAAAAAAACAGTTATGCAGTATACATCTTCAGTGAAAGTTTTACAAAATAGGGACAGGAAAAACTGTTCAAATGTTAAGAGCACTTGTTGCTTTGAAAAGAATCTCAGTTTGATTCCCAGCACCCACAAAGCAGTTCACAAATGTCTTTAACTTTAGTTCCATGGGAGGCCTCGTCTGTCCTCTCTAAGCTGAAACATTATATATATGCAGGTCAACAGTCAGATACACAAAGTAAGAACAAATAAATCCTTAAAAATGAAAAAATATTTAACATAAATATAGATAAGCCCAAAATTGTACTGTTTATACATTATTTTTTCTTATATTCCAGTTTGAAACATTATTTCTTAGGGCCCTATTATCCCTAGTCTTGCCTTCCAAATTTTTTATGCTATTTTTATTTTTGTTTATAAGCTTCTCTCATGCAAGAGATCATAATATCACATAGACAATTGAGTTTGTTACTTAGTATGATTCTATCAGGGGTTATAATGTTAATCAAGTGGGTCATTAAATTTTTAAAATAAATTAGTATGCAAGCTATGAAAGTAAATATTTTGATATCATCTAAATTTCTATATTACTCTCCTGTATGGAAAATATCATTAAACAAGTTTTCTGCTTTGGAATATAGACAATTTTTTTTGACAGACTTTTGTTGATACAGTCTTCCAAATAACTGTGAAGTGTAGTTGTACCCAAGAGTTTTACAATAGTCCCGAATGAAGTATAACAAAGGTTTACTTAATTTGGAATAAACTCACAGTAAGGATAGTAATCCACAGTCCTCGGCATGCACTGGGAACTGAAACCGTAGCAAAGAAGGCCACGCACACTTTTCATCTGTCTTTATAGTATGAGACCACACCCAACATGGGCCAATATCTTAAAAGCTATTGACTAAAAGAGTTACCACAACAATGAATTATACTTGTTGCTTTTTTTTAAAATTTGAATTATCTCATAACAAGTGATCTTTCACTTACTAATGAGTCTCTTGGTCTCTGTCTATCTCCTCCTCATCTATTTGGGGGCTGCAGTATTTATTAATTAATATGAACAAAATCACAACTATATTGCATCCTTTCCTATAAATGTTTTACAATACCTTTAAGATAGAATATGAACTACTTATCACAGATACAAACATCTTTAGTTCTAGAAGTATGTATGTACCTCTCCGACTTTAAACTTTTCTATCTTCTATAAGTTGGTCACAAATAACTATCTTCAGTTGACTAAATGTGATCCGGTAATCTCTTTGATCCTTTTGTCCAAATTGTTGAAGCATTATTCAACTTGAGATTAACAATCTATAAGGCTGCATGTCAGGTTGCACCACTAGTCCTTGAGAAGTCATTTAAACAGGCAAATTATTACTATTAAGCAACAAAAAGTAACTATTTTAATGGAACAACAGTGAGAAACAATACACTGCCTCTCTAAAGTACTTCTTTAGGTCCTGAAGTGAGATTAAAGTTTTATTAGAAAGAAATGCATATGAACATATAAATTGTACCTGCCAGGATATGGTCAAATCTAATACTAACACATCACCAACCTTAGAGTATTCTTATTTCATTAGAAGTTGGTGCAATACATATCAGGTATTTATAAAAGTATGCCTGATATAATTTCCAAATGCTTGGGAATATTACTTAGGGGAAAGATGCCACCCTCAGGCAGTAAGTTGTCCTACTTTTACTCCATAAAAAAAACAGTCATATTGGATTCCCCTTTTTTCATTATATTTCTCCCCATAAGAATCTGTGATTTCCTGCTATTTATGTTTAGGCCAAATAAGGTTAATAAGGAAAATCATAATTAGTTCTGCTCATCAGAATATTGTCAGGTCCTACCAATGTTCCTGGTATATTACAGATAATCATTGCTCCATACAGTAAACACAAGTATGGTCTCCTTTGTATCCCAAGCAGACAATGTTCTAGACACAGATTTTTTTCAGAGTTAAAACTTAGTGCTTTCCCTGTCAATTCAATCAGCATTAAAGCTTAATTTACTAGATACATAGTAAAATATATGGTGGCCAAGGACAAGGACATCTCCTAGCCTACGCAAGTTTGAAGCTTTATACAGCAATGGAAAGAGCAAGTTTGTGTCACAGTTGTGACTGAAGCTAGAGTTTAAACAATGGAGAAATATTACAAGCATGCAGTACATTCTTATTGTCTTAGGTTTGTGCCTTGGTTTGCAATTATTGATATAATCTAAAAGCAGTTCTTTTGAGAACTGAAAATATAGCTTTATTACCAAAGAGGTTCCTTAGATGATAAATAGTTCTGAGTGTGATCTCCAGAACCCATGTAAAAAGGTAAGACATTGTGGAGTGTACAGAGTTGGAGAAGCAACAACAAGTGAGTTCTTGAGACTTTCTTGACAGCCAAGCTATTCTACTTGCTAAGTGGCAGGCTTCTGCATATACATGTTCACATGAGTCTACTCCCTACAACATACACATACGATGTGCACTAAAATGCCACATATATATCAGGGGGAAAAAGGTGCTTTTGAAAGTAGTTTGCATAAGTTTTACAAATGGCCTCTTAGTCAAGGTCAAGGAAAGGTTATAATGAAAAACAGAATATGAAATGGAGGAAACTAGATATAAATTGAAAAGAGAGAAAAGGGCAAAGACAAGAGAGGAAAAACAGGAGTCTATGGAGGTAATGGGAGAGGAGAATATATCTACATTTCTCTTTTACACAAATGGCAATGATTTAACATTTACTTGGTGTTTGATAAAAATCTCTTTATTCTTGTGTTGAGCACTGTATGCAATCTGTCTATTTAATAATCACAACAACCCCGTGAGAAGGTCATAGCAGAGAACACTGAGACACGGAGAGGTTAATTTACTTCTTCAGGGGTGCCTGCCTATCTAGACAGTTACAGATGGAGATTTGGAAACAACCCTGTTCTTGTTAAGATTAGTGCTGCACCACCCCCCAAAAAAAGACATTCTGTAAGAGATGAACAAAGGGTTCTTTTCTATGGAAAGTACAAGCAAACTTTCCTAACAGCATACAAAGCTAATCATGCACTTTACTGCCAGCCTGGTCTTAAGAAACTCTTCTCGGAATCTACTTGGTATTCATGAATTGATGACTTACTCCAAAGTCCCTAGGATTTCTCTCTAAAAGACTATCTCAGGAATACTAATGTGAGTGAGAATTATTTTATAACTTCTAGCTTAAAATGGAAAGCATAACACTGTATAAATAAAATATTATAGATAGTACTTTATTAAACATAAAAGCAATTGTCTTTTTTATTATATCATTAATAGATATTTAAATCTCTTGCTGAAGAAAAAAATGTTAAGGGAAGTAGTGATATTTGAGTTTAATTGTAGTACAAAATATGCTACTAGATTACTAAAATGTAAGTTAATGAGCCTATTTCTTATTTTCCTATTCTTAGGAAATATATCTCCACATATTCTAGGCTCTTTGGAGCCTGGTGTAAAGTCCAAGCAGAAATTACTAGATTGGATATTTTAGACCTTTTTTTTTTTTTTTTGTCATTTTCAAGACAGGGTTTCTCCGTAGCTTTTGGTTCCTGTCCTGGAACTAGCTCTTGTAGACAGGCTGACCTCGAACTCACAGAGATCCACTTGCCTCTGCCTCCCGAGTGCTGGGATTAAAGGAGTGCGCCACCACTGCCCGGCATTTTAGACATTGTTGATGCAAGACTTTTGGGGTATCTTTTAGAATGATATATTTTTCAGAGCACTAAGTTCTTGGACATGTGACCACTAAAGTGACCCTGAGACAGACAGGTCATTATGTCTGTTTCTTCTTCTAAAAATTTAAACAACAAAATTTATGGAAGTTAGAGGATAAATTTTAAAGAGAAATTTATTTCAGTCATAAATAAGAGCTTAAGATGGAGGGAGGGAGAATTGAAAGCCCAGACTACTATACACAGCAAAAGCTTTCATTCACTATCGATGGAGAAAACAAGATATTCCATGACAATACCAGATTTAAACATTATGTATCTACAAAACCAGCCCTACAGAAAGTACTAGAGGGAAAACCCTTACCCAAGGAAGCTAACTACACTCACAAAAACACAGGCAACAGATAACTCTTCACAAGCAAAAGGGAAACACACAAACACTACTGCTGAAAAATAACAGGAATTAACAACTAATGGTCATTAATATCTCTTAATATCAATGGACTCAATTCACCTATAAAAAGACAAAGGCTAAGAGACTATATAAAAACAGGATCCAGCCTTCTTCTGTATACAAGAAACACACCTCAACCTCAAAGATGACATCACCTCAGAGTAAAGTGTTTGGAAAAGGCATTCCAATTTAAAAAACAAGTGAATATAGCTATAATAATATCTAACAAAATAAATTTCAAAGTAAAACCAATCAGAATAGATAGAGAAGGACACTTTATACTCATAACAGGAACAATCTATCAAGATGTAGTTTCAATCCTGAACATCTAAGATTACTGAAATATGTAAAAGAAACATTATTAAAACTTAAAACCCCACACACTAATAGTAGGAGACTTCAACACTCACTCTCTGATCAGGAACCAGACAGGAACTTACAGAGAAATAAGTGAACTAACAGACATATTGAATCAAATGGACTTAACAGACATCTATAGAACATTTTACTCAAACACTGAGGAATATAAATTGCCAGACTATTTTTATGAGGCTACAATTACACTGATAACAAAACCACACAAAGACTCAACCAAGAAAGAGAATTACAGAACAATCTCACTCATGAACATGGATTCAAAATACTCAATAAAATGCTGGCAAACCAAATCCAAGAATACATCAAAAAATCATCCACCATGATCAAGTCAGCTTCATTCCCTAATCAGACACCTTTTGTCAACATCTAGTGTGTTGGGGTTCCTGGGTAAGGGTCTTGGGCAAATCAGGACACAGGAGATGCAGAGTATGAACAACTGCATACCAAGTTTTATTTTGTAGGGCTTTTAATACAGACTAAAAAACATCACCTCAAATCTAACCTTCCCCTTTACACATGTACATGATCATGAGAAAATCTTACCTCACCATGCAAGAAACAATACCTCAGTTAATAACAGTAATAAAAAATGAAAAGAAGTACATAGAAACAAGGCAAAAAGTATACAGAAGCAATGTACTCCTTAGTAACTGGTAGAGTGTGAAAAACTGAGCTCAAAGGCCACTTCCTTATCCAGGGCACAGATTTTGACAGAATGTTTGAAAAAGTTTGCTTTGTTTGGCAAGCAACCATTTTCCAACTTCGTCTCATCTGTCCCAGGAGGAGCTTGCACTCTAAGCTAGTTCTGTGTCTCCACAAGGACTGGTTCAATACATGAAAATCTATCAATATAATCCATCATATAAACTGAAAGAAAACAAAAACATATGATCATTTCATTAGATGTTGAAAATGCATTTGACAAAATCCAACATCTCTTTATGATAAATGTCTTGGAGGGATCAGGGATACAAGGAACATAGCTAAATATAATAAAAGCAATGTACAACAAGCCTACATCCAACATCAAATTAAATGGAGAGAAACTCAAAGTGATTCCACTAAAATTAAGAACAAGAAAAAGCTTTCCACTCTCACCATATCTCTTCAACATAGCTCTGGAAATTTTGGCTATAACAATAAGACAACATAAGGAGATCAAGGGGATTCAAAGTGAAAAGGAAGAAGTCAAACTTTTGTTATTTGCAGATGATATGAAACTATATATAAGCGACCCCAAAAACTCTACCAGAGAACTCCTGCAGGTGATAAATACCTTCAGTGATGTGGAAGGATACAAGATCAAATCAAAAAGATCAGTAGCCCTCCTATACACAAAGGATAAAGAAGCTGAGAGGGAAATCAGAGAAACATCATCTTTCCCAATACCCACAAATAACATAAAATACCTTGGAGTAATGCTAACCAAATAATTGAAAGACCTATTTGACAAGAACTTTAAGTCTTTGAAGAAAGAAACTGAAGAAGATACCAGAAAAAGGAAAGATCTCCCATGCTCTTGACTAAGTAGGATCAACATAATAAAAATGGCAATCTTACCAAAAGCAATTTTAGATTCAGTGCAATCTTCCTTAATTTTAAAACTGCCTTTCATTTTTGTCAAATTAGGCTATAGGGAGAAAGAGGGAAAAATCAGGAAATGAAGATAAATTTAATAATCAATCTAAGAGTTTGTATAGAGAAGTAGAGAATGTGGTAGATATGAGATCTACTTTACCAGGTTTCTGGTAAAGTATTTGATTCTACTTTGTTTTTATTTTATTTTTGCTTATTCTTCTCTCATACAATATTTCCCAATCACAGCCTCCCTTCTCTACACTCTTCTCCATCCCTGCCTTTCCATTTTCCCAGATCCACTGCTCTTTCTTTTTTTAAATATTTATTTATTTATTTATTTATTATGTATACAATATTCTGTCTGTGTGTATGTCTACAGGCCAGAAGAAGTCACCAGGCCCCATTACAGATGGTTGTGAGCCACCATGTGGTTGCTGGGAATTGAACTCAAGACCTTTGGAAGAGCAGGCAATGCTCTTAAGCACTGAGCCATCTCTCCAGCCCCCACTGCTCTTTTTTTTTCTCCTCAGAAAGCAATTGGCCCCCAGGGATTGCAACCAAACATGGTGTAACAGTCAATAAAAAATTATACCACTTTACCCATTCCCTTTCCACTCTAGTTTCTTGCAAGTCTCTTCCCTTACACTCATTTAATGGCACTCAGTCTTAAGTAAATAACCATTTTTATTATATGTATGCACACACATGGGCACACACATACAATCATCTGAGTCAATTTTTTTAAAAATCCGGGTATATGGTTTTAGAGCTAATTGTTTTGTGTTGTTTAAGCAATTCTACCTCTCTCAGAATGCATTAGTTGCCTGCAGTTATTTGTCTAGGGATGTCTGCATTAATTTCTGTATTGATAGTCCTCTTGTTCTGGTCTTATCTATGCAGCTTTTTTATAAGAGGCACGGCTTCACAGAGGATTTCTTGGTATTCTGGCTGTAACAATCTTTCTGCTTCCTCTTCTGCAATGTTCCTTAACCTTAGATGCAAAAGTTGTGATGGAGATGTAACCACTGGAGATGAGCTACACTGTGTCTAAATGCGTTTTTGTGATGATCTCTATTTCCTGTAAAAACAAGTTTCATTGATGAGAAGTGGTATCTATATTTGCAGGTTTCATGAGAAGTATTATCTAGAGATTGTTCTTAGGTTATGTCAATTACAGAGAGAAGGACTAAGCGACTTCTAAAATCGTCGTGTGTTGAAGTGAGAATCAAAAGGAGGATCTGTATGTGATTTATTTGAGCTTGCTGAGAGAGGGAGGGAGGGAGAAAGGGGGAGAGAAAGAGGGAGAGGGAAAGTCTGGAGAGAGGCAGGAATTAGAACTCTGAAAGCTTTTTCAAGTCACTATTCAATTTCCTGACAGAAAACACAGATGACAGTGAAGGTGAAGATTCAAAAACAAAAGTTGAGAAGCTACAAATATTATTTCAATAGAATAAGCTGAGCTAGTACAAAACAAACAAATAAAGAAGAGCCTGTGAACAACTATTGATACTTGAAAAAAAATAATAAAACTGAGTGACTAAGTGATGCATTAGTTTCCAATTAGTACTGTTGAAATCAGTATTAATTTAGTTATTTTGAGTAATAAAATTTATTTTTAATTTATATGTCTGGAGGTCAGAGCGTAAAATATGTTACCAATACTGTCTTTCTTCTCTAAATTCTAAGGAAGGGCCTTTCCCCTCATTTTTCCCAGTATCTAACAGATATATCTAAGGTAAGTCTCATGGGTCACACAAGTCTTAGGAGGGCTATGGTTATATTGTCCATATATACCTTTGCTCTGTATCTATCTTCCTACCAGTATGATTGCCACATTTCCTTTTTCCTCCACCCAGATCAACAATGAAAATATGCCCTTATCTCAAGGTCTTTTCCATTAATATTTACAATATCATATTCACCTGTAAAATTGTTATAGTGGCAGATCCAATGAAAACACAGTAAAAAAAGCCTCACACATTCTTCACAGAAATATAAAAATGTATAAAACTTATATGGAACCCCAAAGATACCAGACTGCCAAGCACTTCTAATCTAAAAGTACACTAATATGGATATTACTATCCCAGATTTCAATGTATATATTACAAATATATAGTGAGAAAATTGTATGCCCCTAGCATGCAAACAGATATGTAGACCAAAAGAAGGTCCAAACAGAAGTACAATTAGTTATAGCCATCTGATATTGGAAAAATTGCCAAAAACATACTCTAGAGAAAAGACAGAATATTCAACAAATGGTTCTTGAAACACTAGATGTACACAAATAGAAAAATGAAAATAGACTTTAATCATCCTAAATAAACATCACCTCCAAATGTATCAAAACTTTAATACACAATCTGAAATTGATGGACACATAGGAAACATGCAACATAACATAAAGGCAGGTAGGGATTTTCTAAATAAGATCATTTTGTCTAAAAATAAAGGCAAAAATTGACTAGTGGAGAAAAATCATACAACTGAGCTAAGTTCTAAAGAAAAGACCAATTGAGAGAAGAGAGTATATGTGTGTGTCTATGTCTCTCTCTCTCTCTCTCTCTCTCTCTCTCTCTCTCTCTCTCTCTCTCTCTCTCTCTCTCTCTCTGTGTGTGTGTGTGTAACAATAACATAAAAAACTTCCCAATTTAAAAATTGGCTATGGATCCAAATACAGAGTTCTCATAGGAAAAAAATAAATACAGGTAAGAACTATCTCAAAATTTGCTCATTACTTTTATCAATTAACGAAATGTAAATCAATATAAATTTGATGTTTTTATCCCATCACAGTTAGAATGACTAAGATTAAGAAAAAGATTGTCAATTTCTTGACATTTATTCAGGAAAAGATTCTAAATTGGAGGTCTCCATTTGGTATCTCTCCTGAATCTCCAAAACCTCTTGAGGGAGGAAGGACTGTAGGAGTCTGAGGGAACAGTGGACACCAAACCAACATATTCTACCAAATCAACTAAGAAGAGCTCACATGGGCTCACAGAGACTAACACAGTAAACACAGGGCCTGCATGGGTCTGTTGCAGGTGCTCTGTTAGGACTGTTAACTTGGTGCTTTTGAGACTCCTAACAGGGAACAGGTGTGTCTCTGACTCTTTTGCCTACTCTCAAGACTCTTTTCCTCCTATTGGGTTGCCTTGTCCAGCCTAGACACTAGAGGTTTTATTCTGTCTTATTATATCTTTTTTAGTCCTGCTTGGCTGTCTTGTTTTGGATACCTGTTATTTTTTGAAGAGGAAAGAGAGGGGTTGAGGATCTGGAGTAGAGGGCAGGTGTGGGGGAGTTTAAATTTAAGGAGAGGAGGAAGGGGAACTGTGATTAGGATATATTGTATGAGAGAAGAATATATTTTCTCATATATTTATATATTATAATATATGATATCGTATTTATATGGTAACCTTCTGAGTGCTGTAGGCATAAATCACCACATCTTGATGATAATTTTTAAATGTGAGAAATATTTTATGTCCTCCATCTGTAAAAGCCGACAGGAAGACAGGAAATCTTTACAGATACAGAAACTCTAGAATTCATTCTTACAAGGCAAATGCACAGTTTTTTACTTGCGTTCTCGTTTATAAGTCAATTTCAGGATGATGTCTCCAGCTGGGATTTTCATGAAACATTTAGTTCTGGGGAAAAATTATGTGAGGGAACTCATGCTCATTCTCACACATTTCATGAAGATTAAATGATAACACTCAGCTGTGAAATAAGTGTTCACTTTCGAGTATATTTAATATAGGAAAGGCTGATAAGTTTTATCACTAAATTGCTTAAGAGTAGTTAACCAGGGAACTGAAGAAGTAGCTGGTGACTAAGAGAACCCACTGCCCTCTCAGAGGAACAGACATCTCGCAGGTATGAGAAGGGTGGTGTTCTCACAGAGTCACACAACAAACACCCTATGCTGTCATCTCTTGGTGAAAGCATCTTTTCCTTTGGGCAGTTTCTAAATTGTTTCTTTGAATAAACCAGAATATCCAGGTAAGGTATTTACTGATTACCAAGAGACATTCTAAAGATGAAGTAAACCCGAAGAAGACTGTGAGGAATTCCCTTCACTGACTTTATAGACAGTCAACCAACCAGGAGGACAGATAGCCAGACTTTCCCTTTAAGGGTTGTGGGAAGCCTCCAACTGAATTTGCAACCAAATTGGAGGGGGGGAGGACACTGTTGACATTAGAAGTTACCACAACCTGTACATGTGGCTCGTAACCCCAGGGTTATGTGATGTTTCAGATAACCAGCTTTGCAATGAATTAAATAGTAAGTCATCTAATTAAGATACATGGAGTGGAAGAATTTGATAATACAAGAAAACATTTGCACACACATTTTTATGTCTGGAGTCATAGCAGACTGTGATCGAAGTCAAATTGCTCAAGACTAAGATTAAGATTAAGACTTTAAACTCAGTAATTATTAACTTAGTTGAACATATATACATTTAAACACATACATTTTATGAAATTATATAATTAATGACTAGTCTACTCTCGATTAAAACTCCATAAATGAAATGTAAACTTAATATCTGATCATTTTAAAATTTAATGCCTACTATGTTTTCTGGTTTCTCATAATTATCAAATAAATACCGGAGCATAAGTTATTACTTATGTATGACACAAATACTATGAAAGTGAAAGTATATGTAATTCTGTGGACTGTAATATTATTAAATTTGTTTTCTATGTATTGTTTTTAAGTGTATTGAACTAGGGGACTGAAGAATTGTCTCTGAGGTTAATATTCTACTGTTGTTGTTGAAACTGGATCCCACCGTCGATATCACGTGTGTCACCACTGCTTGTAACCCAAGCTTCAGGAGAACAACCACCATCTCCTGTCTGCATGGGCACTTACACACATATGTTATACACAGAGAGACTGAAACACATATACATAAATAAAAATGAGAAACTAGTATTGAACTAATGGGTTTATGAGTATAACATATGCAACATAAATGATAATATCACATTTTCTACATTTGTAGTTTCTATATTTTATAGATAAATACATACATAAAAATATGACTTGAAAATGTCAACCAGAATAAAAACAGACAAGAAGGAGGGTGAGCCTGCAGAAAGGCAGGTCAGGAAGTTATGGAGAGACATGTTCACATGTATGACCTGCTTCTGTGAAAATGTCCCATGTACTACAGTAGGACACACAACTGGAAAAAAATTAGCAGTACAAAAAAGAATAAACAACAGTTTAAAAGAATTAAGGAAACATTTGAAAATAAAAAATCTATTTGTTTATTAGTAATATTATATATATTTAATATAATATTCAAACATATATATTTCAAACTAAACTAAAAGTTCACATTAAAAAATTGAACCTTAAGAGGCTGGACAGTGGTGTCACACACTTTTAATACCAACACTTGGGAGGCAGATGTAGGTGGATCTCCATGAGTTCGAGGCCAGCCTGGTCTACAAGAGTTACTTCCAGGACAGCTTGGGTTATTGCACAGAGGAATCCTGTATCAAAAAACAAAAAGTGAAATATTAAGGACCTTGAAAATGAGTCATAATGGACCTTTAAATGAAACTGAGTCAAGTACCTTAAGATGAACAATTATGTTAACTTTATAAATAACATATTTATATAAATTATGAATAAGTGTGCATTAACTGTGTAACTATATATTATGTTATATCTATATAATATATGTATATCTGTGAAGTCTAAATACGTGTATATATATTTGTGTGTGTGTTATTTTGGTTTTTTTTTTTTAAATTTAAAATATCCACAAAATTTAAAAAATGGAGGAGGTATGTTAGAAACTCAAAGCTAAACATAAATATTCTGTTTTCAAATTTGAAAGTTGATTGATAGAATCATACTCTTCCATGCTTACAACTTGCTAAAATTTGAGTATCTTCTCAGTCATCATGAAAACTAGTTAACATTAATTTTTGCTATCGGTGTTTCTGGATGTGAGTGTCACCTTAAATGTCATAAAAAGGTCCTAATGAAATACAGACTGTCAAGAAAGAACAATCTTTTCCTAAAATTTTAAAATTAATTTTATTTTAGTGACAATCTTATATAATAAAAATGTTGTAGTATAATTGTTTATAAGTTATTTTGTTTTATTTATAAAATATATATTATTTTTGTAAAAGTATATTATTATTAAAGTTATTATTATTTAATAATTATTTTATTTTTTGTGTTTGTGATTATTTTTGTAGAGGTAAGATTAATAAGTTTTTTAAATTTTAAATCACCAAATGTATTTGAAACAACTAATCCTATCTGAAATATGGTTAAGTGGATGTTTAATTAACAGGACACATGCATCTCTCCAAAATATTTCTTGTAATTTTACACTGTACTTTTAATCATAATAAAAAAGCAGTTGAATTTTTCAGAAATAACTATCAAGACTTTTCTTTTCCATTTAGTTGATTAACTAGATTGGTCTCAAGGTTGTGTTTTTGTTTGTGATATAGGTGAATTTTGGCCATTTTTGGCAATTTTTAAGGTACTCTAGAAAATGACAAGCTCTATAATAAGATGCTATTAAAAGTCTTTGGGACTCTAAGTGGTTTGAAGCATTGTAAATCTTCCCCAATTATACCTTGAATCCTGATAATTATATCAATTTAAATATTATTTAGATTGTTTAAAAATAATAGTAAAGAAATTTGAGATTCATTCTAGAATAAACAGAATAAGGAAACCAAAGATCCCTACCTTTGATACTTGTACTCCCTTTTAATATTTTCTTAATTTATGCTCATCATGAATTTTATCTTAAGTGATCTCAGATGATCACAAATTATGTTCATGGGATATAAAACACAATGGTGACCCTGTTATTATTTTTTATTTACTTCTTTGGGACATTATTATTTGCCCTGTTGGACAGTTAGCATAATGAGGAATTGTAGCTCCTTTCCAGAGTGTAATGTGTATCTGCTTGAAAGCTCATATATAAATTCAATCAAGACTTCAGATAACTACAGTCCCGATAAAACACTTTGTTGAGAAACGTTGGAAATCCTAAACCAGAAATGCCTAGTCTAAAAATTCCCATCTTTTCCCGATCCTCAGTAACTGTGTTAGAATATATGTAGTGCTTAATGATAACCTCCAAAATTTATGTTCCTAGAGACTATGAAGTGCATTAATTAAAAAAATATTTATTAGCAGGTAATTATGAGAAAACATATCCTTGTGAATGAAATTCAGTTAAAAACCTTGTGTAATTTTCATATTTATGATATGTACTGCTATGGTGAAACACCATAAAAAAAAAAAAGCAACTGCCCCAGAAATCAGGACAGGAACTAAAAAATAAGTCACTGGGGAACACGGCTTACTGGTTTATTCCTCATAGATTACTCATTCAGCACTGGTACAAAGTCCACAACACCTTATCAAGGGTAGCATCACCCACAATGGGCTGGGCCCTCTCGTATTAATCATTAATTAATACAATACCATACATACTTGCTGACAGGACAGTCTTATGGAGGAATTCTCTCAATTAAGACTCCCTTTTCTGAAAAAGCTGACAAAAACAACCAGCATCCTCTTCGTTAGTTACACTGAATATGACATTCAGTGACAAGGATTTCTCTGATGAGAAATAAAAAAGATATATAGAGAAGAAGGTGGTGTGAGGATTTTGGATCAGATAGTTTTGATAAGGCTTCATAAGAAAGAACATGAAATATTGGCGAAAAACATCACCAATGTGTTGCTGAGTGAGGCAACACATGCACTATATCTCAATTTCTGCATAAAGAATCTCACATGCTAATATGTTTATTTGGAGTTTCTGAGCTTCATAATAACCTATGATATAATATGACAGAATAAATTTCCATTATTTGTTATTTTTGTTTAGTATGGAAATTCTAGAAAACTGGTAGAGATGCTAAGTGATTTTTGTCTACAACTGTTAAAATTTTGAACGACTTCTTCTTCAGGGATAAATAACTAATGCAAAGTTTGAGCTCAGCATGGTGAAATTGTTGCAAATGCCTGACAGAGAGATGTGTATTGGAAAGGGGCATTGAGCAGCAGCTGGAAGGACTTTAGAAGATAAGTGTTAATGAAAGTCAAAATTGCCTTGAACACACCATTAGAAGGATTTGGGGCTTTGAAGAGGCAGCCAGTAAGAACTTTCAAAATGTGAGAAAACTTCCTTGGAAAATGAAAGAGAAGAAATTCCTTTTATGTCAAGGCATAAAATGTAGAGTCTTGCAATAATGGAAAAAGCAGAAAATGTAACCAGTGAACTATGGGATGCAGCTGACATGCCTTCCCCGAGTACTGAAGAGATGTGCTGCCTTACTCTTGGAATTCAATGCAAAATGTGAGAGGAAAGAGATAATCTTTTCTGGACTTTATATTATTAACCTTTTGATATTTGCAGTATTGGACTGTCATCTGCATAGTTAGGCCTAAAAAGAGTCTAATGGAATTTCCTCTAAACAAAAGAAAACACAAACAAACAAATGAAATAATCTCTAAGACATTCGTTATCAAAATACAATAAAAAATAAACAGAAGACCAAAATTTATCTCTAAAATGAAGCCTAGTTCTTTTTAAAGATGTAATTACTTTGACACTGTTTATGTACATTTTTGCCTGCATATGTCTCTTACTCATGTGCATAGAGATCAAAAAAGAACAACAGATTACGTGAAACTGGAGGTAAGTTGTGAGGAGCCATTTGTGTGCTAGCAAACTAACCTGGGTGCTTTGGAAGAACAGCAAATGCTGACAAGCAGTAAGGCATTGTTCCATCCCTAGCAGCTGTTTTTAATTAAGACTTTTTATTCACCATTAAATTATTAATATATATACATATGTGTATATGTAATTTTATATGTGATGTGTAAATAATGATAAATGTGAGGGTATATGTATATTTCAGAATGGTTTATCTAGATTTATTATCTGTCAGTTTATGTATGTATACATTAAGCTACAATGAAATTAGAGAAATTAATGCTTATTGAATTGGCAGGTATCTAATGTTTTAGTCTACCATTTTAAAGTCTAGTTTCTTGAGTTCTTTATATATCTTAAAGATCCGATCATTGTCTGTTGTGGGGTTCATGAAGATCTTCTCCCAATCAGTAGGTTGCCTTTTTGTCTTAATGACAGTGTATTTTGCTTTACAGAAGCTTCGCAGTTTTAGGGAAATGCAAATCAAAACAACTTTGAGATACAATCTTACACCTGTCAGAATGGCCAAAATTAAAAACATCAATGATAGCCTTTTCTGGAGAGGTTGTGGAGTAAGGGGAACACTCATCCATTGCTGGTGGGAATGCAAACTTGTGCAACCACTTTGGAAATCAGTGTGGCATTTTCTCAGAAAATTCGGGATCAAGCTACCCCAGGATCCAGCAACACCACTCTTGGGAATATACCCAAGAGATGCTCAATCATTACAAAAGCATTTGTTCAACTATGTTCATAGCAGCATTATTTGTAGTAGCCAGAACGTGGAAGCAACCTAGATGCCCCTCAATGGAAGAATGGTATGGAATATAAACACAATAAAGTACTACTCAGTGGTAAAAAAAACAATGACATCTTGAATTTTGCATGCAAATGGATGGAAATAGAAAACACTATCCTGAGTGAGGTAACCCAAACCCAAAAAGATGAATATGGTATGTACTCACTCATAAGTGGACGCTAGCGATAATTAAAGTACATTGAGCCTATAATTCGTGATCCTCAAGAAGCTAAATAAGAAGGTGAACCCAAAGAAAAATATATAGCTATCCTCCTGGATACTGGAATTAGACAAGATTGCCAGGAAAAAATGGGGAGATTGGGGGTGGGGGTGTGGTGGGGGTAAAGGGAGACGGAAAGAGAGAAATGAGAAGGGGAGGATGGGGAGAGCTTGGGGGAATGGGACGGTTGGAATGGAGGAAGGGTGGATATGGCAGCAGGGAAGTATATATCTTAATTAAAGCAGCCATTTTAGAGTTGGTAAAAGACTTGACTCTAGAGGAGTTCCCA
The DNA here is from genome assembly GCA_902806775.1 of Microtus agrestis. Lineage (NCBI taxonomy): Eukaryota > Metazoa > Chordata > Mammalia > Rodentia > Cricetidae > Microtus > Microtus agrestis. Next base: position 967,172 of record CADCXT010000555.1, read on the forward strand.
GGTGTCCAAGGAGATGTCCCCAGCTTGTTCTTTGGGCAGCTGAGAGTGAGCGCCTGAACTGCCCCTATCCTATAGCCACACTGATGAATATCTTGCGTATCACCATAGAACCTTCATCTGACGATGGATCGAGATAGATACAGAAATCCAGACTGAACTCCTAAGGTCCAAATGAGGAACAGAAAGAGAGAGAACATGAGCAAGGAAGTCAGGACCCCGAGGGGTGTACTCACCCACCGAGACAGTGGAGCTGATCTAATGGGAGCTCACCAAGGCCAGTTGGACTGGGACTGATGGAGCATGTGATCAAACTGGACTCTCTGAATGACAATGAGGGCTGACTGAGAAGCCAAGGACAATGGCACTGGGTTTTGATTCTACTGCATGTACTGGCTTTGTGGGAGCCTAGTCTTTTTGGATGCTCAACTTCCTTGACCTGGACAGAGGGGGGAGGACCTTGGACTTCCCACAGGGCTGGAAACCCTGACTGCTCTTTGGACTGGAGAGGGAGGGGGGCATGGGGAGAGGGGGAGAGAAATGGTAGGAGGTGGAAATTTTTAATAAAAAATAAATAAAATATAAAAAATTTCAGTCTAAGAATAAATAAGGTAAGAAGCACTAAGTAATATTTCAAGAATTAAGAATGGAAAGGTGACTGTATATTATTTGGACTTATTTAAATCCACAGCAAGCAAGTGTCACATACTAATGGTTACATATTTATATCTATTTGAACTGTGATAGTTTCCCTTTATTGTTTCACTTAGACCTTTAATCTTTATTTATTTCTGTAGCACATATACAGTTGTGCATAAGCATCTGTGCATGACACACATTATGGCCCCCACACTGAAAAAGCTCTGAATTTCTTATAAGATTTTTTTCAAAAATAGGAATCTAACAGTGAGATGAATTCTAGTTATTTGTCAATTAATTTTGGAAGTAAACACAGTGAGAACCAAGATTAGAACACCGAAAAACCTGGTGGTTCTTATTTGTTATTTTGTGGAGGGCAATCATGAGAGTAAATGTGAGAAAAACAAAACAAACCAGAAAATTCTCTTTGAGAACCAACATTTGAGAAGCTGTTCTTTCTGAAGCCCCTTGCCTAATAATTTTCTTTGCATTTTGTGCTACAGTACTCAAATGTAGTTCAAATACATTCTAGCTTAACACAGGCATTGGTGATGGTAATAATGTTTTGGATGAGGGAAAGTCTTTATGTTAATAACTAAGTGGGTGACTAATTGTGTGGAGAAAGGAATTACTGCGGGAGGAGATATTTCCAGTCCGCCCAGAATAAGCCTAGAAGCATATCCTAAAGGCAGGGTCATTTTTATTGCTGAGAATCACTCTACAATTATTGCTTTATATTGCTTCATCTGTTGCTTTAATGAGGCATATGCTAGAATAAATGTTAACCACTACAGAACAGAAATGAAAGTTTTATTTGAAGAATAAGTAAAAAAATATGAAAGCAAAAACAGAGAAAGAAGTAAATGGAGAAACAGAAAAAAAACATATTGTCCATTCAGGAGCCCCCAGGAAATGTTTGGCATCACTTACAAAAATCTAAATGCTGCAGAAATGGGCAGAATGGATATTCTATACTCATTTGTTATTAAATTGGAGCTCGATAAATCTAATTCATGATGAAAATCAGCAAAAGACTTTTAAATATCCCAGTATTTTGCATACAGCTATCTAATAACTACTAAATACAGTTAGTGAGCTACAGTGATTTTGATTTTTGTGTAAAGTGTCCCTTTATGGATAATTTGTAGATTTGATATGCTGAATTTCTATGCCTTCTATAATGAATGTTTGTTTTCTTACTGTTTAATATCATGAGGTCATAACTAAATTCTAAATTCATTATAAAAATTTTATAGGGAGGCAAATATAACATGTCATTCTTCAATATATGTCTTCTCTTTAAATCTCAGAAGCAGTTAAGTAATAAACAGAAAACATCATGTTTTTCCATTGAGCTTTATATTCTGCCCAAAATTAAGAGTTATCACTTTCATTAATAGTTGAATGTATATGTAAGTAGACTAAAATTGAGAAAGTTTTGTGAAGAAGGATGTGAAGAGAAAAATTTTAAAATATATAATATTAAAAATATAGTGTAATTTGAAAAAGAGCAACCTTGTCAAGGCAGATAAATAAAGGGAGTGAGGAGGCACCGGCCCTCATCTTCTCAGCAATGCTAAGTAATTAGACTCAAGATGCTGCAGTTCTGGTCAGATTTCTCTGTCAGCAGAAATCATATTTTCCATTCTTTTGATCCCTATCTTTACATTGTGAGAAAGTAAGACAACTTACCTAGGAGGTTTGGTTGAAGCAACTTTGAATCAATTTTCTTTGAGGTAAGGAAGGCTGCTTGGGATTGGATCCTGAAATCGATGTAAATTATACAGCTATTATAATTCAACTCCATACAAGCATTCAAAGGAATAGAATTAGAATAGTAAGGAAAACTGTGAGAAGGCAGAGGAACACAGCAAGAGGAAGGTAGGAAAGTCATATCTGAGCTCATTATCTCTCCCATGTTTTATGTCAGTAAATAGTAGCATACTCATTTAATCACTGAGTCATGACTATTACCATCTGAACTAGAAGTAAACTGTGGACTCCTGTCACAAGAGCAAGAAGAAATAAATAGCATACTAATTAAAAGGAAAAGAATAATAGATGACAGAGTCCAGTCAAATGCACAAGGAAGGTTCACTTGTGAGTAAACAAAAACAGTAACAATTATCTGGCTCCAAGTTTCCTAATATATATGTGCCAATCAAACCTACAGTTTAACTTTGATAGCAAACTAATGAAAAGATATATCTAATTACGTTGGGAGGACCATTCAACAAAAGGGTATTTGCATAGAATGTGCAAACCAATGGGTTGCGTACTCAAATAGCAAAAATCATAACGATAATAATGATGATAATGATGATGATGATAATGTAAAAAATAGTAACAGATTAAAATCATTTAAAATAAAACAAAATAAGAATGCTAATATTTTGAATATGAAGTCAACACTAGTAACAAATTAAGCAGTAAATTTAAAATAACAAGACTCCTAAAATACCAAAATAAAGCTAAATTTAACAGGTCCAGAAACTGAGACACCAGAAATGACTGTATCCATATTTCTAAAGTATAGGTAGGTGTCATATTCACTTTATATAATTAACATAAAGTATATACAAAATTTTGTTGTTTAGAATATAAAGAAAATTTTAAGCATTGTTCCAAACTTGAAAAGGGGATGTATTTTCTTCACTCATAAAAGAATTTCACATTTTTAAGAATACAATGACATTTCTATTGCTCTGTTTAGCAAAGATTCTAGGGTTTAAATTGATTTGCCATTCTTATCAGTACAGAGAACTTAAATATTATTATACTATAAGAGGTTTCAATGTTTGAAGTAATTTGGCAAGTGTTTGAATTTTAAAATTTACTATTTTGATCCACCTGTTATGATCCTCACCTACATTGGGCTGAGCAATTGCCTTTCTGGTGGTTTGAAAGAGAAAGTTTTCCACAGCTCATATTCTTGAATCCTTGGGTTCAGTTAGTGGGCTGACTGTTTAGTAAGAATTGTAGTACCTGCTGTGTCACTAAGGTGGACCATGCGGGACCTGCCTGTCCTACTGCCATGCTCTCTGCCATGACACTGACAGACTCACTCTCTGAAACTGCAAGCAAGTCCCCAGTTAAGGTATTTTTAAATAAATTGCCACGCTATCTCTTCACAACAACAAAACAATAACTAATGCGGTCTTCTCAACTTGTATGTTGGTGTTCCTAATGTCTAGAACCCAAGAACATAAAGGTATTTGGAAAAAGTGACTTTCACATACCATGAAGCTAAACTACTTGGGATGGGATATGGTGCTGGATTTTCTTGTTGGTCCTGCGATTTAATAACAATTATAACTAAAGCAAAGAATTAAAAGAAAATCAACTAGACTATAGGTTCTGAAATTTGTATGAGGCAAACATGGCTTATGGACAGTAACAGTTGGCTGAACCTAGAAAAAACAGTCATGGAACCCATCTTCAAGGCTGAAGCTTGAGGAATCCTCTCCTGTAAACTCTGGAAGACTTGGTCTTCATTATATGAATTCCCCCATGGTGAATTTCTGTTGTGAGAGAGAGGCAGATGGATCTCTGTGAGTTCAAAGCTACCCTGGGCTATAGAAGATCAATGAAGAAAAAATCTAGGTGATGGTGACTCACACCTTTAATCCCAGCACAAGAGGGGATATAAAATGAGAGGAGAGAGATGCTCTGGTAGCTTATTGTGCTTATTCTGTGGCTGCCCAGCCTTGGTAGCAATAAGACTTCTCTAGTGGCTTGGCTGTTTTGCTTTTCTGATTTTCAGGTTAAACCCAAATATTGGATGCTGGTTTTTTATTGTTTATGCACAAATAAAAACATAAATGAAAAATTCCTTTGTTTCATGAAGCTCTAAAATTCAATGTTTCCAGTTATTTTTTTGACTATTTGTTTTAGCTTTTTTGTTCGTGGTTTTATCCTATGTAGGATACTTTGTTTTTATTTTATATTATTTTTATTATTATTTTAAGATGCCTTTTGTTATCTTATGAGATAGACCAATAAAGGATGTGGATCTAAGTGAGTGAAGAGGTAGAAAGGATCTGGGAGGTGCTGAATAAGGGAATACCATAATCATACTATATTATGTGAAAAAATATATTCTCAATAAAAATTAATGTCCCTGGGAAGGGGAAATAAATAAAATCTTCTGATAAAATTGGGAACATGGTGGAATGAAGGAGAGAAGGATGAGAACATGAGAGAACTTGATGGCTGAGTTGAGAGATGGACAGAGAGGAAGATCAAGGAAAGAGATCTTGATACAAGGAGCTTTTATGGGTTTAGAGAGAAACCTGGTGCTAGGGAAATTCTCAGGAATCTATAAAATGAACCCCAAAGCAAAGATTCCAAGCAATAGTGGAGAACATGCCTGAACTGGCCTTTGTCTGTAAGCAGATTGATGACCACCCTAATTGTCAGCCAGCATGGAAGCAGAAGCAAAGACCCATAACTAAGCCCTGCGTTGAGCTTCTGGAATGTAATCCAAGAAAGGGGGAAGGGATTACATGAGCAAATGGGTCAAGACTATGATGGGAAAACCTACAGAAATCACTAAACCAAGCTTGTAGTAGGTCTATGACTCTGGACTGATAGCTGAGGAACCTGCACAAAACTGATTTAGGCCCTCTGAATGGGATGAAGTTCTGTTGCTTAAGCAGTCTGTGGGGCCATTGAAAATGGGACAAGGATTTAACCCTAGAGCATGAACTGGCTTTTTGGAGGTATTCCGTATGGAGGCATACCTGGTATTATAGTTGGTATGCAAAAAGAGAAAAAAACTTTTAAACAAAAAAAAGTGAAAATAAGATTCAAAGTGTTGTGTTCCAAAAACATACATAGAAGTAACACTATGCAGACAAATTAGGGTATATTGGGGAATATACATGCACGCACACAATTCTATGTGCATGTAGTGACAATTAGTGAAAACAAGCCATGAATATGATAGGGAGTTGAGAGGATTTGTAAGTAGAAGAGGAGAGCACCAAGTGCTATAACAATATGCAATCTCAAAATAAAATAAATAAGGTTCAAAAACTAAATTTCCAATGAAAACAAATCCGTAAAATAAATCCACATAAATCAAAAGATAATCAGGAAAATAGACGCTAGATTTTTAGGAACATCAACACATTTATCAAAATCTTGTAAATATAAGCAGTAGAAAAAAGTATACTTAGCAAAAATTAGTACTGTGTCTATAGTGCACGACTACTGTAGAGTGTTTTAATAATAAACACATAATTTTAACTACTATGAATTTGTCACAATAGTTTCAACATACATGCTTACATGATATGAGGCACTACCTCAGAATATTACAACCATAAAATGTCTATGAAAATGAGAACCATAAAATGTCTACACATAGGAGTTTATTCTGGTTTTCACTTCTGTTGTTTCAAGTGTTAAAGGCAGGCCATTATCTGGTTTGGGGTAATATTAAGAGTATGAAATGAGAGCATAATTTAATTATCTTACCATGGATGAACAGTATTCTCAGAACAAATTATTGAAGAGGATGTGAATTGTTGGTCCCACTTCAAATGACAGTGCCTGCTTCCAACCAGAGTCTGGGCTCTTGGTCCTCTGGGGAAAAAGTTCATTCTCATACAAATGAACATTGAGCATGCAGATTTTCATATTAAGGTTCAGCCAAGAAGTTCCAGTGAGGGAACAAAATACGGTATTGTAAGTGCTCATATTTTGATAAGCTGTCTTGGCAGCCTGTGCAAAAAAGACTATGTTCGCTTGTTTTAATGCATGGCTATTTCTTCACACTCAAATAGGCAATTAATATGTTTTTCTTCTGGTTAACATAGCTGTATATTGGTATTGGAAAATATCAAATCAGAATGATACTATGTTATAACATTTTAAAGTTTCTAAAATTAAACTTCATAAGCCTAGATAAAAAATTTTTGTTGACTATATATGCCTGAGTGATACTGTTTCCTTGGCATAAATGCTAGTTTTTATACTTGTACCAAGAAGCTTTGAATGCCATAGCCTGTGGTAATGTAACTCGAAATCATGAAGTGTAAAATCCACAGGCGGATTATTCTTGCTCAAGATTGCTTTGGAGATCTGTGCTACTATTGTTTTCTTATGACAGTTATGAGATTTTCTGCAAAAAAATACTACTAGAACTTCAGCAGCACCCTCTGTTGAAGACATTACTATTTTAAAGAAAATATCCTGCAAAGTTTTCTCTGGTGTATATTTGGCAGATTGTATCATAGTTTTGTCAAACAGTTCTCCCTATCTAGTCTAGTTGTGCCTAAATGGCTGTGACTTGTGTATCTAAAGGCTTGATCAAAATGAAGTCACGAAAATTTATAACAATATAAATTTTCTAAATTTCATTTCAAATGCTTCCTCTAAAAATAGTTCTTGCTAATGATTATCTTGTAAGAACTGAAAAAAGTTATTAGCTCAATGAGTAATCAGGTGTCATTGTGGTTAATAATAATTATCATCAGTGATCAAAATTTTATTCATCACGTGTTTCTCAAGTTAGAATTTATCTTTAAATGTTTCAATATGAAGAAAGAAGAAGATAAAATGTGTTTAGCACTTGATGTTAAATACATTAATATCTTGAGAGGCGCTAAATTCTTATCTAGCATTTAGAATACTAATTTTACAATAATATCACACACATGTATATTTTCTAATAAACATTATAAACGATTATTTATATATAATATTCTAAGAAACATTATTTCAGGGAGTAGTTATAAAGTCACCCTAAAATATTCTTCAAATCCTGGCCTCTACCTTATTAAACAAGTATTTCTTCAGGTATGTGTCAGTATGGAAAACAAAGCAAAATATATGTAGATTTATTTCTACATAACTTTATCATATAGTGCGGGATGGGAGTGTGGTGTATGGCTGAGAGTGTACATAAGCATGGGCAAGAATAAAATAGACTAGAAGGACAGGAATATCACTAGTGCAGTCTGCCAGGTACAAAGAAGGAATGCATCAAAATGAGTGGAAGAATAGAAAATACAAAACATGTCCTCTATGTTCTGGCCATTACAAGTATCAGGAGAGCAGCATTTGCCAATTTTCTGTCTATACAGATGTCTATTAGAGAACTTCAACCTCTACATATTTAAAAAATATTCTGAAACATTAAAATCTTAATTGTTATCTTTTTCAGTGTTAGAATCTCCATCAAATTGGCATTTCATGCCTATAGGCGATTGATAAAATTGTTTTTGACTATAAATGGAGGTGTTGTTGATTTTGTATATTTCAGTTTCCTCATTCTTCCTACACTTAGTGAACTCAACAATAAAAACATTTCCATCAGGAAGATTTTCTCCAAAATGAGTATTGCATAGTCCAGCACTAAAAGTACTAAGAAGGGAAAGACAAGTGTCTGTCTATTTCTCAGACTGGGAATATTATCAGGATTGTCAGTGTGTGAAGGTGTTATAGAGGGAAGGAGTTTAGGTCAGAACTTGAGAATACCTGCCTTCTGACTTTGCTGTTTGACGTGTATTTTTATTAATAGAAAAGCACAATATTTACATGCAAACTTATGTTATTCTTTTAGATTTTTTTACTGAGAAATAGATTAGCTTGAGTTGTGTAACCTATATTTTGAGTTTGTCTTACTAACTTTTCAATGCAAATGCTAAAAATTTCGTACTCAACAAATACTTCTCCCCTTACTCCAAATAGTGAATTCAATTGCATTGAAATAATTTGGCAACATAGTCCCTCAATCCACTATAAACAAAGTCTGACTCAAGGATGAATATGAAATTATTGGAGATATGATAAACAGAGAAATAATTATGAAATAGTAGAAAATGACAAATAATAAGGTTAAATGATAGATAACATTATGCCAGTGGTGATGATAACATGAGAGTGCTCTGTGAGGATACCAGCTCCATTAAGTACTTTCAGAAGGTCTGTTGTTAAATTTTATGGGATTATAATTTCAGAGAGCTCCACTGAAGTCGGAGACAGATTTATTGATGTAGTGAAACTCAAACTCCCACCTCAGATTTCACACAGCATCTACTTGGTCTAATATTTAGATACTTCATTTGTGATTCTAAGGAGCCTTAGCATCTTCTCCTGAAGTGGTACTCTATGATCTATCATGATCTAGAGTTTGGGGAGTGTCAAGAATAGAAAAAGAACTTGAGTAAGATCAGCTAAACAAAGTTATATATGTTTATATTGGTTTTAAGGTACTAAGGAATCTAACTGTGTATGTATTTAAAACTGATTAGTAGGAAAACTGCTGCTATGAACATAGCTGAGCAAGTGTCTTTGTGGTATGACTGAGCATTCTTTTGGTATATGCCCAAGATTGATATAGCTGAGTCTTCAGGTAGATTGATTTAAAATTTTCTGCGAAACTACCTTATCAGTTTCTAAAATATAAGTTTGCACTCTCACCAGCAATGGAGGAGTATCTGCCTTACTCCATATCCTCCCCAACATAAACTCCATTAGTGTTCTTGATCTTAGCCATTCTGACAGATAAAAGATGGTATCTCAGAGTCAATTTGATTTGTATTTCCCTGGTGAATAAGGATGGATGTTGAACAATTATTTAAGTGTAGCTAGGTCACTTGATATTTTTCTGTTGAGAATTTTCTGTTTATATCAGTACCCCATTTTTGAAATTGTATTGTTTAGTATTTTGGTGTATACTTTCTTGAATTCTTTATTTGGAGATCAGTCCTCTGTCAGTTGTGGAGTTGAAGATATTTTCCTATTTTGTAGGTTGCTTTTTCATCTCATCGACAGTATCCTTTGCTGTACAGAAACTTTTCAGTTTCATGGGAGTCTATTTTTTAAGTGTTGATTTCAGTGTCTCTGCCACTGGTGTTCTATTCAAGAAGTTTTCTCCGGCCGGGTGGTGGTTGTGCATGCCTTTAATCCCAGCACTTGGGGGACAGAGGCAGGCAGATCTCTATGAGTTCGAGGCCAGTCTGGTCTACAAGAGCTAATTCCAGGTCAGACACCAAAGTTACAGAGAAACCTTGTCTTGGAAAAAAAAAAAGAAGTTGTCTCCTATGCCAATTAGTTCAATGCTACTTCCCTAAGTATTACTCATAATAGACAGAAACAGGAAAGAGGAAACAACCTCAATCAAAGAATAGATAAAGAAAATGTGGTATATTTACAATGGAATATTACTCAGTTGTAAAAAAAACAATGACATCAAGAATTTGCAGGCAAATGGATGGAATTAGAAAAAAAATCATCCTTAGTGGGTAATTCAGACACAGAAAGATAATTATGGTATATCCTCACTCATAAGTAGATATAAGCTGTAAAGTAAAGGATAACCAGACTACAATCCACAGACCCAGAAAGGGTAGGTAATGAGGAGGGCCCAAAGAGGGAACGATGGAATTCCCCGGGAAGGGAAAATAAAAGATCTTCTGGGTAAACAAGGTGGGGGTAGGGACATAAAGAATCAGAGTGAGCAGTTTGGGAGTGGGTGAAAGGGAGAGTAATGTAAGGGATATCTTTTTAGGGTCATCATTTGGGGGTTAGGGAGAAACCTTGTACCAGGGAAACTACCAGGTGTCCAAAACGATGACCCCAGCTAAGACTCTAGGCAATAGTGGAGAAGGTGCCTGAACTGACCTTCTCCTATAATCAGATTGGTGACCACCTTAATTGTTATCATAGAACATTTATCCAGTAACTGATGGAAGCAGACAAAGAGGTCCACAGCCAAGCACTAGGCCAAACTCTGGGAGTCTAGATGAAGAGAGGGTGGAGGGATTGTATTAACCAGTGGGTCAAGCTCGTGACAGAGGAACCCACAGAGACATCTAACCTGGGCTGTTGGGAGTTCACCAGATCTGGACAGATAGCACAGTAGCCTGCATGGTACTACCCTAGATCCTCTGAATGTCTATGTCAGTTTCATAGCTTTCTCTGTTTATGGGGCTCCCAGAAGCAGGATCAGGGCCTGTCCCTGGTTCTTGATCTAGCTTTTGGGAACCTATTCCCCATGCTGGGATTTCTCACTCAGCCTTGATGAAGGGGGAGAAGCTTGGTACTACATCAACTTGAAGTGCTTTATTTGTGCCCATGGGAGGAATGGAGGATTAGTGGATGACAGACAGATGGGCAGGAAACAAGAGGAGGGAAGGGACATTTTGATCGGGATGTAAAGAAAAATGAAAAACGTAAATTGATAAAATTAAAAATAAGATTTATTGCTATATTACTGGACATTATTTATCTTATGGAAGGTTTGAAATTTCCTAAATCATGTCATGTTTTTGTTTCTATTAAAAATTTGTGATATTTATCCTTTTACAAAATACTAATATCTCAAAAACTAAAACATAGTATTTATGTACAAATATGTCTACTAAGGCTATAATACTTCAATATTTGCCATGTGCTCTTTTCAAATATTGTATTTGAATAAAAACCCTGAGCTATATCTTTTGAAAGCCTTTTAGAATGATATATAATTAGAAAGATAGTCAAAAAATGAGATACAAGGAATCTCAGAAGGTACATTAGAATGTTTTCTGTAAAAAATCTGCCAAACCAATGCAGATGATTCATATATTAATAAGCAGTGTCTTGTATGCCAATCATAACAGGACCCCTTAAGGTTGACTCAGATACAGGCATACATATTCTACTAAAATAGAACTATGCTAGAAGACTTCAAGATAATTTTTCTTGAAAATTGGAAAAGGAATTTGGGACTATTAAACTTTTCCTTCCTTGTTTCGAATGCTGTATTTAACAAAATCTGGAGTTTTATGAGCGGAATGGCATCATATTTATGGGTGCGAGACAGAGTTATGTTCCAAATGATACAAGAACCTTGGTTTTCCAATGTTTAAAATAACTGACAGTAATAGCTTTTATATGATATTATGGGGATGAATCAATAAAAAGTCTTCTTAGAATTCAGCAAGTGGTAATTGAATGCTATCCATTTTATTTTACAAACACTTTAATATAATTAAAATGCCTATAAATCAAAATTTATATTGTTAAATTCTGAGACATTTTCTATCTCATTATAAGGTTCTAAGGTCCATTTCAAGTTGCTCAAGCACAAAACAATAATGAGCAAGCTAAACCACTTGACAATAACTAATTTTCGTCTAACACAGTGGTTCTCAAACTCTGTATTACAAGCCCCACTGGAGTTAAATATCAGACATTTGCATTATAATTCATAACAGAATCGAAATTATAGTTATGAAGTAGCAATGATAAATTCATGGTTGGGGGTCACAGCAGCATTAGAAATTATATCAATGGGTCACATCATTAGAAAAGTTGAGAACAACACTTTATTTTATTGTTTTCACTTCATTATTTAATATCTCTCATACAATACATCCGGACCACAGTGTTCCCTCCCTCAACTACTCCCAGTTATCTGTGTCCCCTGCCCTCTCCACTGAATCCACTCCCTTACTATCTTCATATAGAAAGGAGCAGGTTTCCCAGGGATATTTACTAAGCAAGGAATAACAAGATACTATAAGACTAGGCACAAATCCTTACATCAACCATTGCTTTAAAGGAAGCAGTTCATCACAGATTTCTTTGCAACATGAAAGGCAACAATATTTATGACACTTTGAAGTTCTGTTACAAATCCAAATTTTTATTTTTTATACTTTACTTTCATACTTTACTCAGTTATTGGTTGCTTTAAATGTTTTTTTTTGAACAGCAATATACTACTCCCTGAGCTCATACTTATTCAATAAAATTCTTCTCTTAGTGAAAAATAATGCAAAACATCATGTATCTGAAATGCCTGTCATTTCTGATGCCATGGCCCTTTTGATCATCATGTGACTTGACTTATACCTTAGCCGCAGTCCTCAGGTAATAAATTATTGTATTCATCTATCTGTTCTCCTTCTACCTTCCTGACATTATTGCTCTGTTGCTTCACTGCCATCGAAAATATAATACTGCTTATTCATATTTAAGCATCTAATTTCTTTTTTATATAAAAGTTTAATTTAATGTTTTACTACTTTGCTCTTCAGTAAAACATTAACTTTTAAGCATAAAGATAGGGATCAGTCCACCTTCAACCCTAGGAGTATCGCTTAGACACAGGTTGAATAAATTCTGATAGCAGCAAGCACTCTAATTCTTGAGGACACAAGTCTTTATTCATTCTAAGTGGAGTTTTTCTTAAAAGGAAACCGTGAATGTTCATTGTCATCAAGATTGCTAAAGATGCTACCTATTTGTTAATGAATTTGCCATTCTAATGAAAATCTCCAAAAGGAACAATTCAACATTTAATAATGGAAAAAAAATTCTTCTGTGAAACTCAAGATGTTCAATCTCATGATAATAGCTTAGCACAAAACCTTTTGAATGACAACAGTGCTCAATTGTACAATTGTGTGACTGGAGAAGAATGTTGGCCTTGAAAGTGTGTTTGACTTTTCATTCCATTCAGGAAACTATGAATGTCAAGATTGCAAGGGAAGATGTTCTGGATTTATCTGGCTTCCTTGTTAATAAAATAATCAAGCTTTTAATTCTCTGTGTCTAATTATGAAAAACAAGTAACGAGTAAGATTATTGAGTGGAAGATAGGAAAATTGTGACTAGGCACAACAAGGCTAAGTGCTATTTCAGTGAGGAAAGATTTGGGGACACTGTAGGAGTCGTGTGTTATGTCAGCCGACTATTTTTTTCAGTTACATAAATGACTTTTTCTTTCTACAAATTTTATAATATTATCATGGAGGCTCCTGAAAACATTTTTTATATTCTTTTCAACTTAGATGTTCTATTATTTGACAATTGTTTCTAGAATAATCAGTTACTTTCCTTGAAATTTAAACTTTCCTGATAATGTAGGCTTCACACAAAAACAGGGCTTTTCCCATAGACTTTTGATAACAACTTTTATTCTGTCAGGCATTGTCTTGTTCTTTGTTTAATTATCTATCATCCCTACTGCTCTTTCTTGAGACTTCTTTATTTTACTTTGGCAGCGATCTTTCTTAGAGGTGATATTGAGAAGTGCTTTAGAAAATGACAGTCATCAGAGCAGAGTTATTTAAAGTAAAAAGAAGTTGTATCAGTTATCACAAGTAAAAATTCCAGTTTGTCTGATTTGAGAAAAACAATGGATAAGTAAGGGGTCTGGTTCGGTGAAGGCACTGTATTACTTTAAATACCCCTGAATCCATTTTTAAACAGGGATGGGCTTCTTGCTCAGAATTTCCCCAGGTTAATTCAGAGACAATAAAGAGTTGTACTCTTATTATACAAACTGAATTCTTAGAATTACTCCTTATTTTCTCCACTCAAATCTATTGTATCTAAGTATATTTGGTGTGGCTATGAGCAGGGAATGCATTATCTGGTTCAGCATAGGTCTATGGGATTCTTTGGGGATAGCAGCTTGAGTCACTTATGATTAATACAACCCCAACTCACTCTTGTTTTTTTTTATTAATCAGAAAATGGCCTACTTGATGTCAATAAGAAGTCTAATAAAATTTCAGTTTTGCTCTTGGCTGAAGCTAAATGAAAGCATCAAACCAATACTCCAGACAGAAGTACCGACACTTCTGAAACAACAAAACTAAGCTCCTGGTGTCTTTGTCAAGAGCAACCACTTCATCTCCATCTCTGAACTGCTCATCACTAGCTGCCTTAATTCTACTACAATAAATATCATGCAAACTCTCATCTACTTCCTCAGCCTGTCCTTGAGGATCAATAGTGTATCCCACAGATACACTTGTGAGTTAGCAGCTAAACCACCTGACTAGCCCTTAGAGGTCATGTGAGATGATATAATTACATTTCTCTTGTACTCTTAAGTGTGTTTTGGACATTAATTCAAAATGACTGAAAATGGGTAATTTATAGCAAAGAGCAATTTATTGGCCACTGTTTGGGAACCTGAAAAGTTCAAAGCAAGTTGCTGGAATTTTCCAAGAACTTTCTTTCTTCATTAGCATAAAGCAGCAGATAAAAAGAAAATGAGCAAAAATTGGCTGTAATCATCTCTTAAATTTAATTGTTTTTAATTAAATTTCTTTAATTGATACATAAACTAATTTTATTATTAATGGGATTCTATGTGATATCTCAATTTATAATATAGTTTCAGTCGGATTAACTATATCCAATTCCTTAAACATACATTGTTACTGTGAAACTACTCTTTAAAAATATGAGGATTTGGATTAGATGCCTGGGGATGTAGTGAGAATCTAGGAAGAGATGAGGGAGTGGACATTGTGGTCATAATATATTGTTTAAAAGATCTTTTTTTTTTGTGCTGAACTAATGGGAGCTTACCAACTCCAACTGGTCTGGGAATGAATGAGCATCAAATCAAACTAGTTCCTCTAAATGTGGTTGCCAGTGGGGGCAGACTGAGGGGCCAATGACAATGGTACTGGGATTTGTCTCTACTGTATGTACTGGCTTTTTGGGATCCTATTCTCTTAGGATGTCTACTTTGCACAACCCAGTTGTAGTGGGGAGGGCCTTGGAATTCCTACAGCGCAGGATGCCTTGCCCTCTCTTAAGATTGGAGAGGGGATTGGGAGAGGGTGTGTGGAGGAAGTGGGAGGAGGGGAGGAAGTGGGAATTTGGATTGGTATTCTTTTTAAAGTAATAAAATAAAAATAATAATAAAAAGTTCTTCAATAAAATATAGCATTGACCTATAGGTATTAATGCTAGCCTTTAAATTTCAGCAATCAGTTTTTAGTCCTCTCATAAAGAAATAATTTCATAATATGGATTAACACTATGATATTTAGATGAGTTTTGTAGGAAAGAAAACATTAACAGAAAACAGTTATAAAGTGGGAAGGCAGAAATAAATAACGTAAGGGGGCAAACATAAAATGTTAACATTAAGAGTTTATGAAAAGTCTAAGGACAATTTTGAGTTACATATCTTCATACTAATTTATTAATAAAGCCTAAGTCTGAACCCTGAAAATTTTATGTCCTATTTAACCATATTATTTATTTTCATATGTTCGTCTATGATGCCATCAACTATTAACTCCTTTATAGAGGTTGAACACATGAAATCCTGACCTTCGAGTTTCAGACTCTAGGATGATGAGTAACATAAAGCTTTTTATAAGGTACCCAGCCTTGGAAACTTTAGTACATTAATGAGAATGGTTTAATGAAAAAAAAAAACAATCAAACTTTATCCTAATGATTTTCAAATATGAAATTAATTGTTAGAAGGTTTTATGGGCCATGTAATAGGAACAGTAGTATTTTATAGATTTTAAGGGAATTAGGACGCTCATGTAATAAAGTCCATTAAATTTCACATCCAAAAATTATTTAAATCCCTAACGCTATACAAGCATCTTCAGTCATTTCCCTCAACTATAAGGCAATGACGATATTAATAGGTTCTGAGTTTTTAGTTTAGCCTCAAGATTCCTGTGTTAAGCTGGGAAAATAACATTGCAAAAACAAAAGCTGGTTGACAAAACCTGGCAGTTAATTCTTCTGTCCTGAGGCAGACACTTTGGATTTGCGTTTCTGCATGAAGTCTGGTAGTGAAATGCCAGTGAAATTGTAGAGAGATGGGTTGTTAGAATATGGCTTTAACATGGGTCATGGAGAAGAAGCTCACACACCTGTGAGGAGAATAAGTTTCTCAGGTGTTGTTCTTGATTTTAGTAGATCAAGGAAGGTCAAATGTGTACAGTTATTGATAGTTTATTGGGATAGATGGAGCTCCTTAAAGGGCTATAGTAATATATTAGCAGGCTCTTTTCTATACATTCTGAGCTTTGTTCATCTTAAATCTTACTAGATGTTTATTCTCAAACACAAAATAAATAAATTGAACAGTGCATACATTTTTTTTTCTTTTGCAAAAAAAGCAATGTAAAGTTTCTATGGGTGTTCAGCAGGCATTTTGGTATAAGGCTTAGATGGAGAATTTTTCTCGGGTTATCAGAATGCCCCTAAACAGAAGTTCCATTAACATTTTATCTCTTAGAATTGAGAAAGCTAGATATATGATAAGGCTACATCATTAAAAGAATGAAGGATTATAAATCTCAATTCTCATTTAAAACTCAGTTGTATTTTTATTTACTATGTTGCCATATTTCTAAAACAAGATGCTCCATAATCATAACATTTCTTGCAAATAAAAACCTTCAAGGTGAATTAAAATTAGAAGAAAATACTCACAACAGGATCCTGAATACCCAATTATAATACACATATTATATTCTGTTTGAATTCCTGCCAATATAAACATTAAATCTATAAAAATTATTTTGTTCTCTTCAGATAGAAATGAGGATATTTGTATGGTTATCTAATAAATAAATTCATTGACCATAATTGTTATAGGTCCATGTAATATAAATCATTACTGTTTGTCCCCTAGCAAGATCAGAAGGTCAACCTCTAGTGTCTTGCCAACATGATCACCCAGACATAAACTAAGCAAGGAGGACAAAGGAGAATATGCCAAACTGTACATGAAAAGCCCACAAGTCCTCAACCCAAGAGTAAGATGGAGGGTGTTACAGGTGACCTTCCCCAGAAAAGAGCACACTTACTGGTTGTCAAACAATCATTAAGGAAACATACATACAATTAGAATTCTATAGATTCATAGATTCAGCAGGATATATATATATATATTTTAGTCATACAATATCAATTTATGAAAAAAAGAGACCACGAATTTAAAGAGAGTGTGGAGGGTTATGTGTTATACAGGATCTATCAATGAAAACTTTTGAAGCTTGAATGTATTAGGATTCTATAGTTTATTTTTACTGTGATAAGCATGGATATAATTGAAATTCATTACATAGTAACATTTTTCTAAAAATAAACTAAGAGATATTTCTATTTCATAAAATACATTTTACTATAAAATTAAATTTTAATATTTTGTCACTAGTGACTTTACTTCTACAAAAATATCACTCTTGAATTTAATTTGTGAATGAAAAAGCAAATAATAATATTAAACATTCATGGACACACAATACCATTACTTTATAGTGTTACTTTTCCAGCATAAATACATAAAGGTAATAGAATTTGTATTAATGTTTAAAGTGGTACTTTTAGTTTGGCTCTAGTAAGAGTTCGGCAATGTTAAAAGAATATAAATAATTTTCCCAAATTATAACTGAATATGTAATAATAACTGATTAATTCTTAAAGCATTTAAAATTAGTATTGATTCAAATATTAAAATTCTAGATGGTATGTAATCTAATTACTATGAGACTGGGGACAATTGCCTTGTAACTGATTTCAATAAATTATATACTATTACATTTTAGAATAAGAGAATTTGATTAATAAAACAAAGAAGTAAAATTATTATATAAATTTTGCCAAATTTAAGATGAATATTGATAATAATTTTCAATTTGTGCAAATTATGAAAATATGAGCAAACATTGCCTTTGTCTAAGTATTTTCATGAGCAAAACAGAGTACTAAAAAGTAACTATGGTATTCTCTCTTTTCTGTTGGCATGGGTGAGCTATGTATTTTCATGAAGCATGTTTTTATTTATAATTTATTCTCCAAGTAGACATTTTGCAAAGTATATTGACATCATTGACTACGCAAGGTTAAGTTTTTGATGTCGCCATTGGTTCAGTAATCGATGATATTGCAAAAAAATAAAACAGTAAATTGCATTATTTTCAAAACATTATTGAAATGTAAATGTGACTTTAATCTTCAGGAAAACTAATATGACCACAGGAAACTGAAACAGTTTACTCGGTGCTAAATTACATGTCAATACTGATACTATAATAGAAAATCATGAACTCATTCTGAAAAACTTCAAGGAAACAGAAGTTACATAAACGCACAACACATACTTGCACACACACACTCAGAATATAGTAATACTTAAATGATGTCACAAAAATTGATTCATAATATTACCTATACTTTCTATATGGTTATTTATTATAACATTAATCTCACACATAATTATCAACCATTTTCATTTTATGTCATTATTTCCTTATATTTGAAGTTTCTTAGCATATCATTTGCATAGTTCAATGGTAATGTATGTAGGATATATGTAGCAAAAACAAAAAAGGTTTAAAATCACATGAAATCTTTCAGAGGAACTTGCCAAGTTTTCAACATAACTACACTAACAGCTTTTCAGAGTGACCTGAGATGCATGTTACATATTGCACACAACTGGAAATGTTTCTGCTTCTAAAATTGTCATTTGAAATAGTTTTGAACTTTTCACAGCTTTTAATATTATATGATGGCAAATGGCTATAGTACCTCAAAATACAATTTTTAAAAATCACATAAATTTCAATTTAAGATTGTGAGAAATATGCAACAAAATTCTAAATATCTTTCTCAATTTTGTTCTAATCATGTACAGACACACAAGCAAGTATGCATGCACACACACACACTCAGAGAAAAAGAAGAAGAGGAAGAAGTGAAGGATGTCCTGGAGGAAAGAGAATGATAGGGCAAAGATATAAATACAGTTTATATCATTATAACATATTAAAATTTTTAAAATTTGCTCTTTAAGAACTGAATTAATTTCTGTTCTATATAACTGATATATAAACAAAAGAAAAATTTGGAAAAAAAAGAAGTTACAAAATCACACCTCTCTCAGATCTTATTTGAAATTGTCTATTATTATTATTTATTATTAAAGCAGCCACAAATGACTGAGGCACATACTACCAGATACTATTTGACTTCTCAGTGCTATCAATCCTTGTATCCACTGTTGAAACTTAATTGTTTTGGTAGTCATCAATAAACTGAAATATGCTAGATGTTTTTCATGTCAAAAGATTATGTTTCCTGGAGAAATATGACTGAAGCATTTAAAATGTATGGAGGATTGATCTAATATAGAGGATGCTAAAAAGGGATGATTTTAAGGTTGGCTCATAATTTTTGAAATTAATAATGGGAAATAGTAAGGTGAGAAGGAAGCATGAAAGGAAAAAAAAATCTCATATTAAGCTTAGTTCTGTTTAGAAAAATATCTATGACAGATGTGGTGTAGGAGGTCCTTCTGCCTATGTGTTGCTTTCATTGATTAATAAAGGAAATACTTTGGGCCTAAAGCAGAGCTATAGGGAACAGAGTTAGGTGGGGAAAAAACTAAACAGAATGATGGAAAGAAGAGACAGAGGGAGATGCTATGGAGCCACCATCAGAGTCAGACATGCAGGAACTTTGCTCGTAGGTCACGTCCTTGTGGAGATATACAGTAATAGGAATAGGTTAAATACAGATATAAGAATTAGACAATAAGAAGCTAGAGCTAATGGGCCAAGCAGTGATTTAATTAATACAGTTTCTGTGTGATTATTTCAGAAAGCCGGGCAGCAGGGTCAAACAAGCAGGCCATCCTCCTACACAGATGCACTATGTTATCCACTTTTGTGATGGTTGCTGCCTTTTAAGCTACAGCTATTCTAGTCAGCATCTGCAACCCCATGCTACCAGAAGCAGCTAGGCCACAAGAGCCGCAGCATGAGGAAATTCTGTTCCCTCAGACATTAAGTCTTTTAAAGTTCCTAAGAGAATGTCTCTAAATCTCAGTCCCACTAAAGAACTTAAGATTCAAAGGTTGAGGTGGGATTCTGCTTCACAGAGGGGCTCAATAGCAAACAGCTCACCTAGCTGTCTCCTGGCCTTTCCCAAGATGTCCTTATGCATTTCCTTGCCCCTCCTTATAAACCCTTCTCTACCTGGCTCCTCCCTACAACTTCCTGTCAGCTAGCTGGTGATGCAGCCTCTGGACTGCAGGTGAAGTTTATTTTATCAAACACATCTTTTGTGTTTGATAAACACAAATGTTCCAGGGCATAAACAAAAGTATCACACCTTAAAATAATATTCTACAACAACACTGTAGCCAATAAGCCCATGAGACTAGTTTGACTATAAATGTATTATCCAAAAATTGATTTTATCTACAGTTGCTCTAAAAGTTTGATGATATGTATCTATTTTATAGTGAATTTGATGAAAAGTAAGGAATGGTAATATAAAATTTCAAGATGTTTCTTTTAGAGTCCTTGCTTAAAAGTGAAATTAATAGCATGGAAATGTATTTTGGCAAAGCCTTCACATCACTGAAGAGTTAGTTTCAAACTTTCTCGTTCTAGCAGACTGAGTAATATCCCGATGAAAGCATTCAGCATGAGTCGCCATTCATGCCTTGAAACCTATATATTATGGATAGTGATATCGAGCCCTAGGCATTTTTGTAAATCTTCCTTGGGCATAAGAAAAATCCACCAGGAAAATGTATGTGAATAAAGAAACAAAATACCCCAACTAAAGAAATGAACAATTAAGTATGAAAGTCGGGTATAGTAACCTTGGGATTTAAGACAGAAAGGGGTCAGTGACACTTTTTAATTCAAGGAATGAGGATAATTAGAAAAAACATAATCAACTCTGTCTGTGCTGCAGATTCTAAATACCTCGACAATCATTTCCTTTATCCACAACTTTTTGTCAGATTGTTTAGGTTTTTCGGGTCCTGCCATATAAATAGGTCCTGTCCACAACTCTTTGAATATGCGGATCTTTTGTAAATTGATTGACTTGCAGACTGGAATGACAATAAAACTGGGATAGTCAGTTCCAAATTTTTGCTTTACAAAATTTAGGGATCACCTGGGAGACAGGCCTCTGAATATGCCTGGGGGGGATCTCTTGATTGCATTAACAGAGGCAAGAAAACCTTTTCACTGACTCTATTCCCCTAGGCAGGGCATCACAGACCTGGTAAGAGTGCAGAGAGCTCGCTGAGCACCAGCGTGACAGGCGTCTTTCGACAGTGGAAACAATGTGACCTCTGCTTGCAGTTTTTTAGCTCCGTGTCTTCCCTGCCATGGTGGATGACAACTTGAACTGTGGGCCAGAATAAAGACTTCCTTCTTAAGTTGTTTTTGATGGAGAGTTTATCTCAGCATTATAAAATACAAAGAGATGAAAAGTCAAGCACTTTGCTTAGGTGTTCTGAGCCTAGACTTCTGGAAACTTTGCTTGTTTGCTCCCTTTATTCCTGACTTTACCTGGTGAGCACATGTAGACACCTAGACTAAGACTATTCGAAGTCATATAAACAAAGCCAAGGCTGACTGTAAGGACAAGAAGATACATGTTCACATGTACTGGTATGAGGGAAACATCACAACCCAGGAAAAGTTATGAAAATTAAATACTGCTTGTCAAAACTTCACAAATTAATAATCCCTTTTACTGCATTTGAGAAATATGAGGAAGTAATTCTTTAATTTAACAACTAACTTTATCAAAAATTTTATTCATTTTTTTATTATTGTGATGTGAACACTGTAATTGAAAGGAAATGAGGGTTGGTAACTGAATGAAACTGAGTAAGGTTTATTATATCTTTCCTGAGGGAGCATATTTTAATCAGAGGAGGTTTTAGGAGGATTCCTAGCCTGAGAGCATTACAAACTCTTTAATGACTCAAGCATTATCTCTTGTGTTGAGGGATAAATTCTGGAAAGGCATGATTAGTATGATTTTAATTACCCATGCAATAACCTTATGGGTTATACTAGGAAAAAAGGAACAAAAAAATTTATATACTGTAGAAAAGGGAGAATCTAGCTATAATGAGGGAAGTCAAGTAGATTATGTGTAAAGTTAATATAGTTAGGAATGATTTAAAAATTAAAGATCCAGAACAGAGCAACCAGGTCTCAGGATGAATCATTTCATAAATCCTTAAGCAAATACTGAGAATAAAATTCAATTCACATTTAATTTTCTCTTTGACTTTTCTTTAACACAGGGCTTAACTTTATAGAACACACTGTCCTCAATTTATCACTTTATTTGTTTTTCCAAAGGTTGTGGTTATCAGTCACTATTCCCTACTATTTTGTTGTTGTTGTTTATTCGTTTTTTATTTTCTTCCCCTTATTGTCTTAAAGAAAATAAAGTTACAGATAAATTATGTCAATAACTTTGCAAGTAAGGAAAGGTTAGAATAATAATCCTTGAAGCTCATCTTGCTCAAAATATACCGACAAGTTTGGGAATATAATATGTAACACAAATGTTACATCACTATTCTTGGAGTTACTTGTGTAATTTGTTTATTGGTTTGCTAAAAGTAAGAAATGCAAAAAATGAGTAATTTAAACCATGCTTACTCCCTGGATATTAATTACTATTATTAAAAATAACTTAAAGCTAAACTTTGTGCTTTATGCCAGAAATAAGACTAAACAGAATTAAAAAACATTATAGATAAGTTTATATATATAATATTAATTATTTTCATATTAGTAATGTCAGAAATATGCTTACATTCTTTTTCATCAGAGAATTTGCAACTGTCATTGCATTTTCTTTCGAAAAATAAAATACTGTACAGATAACTTTAGCCTTCACCTCTCATCAAGAATAATCTTTACAGCACCTAGACAATAGAAAAAAAAACACAACCAATCCAAATGCAAAGTTGTGGAGCCCAGTTCCAATGGGCACGTCACCTATACAGCTGATGTATTTACAGATTTAGAGATATATCTTTTTTTAGAAATTTATATATTTATCATTTATTTTCAATATATTCAGTTAATGTTGTTATATTATTAGAACATCATTCCACATGAACACACAACAAACTAACTATGTTTGCAGTAATTTCATGTTGACATGTCTCTTCTATTGCTTTCTTTTCACTATGTAGTAATTGTGGAAAATTTCTCATCCAATTATATATTCATTGGCAGCTATTATTAAAAAAAAAAACGGTGTGAAGGAAAGCAGTGCTCTTTTGCCCAGAGATAGTTCCTGCTCTCTTCAAGATGAGAGGACTGAATCAGAAACAACTACTGTATGAAAGATACTGTGAGAAGGGAGCTGGACATCAAAACACTATTCTTTTTTATGTGTTTTTTACTGTTATTGATCTTATTGAGTGATTCATTTTTCTGTGCTCCCCTCCTTCCTCTCCCCTCTTCTTCCCCATGTTCATAATATACTCAGGATATCTTGTCGTTTTCTACTTCCCATATATGTCTCTCTTATGGTTCTCATTGTTGTCTAGCTTCTCTGGAATTGTGATTTGTAGGCTGTTTTTCTTTGCTTTATGTTGAAAAAAAACACTTATGAGTGAGTTCATATGATAATTGTCTTTCAAGGTGAGTTACCTCACTCAAAATGATGTTTTCTGGCTCCATCCATTTGCCTGCAAAATTAAAGATGCCATTATTTTTTTCTGCTGTGTATTACTCCATTGTGTAAATGTACCACGTTTTCTTTACCTATTCTTTAGTTGAGGGTTATTTAGTTTGTTTCCTGGCTATGAGAAACAACGCTGCTATGAACACATTGCTGAAAACAGCCTAGTATTGGCATAAAAACAGACAGGAGGATCAATGGAACTAAATCAAAGACCCAGATATTCTAGGTTTCAGTTGTGAGAAGACAAAGAAGCGATTTTTAAGTGCAATTATTGTAGTGATATCTGTTCTACTATAAGCATTTGTTCTCACATTCTTTTCTCATATTTCTATTAATCTTCACTTCATTCGTTATTTCACTTTTTAAAACTTTCTCTTTTATTGAAAATAGATTCTTCTTTCATACAATACATCCATACCACGGTTTCCCCTCCGTCCATTACTCACAGCTCCCCCCACCCGCTCACTTTGCCAGACAGATTTCCCCACTTTCCTCTTCCCATCGGAGCAGGCCTTGAAGAGAGGACAGCTAAAGCAGAAAAGATACAGTGAGACAAGGCAAAAGTCTTCATATTATGACTCGACAAGGCAACCCAATATGAAGAAAAGAATCCCAAGAACAGGAAAAAGTATCAGAGATGTACCTGCTCCTACTGCTATGAGTCACACAAAAGCATCAAGCTAACAGCCATAACATTTGCACAGAAGACATGATCCAGACCAATGTAGGTCCGTGGCAGGCTGTCTCTGTCTCTGTGCAACCATGTGAGTCTTGCTTAGTTGATTTGATGGGCCATATTCTCTTCGTGTCCTCAATCCCCTTCCACACCTACACACATTCATCATCTCTTCTGTGAGGTTTCAGGTCTCCAAGGTGAGGAACCCCACAGAGACTTCCAATTTAAATTCTCTCTCCAAATAATGTCTGACTGTGGGTCTCTGCATCTGCTAACACCTGCTGCTAAATGAAGCCTTTCTATGAATATAGCAGAATATCATCTGGAACCATTTGTTGTTTTAGATGTGCTCTCATTTTGAAATCCCTGGTTGAACTACAGAAACTTTTGTAGGCAAAGGTGGCCTCAAACTTACAGGTCCCAAGTCTCTGTCTCCCAAAGAAATTATTAAATGAGCTCTGCGTGTCTGGCTTCTTCTAACTTTTAAATCAATATGTAATAAAAATGTTTCATATGAAAAAGAGAGACACTGTCTTGTTTTAAGTAAAACTTTTATGAGGTAATTCTAATATAAAGGAAAAATTTGTCTTAGGCAACATTCTGTATAACACACTCCTCAAATGCAGTTCTGAATGACAAAGAGATCTAGAATTCTCTAGTCTTCTTGTAAGGTGGATATAGAAGAAGGTAAATTTTCATTAGGATTATTTGGAACCAAAAGCAAAAAATTATATGGCATATGTGATATTAAACGACAAAACAAGAAAAATAAAATAAACTTCAAATGTGTATGTATTCCTTCATCCAGGTGCTCTGATCCTACTAGTTACTAATCTCATATAGATATTATTCAATGACTATTGTTGATTACTTCACAAAACTTAAATATTAGAAACTCTAGTAAAGGTATCTCCTATATAACTGTTCCCAGAGGAATTCATGATTTTTTATTCTTGTCATATATATTAGTACCTGGTAATTTTAGATACAAAATTTAGTAAATTTTCTCCAGAGATAAGATTCCTTCTATCTCCCTAATATAGAAGCATAACTAATAATAGGTTATAGAAAAAATGATACTTGTAGGTAATATTATTTGATTTTTATTTAGATAACCCAAAGTGCATCCATCATACCCTTCTAAGCACAGGATAAAAAACGCTGAGAATTATTTTATTTTTTTAAATATCTCATTTTATATAATTAAACAATTGTTTTCTCAAAGAAATAATGAAAAATTCCATCCCTATCCTATTCTGCATCAATGACCAACTGACATAGTACAAATTAATGTGTAGTAGAATATCACTGTGGAACACTTCTAGCTAAAAGAGTAGATTTGCCTAGAAAAATTCAAATTAAGGAAATATTAAAATAGTTCAATAATCCTAATTTGATGCTTATTGCTCTGCAAGAATAGTTTATGCTAATGTAGTTAAGGGAAGGATTCACTACACATAAAATTATTTGTGAGTGTGCATTAGACTCTCTCTGTGTCTGTATGTGTGTGTATGTGTAAGTACAGGTGTTCATGTGCTTCTACACGTGGGTACACTGCACAATGTTGTAAAATATTATTTTAACCTGTGTTACATTCGTTTTGCTATGGAATTTTTGTTTAATGATACAAAGATGTGATTCATTCTTTTCTGTTGCATTTGTTTAACTCTATGAAGCAGTGTTACTTTGTCTAAATCATCTGATGGTCTAATAAAGAGTGGCTGGCCAATAATGAGGGAGGGGGAGGATAGGTGGGGCTGGAAGGCAGAGAGAATAAAAAGAAGGGGAAATCTCAGAGCATAAAAAGAAGGAGCAATAGAAGGAGAGAAGGACATCAGGGGCCAGTCACCTGGTCAGTCATGGAGTAAGCGTGAAAGTAAGATATACAGAAGTAAAAATGCTCCAGGGGCACAAGGTAGATGGGGTACTTTAAGATAAAAAATGGCTAGAAACAAATCAAGATATGGCTGGGCACCTACAAGAAATATCCTCCCTGGGTGGCAGGACCATCAAAAATTAAAAAAGTCAAAAGAGAAAAACAGCCCACAACATTTTGGCTTTCCAATGTGTTGATACTGTAAAAGAAAATTCAACAGCACAGTGAACGGTTGTAGATTATAGGACAACATCCAGGGTTGGTCCTCTTTTCCACCTAGATAAAGACAGTTCTCCTTTCCTTACTGTGTATGGCAGGCTAGCTGAACGAGGAGCTTGGGAGGAAATCCTGACTCTGTCCTGGTCTTCTGGATATGGTGTTGTGGGATTCCAGACACTAGCTGTTCTGTGTCTAAGTTTATACTTTTTTTGAGAAGTAAACTTTGATCTGAGGCTTGTGTGGAGAGTGCTTTAGTTGGTGGACAATTTCCCCAGCACAAAAATATAAATTTTGAAGCTGGATGTGATGTAACACTCTTAAAATTCCAATGTTCAGGTATTAAAGCTTTGGGTTAGCGTGGTCTTCATAATTAGAATCTGACCAATTATTATTTTTCTCTAAAAAATTTCTACTTTGCATTCTGGGAATTGATTTGGAAACTACATCAAACAAGAAAGTATGTTAGCTTCTTTTTGTTTAAATAAACAGAAATCTTGGAAAAACCAAAACAATTTTTTCTTAGTCATCAGAAAATTGAAATCATTGGACACACCTCTAATCAGAATATAGAGTTAGGCATTTGTCTTTGGACTGAAAACTGTTCTTGATCAGATGGACTATTTGCTTACCAGGAAGATTCAAATGGATTGACAGAAAACCCAGCATGCCCCACTGACACAACTCTATACATGTTGTATGTGTGTGGGGGTAATAAAACTGTGACATCAGGGCTGTTGATCAGAAAGGTTTTTACCCACCTTCAATAGCTTTGCTTAATGCGCATGAGGGAAATGAGACAGGTTTTTGATAAATGCTTTTCTCCCCATATCCTATGACCTATCACTGTTATTTCCTATGAAGTCATCTACAGTAAGAACAAGAAAGTTAAAGATTCATAACACCTAATTCAGAATTACAAATAAATATACAAATAGTTGTCTTGGAGAAGAAACAGAGCTTTATGTATGTATGTATGTATGTATTTATTTATTTATTATTGTGGTTGGAGGAGTGACAAGCACACTGGTATGGCTATCACCCAAGACTCATAAAATTCCGAGGACCTCAGTCTTCCTCAGGGCACATTGGAACACCACGTGAATAATAACAGAATCCAGCCGAGGCGACTGCAATACAAATGTCTCTCAGAAGCAGTACAAGAAGATGAAAGATCAAATGGGGTGAGAATCTGAGAAAAAGTCATCAGAGATTGCATTTACTCATAGCAAAAAGCTATATATATTTACTCATAGCCCCAAAAATAACTGGAGGAATTTAAGGTTTCTAAAAACTGAGGATAACTATGGATACGAGTCCAAAAAAAAAAAAAATTAACATGTTACATAAATACAAGCCTAAACTAGAAACTATAAAACAATCAAAGAATCAATTATGAAATTTTTTTATTGAATTATGAAAAAAAGAATCAATTATGAAAGAAATGTTCATAGAAAATGATCAAACCATATGCAAATAGAAAGATTCCACATATACAGCCAATGCACAGGAAAACATCATCTATTTCTAAATGGTTTAGGTTAATACTGGCCAAAGTGCTCATAAATCTGTCAGAAAAGACCAGAACCCATAACATTCACCAAAAAAGTTAATTTGAGATCATGAAAATATGTGATATTAATAAAAAATGCTACATGAGCCAGTTAACTGATCACATGCAATTAGTGGTCCCTGATTAGATATTGACAGAATGATGAATATGTATAGATGTAAAATTTAGAGAAATTAATTGAACACCATATGAGCATTATATTATTACTGCATGTATTTTTCATATGTTAGATACTTTTTTAAAATAATAAAAAGCCATTCCCCTACCACTCTGATCTTCTAGCTGTAAATGTCCTAGCGTCATCTTAGTATCAATGACAGAGATCTAATAACTACTGAACGAACAGAGATATGTGTGATCTAATAACATTTAGTACATTCTGTTATAGGGCTACCTCACTAATGAAGAAAAGTGCCATATTTGAACATTCTGTCTTCATCATGTTGCCAAGAAACATAAAAAAAAACTAAAGAATTTTTCAAGTTTAAATCTCAAATAGGACAAAAAACACACTTACTTTTTGGATTTAAATCCAGATGTTAGTGACTTTAATATTTTGCTTTTCATATTTTCAGTGAAGTTAGAGAATTATAAGATATATATCTGAATATAATATTCAGAACTTTTTGTATAAAAATCTATAGGAAATGACTCAACTGGAGTATAACAAGAAAACAATTATTCAATAATCTCAGATTAAAACTAAGAGAAAATATTTTCAGTAAAATTTATGAATCAAAATGTACTTTCCATATAGTTATGCAACTGTACCCTGTGTAAGTGTAAGCTGGTATTTCAGAAGATCCCAGAGAGTTTTTTCTACATTCATTGGAAGCAAGAACAGTCAAGAGTGAAAGAAATGACTTGGAAAATGTTGAGTAGGAGGTGGAAAAGGGCTGTTGGGGGGAACATGGGAAGGACTGTGGGAAGAGGAAAATTGATCTGTGTCCCTGAAATATCTCCTGAAAAGTTTCTTACTATAATCAAATCACCCACAATGCAACAGCTTTTTTCTAACTTGTACTAATTTTCAAAGTGGTTTGTGTAACTTCACTGTAACATATGACCCAATCCCAAGAATCACAATTTCTACTTATTACACATAAAAGCTAACAGAGTCCAGCTTCTCACATACTTTTTTATAGATAATAGACATATTCCAATATGATGTTCATCCTTAAATGTATTTATTTATTTATTTATTTTACATGCAAGCCAAATTTTCTCTCCCTCCTCTACTCCAACTTCGTCTCACTCTGTTCTTCTCATCCAGTCCTCTTACTTTTCTATTCAGATGTCTTGTTGATTTTCATTTTTATGTATGACTTTCTAGTGTTTTATTAGTGTCCATATGCTTCCATGTTGCATGCCCATTTTTGTCCTTTATTCTCTTATTATGATTGATTTTCATTTGTGTCAGCATTATTTATTCTGGTTTTGAATTTTCATACAGTTAAAGGTCTCTGAATTCAAATTAGTCAGATATGCATTAAGTTATTTTAAAATATGGGTAAAATTGACAATGGTATTGGGGGAATGAAACAACCAAATTCTCTTAATGTACTAAAAATAATGACCTAGAATATAATTTGTATTTATTATTTTCTTCCTGAGAAATCATTGTAATTGATTACTGTTCTTTGAAAATTATCTTTTTCATGATACTGGTATCAAAACAGTAAGCATTTTTATTTCAGAAGGTTTTTTTTTCATTCATAAGCAACTGAGGTTATTTGTATTTTCATTTGTGCCAACATCCTGACAACACTTTATAAACACATGAGCACTACCTACAGCTTTTAATAAGGAATGATTCTCTTCACAGCGGCCATCTCAGTACATCAGTACACAGGATTGTGTTTGGCACACCAAGCTGTTAAATTTTCCTATCATTTATGTGTTTTTCTAACGCACTGCCTGTGGCTTTACTGTTCATTATTAAAAAGAAAACACTTTAAGAATTTCAATTGGTTTTTTCTGCCTGAATACCAATTAAAACTTGTTCAAGCCTGTTTCCAAATAGTAGAAACATAATCCTATTCATCACTGTGTTTATAACAGAATGGCATGGTTATAATAAGTTTCTGTTTTTATCAACTATTTATTAAAATATTTATTATTTTTAGAAAATTATGTTTGTTTAGAAGATAAACTTAACTAATTCTTAGAACTTAGTTATAAAGTGAGGAAGATCTCAGCACTAGGCCTTTATTTGTCTTTGACAATAGTAGGGAGCAGTGAGTCATGAATTTGGGTCTGACGATCTTGAGAACATATATGAGCTCATGACTCTATTAATAGAAGGAAATGGAGGAAAAGGTATTGATAAGAAATTTATTAGAAGTCATTTTCAAGGCTGTAATTCTTAAAATTATAAAACAATTTTGGAAGTATTATGTTACCCTTAATTTAAATAGGGAGAGGTATCTGTCTTATGATAATAATCCAACTGAAACAATTTCTGAGTATTGAGTGTACTCATTAGTTTAGTAGTAAGTTGAAAGTATCCATCAGATACGGAGCTTGTTATAAGATACAGAGAGTTAGGGAGAGCCAGGGTTTAGTTGAAACGTGATTGATCTGCACCAGAACTGAATCAGAAGATGTGGTCCTAACATGGAGCTAAGACGCAGAATGATAGAATAGGATGCTTGTGGCCCTTCTTCAGTGTTTTAATAATTAGTCAGTATATTAATTTTTAATATTTATTTATTTATTATGTATACAATATTCTGTCTGTGTCTATGCCTGCAGGCCAGAAGAGGGCACCAGACCCCATTACAGATGGTTGTGAGCCACCATGTGGTTGCTGGGAATTGAACTCAGGACCTTTGGAAGAGCAGGCAATGCTCTTAACCTCTGAGCCATCTCTCCAGCCCCCCAATATATTAATTTTAAGAACTAGTTCATTAGTTAGTCAATTTATTTACTTTAGGAAACTGAGAAGAACAGGAGGAGATAGAAAAACTAGGGAAGAGTGAAGAATAGAGAAACAGAGCAAAAATAAGTGTTAAAAGTCTTCAAGGAATTAAACAAGATTATGTATGTTAAATGATGATCAAATTTTGACAAGGACAATACAATAGAACATTAGGTGCTAGGACAGCTTTGTGGTAGCTAGATAATCCAAAATGGTATGAACTAAAAAGAAAATGATTAGTGAGAAAATGTAGACTATGCATATTTAAAGCTCATTTGAATCATCTACTTGAGGAAAATATCAATAAGAGACAATAGCTAGAGGATAATTCATAGTAAATTAAATGTAGTTGAAGATATAGAATGCTGTGACTGTGGACAATTCTAAGACTAAGATAAGTAAGTTAAATAAGACCTTAAAAAATAGGGGAAACAGTAACAAACACGAAGCCAAAATCGTCTCAGGATCAATATATTTAGAGCTATCTAGTAGGAGATGATATTTAACTAATGCAATTCTAACATTTGCAGGGCCTAATCACTATGATCATTTCAATCTTTGATTTCAAATGTAGTCATATTCACTTAAAATGATTTGGACCAGACTATGATGTCCCAGCAAACAATGTTATAATTAAAAATAAACTCCAAAATCTATGACTACTAAGTCAATGACCAGCAAAAAGCTGGTGGAAATACAACAAATATGTGTATATAGTACAAACATGACTTTTTAGTTTTAACAGCTGACAAGTTCATAATAATTTACCAGGACATAATAAAAATATTTTCTATGAATTCTAATATTTCTTACTACTCAGTAAAGTATGCATAATTAATTTC
This sequence comes from Microtus agrestis, assembly GCA_902806775.1. Taxonomy (NCBI): domain Eukaryota; kingdom Metazoa; phylum Chordata; class Mammalia; order Rodentia; family Cricetidae; genus Microtus; species Microtus agrestis. The sequence continues at coordinate 999,161 of CADCXT010000555.1, forward strand.
AGATTATGTAGTTAAGGTGCGTTTCAGTATGTGTTTTATTATGGCTGATCCTTTTATCCAAATTGCACAAAAAAATTTCAAGATTTTGAAGGACAATTTATCAGTCGATAGCCATTTTCTTTTTACTTATTTATTGTTGCCGTATCCTAGACTCTACATTTCAGATTATATATTTATTACATTAAAAGTTTCTGTTGAGATTTGCAAATTGTATCACTTAAACTTCTTGCATCACTGATGACAAACCTAATGCTTCTTTCCTAAAATAATTGGAACAGTTGCCTACAGCAATCTAGAAATATGGTACAAAGTGAGCACTAAATAATTGGTCTAGGAATAGGTTCTGACATATGTTCCACTTGTCATTTACTTTTGTGTACTATAGGCTTACCTTATATAAGCAGATTACTTTCTGATTTATAGTGCTAGCTATTATTATGTCACTGTGCCAAAAAAATACCTCACATAGAAACTTCGGGGAAGAAGGACTCATGCTGGCTCATTGTTTACAAGGGCCCATTCCAGAGTGTTTTAGCCCCATGCAGTTAGGTGGAACATTATGGCAATGGAAGCAAGTGAGGAAGGCCACTGTTCTTCACTCTGCAGTGGACAACAGGCATAGAATATGACAGAATAGGGTCAATAATAATTCAAGGGTCTGACCTCTGACATTCTCATTCACTACTCCCCACCATCTAAAGTTTTTAATTTCCTAAAATGTTATCAACACAAGTCAGTTTAAGAAGTTTGAGATTTAAAAGATTTAAAAAGTTGGGTGGGCTTGGTGTAAAGTTGTTGGACCACTGATGATGCTGTCCCATAAGAAATAAATGTAGTAATTTGGCAAATGTATGGAGCTCCCTTAAAAACAAGTTGCTCTAAAAAAAAAAAAAAAAAAAAAAGCAAGCATAGCCCCAATTCACTGTGGCTTCCTGAATTCCTGTGTGATCTTCTCTGTATATGTTTCCTTTATATTTTGCCAGCATGCTGTGGCAGGATATCCAAAGCCCATCATCCATAGATCTCTGAAATTTTTAGCAATACTAAATCTATTTTTTAATAAAACATTTAGTTTAACATAGTATGGCAAAAGAAGGAAATACACTAATTTTGTAAAATGGAAATTTTATTTTATTTTCCTATAAAAGTCAATATAGTCAGGTGGTGGAGGTACACAGGTTTAATCCCAGAACTGGGGAGACAGTTGCAGGTAGATCTCTGAGTTCAAGGCCAGCCTGATCTACAAAGTGAGTTTCAGGACATCCAGAGCTATAACACAGAAACATGTCTTAAAGAACTAAAAAAAAAAAAAAAAAAAAGAAACAAAATAACCTATTACTATATGTTTTCTATTATATTGGTAAACAAAAGCATCTATAGCAAACTTGTCATTTTATTCCTATGTTAGAGATTACAAAGTACAAAATTCTTTGCATTTCCAGTGCAAGAACATTTACCACTGTATGTAAGCTCTACTACAGAAGTTACATTGGCTCAAATACAGACCCTTATTCTAAGGAAACAGAATTCTAACTTTCTTCAAAGAAACACTCCTTCAAAGACTGTTATTTTGGTCCCTGCTTATCTCAGATACAGCGTGGTTTGATACATGGACTTGGTATTAACAGAAACATATTTGAGGAATCTAATTTACACATTCTTGAATAGAACTTCTAGAATATAAAATATTCTGGTGAGCCACTACTTTCCTCTACTTTGAAAGTACATTTAAATAAATGTTTAGGAAGAAAGGGTTTCACTGAACTTTTCATCACATTAACATGGCTTGTTTTGCCGTCTCAACAGATGATTTAAAGTTACAGTAAGATTTGATCTCCTAGAAAATGACACCCATTACCGTGTTATATAATGTGCTCCATGTAGATACTCTAATATTTAAAAAATTGTATTACCTCAATTACTTCTTACATTAATTATTTTTTTTAAAAAGTTTATCTAAAACAGGAAGTTGATAAACTTTCTCAAAACCAAAGATGACATTAGAAAAATTCATGGATGCAAATTTGTAAATTTTAAAACTTTACATCAATACAGATAAAATATTCATAACTACTTATTTTAAAATTATATTCATAATATTGATGAACAACTAAATGAAAAGGGGCTAAATAAGCAAAGACTTTCAACTTCAGTTTGTGAAAAGCTTTCTTGTGTTGATGAAATGTTCGATTAAATCTATGAAAATTAAAAGAGCGATTTGCCACATTTGAGCTTTTCGGGTTCGACAGAAAGAATTTATATCAACCTAAGCTATTATGATTCTTTTTTTAAATCTAGGAAAGAACCCTGAGACATCCACAGAGAAGATTTCCATTGGCGTGTTTTTCATTAATTCAGTGCTTTTCTAATTTCACAGTAATAACATTATACACAACAGAATCACTTTTTTTGCAGTTTAACCACAAGAATATATTTATGAAAAACTATATAGAATTTGATAATTGGCTTCAGTTATAAAAATGATACTTAAAATAATAATAGATTTTTAGCCTGCTAGAAATTAGGGACTTTTGCATATATTCTTTTAAATATAGACACATTTGTTTAGACAAAGATTTTTTTTAATTAAGACAAGGTTTATTTTCTCTTAAAACTATGCTATATTATTCTACCTGTCAAGGCACCTGTTTTGATAGGCTATTACAAAGAAGGAAGCCAGAGGAACATAATATAATTACTGCTTTTTCTAGAGTCATGGATTTGTTGACCAGGCAACAACTCTTTTTCTGTATGGTGCTTTTTTTATTCTTTTGAAAGCCTTATGGTTCACTGACAAGCATGTTCCTGACATTTCCTACTTTGGTTTAAATTCTCTTTATCCTGTCTTTTTTACTTAATGACTCACTGCTTTAAAGCAATATTAACTCTAAAAACCTTGAACAAAGTACAGACGGTACAAAAATAGCATTCAAGACTTGTTTCACTGTAATGAGAAAAATCTATTGGGCAATTAAAGTCCTGGAGAATATGAAATTTTCTGTTTGTCAGTTTTTGAAATCCGATTATATTTTTTATTGTTAGGCAAATTTGTTTTTCTAGGATCATTTTCAGAGGCACATAGTAGAGAGTGTCCCTAAAGTCAACACTTAATTTGTAAATTTCTTACAATAGTGATCAACATGTAACTGTTTAAAGGTACATATATATATATATATATATATATATATATATATATATATCTGTAAAGTTAGTTAGATGTGACTATAAATATGCAAACATACATATCTATAAAAATATATATCCATATGTGTGTTTGCATACACACACACCCACACATGCACACACAAATATACAACACTCACATTTCTGTAGCACCAAAACTGATAGAAAATGGCATTGGGTTTTGATCCTACTCATGTACTGACTTTGTGGGAGCCTAGTCTGTTTGGATGCTCACCTTCCTATTTCTGGATGGAAGGGGGAGGACCTTGGACTTCCCACAGGGCAGGGAACCCTGACTGCTCTTTGGACTGGAGAGGGGGGGGGAATGGGGGAGCGGGAGGGAAATGGGAGGAGGTGGGAAATTTTAATTAAATAAGAAAGAAAGAAAGAAAGAAAGAAAGAAAGAAAGAAAGAAAGAAAGAAAGAAAGAAAGAAAGAAAGAAAGAAAATGAGTGGAATTTACATTGTCACCTTGCCTGGATTATGAGATAGCTAGAATGTTAGATTATATCTATGTATCTTAGTGGTCCTTTCTAGAGAGAATTATTTGGCACCTTGAGGAGAAAGGCCCAACCTCAATATGTACCTTCGAATGGGTAGATTACTGAAATGATGAAGGATAGAAATTATAAGGTAGTTTAGAAGCCTGCAAGACCCTGCATTTCTTGGTTAAGGTTAGAAATCTACGGCTTTTGGCAGTCTGTCATCAGACACACAGTTAAGAGATCAGTGCAGGCACAATAGGAAGCTTTAAAGTGTTCAGCATCAGATTTACAATTCTGAAGCACTGGGCTTCTGAATTCTGTCTTACCTATTTTCATTAAGTCATTTTGTATATCTAGTATCTTTATAGATGCAAGTTCAGTAAATTCCATCACTCTGTTGAATCTATTTAATCAAGGCCTCTTAAACTTTTGTACTTTTGACTCCTCGCCTTCCAAGAAGCTTTCATATAATCCAAGGTATGCAAATATGACATACATTCAGAGAGAAAATAGTAATAGACTATAAAATACAAAGAAGTTTATTTTTGAAGTTCTTTACTACTCATATTCTTTCACTATTTACTAAAAATGAAAGAACTTATATATTAATGTGATGGATATGCTTATCTTTATAGCAAATTGAAGTCATGACACAACACGTAATGCTGCAGGACATACATTTTCAAACTTTTAAACTTTGATCACTATATTAATTCTATAATTATTAAGTTTGAGAACATAGTGTACAGTGATAGAAATATATCTAAGAATATTTCAAAAATTAGTGGTTCTGGTCCTAGTCACAGTTCAAGTTCATGTGCATTCAGCTATCCATGCATGTCCAGAGGAATAAAGACAACTTGAACGATTCTCAAAGAGTTACCAAAGTTTGTGAATAGTTTTCTCCTATCTAACTGGTCTCCTACCTTCTCAAAGAGTGGCAATGAGTAGATTTATATGAAAAAATCAAATCAAAATCCTTAAAGAAAAAAACAAAAAAAAATTAGTGGTTCTGCCCCGATATCAAGCAAAACCAGTTGATGATACTTTGTTAAATTGGTTGTCAACTTAATTAGTAGCCTTTAAAATCAAGTATTCTAATAAAATCCATGATATATTAATTTGATAATTTCATACTAAGAAATAAACATAGGGAATTATTAAACATTGTGTTTTCCACTAATAAGACACATATTTATGTAATAGCAGAATAGTCTTAGGGTTTCTATTGTTGTGACAAGACACCATGACCACAGCAAATTTTATAAAGAAAAAGAATTAACTGTGGTGGCTTACATTTTCAGAGGTTCAATTCATTATTATCATAATGCAACATGGTAGCATGGGGTCAGTCTTGCTGCTGGAGAGTTAGCTAAGAGTTCTATATCTTGCTGGCAGCAGGGAGAGTTCTGTTACACTAGGCAGTATTATGACCATATATGAGACCTCAAACCCTGCCTCACAAAGACACACTTCCTCCAACAAGGTCATAACTACTTCAACAAGGCCATACCTTTGTGCTATTCCATTGGGGGTCATTTTCTTTCCAACCACCATAACATTTTCTAGAATCAATACATTAAAATTCCTAATGCACAGTAATTCAAATCTGAACTGAGACGTTTCAGGGAGTATACCTGGCGCTAAGGATGTGATGTCATGTGAACGGCAATATATTCATTTTGCATGTTCAGAAGCAAGTCTTCAATAAAGTCACATGACTCCACACAAGCAAGTAATGTCAAGAACACCTGGGATTCATATTAAATTAATTAATTTTTGTTTATGGTGTTTTCTAAGATATTTTGTTATTAAAACATTTTTTCCAAGACCCACACATTCACTTTTATGACTGGTGTTAAAACTCAGAGTTCAAGATAAAATCATGATAAAAAAAACTAATGTATTTACTGATAAGAAGAAACTTAGAAACCCAAATTAAATAAATATAGATATCTGAACAACATAATCAATAATCTGGTGGTTGGATATGTGGTTAATTTGATCCAAATCTTCAGTACATGTCTGATTTTTTAAGATAACATAGAAAATGTATTTTCAAATAAATTATGATATAAAGCTTACTTTCCTTAGTGAAGTATATTTGTTATTCTATATACTGTTATTGGTTGAAAATGGCTGGCATTTTATGGAAAAATATTTAAATTACTAACATGTTCTTATATTTTTCAGTAATCAAATTGGAGCAAGGTTTAAAAACAAAAGCAAATTAACAGTATGGAGAAGAAAAAAACTCAATGAAATTTTATACAGGTTTCCATAGATAGATAGTCATTTTATATTGTTATTTTCTAAAAAAATAAGATGTTAACAAAGATTGTTACAATTGTACAGTAAATAAATAAGTTGTACAATAAGTATATTAAAAATTAAAATCATTCCAGCAATTATAGTTTCCAAAATTAAAAGTTAACAATGACCATGTTACTTTAATTCCAAAACATGCAAAACCATTGAGAATAAAACATACATAAAACTTGTCATGAAAGCATAAATAGTAAATTGTGCATAAGGACATTATTATAGTCAAAAGTAAAAGTAGGGATATAACATATTCATTGTTGGGAATACTAAGTTATATCATACACTGAAAACTGATTATATACTTAATAGGATACTGTTTCCATTCTCACCAACTATGTATTTTTCTGTTTATCTGATTGTTTTTATTTTTGGAAACTTTACAGGTTTATCCTAAGTTGAATGTACAGGTATAATGGTCCAAACAAAGGTTCATTTGGGAGAATAATCATGAGAAATTTGCTATATCACATCAAAATATAGAGTAAAAATTTGTAGAATGCAACATAGTGTGGTTTAGCCACAAGGTAAATAGAACAGTTGCACATATAACAATGCAGATAAATGAGAACTATCACAAATCACTGTCCAAAGCATTAAGAATGCCATGACAACTGGTTTCTTTCTTGCAACAAAACTGCTTTTTAGGTTGTCTCTGATTTTACAATCACAGCAGTATTCTACCGCCTTTTCCTTGCTAGTTTTCCAGGGAACTGCATTTATACACTGTGCTACGTGGGCTTTCATGCCCTCTGGAGTCTGATTAAGTTCAGACAATTGCAAGAACAAGAAGATCAAAGGGTGCACAGACAAGTTTGTTTTTCCTCCTCAGCCTTATTACTTCAGCAACATGTCTCAGACAGCACAGACATCAGCCCTGGTTTTGCGTGGTTTATTTCCCTTTGCCCCAGCGAATACTAAGCTCTGGGTCTGTGGAGAAAATGATTTCACGTTGACTGTTATAGTTCATGCGTCTGTCAGTCCATTATTCATTTCTGCAACTTTATTCACACCTACTTACAAATATTCTTGATTAAATCCTTCTTCGAAAATGAAACTTGAATGCACTTTTTGATATTTGAATACTTCTATTTTGTTGTTCTTGTTGTGGTTGTTTTTCCACTTCTGTTTCACTTTTTTTATCATATACTCTGTCTCTTTTCTGAAAAAAAAATGAATGAAGGCCTGCGTTTCTTTTCTAAATTCTGGCAGCATTCAAATCGTGCAAGTTCTTTGTAGGTATTAGAATTCTTACCCAAACCTCACTTGTAGCCTCCATGACAAATCCAAATCAGCTTCCTTGTGCTGCTATTTTAAAATATTTCTGACATGCTTGGGAGGCCCATTCTCATCTCCTCACATATATATGGAAGTCATAAATAGTTCCATGTCTACAGAGTCTTGGTGTGACATCATCATCTTTTGTCCCTAAGTTTTGAGGAGGACTCAATTTTTCTGATTCACTAAGGCTGTCCCTTGAGTTTTCTCTCTACTTGTTGGTGATACCTGTTGGCCTCTTCTATTCTTGCCTTGGGTTGTGGCCACTCTGATCCTTGACTTGTAGCTGCTGAGCCTATCTGGATTGTCATTTGATGGGTTCTACCTTGTGTCACATTGCCAAGATCCTCTGAACTTCTGCTACAAACTGGTTGACTTGCGTCAGAAATTTCTAAACTAAGGATTCATGGAAAGGATTTTTAGCACTTTTAAAAATGTCCATGAGTCACATGTTTCATCTTATATCTTTCATGTTTCTTAAAAGAAAATTATTACTAATAGTGTGCTCAGGGGAAATATGTGATTGATTTTATGTGACAACCAAGCGATAATCCCTCTCTACAAATCTCAGAGAACATGTGCTGCAGGCAGCACACGTAACTTTATGTGGAGTAGGCACTTAGGAAGGAGGACATACCATAGGCCAGACTAAAAGGTGAATACTGGGTTGGGAAAAAGCCCTTTCTTCTTATCTGGAGATGGAGTTATTGGTTCCAAAATTATATCATTATATCTTTTGTTTGAGGAGCTCCTCACAGTCTTTTCATTAATGACAGACGCAGGGGCCCAATGACGGGAGTTAGTGTGGATCCTCGCCTGAATAGCACACCATACAGAGGTTGTAGAAACCGGCTCAACATGGCATGGTTCAGGTATGAGGGCGCTCTCCACATGGCCTAAGACAGGGTGCCCTGTGATCTGCTTACTTTAATCCTGCTAGATACCTTTTATTTGAGGAGCTCCAAGGACGGGCGACTTATGGCAGGATAATCCCCCAACCTAAGGCAGGGCCCTGGGAACCCTAGGAAGGGTAAGGGGAAAAAAAAAAAGGCCTGGTCCCACTCGACTGGTCATCGGGCACCCCTCTGTTCCCAGGGAGATGGATTGCTTCACCACTCGAGAGGAGGGTCTCTCCTTGTCTCAGTCCCTTCTCCTTTGCTCTGCACCATGGTTGACTCTGACTGGTGCTCTCTGTTGCTGCCTGCCTTTGTATGGGAGGGGGGAGGGGATCTGTTGGGAGCTGTTTCCCCCTAAAGATCATTGCAGGAACCATCGCCCTGGGGAGACTGTGGGGAACCCCACACCCATGGTTGTACTGGGAATGGTTCTGTTACCCCACACCCAGTTGAAGCTGTTAATGGAGAAAAATAAAATAAATAAAAATAAATAAATAAATAAAAATCTCAGAGAACAAAGGACAAAACGCAAACGGTGTAAGATTTGGAGCAATCACATGAGCTTCACTTATGAAAATGAAATCACCTTAAAGTAATAAAAAAGTAAACAAGGTAAAATAGTGATTATTATGTTGTGGTATGATAAGGTACACTCTTCTAAGACTAAGGCCCTTGCTTGGATTCTTAAGTGGTTTTGCTGTTACTGTTTCCATTCTTCTGCTGCTGTTAAGGTTTAAATCCCTCAGTTATGATAAAAGAGATCCACACAGTCTGCAAGCCATAGCAAGGCTTATTAAAACCCAACTTCGATCATTGTCATTATATTCTACCCAACAATCATTACCCAGGGTACATATGCTCATTCTGAAGATACCAAAAGGAAATATTTATAAAGAATGAAAAGGAGCAAAATTTTAAATGTTAGAAGGAGGAGAGGAATGGCGGAAGTGAAATGGGTAAATACTGTAAAAGGGGGGAGAGTAAACACCTGAACTGGAACTTGTGATAAAGTCTAGTTGGAAGTCTGTGGTTTCTTAAAACAAGGTCACTGGCAAACCTTCCTTCCTTTTGGTATAGGTTGCAGATTTTAAATAAACATCTTCTGAAATATATCAACTAATCATTCTTCATGGACTTAGTCAAGAATAACTGCTAGGATTAGTTATGTCTTTTACCTAAATGTAAACCAAGAATTACTCACATAATATTAGAGTAGTTACCACATATACAATGTAACACAAATGAGTATGCCTGTGGTCCTATGTCCCATGGTGATTACATATTCTATATTACACATGTCTGATGCATTGGATTAAAACTAAAATGAAGCAAACGTTTGCCTCCTATAAATTTAGAAATAAAAATGGAACTCAAGATGAATTTGCTCAATAAAAATAATTAATGTGCAAATGTAATAAAGACAGAATCTTCAAATATTTTTATCATGTAGGACTACCTACAGAAAAAATAATTCTTTCCCACAATACAAATACTTCTTTCTTTAACACTCCAATTCAGTGTGTTCTTTATGTTGAAAATTACCAGTAATGTTTAATTTTACATAACTGAATATGTAGTTTTATGCTTCCATCATCAGTGCCTCCATATTCAGTGCTTATAGATATAGTTGCTTATAGATTATATTCATATAGTCACGACACCTATTTGCTGGTTAGAGTTTTGCATAAGACGTTCTGCTGACTCTCTCCAATGCTAGCCTCAGCCACAGCTTGCTTTCACGTCTGAGGGTACACAGCACAGCTGTTGGCATGGCATGTTAACAACTTGCCCTGGCACATGAGTTCAGCAAGGAAGAGTTTAACTACCTAAAATTATATTGGTTGTCACACTCATGAAGTCTTGCTATAGAGATATTTGTGTGGTGTTTTAGCTTAAATAATTAATTTCCTCTCAAAGGAGGTCAAAGAAAGACTATAAATCCTTCATATTCAAAGCCTTTTATCTACCAAGGTGAAACTTCTAAAATAATTTGACTAATTGAATTATCTGTGATTTTTAAACTGAGGTATTTGTCCAAAAGTGCAGAACAAAATTCACTTTCTTTTACAAATGAGATTTCCAGAAAGCCACATCTGGCATTGTGAAAACACAGATTTAATCCTGCTCATAAACCACAGGGTTAAAGTGAGTCTTGAAGCCTTTTTTTTCCTTTGGGAGCCGATTTTTTCTTATTTACACTGTTGATAATGAGCTGCCAAGCAAAATATGACCAACCACTGGATCAGAGGACATTATAATCTTTATAAACTCTAATTCAGCAAACCATCTTAATAATCTCATTGAAGAAATAAAATGACACAGAAAGTGCTCCCATGACCTTTAGAGACTTTGAACACATTAATCTGTAAGTAGTCTATGGCTATATTTTGGAAGCAATCCCTCTCATTGCTTCTGAATTCCATATGATTAGAGGAGCAACTGCTAGCCACATGCCAATTTCCAGGTGCAAAAGAAAAAAAAGAAAAAAAGAAAAAGTATCACCGTTCCTGAAAGCATGAGGAACTATATTTTCAGACATATGAGCCGCAGCCTACAACCTTAGAGTATCCCTTATTATTTCCTATCCTGGTATGTGACAGGAAATGACTTCTGTTTTCAGACTTTCGACACACCATAGATCTAGGGAAGGATGCTGCCACCGGAGGTCATGCAGCCACCTCAGAAACTGCTTGAAATGTACTGCTGAAACTCAGTAGGTGACTGTGTACTTCAAGGATGAAAGCACCCCATAAAGATGATGAAGCCTTATGGAGGCTGCTGTTGCTGGTCCTTTGACAAGGAAGTTTCAGGTGAAGAGCTGCACTTAAGACTCAGCACAATTGGCCCAATTTCAGAGAGAAATCTCAGCATGTGTCACAACCGCATCGCATTTACTGTCACATTATTATAGAGTATAAGAGAAACGAACTCTGAGAATCTTTAACATCAACTATGAAAGGATAAATCAAAGTAACACATATGCTAATAGAGTAGGAACCCGATACAAAGCTATAAAACGTATCCCTACACTTCTCCTGGCTCCAAAGATCGATGATAGTGGCCATTTCGGTCATTTCACTTACCAAAATCCATGGAGTGGGTCATTTTAACAAGCCACTCAAAATATTGTCACTTTCTTTATTTTCTTTAGGATGCAAACCTAAGGGAACTCACAATGACTTACTTTTAAAGGGCCCCACTTTGAATCAGCAGAATATATCTTTTGCAGAACACCTTTCCGGAAAATAACTAAATCTGCAGATACTGAAGGTCCCTGTATAAAATGCCACAGCAAAGTCATGCACTCATTTAATGATGTGCCCAGCATGAGAATCGCTCATAAAGCTACTTCATTATTTCAGCAGAGACTCAAACTAATAGGTACAGTGTTACTTATCAATATAATATTTTGTGAAAACTGTCACACATGTATTGTGTCATTGAACAAAATTTACTATACTTCATGACTGCATTTTTCGTATACCCTGCAGTCATATTGTAGCACATACTAACTAATCCCTAGACTGTGATGCCTAAAACAAAATAAATGCTATGCAAATAATACTTACTATACTATTTTGAGAATAATTATATAAAATTTTTCAGTATGTTAAGTACAAACAAAAACATTTGAATATGTTTTAATGAGGGTTGGTTTAATTCATGGATCCAGAGTCCACAAATCCAGATGTTGACTATACATTCAAATTCATACTTGGAGCATATATCAGTGATCATGCAAATATCTGGAGTAGTTGTAATTACAGAATCTTCCCATATTTCCTGATATTTAAGTAATGACATATTTTAAACCAAATTTCACTCTTATTTTTAAGGTATTCTTCAGAATTCCTTGAATTACCAAACTGTGTAAACTGATTTATAACTAAACAAACTGGAGCAAATAATAAGTGCACCACTTCTGGGACTGCCTCTTTCAAAATTAGACACATAAAATCACCTTTATTCTTTCCAATTGCCTATATTGACAATAGTACATGCTTGTTTTGAGCATAGTGTTCAAATATAGAAGAAATACAGAAAGAGAGAAAGCCTTGGTTCCATGAATAATTACCAGAGGAGAGTGAAACCAGCTAAAAACACTTGGAACTCAAGAGTAAGGAATTAGTAAGTATTATATAGTTTAATTAGATACTATGGGCTTTTCTTGTTGCTGTAGTATCTTAGTTTATTTACCTGTTACTGTTCTTAAATACCTCAGCAGAAACAATTTAAAAGATACAGGACCAATTATATCACAGGTCCAGGTTATAATCCATTATTGCAGTGAAATCATAGTCTTTCTAGCTTATCCTAGCATTCCTAGCAGGTTAGGAATGCATGTGGTCAACCTCTCTCTACAACTATACTCCATTATTACCAACCAAGGGAATGATGCTACATACAGTGGATGAGGTATTTCTGTATCAATGAATATAATTAAAATAACCCTTCTCAGACATTCTAGGAAATTCTTCCCTATGATACTTCTAGTTTTTTATCGATTTAACAATTAAAATTAACCATAGCATTTAGGGACATTATTTTATAAACTACATACATCCATTTACAGAGAACTTAAATGTAAGAAAATTGAAACATTATGCATTATTAATATATACAGGTATGATATGGTTTAAATTAAGTAGATAAAAGTGATATATCCATAAGTCTGACAACTTGAGTACAATTCCAAGAGCCCATATAAAAAGTCAGATGATGTGGTGAATGTCTGCAATCCTGTAATCCCAGCAATCTTCCAATAATTAACTAGATATAAGAGAAACAAGTAGGCAGATCCTTCCCCAACAAAGTAGACAATGGAAACCAACTCCCCAAACACATCCTCTGACACCCAACAAAGTGCCACAACACATTTGTCCCTGCATGCCTGCACACACATGTGCCACACACACACACACACACACACACACTGCTAACAATAAACACATGCATATAAGTTATGAAGAAATAAAAAGCATAATTTACATGATTATCAGAATTATTTTTAATTATTAGTATATTATAGCGGGCAAAACTCTTAAGTAGTTACAAAGAGATAGTAACTTAATTTATATTTAAACTGTGAATGTGCTGAAAAATAAATTCATTTATAGATATGCCATAGTCTACTCTATATTTTTAATGATTTTAATATTATCTAAGTTATGTTAGATAAGAAAAATAGGCCAATTGTGGTGGTACAGACTTTTAATCCCAACACTCACAATGCAGAAGCAGGTGGAGTTCAACTCCAATCTGGTCTACATAGAATGTTCCAGGCCTAAACGTATTATAAAGCAAGACCCTGTCTCAATAAATAAATTGAACTAGTTAAAATATTAAAGCTGATATTCACTGGTAATATTACACTGGACCAAAATATTTAGGCAAAAGCATTGTAAGATAGTGCAGAACAGGTAAATTATTGTTTATTAATGGAGAAAGTACTGATCTACTTCTATATAAAAAATTTAATGTTGGTAGACTACTATTTCAGGAAGTAAAGCAGATATAACACATTTCAGAGTTAATCAATATTTTAATTTTATGAACATCAATGTTGAGAAAGCAACTTCACAAAAATATGTAATGCACTAATGCAAGTATTTTTAGGGTCCTTTTATAATATTTTTGGAAATTTTCTTTAATAATGATCAAAATTCATTTAATGATTTTTATACAGTTTTAGTCACAACTTAAACTGAAAATTTTAAAGTGAAGTATCATAACATAATATAGTACAATATATATGCTTGTATGCTGGGAAATGATGTTAGGAAAACATTGGGGATATTCCTATAATAAAACAATTACATTTCTACAAGAGCAGAAAGCTGTATGTGCACAAAAAGGTTTAAGGATTTATAACATATGATAGTTCCTTATCTGGGCTGAGGGCTTCCAGGCAAACTTTGATTACCTTGTATGAAGTGAAGACATACAACACAATGTTTATGTGCTGTATGTTCAGAACCAAGGCTTTAGTGAAGTCTCTCCTAAAGCAATGAAAATCACCACTTCCATAAACACATGGCTTCACTAAGCATTTAAATGTGTCCAGAAACTTTTTACTGTTCTTAAAACGTTTGTAATCCCCACAACCTACATTCATTTATATGGCACTAATGTGGGTTCATGATACTTATAAGAAGCCTTACTTAACGTAATATTCTGGGACCAACAGAGAATATGACAGAATCAGTGAACCTGAGAAACGTCTTACCTCACTGAAGAAAATACAATTTAGCCTTCCAGACAGCAAAATTAGTGTTCAGTTTTGTACAGGTTAAATCAACAACAGGCTTTCCTTTCGAAGAGAACTGGGGCTGTAAATAATTTACAGTTAGTTGGTGGCTTAGTTGTTACATGTACAAGTATGAGGAGTATTATTTCAATCCATCTGGGTGGATTAAATCAATCAATAATGGGGACCAGTCTCAACTCTACTGTTTCTTTTCAGGATGGCTACGTCCTATACTAAAAATATCACCTCACCACGCCTAGTGCTGACTCAGTCTACAGAAGTCTGGACCTTGGAAATATCCAACATACAACCCCTGCCTGATTTCCACATCAAAGTTGACTCCATAAAAAACTGACCTATGGGATTTTTCAGGCCTCAACAATTATACTAATATGATGTGTGACATAAACATCCAAAAGAGAAGTTGATGAATCAAAAAGGACTAGGAAAGGTGTTGCAAGGAAGCCAGTTGTTAGTTCCTGGCAGCATAGCCCCAAAATAATCACACAGAAACTGCATTAATTAAACCACTGTTTGTCCAATTAGTTCTAGCTTCTTATTGGCTAACTCTTACATATTAATTGAACTCATTTCTAGTAATCTGCATATTGCCACTTGGCTATGGCTTACTGGCTAAAGTTCCAGTATCTGTCTCTGGTGGGATTACATGGCTTCTCTCTAACTCCTCCTTTTTTCTCCCAACATCCAATTTAGTTTTCCCTGACTACCTCTATTCTCTGTACAGATCCAATAGTCATAGCATATAGAGGGGAATCCCACATCAGAAAAATTTATCTCTTTAGCAATGTCTTTCAATATTTCTAATGCCATGATTCTTTAATGCAGTTCTTAATGTTGTCAATCCCCCAAATAAAAAATTATTTTTATTGCTACTTCATAACTGTAATTTTGTTACTTTTATGAATTGTAATGTAAAAATGTTTGGAGATAGAGGTTTGACAAAAGAATCATGACCTACAGTTTGAGAACCACTGCTCTATCATCTTTGAGTAAGAAAAATATTGAAAGTACTTTTTCTTGCATGCTATAGCACTGTTATGATTTTCTATCCCTCTAGTCCTCTCAGTTCCTTCCCCATTTCCCCACCCGTATGGACCCACCCCTCTTTAAACTGTCTCTAATTAGAAAACAAAATGTCTTCTAATGAATAAAAATAAAATAAACCAAATTATAATAAGATAAAGTAAAACTAACCCACAGAATGTTGTTTATTTTCTTGATATATAGCTTTTTGAGTTGATACATTTTGAATATTAGCCCTCTATCCAGTATGTAGTTGGCAAAAATATTTTCTTTATTTTCAGGTATAACTCTAGTACATTTGCCTAAAGGACCTCTATCTATCATATTCATAAAGTTGTTTTAAGATTTTTGTCTTCTGCTTCAGCTATGTTGAAATTCTTGGGACTTATTGTAATAGGGTTGCTGGGTTCTTCCAGAGACATAGTTTCCTTACTGTTATTGTGTCTACTTATCTGAGATTAGAAAGACTATAATTCAAAGTGCTGATATCTGAAACAGTTTCTGTTGATTTTAATCCTTAGTATCTTTTGTCTTCTATGGTTCATAGAACGAGATGGTAGCTGTGTGTAGGGAATTCTTCTGGGATTTTTCTGTGTTGAGCCATTAGGGTTTCTAGGTAAAATGTTTCTACATATTAGAACCTGATACTCGGGAATGGGAAAGGTTCTGATGGGTGTTATTGGTAGAAGATAATGAGTTTACAATCAAGTTTACAATCTTTCCTGTCAATCAATAAGATATATGCTATCAAATACAAAAATTAATGCATACAACCTGTAATTAACATCTATTCATCAACTTATAATTAACTTTTGAATTTCATACCTCTCAGAACCCCTTCTTGAGATTTTAAAATAAATATTAGGATTTCCCATCTGAAATATAATTTGTATAGCTTCCATTCTTTAAAGAAAAAAATCCCATTTAGAAGAGTTTTAAAGTAATTATGAATTTAGGATTGAGGTTGAATGATGTCTGTTCATTCCTCTAAAACTAGATCTCCAATTATGAAATCTCATTGATAGAATTCATATATCTTTATGAAATAGCACAGACTATTCTCTAGAGACTTTGAATATGTACAATGATGAACTAAATTCTCTATAAAAGGAAATATTCTGTTTTTAAGTGAATTGATAAAAGGAAATATCCTGTTTCTAAGTGAATTGATTGATTCTGGTAAGCAAAAGATAATGGTATCATTGATTTCTAGTCCTGCATCTGTAGCATAATAACTTAACTCTTTGTTGGAGCTTCTGCATCATCTAGCCTTTAACATTACGTTTTAGTCTCTTTCTCACATCTTTTACATGAATAAAAGTACCATTCATTGAGAATGCCACCAAAACACCATACTTATTATTCTCTGTCTCATTTTAGGGTGACTTTTTAGGGTGACCTAACATTTTCAGTCTGCAAAATTCTCAAATACATCCCTATCAAATAACCAATATTATACAAGCCTTAACTATTATTTTTGAAGTTCAATGTGTTCTTTTAAAACAGCTAAACTTCCTGCTTCTCGTTTCCTGAAAAGCATAAGTAAGAGACATGTTATGTCAATAGATTATAAATTTTAAGCTGTAATAACACCACTTATCCTTTTGGTAAAACAGTATTTCAGGAACTCAGTTGGTCTTGGAGAGGGAAAGCAGATTTGCCAGGTGTTGGGGTAGCTGATTGAAACAGCAAGCCAACAATGAGGACCCTAAGAGAAACATACATAGACCTAATTTACGTAGGAAGTAGAAAAAGACAAGATCTCCTGAGTAAATTGGGAGCATGGGTACCTTGGGAGAGGGTTGAAGGGGAGGGGTGATGTAGGTGGGTCTTCTGTCTATGTGTTAATTTCATTGGTTAATAAAGAAACTGCCTTGGCTTTTTGATAGGGCAGAACTTAGATAGGTGGAGTAAATCGAACAGGATGCTGGGTAAAAGTCAGTGAGGCAGTCGTCATGATTCTCTGAATGACACGGACATAGGCTAGAATTCTTCCTGGTAAGCCAGCACCTCGTGGTGCTTCACACATTAATAGAAATGGGTTAATCAAGATATGAGAGTTAGCCAAGAAGAGGCTAGAAACTAATGGGCCAGGCAGTGTTTAAAAGAATACAATTTGTGTGTTGTTATTTCAGGTGTAAAGCTAGCTGTGCGGGAGCCGGGTGGGAAGAAAAGTAGGCCTGCCCACAGCTCCTCACTACAGGGGGAAGAATCAGGGAGGGGAGCAGAGAAAAATGTAGAGAGCAATTAAAATAAAAAAAATATAAAAATCCAAATTTCAAAAATTATTGTTATGACAAAAGAAAGTATATGATCAAGAGAAAGTGACAACTTCAGGCTGGAGAGATGGCTCAGTGGTTTAGAGCACTGTCTGCTCTTCCAGAGGTCCTGAGTTCAATTCCCAGCAACCACATGGTGGCTTACAACCATCTGTAATGAGATCTGGCGCCCTCCTCTGGCATGTGGGCATACATGGAGGCAGAATATTGTATACATAATAAATAAATAAATCTTTAAAAAAAGGAAGTGACAACTTCTCTTCTTAAATCCTTGATTTTAAAGACTTGGGTTGGTCAGTGGAGAAAAAGTGCTAAGTTTTCTGAACTAAAGGATTCACAGAATTGAGTGGGCAAAAAAATATGGAAAGCACATAGCACCTAAGTCAATCAGATTTGTCATTAAGTGTTTCTTTTCCTGGCAGTTAAACACACAATTCCATCCATAGTCAGGCAGCCATAGACAATTGGTAACTACTAGGAGAGGGAGCAACAATTTCTCTGAGTTTATTCAGTGGTAAGTCAACTACTTTCAGGTGGAAGACCACAAAATAGGAATATTTAAACAGCAAAAACTAGTCTTGAAAGATTTTTTTTAAAAAAAATAAAGAAGAAAATAAGAAACAAAGTTGAGAAGGAAGGGAATTGGTTGGTGTGGGCATATTTGCTGGGGGAGGTGAATATGATGTAAAGGTGTAAAGGAATGATCTGGAATAGCTCACAAGGTCATGTTTGTAGATGAATCTCAAAAAGAATGTTTATCAAAGGGGTAAAACATACAAAGCATTTTACATACTTCCATGTGTAAAAAGATTTTAAAAGCAAAACGCTTTGGTGACAGAAGTTTCACATTGGAAAGAGGATGAAAAGTGCATGAAAGCCTGAAAGTCTTTCTGGTACATTTATGAATGACACAGACGTGTTAAGTCTGCAGTATCAAAAGAAGTATAAATTTGTATTCTGTGTCTCTTGTCTTTTTATGGCATAGATATTAGATAAAAACATTCAAGTGTTCTGTTCAACAAGTTAGATTGTAATTGTTTATCATTGAAGCTATTACTGAGAGTCTTTGGATAAGCAATCTGAGAAATAAATATAAAATAGACAGAAGATGTAAAGGATAAAGTAAGAAGAAGCATTACAAGCTATATTCAATAAAGAATGTAGCCATAGAAAAGGAAAATAGAATATAGACATAGTTATCAGAGATAACAGTAATAACTTTTAGATTAAAATATAATTGAGAATATATTTTATATACAATATCTTGGCTGATTGTATTTATAAAATCATTCTATTTTAAGTGTATATTACTAAAATTTTTTGAAGATAGAATCAAGTAGCACAATAAATCCAACAATTTAAACTCTAGTTACTTTTGGAAGTAAACACAGGATTTGCATGATATATATATATATATATATATATATATATATATATATTATTTTTGGTGTAAGATTAATGAAAAAGAACCCCTGAAGATTTGCTGACAGTGTGTAAAATGGAATAATCAGTTATTGCTACTACATGTACACTCATATATCACATTTTGCAATAGTAAAGCAATGATCTTCATTTCTCTGCTTGGGATCATGCCAAAAGAGGTATAACAGTATGGAAATGAAAAATCTGAAAATGAGCATTTACTTATTTCTTGATATATTTTCTTATAGATGCTTCTCAGGATTGTTGGCAGCTAAAATAATTTTCAATGAGAAAAATAAAAGAGTGTTCCACCTTTTTCTACGTAACTGAAGTGGATGTCCAGTAGAAATAGCAGGGAAAATGTTTGTTTGGTCTAGGAGTAAATTAAATAGAGGATCCAAGGTGATTAAAGGGCTGTGAGAAGAGGTATGCATAGAATCAAATACCTCACCTGTGACTACAAGCGCATAAACAATAATCTCTTGAAAGGGAACTACTACACATGTCAACAGGGCAGTAACCACACACACTTCCATAGCAAGTGTTTTTTTAAATATAATAAAAGGATCAAAATCCTAAAGCTGTTTTTGAAATGTCTCATCCTGGACCTCTCATTAGCAATAACTTTGGAAAGGCAAGGCTATGAAGTAATACATTCTGGGTCTTTATTCCCAAGGGTAAATTCATAGAAATCAGTCCAAAGTTTTATATTGATAATGGACTGTGGAAGAGTTGTGGGAATAGTTATCTGTCACACAGTTCTCATGGAAGTTTTATTCCTTTAAGAAGTATTTGGATTATAATTGTACTAGCATTCAACTGAATCTAGCAAAGTGCTTGCTGTCTTGAAAAAGCCATCACTTCTGGAGTTATCTTAATTTCTTGATCATTATGGCCACTGAACACTTAGGCAGCTAAAAGGTCACTAAATAGGACCACAGTGTTTCAGAGCAAACAAAATAAAACCACTGGGAAAAAGCAACCAACTACAAATAACTACCTTCTCTTAAAAAGTTATTTTTGACAACTTGCAGGTCTTTATTTTGTAGAAAAAAAAATTATACAGAGTGATGTCAAAAAAACAGTAAGGTTATCATTTTCTGTATACATATTGTTCTTAACAAATCACTTGAAGCATCTTAAAGGTGTATAATAGTTTTATTTTCTAAAATAAAAGTTATATTAAAAGTGAGCACACAAAATCCAAACCATTTTATATAGATATCTTTGGTGAGTGTGTGGACATATTATCCAGAATATATGGTAAGCAAACACTGTGGACACTCGGTGTATGAGTAGTTTAACACCTGAGTGCACTTCTGAAGAAGCTACTGGGACATTTTTAGCAGCAGTTACTTTCACTTTTCTTTTCCTTTTGCTAGTTAACCTGGAGAGAAGGGTCTGGCTATAAAGAATCATACATTATTATCTTACTTAGATTATTTCTATAGTTGGCATTAAACATGTTTAAACACATGAGGAAAAATTATAAAAGTATATGCTTTTCTTCCTTCCTTCTTTCCTTCCTTCCTTCCTTCCTTCCTTCCTTCCTTCCTTCCTTCCTTTCTTCCTTCCTTCCTTTCTGGTTGTTCGAGGCAGAATTTCTCTGTGTAACAGGTCTGGCTCTCCTGAAACTTGCTTTGTAGATAGGCTTGCCTTATACTGACAGAGTGTTGGAGGTAATTGCTTGTTCCTTTCCCAGCTGCCCAGACCCAAAATAATCACATAGAAACTATTTAATTACAATACTGTTTTGCCCTTTTAGCTCATTCTTATTGGCTAGCTCTTATATATTAAATTAACCCATTTCTATTCATCTGTATTTTATCATGTGGTTGTGGCCTACCTGTAAGTTTCCATCCAGCATCTGTGTCCTGTGGTGACTGCATGGCTTCTCCCTGACTCTGTCTACTCTCTCTTCCTCAAACAGCTTGGGATTCTCCCCTTGCCACATTCTGTGCTGCAATAGGTCTAAAGCAGATTCTTTATTAATCAATGGTATTCACATAGAATCAACAAAGATCATTCTTCCTGTTTCCTAAGTGCTGGAATTAAAGGCATGTACCACCTACCCTGCAGGAATATATCTTTCTAATGCTCTATCTTTTCAGGAAACTATGAGCTAACAGAAATATTATTATTCTATCATATTATTTTTCTTAAACATAAAATATTATCTATTTTATATATGAGAGTGTTTAATTGGTGTTTGTATGTACATATGAATGAGTAAAAAATTTAAAATATGAGTATAAATTTAAAAATATATTTTCAAGCACACTGTAAACCATTTAGATGTTTCTTCATCTTTGAATCTATCTTCAATGTATATTCTTTTTCTGACCACTTGAGTTTTTAATTTGCCAACTGATATGGATCAGGTGGCTTTGAAAATGAGTCCACCCAATTTCTTAGTTTTCTGAGAGTCTAGCTTCATGGCAAAGGTACTAGCAGGAGTCATGTTTATTGCCACAACTCTACGGAGTTTCAAGGTCCTTGCCACCACCAAGAAGCATGCTATCGGCTACTCATAAATACCATTTAAGTGTTTAGTGGCAAAGCCTCTTAAAAGAGCTGCAAGGTGTTTGCTCCTAAAGCTGAGTCAGAATGACTCTCATAATGAGACATGCTTGCCTCCTGTAAACAAAGCCCACCTGAGAAAATGTTGCTAAAAAGAAGCCATGCTTAACTTTGTTCTTTTATGTCTAGAATTCCTTTTCAAGCTCTCTCAGGTTTTTAAGTGGATTTAGTGCCACATTGTGCTCATTTGTTGACTGATGTTAATGTTCCACCAAATCCCACAGCCATTTGGTCCCAAATAAACACAGAGATCTACCTTAATCATAAATTGGTTGGCCAAGTAACTCAGGCTTCTTCTTAACTCTTATAACTTATACTAGCCCATAATTTATGTTTGTGTTAGCTATGTGGATTGGTACCTATTTCGGTGTGGGAGTCACATCTTGCATGCTCTATGTCTCACTTCCTCTGTGTATGGGTGAGAACTACAGACTGACTCTTTTCCCTGAATTCTCCTGTTCTCATTGCCCTGCCTCTACTTCCTGCCTGGTTACCCCACCTATATTTCCTGCCTTGTTCCTGACCAATCAGCATTTTATTAAACAAGTACAAGGAAGAAATATTTACAGGGTAAAACCATTGTCCCACAGCAAAGATCAGAAAAAAAAATTTAAGAATCAGGACTCTCCTTCCATTATATGGTCCTAGGTATCAAACTCAGGTCATGAGGCTTAAAGGCCAGTATCCTTACCTGCTGAACCTTCTTTCAAAACCTAAGAAATATTTTGAGTTTTGAAATTTGTGGTGTTTTATTATTAATATTGAAACTTTGAAAAGGAATATTTCTTCTGAAATTTTAAGTTCAAATTAATATTTCTCATTTGTTTTGTTTGAGACCATAACAACATACCTTAACTTGACTTACATAGTCTTTAAACTTTTAATTCGTATTTATCTTTTTATAAGTGTGAAGGTAAGACTCTCTATGGTGATTTCAATAAGAATGATTTCCATAGATTCATTTAGCTGAATCCTTTATTATCAGAGAGTGGCATGACTTGAGGAGGATAAGGAACTGTTTTTTGTTGGAGTAAGTATGGCTTTATGGTAGAATTGTGTCACTGTGAGTGGGTTTAGTATCAAAAGACCTAGTCAGGCTACTACACTCTCTCTTCTTTTTTCCTATGGATCAGGATGTAGAACTCTCAAATAACTCCTTAATACAATGTCTGTCTATGTACAAACATGCTCCCAGTCACAATAAGAATGGGCTAAATCTCTGAAATGATAAACCATCTCCAGTCAAATGCTTTCTTATAAGTATTGCCTTGGCCATGGTGTGTCTTCATATCAATGGAGACATAAAGGTTAATTTTTACAATTCCAGTACTTGAGTCATGAAGAGACAGGAGGATCCATGAAATTTCAAATCTGCCTGATCTACACAGTGAGCTCCAGATTAGCCAGGGCTACACAGCAAGTTCCAGGTCAGAAAGGGCTACATATTGATGTCTACTTTCCAAAGAGAAATAAAAGGAGCAAAAGACCTGGCTAGGCATCAATCGAAAAAAGGCAGAAAATAATGTGTAGTAAATATGTGAAAACAAGTTCCACCTCATTAGCCACCAGAGAAATGCAAATAAAAATGCAATGGATTTTAACTTTGCAGGTCCATTAAAATAGCTACTACCAAAAACACAAATAAATACGATTGACTAAGAGCTGCACAAATTAAAAATTATGCACATTTTAGGAGCACTGTAAAATGGTACACGATCATAGAAGTCACTAAATCTTTACAGAGAACTGGCAGGTAATCTGGTGAGTACTTTGTGAATGACAACGAAAATGAATTTGGAGGGTTGTAGAATGGCTCAGCACATAAGAGAATTGTTACTTTTACAGAGAATGCTGATTTGGATTGCAGCACCCATGTGGCAGCTCACCACTATCAATGCCAGCGGCATCTGACATGGTCTTTTGATGACCAGGAACACCAGACATGCATGTAGTGAAGAAACATAGATGCAGGCAAAATACCATCACATGAAAATGAATCATCTTAAACAAATTTGTCAAGATGCAATCAAGTATGAGCAGAATCATGTTGGTAATAATAGTATCATAGTCAAATATCGAAATAACTCAAATTGTATAACCTGAAATTGTAGTTCCTAAAAATAGAGGAACAATGATGCCATAAAACCATCCCACACCAGTTCAGAATTATTGATCATAAAAGTAGCTATTTATTTAAAGGAAAAAACTTACAGATCCCCGTCCTAAACAACAGTCCTCTGAGCACAAACAGGAAAGAGTGTCTAGCAGCTGGAATGGGAGCCAGAAGCAAGAGAGCAGGTGCACGGTTCCCACTGTTTTTCAAACTATAAGAGACCATGCCCAAGTGCGCTGGTATCTTAAAGGCTACTGGCTCAAGGAGCAGAAAGTGCTCCCACAGCAGAACATGAAACATCTACATAGTCAAATATTTTAAAAGCATATTGAAAAACACTAAAAATTGGTTACCTTGTGGGATTGAACTCTAAACTTGTTTGTACTGCATAAGTACAGGTTTCTGCCATTGATCTATGCCTCCACCTTCAGTCTCATCATTCTCACAGTCTTTTTCCCAATAACTATTGTTTTAAGTGCATGTTTAAAGTTTTGAGTTATTTTTAACTACTACATATAAAGGAAGGATGTCACAGCATATTTATCATTCTAAGTTTGACATTTTCTTCTAGGATAGAATCTCCTCCTCCATCCATATTCTTTTACATGGCAAGATTTTAAAAAGGAATAGTATTCTATTCTATTGCATCTATTGTACTACAGTTTCTTTACATGCTCACCAGTCAAGAGACACCTTAGTATTTTTGTGTCCTGGTTATTATAAATAATTGTGATCTGAATATGAAAGAAAAATAACCTATTCATGTTCGGAGTGAATTTTCCTTTACTACACAGACACAAGAGGGATGGTTCCACCATTCCCTTGTCAAGGTTCCATTTTTAGTGGGTCTTTTCCATTTCTGTTCATAGTGATGCTAGTAGTTCCCATTTCCAACAAAATAGCAGGTCTCCTCTTTTGTCCCCAGCACAATCTCAAAAGTTCACTATCTCTTGTATTTTTGATAATGAAGAGTCTAAAATATGTGAGATAATGTTTTGTAATTTAGAGTTATAGTTCTCTAATGATTAGCTGTATAGACCACATTTACAAACTCGGTCAGTTGTTTGTCTTTTTAGAGAAATATCTATACATATTCTTTAATTGTTTTTAAGTTGTGCTATTTGTAGGGTATTTTCCTTTTAGATATTAATAGAAATAAATTACTATCATACCTTGAATATGCACAAATATATGATGATATTGTAGGACATAAAATAAAAATAGTTTTAAAAATAAAAGGTATATATGTGTGTGTACACATAAATATAATACAAACCTTCAAAAATAATAAATGAGCCATCATAATTCATGAGCACTGAATGAAGAAAAGGAAATTCCTGAAATTCTCTGTCCACATATTTGCTAACAGATTATAGAAACAAAATTTTTAAAAAAAATAAAATACAGGAAATTGATGATTGATTTTAAATTTTTTCTATTAAAAATTCGAGTTAATAGTTTATATGTATATGCATATATATGTTTGAATGTATCTATATGTCTTCTATTGTTTAGATGCAGTGTCAGTTTGTGCCCTCTATGAAAATGTGGTACCCATGATAATGTAATCTATTGGAGGAGAGAGGGAAACATGTCAGTATGCAGTTGAGTCTGTTCTTGATTCATTATTATGTAGTTGCTGCACACCTCGACCTCACAATTCTCTTTGCTTAATGTCCCAGACTGTAGGGTTACAAAAATAGGTTATAGCATCCAGATTCATGCTAGGATCTTCAAAATGTAACAGACGCTACATGGTAATTAGATTATGTATTTAGTATATCTCCTAAAATAGAATAATGTAGTCCTTTGAGAATTCCAGTTAGCATCTTTAGCTGCCTTCTTTTATTGGGTCCCTATCATTGGTAAGGCTGATTTAACTGACAAATGTTGAACTTTCTGCCACCACACAGCAAATTCCATGAACCTCATTTCATTACAGAGTGTCTGGCTACGGGACATTACAATGGAAAATATATTAATATAAAGCCCATATGGTTTCACTAGTGAACTCTACTTAACATATACTGAATATATTATGTAACTGAATATTTATATCTTTAATATAACAAAACAAAAATAGCTCTAGTTATATCTTATGAGACTAGCATATTCCTCATAATAAGAGTCAATAATGACATACAAAAAATAAATCTAAAAACCATTATCTTCATGAAACCACAATATACAATGTATTTTGCAATCAAATCCACCAAAGTACAATAGGTATATTGTATAAAATGCTCTTATAAATTTATTCAGTGTTGGTTCAGTTATTGTTTGAGTGCTTTTGAAGTGTATGTTTTAATACTTTTCAGTTCTGGTGTTCTAGATACCTTTGAATAAATCTAGAAATGATCTGGCTTTATTAATTTTTCTCCTTTTTCTGTAACTTGAAGAATTTTATCATTTTCCTACAATAAACAGGTACCCAGAATTTGTGATCAGAATCTTTTGCTGTTATTACCATTAAAAAAAAATAAAAGAACATGTTTTGTGGAAGAGAAATATGTGTTTCTCCTTCTACAAAGCCAGTAAAAATTCCCTTTTGGTTTAATTTAAGAGAATTAATGTGGATATGATTATCATTATTTGTAGTCAGTTAGGAAATACAAAAAAAATGAGAGGACTGGAGAGATATCTCTGAGGTAAGAGTACTTGATGCTGGCTGCTCTTTCAAATGTTTTGAGTTCAACTCCCAGCAACCAAGTGGTGGCTCACAAACATCTATAATGAGATCTGGTGCCCTTTTCTGGTGAGTAGACATATGGGCAACAAAATGCTGTATCCATAATAGATAAATAAAGCTTAAAAAGAAAAGAAAAACAAAGCCTGGCAGTCGTAGTACATGACGTAAATTCCAGAACTCAGAAGGCAGAGACAGGAGGATCTTTGTGAATCCTTGGCCATTCTGGTTAAGAGAGAGTTCCAGGACAGAATCCAAGCTACAGGCTAATGCACTTGGCTTGATCATTTGAAACTTCACAGCCCACACACAGTGACACACTTTATGAATGAGGCCACACCCACAACACCAAGGCCATATCTCCTTATAACACCATTACCTATGAACCTAAAGTGCCATTTTCATTGAAATCATAACCTTCATTTATAGTTTAGGCACTATAGCTGGTATTATTGGTGCATTCTTAAGAATCCAATATGTCTTATTATAATGAATAACATTTGGAGCCTCAATTCACAAATTAATAGATTTTTTTTTAAATTCTCTTAATGAAATGTCTGTTCAAATATTGTCTGTTATTTTGATGTTTTACTCATTACAGAGCTTTATGAATTTATTATACTCTGGAGATAATTTTATTGTCGGATATGTGTATATTTCCTTTTAGGCATCTACCTTGTCTTTTCCTTAATAGAGATTCAGAAAATTAGCAACATGATGAAGTTGAAATTACAATATTTTCTTATCAGTGTTTTTGTGTCATACAAATCTTCACCTGACTGGAGGCATAAAAAGGCCACAAATAATTGTACGACAAACTTCAATTTTTATGCAGTTTTATCTGTATCTTCCTTACTAATAAAATGATCTGATAACTATCAATTTACTTTGAAACACTCATTTAACTAAACTTCATTTTTGATAGATTGTTGAGTCATTTTCATTGTTTTCAGATTTTACTTGATTTATATTGTGTAGAATATTGTGTGTTCTTTGTACCTCAACTTTATTTTACATACAGAAGTAGTAAGACTGCTGTTAACTCTTGGGCCATTTATCTCATTTATCAGTTAATCTTAGCTGGGGTTACACCTTTACAAAATTCTAGGTGAGTAAATGTATGCAGCTTTCCACCTGTTGATCCCATGTCCTTCACCCACTTTGGGATGCAGCCTGCTTGCTGACTGTCCTCTTGGAAATATTCCAAGTGCTACCAGGGGAGAAGTGGAGACGACCAGGAATCCCCTAAGTTTAAGGAAATGATTGCCCTTTTTATTTTTTCTATCATCTGACAAATGCTTATTTGTGACAGTTTGTATAACTATCCTTTTGTAGTGCAGATACTCATATTAATAAAACTAACCAGGAGACCTCTTATATTTATTTTTAATTATATATTACAGTGTGAATTTGTATGTTTACATATGGGACATGTAAGCTAGTGCCTGTTTTTGAGTCCAGAAGAGAATGTTGGATCTCCCGGAGCTGGAGGTGCGTGTTGCTTTGTTTGAATCACCCAGTTGGTGTGCAGGAACCAAACTCACATCTTTTGAAAGAGAAGATAGAGCTCTCAATAACTGAGATCTATTCTCGGTCTCTCAATAAGCTTTATCTTTAAAAAATTTCTGTCCCTGATGCAGATATTGACTGGTATGGTTATAGTTCTCAGGTTCTCAAATACTGAATAAAACTTTAAAAACTAAAGATTAAATACTGCTTAGAAAATGAGTGTAAACTCTGCTAAGAATGAACTATGTTTATTTTCAAGTTCTATGAAGCTGTAAATTAAAGCCCAGTTTTGAATAAGTGTATTTCCCAAAACATAAAAGGAAATTAACATGCTATATTTGCTCATTTAATTTTGTTATTATATTAACATTGTACACTTAAAAATTCCAAAAAGAAGCCAGCAAATAATGATGTAGGACTGGGCATAGCAAGTGAATCTTGGAACTAGAAGAGGCCGCACCTCATAAGCACAATGAATGAATGAATGAATGCTTTCACTGTTCTCAATTGATTTGTCTAACATTGATACATTTATTTAAAATGGTTTGTATTTTACAAAATATAAAATTTATCTAATATAAATAATGTTGTGTTTGGGACCAGGGAGATATCTTAGTAGGTAAAAGCACTTTTCACATAAGCAGGAAACTTCAGCTCAGTTCCTATGAAGGTAGACAGAAAGAACTGAATCCACAAATTGTCCTTTGACTTACATATGCATGCACTGCAGGACATGTATACCTATACAGCCATCACAAACACAGATTACTAATAACTTTGAAATACTAAATACAATGACAATGTTCAAAGACAGAGTCCAGATTAACTTTAGAAGAGAGCTTTGACACTGTCTATGAAGAATTATTTTAATTGCGTGGGAAAACCTGCACTCTGTAGGCGATCCCATTTCCTGAGTAAGGACTGTATTGAAAGATAAGAAAGGAAGCAGAACCACAAGCATACAATCACTAACCCATTGCTCTCTGTTTTTGGTATTGGATGCAATGTGACAAACTCCCTTAACTAACCAATGCCCTGATTTCCCTGTCATGATGGATGGTATTATAGCGACTTTGAACTGTGAGCTAATAAGACTTTACTCCTTAAATTTTTTGAGGTAGTTTATCATAACAGGAAGAGCAAGTAAAACACACATTAAACACACAATTAAAAATTAATTAACATGATGCAATTGCATTGTTAAATTTATGATAAATTTTACTATCATCTCCCTGAAATTTGGGAAGCTAATTTAAAAATCAAAGAGGAATTTTGTTGTTCAGACTATTAATTTCTATAGCAGAAGTAGACATCATGGGCTTGGATAATTGAACACATTTTCTAGTTATCATGTATCTCAAACTTTCCCTAAAGCTGTCACATGAGATTTTGTCATATAGTTGAGGGAAACATACTCTAATGCTATAACTATTTTCCTTATGACTTATAAAGTCAAGCAGTTCACTCACAATGAGTAATTAGGGGAGTGAACTGGATAAAATTAATTCATAATAAATAATTATCACAAACAGAAGCAATCAAAAGTAAAATCCATTCTCCCTGGCTATTGGGAAACAATTTGAACTAAATTAAGGAACACGGGGATACAAAATCCTTGAGTCATGGTAGATGGGATTACAGATTTAAACCAAAGACCAAATCAGGAGCACCAAGAAGCAGCTCAACCATAATTCTAAGGTGAAGCATAAGAGTTGCAGTGATTCCCTTATACCAAGTTAGTGTAGAGGAAAAAATAATTCACATAAAACTAAGAGACAAATATGCCCCAAAACACATAATTATTGTTGCAATACTTTTATCTTTCTTTTAATTAAACTTACTCTCTCTGCGTCACTCTCCTTCATAAACTCACTAAGTAGAAATTATCTATATCCCTGAAAGGCATCAAAATCAGAGCTGGGAATCACTACCACTGCTCATTTCTCATTTCAGTTGCTTATAAAACTTATAGAACTCTGAAATTTTGTAATTTTAGCAAAATATAAACCTTCAAAATTTCTTAGAATCTATAGGATCCAAAATTTTATTTAAGGAACTGTAAACAACAAGGGGTTCTTTTGTGGACAAAACAAATAATTTTCATATGAAAGTAAGAAGAACATGAATAACTCAGTATTTATTTATTTTTGTGATACATTTTATTATCACTTAGATTTTTATGCAATATTTTGATAATATTCTTTACCCTCCTTCAAATCATCCCAGGTCCTTCCCACCTTCCTACCTAACTGACTTAACTTTTTCTTTCTCGCTCAAAAACAAAACAAAAATGAACAAAGAATGACAATGACAAAATAATTGAATATAACAGAAAGTGCCTAACCAAGTAAAAATGAAAAGCATACAAATACATTGATTTTGTTTTGTGTTAGCCTACTACTACATCAGTAAGGTTACTACTATATTCAGGCACAGTGCCAGTCCTGGAGTTTATTTGATACATTCAGTGTCTCTCCATTGGTAAGCACTGCTCTCCTTTGTATAAGGTATCAGGTGAAAATAGCTTCTTGTTTTTTGATGAGACTTTGTTTTAATATTCCCTACTCCATGGGACTTTATCTGGTTTGAATTTGTTCTTATTTTGTAATTTATTAGTGTTATCAACCCTGTTGTGTTTGAAAGAAACTTTTTTTGGCACCTTCAATCACCTCTGACTCTTACAGACTTTTTGCCTTACCTTCTGCATATATCTCTGCACCTAGAGGTAGGAGGTGTGATAATGTCATCACACTTAGGTGTGAGTGTTCCCAGGTTCCTCACTCCCTTATCTTTGTTTAGTTAGTTCTGTCCTCTCATCTATTGACAAAGAATCTTCTCTAATTAGGCTGAGTAGTGCTTTTCTCTCTGGGTATAGTAATATGTTATTAGGAACAATTTTATTGTATGTTCCTTTATTAGAATAATAGTAATATCTTTCTGCTTAAGTTCAGACCCAGCCAGTCCTAGTTCGGCAGTGTCAGGTATATTTTGCATTTCATGGAGAGTCTCTTATGTTCAATCAAAATTTGGTTAGTTACTCCCAACATCAATGCCATTATTGTGTCATTATATATTTTTTTATTGAAAATTTTCACCTCCTGCCCTCCTCCTACTCCCCCTCCCCCTCCCTCTTCAGTCCAAGGAGCAGTCAGGGTTCCCTACCCTATGGGAAGTCCAAGGTCCTCCCTGCTCCCCTCTTACTCTGGAACATATGAACACATCAGCGCTGGATCCCAACATATGTTATCCCAATGTGGAACCCAAACAGATGGCCCTCAATGTGGGACTTCTGACAAAAATTTTCTGCTACAGCTTTAGCAGATGAAATAAACTCCTGGGCTGGAAAAAATGGACCAGCAAGTAACAGTCTTGCTAGCAAATGAAGAACATCAAATTTAGATCCTGGTACCCATGTAAAAGGCCAGGTGTGTTGACATATGCAGATAAGAATAGATCTTTCTTCATCAAAAAAGCTTCCTTTTGTAACACATGGAGACTATAACAGTGTGGGTTCATTTTCTATCCCACGGGAAGCTCTCAAAGAATCACATGGAGACTTACTTTTAATTATGAAAATTGCCAATGGCTTAGGCTTGTTTCTAACTAGCTCTTATAAATTAACCCATTAGAAATTCCCATTTCTATTAACTTACTGTCTACCTCATGGCTTTATTATCTTTACTATGTACTGCCCATGCTACTTTCCTGCTTCCTCTGTGTTTGCTGACAATTCTCCTCTGCTTCTTCCCAGATCCTAGCTATTGGCTATTCATCTTTTTATTAAGCCAATCAGAATGACACATCTTCACAGTGTACAACAATATTATTGCCCAACACCACAGAAAGCTGTAACAGATCAAAATGCAAAGAACTATTACAGTGGGGTTTCCAGCCCCAGCTGATCCATCTATAGCAAAAATTCTGCACTTGAAGCTCAGAGAAAATCTCAGGAGTAGGATGGAAGGACAGTAAGAACTAAAGAACAGACATTTATGCTGCTGTATCATGATATATATATATATATATATATATATATATATATATATATATATCAGAAAACATTGAATCTTAGCAATCTGGTTGCATAAACAAGGTTGATATAATAAGAAGTTTAATTGACATACTAGCATAGATATTGGAAATTTTTACACAATCTCATCACTAGATGAAGTACTACAGACAAGGAAGTGTTGCTCAGAAAGAAAGAATTTGAACCAGAAGTCTTTGGTCATGTGCTCTCTAATATATTACACAGTTTCAATTGGTTAGAAATAAACAAATTTACATAGGACCAATACTAAATTGATTGACTTGGATATGTGTGTATATATGCACACACATTAAAAATTATAGAATAAGAATTTTGGAAGGAGTTACAGAGGATTTGGGAGGGTAAGAGGGGTAGAAATGGTGTATACATAGTATTCATAAATAAAAATCTCAATGAGAGAAAGCAAACTACTTTAATTAAAAAAAAACAGCAAACAAATGGAACAACCAAGAATGGCTTTACAACTATTTAGAACTGTAACCCCATTGTCAAGGTGGGAGGTTGGAAACAGAATTGCATGAACTTCCAGGCTGCAGTTTCCATAAAAGAACCTTTCCAAAAGGAATGCACAGCAGTCGATAAGTCAGAACATCCAACATCTTTTGACCTCTATGTATTACACAGGCACAAACACCTCCATACAAACATACATAAAAACAATCATGCGTACACAAGAAGCACACACATGTCTTATACCACAAAGCAAAGTAGATGTTCTGGTGTATACATTTTCCATTGTTTGAACCTAAAAGTGAGAAATTTCAAATTGTAGGAAGAAAAAAGTTCAGACTTGTTCAACTATATTCATAGCAACCTTATTCATAATAACCAGAGCCTAGAAACAACCTAGAAACCTAGATGCCCGTCAAACAGAGAATGGATGAGGAAATTGTAGTACATTTACAGAGTGGAATACTACTATGCAGTAAAAATAACAACATCTTAAAATTTGCAAGCAAATGGGAAAAACTAGAAAAAAACATATTGAGTGAGGTAACCCATACCCAGAAAAAATATAGTATTTACTTACTCAAAAGCAGATAATATACATAAAGCAAAAGATAACCAGTCTACAGTCCACAAACCCAGGGAACCTAGACAACAAAGGGGACCCTGAGAGGCACACACTTGAATTCACACAGGAAAGAGAACAAGACAAAATCCCCTGAGTAAATTGTGAGTATAGGAGGCAGAGACAGGGTAGAAAGGAGGGAGGGGAAGAAGAAGAGTTGGAAAAAAAATATAGCTCAACAAAAACAATAATAAAAAAATCAAGTAATGGTAATCTACAAAATCAACTGTATTTGGAGAAAAGACTAAATATTAAATGTATAAATTAAAATGCCTAGGCTAGCCTAGTGTACAATAATAACATGAAAGTCAGTATCCCTTGTCCTTTCTCTATCTACATCTGTTTGATGACTGATCCATTTTTGTGTGGACCCAGTGTAAGCATGTTTATCTACCTTGAGTTTGTGATTGTAGTGACTGTATTTTGCCCAAAAGCAGTGTTTTGGAGTATTTCCTCTCGTTTGAGTTTCACTTTCTTTTGATCCAAATTCTACAATGTCTCCTGATCAGTACAGAGGAGAGTACAAATGTCTTAGTTACATATATGCACTTGTCCCTCACAGTCTCAAATCTTTACACAGTCATGAATATCTGCATTCACCAATTTCCATGGTTAAGAGTAGCATTAGTTCAGGAGTATGATCATAAGTATTTAGATAACAGCTTAATGTTCTATTTATTTCATTGACTATTTGCTACTAAGAGACCTTAATATAAATCCAACCACACTGAACCTGATAGAAGAAAAAGGGGGAAGTACTCTTCAATGCATGGGCACAGGAGAACACTTCTTAACTATATCTGGAGTAGCACAGACACTAAGAGCAAAAATAAATAAATGGGACCTCCTAAAACTGAGACGCTTCTGTAAATCAAAGGACACAGTCAATAAGAAAAAAAGGCAGCCTACTGAATGGGAAGATTTTCATCAACACCACATCACACAAAAGATTGAATGCCAAAATATAGAAAGAGCTCAAGAAATTAGACAATAAAATTTCAAATAAATCAATTAATGGAGAATTCTCAACAGAAGACTGTCAGATGGCCCAAAAGATACTTAAAGAAATGTTCAACATCCTTGAATCAAAACAACTCTGAGATACCATATTATACCTGTCAGAATGGGTAAGATCAAAAACACTAATGATAGCTTATGTTGGAGAGGATGTGGAGTAAGGGGAACACTCATCCATTGCTGGTGGGAAAGCAAACTTGTACAATCACTTTGGAAATTTGTATGATGATTTATCAGAAAATCGGGAATCAACTTTCCCAAGGATCCAGCAATACCACTCTTCGGTATATACTCAAAAGATGCTCAATCATACTACAAAAGTACTTGTTCAACTATGTTCATAGCAGCATTATTTGTAATAGGCAGAACCTGGAAACAACCTAGATGTCCTCAATTGAAGAATGGATAAAGAAAGTGTGGGACATTTACACATTAGAGTACTACTCAGCAGTAAAGAACAATGACATCTTTAATTTTACATGCAAATGGGTGGAATTGGAAAACACTATCATGAGTGAGATAACCCAGACCAAAAAAGACAAGTATGGTATGTACTTATTCATAAGTGGATACTAGCCATAATCAAAGGACATTGAGCCTATAGTTCATGGTCCTAGAGAAGCTAAGTAATAAGGTGAATCCAAAAAAAAATATGTATAGACCCACCTGGAAATTTGAAATGGCCAGTATTGACTAGCAGGGTTGGGAGCATGGTGGTGGTAAGAGAGGGGATGGTAGCAGATAAAGAAGAGGGAAGAGGGGAGGGGAAAGGAGAACTTGAAAGAATGTAATGGTCAAGATGGAGGCAGGACAGAGAGGAGAGCAATGAGAGAGATATCTTGAGTGAGGAATTCATTATAGAGTTAGCAGAAACCTGGCTCTAGAGAAAATCCCAGGAATCCAAAAGGATGACCTCACCTAAGATGCTGTCCAATAGAGGAGAGGGGGTCTGATCTTGACTTGCCCTATACTCAGACTGATGGTTATCTTCAATATCACTATAGAGCCTTCATCCAGCAACTGATAGAGGCAGAGGCATAGACACACATTGGAGCATTGTACTGAGCTCCCAAAGTCCATTTGAACAGTGGAACGAATGAGAATATGAGCAAGGAAGTCAAGACCATGATGGGTTCACCCACTGAAACATTTGCCTGAGCTAATGGGAGCTCACCAACTCTAGCCGAACTGGGAAGGAACAAGCATAGGACCAAACTAGTTTCTCTGAATGTGTTTGACAGTTGGCATGGCTGGGGTAGACTGTGAGGCCACTGGCAGTGGCATCAGGACTTGTCCCTACTGCGTGTACTGGCTTTTTGGAATCCTATTCCTTTTGGATGTATACCTTGTTCTGCCTAGATATAGTGTGTGTGTGGGGGGGCTTGGACCTTCCCCTCTTTGAGGATTAGATAGGGGTGGGGTGGGAGGGTGTGTGGAGGAGATGGGAACTTGGATTGCAATTTTTTTTAAAAAAATATCTAATTAAAAGGAATCTACTCACAGAGAAAGGTTTTTTTAAAAAAACATAAAATATATGTGGTATTTTGGGATTATCAGCCACTTAATTATGATTGATAATATTTAATTCACTGAAGTTTTACTAAAATCATGAAATAAGATTACAGAGATTTTGGAAAAAGTAATTCTTCAAAACGACTCCTTAAGAATATACGCATAAATGCCCTGACATCGATGTAAATGATTGTTGCAATTTTACTCTTCAGTACACTTTCATGACAAATTGCACAGCAAACAATTGCTTCCAATCAGTTTCTGATTTTGAGTCAAGAGCCCTCTGTCAACGCAGTGTCTCTGTGAGGACCATGACAAAGAGCAACACAAAACACCATTAATAGAAGAGGATTGCTAAATAACTTTTGAAGTGGATAATATAAAACTACATGATGACTTTAAGATGTAGAATTATGCTCCATGCTTTTAAAAACATAATGATTTATCTTCCATTTTCTGTAGCTTTTGAAAAGAATATATTACAGGATTTTAATTACCCCATCTAGGCATTTTCACTTCATCAATTCTTCTAGTGCTGGTTGTACTTACAGGGGCTGAGAGCACATCTTGATTAATTTTTTTTCCATGGTGTAGTTCAGCCTTTCAGAGAAAGGATATAAAGCTACATCTACAAGTATTTGTGGCTGTTAAATAAGGATACATGTCACAACCACTGTGGCTTCTGATGAAGTCATGGAATCATTCATGGGGAGATGAATGAAAGGTCCATTAAAATCAAAACTGTTAATGTGACAAAACAAAGCTTTTAAGGATTTGTGTAATGTTATGGTAACTAATGAAGTCAATATACAGGTCAAGCTGAAACTATTAGGCTGTTCTTTGAATTTCTAATTCCCCACAGTTAGCCAGCCCACTTAAGTTGGGAAAATCCAGTATTACTATAGTCCCTTAATGTTTTAAAAGCTTGTCATTTGGTGAAAAATGTCTGTTTTTTGGCATCATCCCTCGAGAGTCCACCACTCTAACAAGAACACATAGTAAGACACTAATTTTAAATACACTAAATTTATTTTAGGACACACATTTTGACAGTTTTGTATACTTTTAGTTTATGAAGAATGACTTTAATTTGTGAATGATTTTTTAAAATAAAACAAAGCTAAATAAACTGCAGGCAGCATATGCCATTATGAAGTTTATATTGTTCTTTCAACACCAACAGTTTCATACGGTTTCATGAATGAGGCACTATATAGTCATACACTGTTCTGTTTTAATGAAAAGGCATACATGATATTTAAATATACAGATAATTTGTGTATTCATTCATACATTCATGGTTTTATCAATACATTCAACATAGTGTTTATTGAGTCCCTATTATTTATTCAAGCTCATATTGGACAAAACACACAAGAAGATGTCTCACCCCTAATGTTTTCATCTGCTAATAAAAACAGTCAGCAGAAAACAAGCTAAAATGAAAATAATAATATGTTGTAAAGAAAATTATCACTAACTGAAAAACTGGATAATGTACAAAGGATTGGTTCAAGGGCACAGCAAAAAGGAGTGTCATAGGAGATGGGCCATTATACCACATACAGGACAATGGTGATCCTAAACATGAACCAGGAGCCTGGAAGAGGATGGAAGGGGCAACATAGCTGCAAGTTTGTGTGCTATGTGGTCCTCATTCTGGTTATTCTTTTTATTTGAGTTGGAGATTTTCAAAGAAGTAAAGCATAGGATAACTATAGACATGAACTTGAGCTATGGGAGTTTTCAAGACAACCTATGTCTATGGTACAAAGTGAAGCAACACAGTTAGGACTTGACAGAGCTATCTCTAAATAATCACTAATTTAGCCATGCTGCGAATAAGCATCATTTTTCATGTCCAGGTACAGGGTGTTCAACCTGTCAGTCACATTCTAATTTTGGAAGTCAATATGAAGATTCAATCAAATGACAAAGAAGATGATGCACTTAAACTTACAAAATAAGCAAAGTATTTTGTGCAGGAAACATTTTCTTTTGGGAGAATCTATGTTATTTGTAATGGGGAAATGTTAAGCACTTGTAGCCCAAGCCAGAGGACAGGGTTTGGAATCCTAGAACCTATACAGATGCCAAGAGGACAAGTCTACCCTCTGAAATTAAACCATAAGGGGAGACAACCATAAGGGGGGCAAACTGTCTAGTCAAACTATCCATGTAGGAAAGTTCTAGCAACAAATGAAAAAGCCTGCCTCAAAGAACAATGTAGAGGAAAAATCAAGGAAGATTCTTGACATCCCTCAAACCTCCAAAAGCATGCATGTGCATATTCATAAACACCACTACAAATGTGCACACAAACACACAGATACACACACACATATGTATACAAACATATACATACACTCACACATATACATGTGGGGAAAAGATGAAAATAAAAAAGACTGTCATTAAAGTTTCACTTTGGTATGAAAGTAGAGTTTCTTTAATGGAATGGAAATTAAATAGAAAATTAGGGTTAAAAAGGAAGTAGCCTGAAGAAGCCTAAAGGAAATGTGTATTATTGGCAGATGCATCATCAATAATAGCACTGGGAATATTCAGTTATAGTTCCCAACATTTTAAATTTAGGTGAATATTAATAAAAACTTACTTAACATTCATATAATTAAACAGTTTTGAGTCAATTTAATTTAAAACTGAATTTGTTAAATTCAACACTCTATTTTGACACTGGATGGATTTTGAGAAGTTCTCCATTTGACATTTGGGCAGTTCCCCTTCTGTTTTCTTTCATTAAAGATCTATTAAATTCCTGAAGAGACAAGAAAGTTGCTAAATGTGAGGGAAATGATCCTTGAATTTAGAGACTTCACACTTCAGTGTGGGAGAGTAAGAGCGAGGGTGTTAATTCTGAAGTGCTAATTATGTATGGTCAGTAAAATAGGCAGCTGAAAAGGATTTTTGTGGATTCTCGGGAACCTTTAGTGCTGAAGTTACATTTTAGAGTGCGTTTAGAGTTCAAGACACAGAAACAAATGGCGCGCTCCTTTCTAAACTTTGTAAGGTCGAGATGAAACACCTATTCGCACAATTCCCTTGAACATAATTATGAGTCCTCTTCCTGGTGAAAATCTTTGGACAATCCGCTTTTTAGGCTTTACTTAGTGTTCTTCTGAAAAATATAATCAGTAGGAATAAAGAAAAAGAGATTCATTTGAAGATCTTGGCTCATGTGGTCATGAAAGCTCATAAAATATGTAAGCTTCTGTTTGCCAACTAGAGAAATAATAATAATAATAATACAGTTCAATTTTATATCCAATGTACTGAGCACCAGGTGACTTAAGACAAATTCCACTCTGAGTAGGAATGTAAACAATGACTGGAAGCAAGAAAGTTAGTTTGTTCAAGCGAAGAAAAAATTCTCCCAATTCTAATTCTCTGTTCTTATCATCTTTCAATAGAATCGAGAAGTTCACTTGCACTAGAAATAGCATTCATTTTGGCACAATTGACTGATCCAAATGCATATCCCCTCCTGTACTACAGATTCTAATGAGAGTTGCAGTCATGGCCTACAGTCCCCTTGGCCAGTCAATCATGCTTAGAAGCATATCTAAATCCTAGCTATTGTGTCTGTATATGAAATATTCCCCAAGGCTCTTGACTTGAAGGTTTGAATCCTAAAACCATGTTCAGGAGAGAAATGTCAGAGAACTAATAGCGTCTGCTGGCTATGACATAGTCAAAGTAGTCATGCAGTTTTGGATTCGTACTGGGAGGCGGTAAAGACTCAATTGTGGGGTATAGTTGAAGGAACTGTGTGACGGTGGGTATACATTTGAAAGCTTTATCTCATCGTTGTACTCTCTCTCTCTTTCGCTGTTTATATGTGTGTGTATGTGTGTGTTTGTATGTGTGTGTGTGTGTGTGCATGTTTCCTAGGGCTCTGTAGTCAAACACTATCTCCTGCATGTAGCACCACTGTGATCGTACAGCTCCCCTCAGAATCACAACAAAGACAACAGCTGACAATCATCTGAAAGTGCTGAAATTCTGAGACAAGCAACACTTTCTCCTTTAAAATGCTTTTCTGAGATTGCTGTAAGCAATATAGAAATAGTGCCTCACGCATTAGCCCAGGGACCTCTATTTAGCACAGACTAACTTCGCAGGAGGGCGCAACCTTACCTAGATACCTCCACCAAGACTCCTCTCTGTAAAGACAGGGACACAATGCTACATACTACACACTCGCTCAGAGTTACTACTTTTAAAATCTAGACATCTCCTTTCTGTCCCCCAGGCATAAGTGATAGTCAAACCTCAGGAACCTTTTGTTTCTTGCTATCTCAGAAGTGAGATGATCCAACTGTATTGGTTACTCTTCCCTACCTACAAACATATTCCACAATGATAAGGCGACACCAGGAGGCCAGCATTCTTTCACTTTACATGTAATAATGGAATAAATCACAACTTTTCTTAATTCTTGCTCCTATACCTGGAAGTGCTACATTTTATAGGCCAGATCTCCTCTTCATATTTATAAGGAATCTTTATTAAAAAGTCTCAAAACCTTTCATAATAGTCTTTTTCTGGTCGTGGGAAATTTCTAACATCTTTAAAAGTAATTTATTGATGAATTTTAGTCTGACAATATCAAACTTGAAAAGGATAGATAAAGCAAAATAACTCACTCCTAATATTTATAGAGTAAAATTTCCCATTAAGGGTGTAGGTCAAGAGCTCATGACATTTAATAATAATGAGGAACAGATAGTTAAAAGGGGTAATTTTGTTCATAATTCAGGAAGCTAGGTAAAAAAGCAGGGCTCAAGGGTGGATGCATGAATCTCTCTGTGAAGGGGAAATAGAGTAGACACCACCAGTGGACAAAAGAAGAGTCTGGATGGAGGTGGGTTACTGATGGGAGCAGGAGAGATAATGGTTCGAGGAGGAAGAAAAGGGAGAGGCAGCTAGAATGAGGGGACATCCTTGGGATGAGCTAGAAACCTAGTACAATGGTAACTCCCTAGAATCTATGAGGGTACCTCATATGGGGGATATGGAAATTCAACTGGCCATCTCCTATAATCAGTCAAGATATCCAGTGGAGAGACTGGAAAACCAACCCTGGCACAAAACCTTTGAACTTCTTAGGCAATTTGTCCTTCCTGAAGGATGTGCTGGGGTAAAGGTAGCATAGAAACTGTAGGAGTGGCAAGCCTATGACTGGTCCAACTTGAGACCCAAACCATGAGAGAGAGCTCATCCTTGACACTGCCTAGAGGGCCAGCACCCAGAGGCAGGATAGAATCAAACATGAGTGGAAAAAAGTGAATGAAATGATCCCTAATGATATTCTGCTATACTCATAGATTGAAGTCTAGCCCAATTGTCATAAGAGAAGCTTTACCCAGGAACTGATGGAAACAGATATAGAGATCCAACAATAACATTAGGCAGTGCTCTAAGAATCCTGTGGAAGAGGATGAGGAAGGATTATGTGAGCCAGAGGGGTCAAGAACATCACAGAAAATCCACAAAATTAACTAACTTTGGCACATAGGAGCTCACAGAGACTGAACCGATAACCAGGAAGCCTGTATGGACCTGACCTAGGTACTCTGTATAAATGTTACAGTAGTATAGGTTGGTCTTCCTGTGGGACTAACAACAGTGGGAGCAGGTGCTGCCTCTGACTCTTTTGCCATCTTTTGGGGCCCTTTCTTTATAATGGGTTTTCTAATCCAGTCTTAATACAAAAAGGGGTACCTAGTCTCACTGCAACTTGACATACTATGACTGCTTGGTATCCATGGGAGCTTTGCTCTTTCCAGAAGAGAAGCAGAGGAGGAGGAGTGGTTGGAGGAGGGGAGAAGGGAGTAAGGATGGGAGACTGGGAGGAGAAGAGGAAGGGGAAACTGTTTTGGGGTTGCAAAATCTAAAATAAATAAATAAGAAAGTAAATAAATAAGCAAGCAAAAAAAAGCAAAAAGCAATAGCTTTCATAGGATCTCAATGCCAGAAAAAGAACTAGAGGCAACTAATGCCTACTGGGATGAGAATCAGCCTCTCTCAGGAATGACGTTTTTGTTTGCAGAGTGGTCAAATCTGAACCTGTTATACACAAACAATAAAGAATGATCCATCAGGTTCTATTCATATATGTATGCATATACATACACACATACACACAGAGAGAAACATGTTTTATATAAGAAAAATGGTCTATCAACTTTAGATTGGGGATGCGTGGGAGGTGTTGGAGCAAGGGTAACTGGGAGGGGCTGAATGGAGAAAAAGTATGGCAAAATGATTTAATTCATTTGATTTTGAAACATATTATTTTAAAACAAAGGAGAAAAGGGGAATTATTTGCATACTGTCTTCATTTTTAGTAGAAAACCTTAGTGTCAATTTCTTTAAGAATGTGATGAGCTCATTTTCTTCAAAGTGCTTTCCAACCAACATCCTAACCATCGAGTGAAATTAAATAAGAATAATTCCTAGGATCAAATGTAAACAAGTGCCTGGCTTCCTTGCATTAAATCCATAGGCACTAGTTTGTGACACTCAACAAAATTCTGCCCTTGCTTTTGTATGTTGATTAGTTAGCCATGTTTTATCATTATGGTCCTTGTACAAATAGTTTAGCAATGAAAACATAGTACAATGTTACTAGATAACTTCAATGATTATCACAAATTATGGTTTAAATAACAATCAGGTTCTCTGGAAAGTGTGTACAGTCCCGAAGGATGAAATAGAATACTTAGGCTAACTACTAATCAGAAATACTCAAAGGCTATTCTAGTTCAATTATAGTTACAACCATAAATTCAAAGACAAAGAACCATGTGCTTAGCAGCTATGGTTAATGATAATATCTTCTAACGTTTATTTTCAGTGAAGTTGTTCCAAATGGACCTCACAGTTTGCACACACAGTAAGTACACACACATTTACAAATTATTATAGAAGATGCATATATATCTTTAGCGAGAGAGAAGTTGGTTTTTATCTGTTGTCTCCTGATTTTATGTATAAAATGAAGATAAATTAACTAATTTAAACTAATATATTGAGCAGGAGAAATAGATTAACTCTAAGTGCTTATTTTGTAAGCATATGGACAGAAGTCCAATCCCTAGAAACTATACTAATAAAAAATAAGAAAAAAACAGGTGTGACATGTACCAAATAATCTGCTGTGTAATCCAAAAGCTGAGAAAAAGAAACAGACAACTCCCTGGCACTCATTTGCTTTGTTAGCCATTATACTTAATTTGTCACCTTCCTCTAGCCAGTGAAGAATTTTGTCTCAAAAACAATGGTGGTCCAGCTCAGGAACTCACCAAGGCCAGGTGGACTGAGTCTGAAAAAGCATAGGATAAAACCAGACTCGCTGAACATAGCAGACAATGAGGACTCCTGAGAAGTCAAGAACAATGGCACTGGGTTTTGATCCTACTGTACGTACTGGTTTTGTGGGAGCCTAGGTTGTTTGGATGCTCACCTTACTAGACCTGGAAGGAGGTGGGAGGTCCTTGGACTTCCCACAGGGCAGAGAACCCTGACTGCTCTTCGGACTGATGAGGGAGGGGGAGTTGATTGGGGAGGGGGAGGGAAATGGGAGGCAGTGGCGGGGAGGAGGCAGAAATCTTTAATAAATAAATAAATAAAACAATGGTGGGCTGTATTCTAGGGTGACTTTCTAGTCTTCACATGTATATACACACTCTTATGCTCTTCACTAGCACGTACTTGTGCAACTGGACATACAGGAACAAATATATATATGTATATATATTCACAATGACTATGTAAAATTACAAGAATGCCTAAAATAATGTGTAGTGTATATCATCAACATTTAATAGACAGTAAGATAACAGATACATGGATGGTACATATATAGATAAATGCATATAAAAGAATAATTGATTAATAACAATTGGAATGTAACAGTTAAATATAAACAATTGTTTCAATTTTGTCTATAATATACTCTATTCTCTCTCTCTCTTTTTTTTTCTGAGACAGGGTTTCTTTGTGGTTTTGGAGCCTGTCCTAAAACTAGCTCTTGTAGACCAGGCTGGTCTCGAACGCATAGAGATCCGCCTGCCTCTGCCTCCCAAGTTCTGGGAATAAAGGCATGCGCCACCACCACCCGGCTTACTCTATTCTCTTATTGCAAAAATATTAGAAGTAAACTGTATGCAATTTATCTGGTACCATGTTAATAGATAGAAAAAAGGGAGAGGAGCAAAAGTCATGTTTAATGGAAGGGTAAGATTGTTTTATGAGGAAGGGTATTAGAAAATAAGCTTAGAAAGGAAGCCTTGCCTATATTAAAACC
This sequence comes from Microtus agrestis, assembly GCA_902806775.1. Taxonomy (NCBI): domain Eukaryota; kingdom Metazoa; phylum Chordata; class Mammalia; order Rodentia; family Cricetidae; genus Microtus; species Microtus agrestis. Next base: position 1,043,189 of record CADCXT010000555.1, read on the forward strand.
TGCAGAAGAGCAAAGATAACCTTGGCATGGAGGAGAATAACATGGGGGAAAATAGAATGATAGGAGGACAGCATGACAGAAGAAAGCATGGGGGAAATTTCCTTTAGGTCTTTCCTTATTAAGTGTTCTGTTCTGGTAATTCACACATAATTAAAATCACCTAGGTATCTAAATAAATACAGTAACCTAGACAAAAGCTGGTTCATCCCTTCAATGAATATATAAAGCAATACCAAAAAAGATACAAAGCATTATAATTTAAGTTGTTCTGGTAACTTTTTGTGACAGAGTAATGATTCAAACACTCATTAAAATGATTATGACATACATGCTTGTTTTCCATGCTACACCTGTTCCTTGTATATAAATCCTTCAATTAAGATACTTTTGTTAGGAGTTACATTCTGTTCCCTGTGGCAATTCATCATCACTTTTATTTCAATTTAATAATAACTATTATTTTCACATGAAAATAAGAAGATACTCTATAAACAATAGAAAACATGTTTCTATTTATTCAGTTTCAGAAAAATCTATGTTGAGTCAAAAGTCAATTTCTTGTTAAATTGTTTACTTTAAAATATCATTTCATGACGAAAAGTATTGGATCTCATTACCCTAAACTTTATGCTGACGTACACTATTCAAGTATTTCAGTTAATGCGCATGTCAACAATTCTTTTCAGAAAGAATCCATAGTGCCCATAGTATGAGGCTTTTAGAGTCATTACGCTTTAGATGGGATCCCTAATGTATTGATAATAATTACAGTGTTCAATTTATAGCAAAACAGAGGGTTAAGCATAAGTTTTCTATTTAGTGAAAATTATGGAGAATGGTTTTACATGTCTGTGACACAGGGAGAAACAAAAGGCAGAAATAAAGTGGTGGCAAATCAATAAAAAACAAGTGTTAAATCTATTTTCCTTTTCACTTCTAACTTAAACAACACACATTCAGGGAAGGTAGGGAGGCACAGTCACTTTTTAAGAAGAACTGGTCAGACATATTTCTCAATATAGAATTTAAATACATTAAAAACTCCCAGAGAACGATAAGTCTGACTGAGAGGCATGAAGAAACGCACTTGAAAAAAAAATGGCAAAGACATACGGCATAAATGATTATGAAATTCTATGAAAATAAACAAACCTGATAGCATAAACATTTTGAGAGATTGTGTATATACATGTGCTCATGAATGTGTGTATGTCTCTCTCTGTGTATATATGTACTTGTCTGTGTCTGTGTGTGTGCATGGGTGTGTGCATGCATGGAGGGGAGAGAATGTGTGGTGTGTGGATACATGTGTTTAAAGCATAGTTTCTCTTTAGAGTGATTTCTTCCAAATAACCAAATTGTATACCATGCAGTGTGCCTCATCTGTATTCCATACAACTCATGTGGACCTCTTTCCATATTGTCAGTATGATACAGTGATGCAGACGAGTCTGCTGGCTGAAGGCAGGAAAGGAAAGTGTTAATTTTACACTCCTTTTTTATTTCACTTCAACATCTGCTGATTGCTTTTCTACGGAAGTTATTCCAAATGGCATCGGTATAGGATAAGTGCTCCGGCAAATAAGAAACAAACAAAGCCTCAGCTTTGTTACGGCTTCCTAAGGTCTGCTTGCCATACTGCAACACAAAGTACTCTCAGGATGTCAGATCAACTACACTTTCCTTCAGCCAAAAGCATTTATGCGTCTACTTCCTGGCACCCTGCCACAGCCGAGATGCTTTTCATTCATCAAACACTGCTGCACAACACTCTAACCAGGCAACTGCTTCTCATTCCTGCCCAAATCTCTTTATCATGGAATTGGGTTCGTTTCAAAAAGTTTATCATTTTGAAAAGGGCCTCCGATGCAAAAACAATGCCATTTATCAGCCTGGGCAAGGAGACTGCTAGGAAATGATAAATTTCCTGTATGTGGCTTAAGTTTATCACCAGTTTATTTTAACTTCCCTTTGCACTTGCTGGATACACTTGTATGACAAGTCAACTTTAAGTGCCCTCTTCCCTGATAAATGTATAACCATGTAAGTGTAAAAATAACTTATAAATGCATACAATTAGATAAAGCTGTCTTCTGCTAATGAGTGTATAAGGAAGACACATTTTCAAGAATTATACTTCTATTTTTCCCCATTTTTGAAACAGGATCTCACCATGTGCTCCAGGTTGCTTGAAAGTGTGGTCTTTCTCTTTCTTCCAACAACATGTTAGTACTGCAGGTATGCCCAGTATGTTACAGGAATGACTTGAAAACATGTGACCTTGGGAATCTTTCCACCCTATATTTTTTCCATTCATGCTTATTTTTGCTTTGTTTACAGAAACTACAAAACAGAATCAACCTAGATTCCTTTTTTATTGTTTTATAATTGCTTTTTTTGAACTATACATTTTTCTCCATTCCCCTCCCTTCCTCCCTTCTGTCACATGACTTTGTGTAGAAGAATAAACAATGTCACATGTTGGAATCAGTTTAGGCCAGAGCCAAAGCCTAAATCAAAAATCATCCCTAATGAATAAAGCAACAAGGTATGATAATTAGTAAAAAAGCATTTATTTAAGCTCTGCAAGGTATCATACTGATGGCAAAACTGTACTCTATGGAAAATATGCCCTTGATTTATTTAATGTTTATAGTATAGTGATAGAAATTGGTGTTTTGTAACAAAAAAATGTGGTAATTATTTAAATATTCAGAAAGAACCCATAATCATCTCTTATGATATGATATAGAAGAGTCTATATTATTTGAGTATGGTCAAGGAACGATCCTTTTTGATATATTTTTTGACACAAGGTATATAAAGTATTACCTGAAGTTCTGAAGTCTAGTCTATGTGCTCTTTACCACCTCATCTTAACACTCTTGTCCCGCCCACATCACGCATATTACCCAATAATAACATGTGAAGAAGTACCAGCTGGTTTAATAGTTTACAAAAAAAAAAAAACAACTTTAGGATGCCACATTATGTCTTTGGGCTGTAATGATTCACCAGGCTTTGTCTCAAATATTTGAAGATCAATGAGAATTTCTCTAAACTCAGATCTTATAGTCACCAACTATACAAAGTAGTTCTCCACTTTAAAGTTCATTAGGTAATTGAACACTTAACAAGCAAAAATATTCTAAAATACACTTAGTAGCATAAATGGTAAATATTCAACATAGAATTCTAAAGTAGGAAAACACAGAAATCAATTCTATCATTCACCAGTCTAGTGCACAGATTAAACATTATGATAGAATTCCACATACAGAATAAACATAAATTTATTTTCTTACATATTTGAATTCTAGAAAACTTATTTTGAATCACTATAATATTTATTGTCTGGTAAAAATAGTCTCTGTTTCCCAAATGGCACCTTGCTTTTATGTTGTAAAGATAAGATAAATACTATCTCTTATGTAGCATGAGTCAGATGTGCAGTATTGCTACATGCTATGCAAACTCCTTATAATATCCATCAAAGCCATGAGGACAAAATTTTTTCATCCCATTATCTTCTGAGGGACCTTGCTCGTAATTTCATTAAGGTTCAACAGTGAAATTTGAAGGGGGTTCATTGAAACTACAGGCAAAGAAAAATAAGCAAATCTCCTTAATAAAGATTTCTATATAGTGCATATAGATGTTATTTAATATCATTCTGTTTATCAAAGTTAATACTGACAATTATACATCACAGTTATTATTTAAATACTTTCATCAAATTTAATTTGTGTTTTCGAGACAAGTCTAATGTGAATGTTTTAGCCGTACAAGAATCTCTTTCATACACATATTAATCAATGGCAAAGAGGCCTGTGAGAGTATATTTGCTTTCTTATGTTCCTTGCTTTTGTGCTCTTTCTTTGGTAATAGGTTGACCCTGCAGGAAGACCCTCACATAATGCCAGTACATGGACCTTGGGGACTTTCTGATCTCTGAGAAAATTAATTTCTGTTCCTTTTAAAGTACCTTGTCTCAAGAACATTAAATAAACCTAGCTGGGTTGATTGATCGTACACTAAACATGAGGTGATGGATATAAACTTTTAACTCTATAGACCTTCTCACCATCACATATTAATACCAACTCATTATGAAAACAAGTTTAAAAAGACAATATTTCACCCACACTTAAGCTGAGAAAGATACTGAAGTATACTTTCATCAATAAACTCTCTGGACAACCATAGACAGAGTAAATAAAATACCGAGATCAGATAAACGGTTACAGCAAAGAGGATACGGAAATGAACATAAGATAATCTTGAAAAAAAAAGAAAAAAGGTAGAAAATGCAGTGCAAATAAAATAGGTGCTTTATTCGAAACATGCAAGTATTCATCACATTACTAGCAACTAACATAAGCATCACCAATGTACAATGTGAATAATGGAAGCTGTTTGAGATTGCTATCTACGTGGTAGAAAGAATATATAAAAAAAGTTATTGGCAATTTTTCTTTAGATCTAAAACTATAAATTTAAATGCTCCTAAGAAAATGAAGTATTGTAATAATAAAATATGTGAGCATACATTTAGTAAATTACAAAAAGACTACTGACTAAAATATGTTAAATTGTGAATAAATAATAGATAACTCAAAAAATATATATGTCTCAGCCACATAGTCAATGATATCATAGTTAACAACTTTTACAATATTCGAATATGAAAGTGAGAAATATATTTCAAACATGTCAAAAATGTACTATAAAAACCATGACTACAGTATTTAACAATCTGGCTGTTCGCAGAAGTGTACAAGATTTCTCTTGGAGAGGAAAGGCAAATACTTAGATACAAGTGCTCAGCCTTTTTGTGCGGCTATTGATTTGCAGGTTTATAGGTTTGTACCACATAATAAATAAACATATAGGTTACATATTAATATTCACATCATATTGTATGCCTGGAGTAATAATGAAAACAAACTGTTATGACCAATCAATCCAGTACACCTGAAATAAACAATAATTAAATATAAAACACTTTAGTTACACATAAATACATATTGTTATATTCATCTTATCTCATGTATTTGTTTTCCTTTAAAATTCTTGCATATTTAGCTCTCCTGCATTTTAACAAACTTTATTGCTTTTTCTACCTCGATTTTTATTGCTTGAGAATTTCTTATAAACATATCATATCTTTTAATCAAGTCTATCCTCCATTTCCTTACCTCGAATTACTTCTTACTCTTCCCACAATGTTATCCCACAATTTCATATATTCTTGGTTTTTAACCTATAGTAAAAATAGTGTTGCGAGTTTATGCAGGACTCTCTTCTAAATCATGGGGAGTCATTCACAGACAATATCCTTGAAGACATCTGACTTCCTGAACTCCAAAAGCCACTATTTACCAAAAGCTTCTCATCTTGGGGTGGGATCTTGTGACGACTTTCCTTTTCCATTCTCGGTTTTGTCTTGCTTGATTTTACAAAGGATTTATGAAAACTATCACAACTACTCTGAACTCACACATGCAACTGCCTGCTTGTATCTGGCAAACACCATTTATTTGCAATCAACCATTGCATCTGTCTCTTAAAACCTTCTCTGCCCTCTTTCCACAGTGATCCATGTCTTGGGAAAGACTATTTAAGTGTTGTATTTATGATCGAACAAATCAAAGTTCTTTATTCTCTACATGTTTAGCAGTGTGAGTCTCTCTGTTTATTGCCAGCTACTAGAAAAAGAAGCTTCTCTGGTGAGGGTTGGGGGATGTCCTAATCTATGAGACTAATGATAATTCTTTAGGAGTTGATTTGCTACTATGTCTGTTTAGAAGACCAATACTAATATGTGGTCTTCTGAACTCTATGGTCTCCTCATCATGGCTTCTTATACCCCTTAACTTTGCTAGGCATGAGTTACAACTTGTAAAGCAGGCCTTTCATCCAATCAGATAGAGTATGGTTACTCCCATAACATTCATGTTAGTATTGAGCCATTATGTACATCATTACAGGCTTGTCATTATTTAACTCACAAAACTCACAGCCAGGCAAGAACTTTGAGCACTCTTCTCCCCAGTAATGGTCAAAGCACCTTTCAGCAACATGAAAACTTGCCAGGAGAGATGATGTATTCAGGCCAGTACTAAAATGATTTGTCCAATTTTTATGACAAAAGTATGTAGTATATTTAGAAATAGAATTTTGCCATTGTGTTCTGGGAGACAACTAAGAGAAGCAATAAAATTCAATATTTGGAGGTATTTGGAAATTCAATGCTAAATATTTCAAAACAGATAACCCATTATTGGCACTGAGCCTTTTTACTTGATTCATATGATATTTAGCTGAGGAAGGCATTAACCATCTGTTATAGGTAACTCCATTTAAACTCTTCTTATGTATGCATGTGCATATATTTTAGGGAATATAGGCTGCCATAGAGACCTTTCAAAATGTTTTAGCGTTAGTCATCCCTACCTATTCTCTTCTTTTTAATGACCTTGACCTATTACTTCCATCCTCATTTAATTCTCTTTACTCTGTTACTACCTATTCCCCTTTCACATCACCAATATTCTCCTTTCCATCCCTTAAAATCACTATGGAATGTTCCTTTACTAGTTTCCTGAATTCATTCATACCCCAATTTAGGCATGCATGTCTACAGATTCCAAACTACTGCCTGCAAACATCAAAGAACATGAGATGCTTGTCTTTCTGAGTCTGTATTTACTCTCTCAGTAAAATGTTTTCCAATTCTAACAATTTACTGGCACATATAACTTATTTCTCACTTTTTTTGAGCAGAATGAAATTTCATTATGCAATTGTATTACAGTTTTATTATCCATTCTCCAGTTGGTAGGCATCTACAGAGTTTCCATTTCCTGCAATTGTGAATAAATACATCAGTGACGACCTTGTATCAGCAAGCATCTTGGCAATAGGATATTTCCCCTTGGTGTACTTTCAACTAGTTTAGCTAGATCACAAAGTATAGTTATTTCTATATTTTGAGGAAATTCCACACTGATGTATCATAGAGTGTCTCCATCAGTTTGAATTCAAAGTAGTGCAGACTGTCTTCTTTTACCACACCATGATAGAAACAGCATAGGATCTTCCTTCCTTCCTTCCTTCCTTCCTTCCTTCCTTCCTTCCTCCCTCCCTCCCTCCCTCCCTCCCTCCCTCCCTCTCTCCCTCCCTTCCTTCCTTCCTCCCTTCCTTCCTTCGTTTTTTTCATTCTCTCTTTATTTCTCTCTCTCATTTTCTCTCTCCCTTCCTTCCATCCTTCCATCCTTCTTTTCTTTCTTGTTCTCCTTCTCCTCCTTCTCTTCTTCTTCTAAGCCTTGTTCACTCTGATAGTGATAAGATGAAATCTCAAAGCAGTTTCTTATTTATATTTCTTCAATGGCCATTCTGATTGTTTTTTTAAATAAAAATAGCATTACTTCAATTTTTGAGAATTTTCTGTTTATTTTCATTTTTCAATGTTTAATTGGATTTATTGTTTCTTGATATATAATTATATTTTAATTAGTTGGTTGTTTTGTCGTATATTACAAACACTACCCTTCTGTCAGATGTATAATCTAGCAAAGATATTTTTCCCATTTTGTAGGTTGAATTTTCACTCATTTGATGGTGAAAATTTGATGTAAGAATCTTTTTATTTTCATAACATTCCATTGTTGATGCTAAAGCCTGGGCTACTGGGTTCCTGTTCTAAAAGTCCTTTACTGGGTCTGTAAAACAAATTATATGCCCTGCTTTATCCTCTATGAGGTTTACTATATTTTTCTTATGCTGGGATCTTTGATCCATCTTGTATTTATCACCTGTGTATATCATCTCAGAACAAAAAGTACAAAAATAGCATCAAAGACAATTGTTTCTACAATGCAGTTTTTTTTGTAAATGATTGGATTTTATAAATGCGAGATGTTAATAGTATATACTGAAAACACCAACACATACTTTTTATCAGGAAAACAAACTCAGTTTTGAAACAATGGAGTTTTATTCTTAATTAGACTGCCCTATGTTAATCATTATTAGATAATTCCAATAGTGCTGCTAAGCTGGAAATTGAGGTTGTGTGTCACCAGGATCATGTATGTTTCACTGTTGGTCCTTGTCAAACTCATGGGGCACATATATAAGTGTCACTTGAGCCTCAAAGAACTAATTGCCTGTGAAGGAGAGAGATCTCTCCATGAGAAAATGTGAACAGATACTCATCCACTCCCCTTTCTCTCTCTCTCTCCCCCCTCCTCAACTTTAGATAGGGTTACATATTTTTTGGTATCTATGCTATCTACCAAGACTCAAAATGCTATGAAACTGGGAAAGAGACTGTCCAGTTTCTGATGTAGAGGCTAAGGATTCACCTTACAGGAAAGCAATCACACTAAAACTGGTATTTTCTTTCTTTTTTTATGGAACCCCTGGACGAAAAGTAAATAAGAAGTACTTCATTTATAACAGTATCTCCAGGAAAACTGTTATCAGCTTATGATTATTTGCCTCTGCACTGACAAGGCAAAAACTGAAAGCAGTGAAGTCATTTTTTTGTATATTTCTGATAACGCAAATGGCGTTTCACTATTAAGAAATGAAGTACAGATAATCATAATCTATTCCTATTTTATGTCATCAGACATTTTACTATTGAGATAAAGCTTGTCATAATGACAGGGTCTTTGAAGGAACTATGATTTCAAGGAAGATGCCTGGGCAATTACAAGGTCATACAATTTAGCTCATGACTGACTTCTGATAATAAGTCAAAGTTCATAAACTCAAAACAACTGTGTTTCAATGATGATGTTCTCTGTGTAATTGCTGCCTCTAAGCCTCAATGCTTTTTAGAATTTTGGTTGATAAACTTTGCAATCTGTCAGGTAGTTAAAGGTATATTGTATTTGTTTCAGGTATGATTATCCTCCTGGATACAGAGTTTTACCTTCCATGATTCTAATTATTTGTCATCAGCACTACCTCAAATATCTCACCTGAGAATTTCCAGAAGCCATGCATTTAACATTGCACACCATTCACAATGTCACAACGAACCTTATATAGTTAGTCAACCATATATGGAAGAATGGCTACAGTGGGAGTTTGAGGACATACTTAATAATTATATATACTATTGCAGTTATACTTTGTGTAATTATTCATATGCTATTATATAAGATAGATAACCAGTAAATGAAGTGACACAGTAGATTTTGTTGGAAGTTTTAGAATGAAAAAGAACATTTGAGAAGCAATCTAAGGAGTTAAAATTTTACATAGGTGTAAGTATTAGTCAGTCTTATACATCTGGAAAATTGATGTGCAAGACCAAGGTACATGGATAACCAATTATGTTAAGGGATAACGGTCCAGTCCATAAACTTCTACCTTCTAATATTGCCTTTATGTGATTAAGCGAGAACTCTCTTTGTATCTTCTACAAAGGGTACAAGTTTGATGAGATTGGGTATCTTCTCTTTGCCTTCAGTTACTTACCTCTCGTATATCCCAGTCTCCTTTTAAATCACATGGAAGCTTGGAACATCAACATATAGAGTCTGAAGGGAAAAGGCTATATATGGTGAAGAGTTGGAATAAGTAATCTACAGGAAATACTGAAGAACATAGGGAAATTTTCCAAGAGATTCAGACATGGTGAGTCAAGGAAGATGAGACTATAACAATAAATATCCTCAGTAATGAACATTCTGGTCATCTATAATGGATGAGGGGAATATCGGAGGGATGTGATAAATTAATTGAGAAGTCTCATTCTACTCACACATTACACCATTAGAAAGGTGTTGACTTTACTTTTGAATGAAACAGGAAATGATAGTAGCAGATTAGTAAAAAGATGTGATGGAATTCAAATAAAATAGTTCTGGTATTGAATGAAATTAAGAAAGGAATGTGAGAGGGTAGTCAAATAAACAGAAAGTTGTTTAGTCAATGTGATGGTGCCCTTGGAAAGCTGAAGCAGAAGGAGCAGCACTCGTAACTAGCATGAGTAATACAGCCAAATGATGTTTTGAGGGAAAAAGCACAACAGAACACAGTAAACCCAAGAATTCAAAAGTTTTGTTTAAAATGATAGAAATAAAAAGGATAGTTTTCAAAATCTAGAAAGAGTTTATATATTTAAAAATTTTCCCAGATTTTTAAAATTGTCCTTTTAATTTTATTATATTATATATAAATATATTTAAATTTATTTATATGTAACATATAGAAATCAAAACATTCTTTGGATGGTATATGGGAATAAATCATTTCCCTTTTAATTTTCCTTGAATACAAAGAGATAGCACACCCTTTAAGACCCAGAACAATAGTGCATACAGATAACAAACATGATATAAAAATCAAGCTTTAACACTTGGATCTGTTAAGTTTAAACAATTAACTTGATATTTAAGTAGTGATGATAAGGAGACATTTATGTCTACAGAAATGTATTTCAGAAGAGATCTCTATTCCTTTCTAACCTGTCATTAAAATGATATTAGTTAAGTGTAGAAAATAATACACTTAGACTTAAAAACATATAGATTGAGCTTAAGAACACACTCATTTAGATTGATACCACATCAATAAGTCTGTAGAATGACTCTATGTTTGCCCCAAAGGGCTGTGGAAAAGATTAGGTATGAGAAAACTAAATTAAGAGAAATGACTTTGGTTTAACAATGGTAAGGGAATTGTTTTCTGAAAGAAACAAATAATCTCTGAAATCACAAAAAATTACAGATGAATAAAAAGAAGAAATTATGGCCTCTATAAACTACAACACTAATTACAAACTTAATATCACTGTATATATTGATAAAATGATACCAGGGAATGCCTAGGATAAGAGCATGTATTTGGAATAAACAATTAACTGGATAACTGAAGAAATTATATAAATATTTGGTCAATAATTAGTTCCCATTTCCAAATTCCACAAGAATTAGGAATATAGGTAAAAAATAAGTGAAGAAGCAGACACACATATACCAAAAGGATGTAAAATTATCTTGTTAGGGACTGGAAAAATCAATACGACTAAAATGTTTCCATGGGCCCTCAAATCCACACACGCATCATCATACCTCTAATTTTCTGAAATCTAACATTTTTAAAATTTCAATATTAACAAATATTTCCAGGATTTCCCTTTAGGAAGAACTCACTTTGTAGCAGTAATTCATGTATAAAATCATGATAGAATAATGACACAATTATCTTTAAATTAAATGCCAAACTTTATAACCTAGATTTCAGTAATCCAAAGAAGCAGCAGTAAGATATGGACATACAAAACTGATATAACTTGTTGGTACTCAGTCCATAATCCTGAAATCTATCTTTTCCTGGTTCATATGAATTTGATTGTCATAGTAGGCAAATTCAGCATAGTTGATCACTTGACTATAGTGGTGTAGTCATTAAACATACTAGATTTTGTTAGCAATTAAAGTTAAATAGCATATATGTATTATTTCCTAAGATCTATGTCAAAGCATCAGAAATAACTGACTCTTCTCAACTATCACTGGGATGAAGGGATTGTTGGATACAATGCATCCTTTCTGGAATGTTTAAGCCTTCTTCCACATCAAGCATATTTGTTTCTGAGAGACCTAGGTATGAAGAACCAGGTCCCAAGGACCTACAAATCCTTCCTGTCACCAGGGCCTTTCTCTACAATGTGGCAAACTGTGTTTTCAAGGTTCACAGATGATCTATTTTCTAATTCTCTAATCTGTTCCATTTTTATGATTTCATCTAATAAGTTAGAAGTTGTTGTGAAATGTTAGTTCAATATGCTTTACATTCATTTATGCTGTGAAATAGTTTTAATGATGCATCACATTTATAATATCTATTAGAGGGTTAGAGAGGTGGCTCAGCAATCAAGGACACTTCTACTCTTCAAGTACAAATGGTCCCCATTCATAGTCTCTACACATTGGCTCACAACCAACTGTAACTCCAGTTGTTGGAAAATATATCTCTCTCTATTTGCCTCCATAGGCACTAAATGACTAAATATTCAATAAAAACTCATAAACATAAAAAAATAAAATAAATCTTAAAAATAAGAAAAATGCATTTTAAATATTCCAGTGTAGATGTAAAGTGAGTAGTCACAGGCTTCTGAAACTGAGATGAAAGATTCCTCAAACTTTCTAGCAATCTTCTTATCACTTCATCCCTATTTGTAAGATTGGTGCCTTGACAAAGCTAAACATCAACAACGGCTTGCTGAATAAATTTCTCAGTCCCTTAATCTGTATGTACAAAGTTGTGATGTAAAACTTAACTGTTTATTCCCAAATTTTTAAATGTTTCAGATATTTTCTTTATTTTTGGTAATAAGATGAATGATAGCTCAATCATTAATTCTCTCTTCTATTATTACTGAGAAATATTTTCTCAACCATGTGACAAAAATTTCTATCCCACAGCTAAATTATTCTCGCTTGATAGCAGATATTTTGCACGCTTCAAAATTATATTTATTAAGCTATGTTATAAGCATTTGAAAATATAGATACATCTTATGAAACTTCACTTAGGGAACTAATATTTATGTTTTTCTTTTAGATTTTCATAGAGGTTTCATCTTTTAAAATAAGATTTTTTAAATGTTTAGTGTAAATGATAAAAACAAAACACAGGGCTTCTTTTCTGCTTCGGGGAGTAAAATCCAATTAGAGTTTATTGTGAATGTTGAAATAAAGTAAAAAGAAAAAGTAGGAAACATGAAGACTTCTCATAAGCAAAGTTAAATTCTCTAGGGATCAAAATAACACAACTTTTCTCATTTAGTATTCAGAACGTCAAATACTGAAGAGAATTCAAAGAAAATCAATATGCCGGATTTTTTTTCTTGTTGCACATATCATTAAACTCCACTAGATTTCATTTAGTATTATTATTATAGCCTTCTTTGCACCATTGTGTATTTTTATATTATTTATTTACTCATATATCTGTGACCTGTCACTATGGCACTTGTGGCCTCAACTTGAACTAGCTGTTCTTTTCAGCTTCCCTAAATTAACACCCATGCTTCTTCCATGTTCACTATTCTGAGATGCCTGTTGAAACTGAGATCAGCCTGTTCAGTTGCATTTCCAGCTACAAACATCTAACCCAACACTACAACATCATTTTTGGCTTGCATGATACTTCAGAACCTGCTGCAAGTCTCTTTGTCTCCTTCACTGCTTCAGAATCCATGTCTAGAAACCTAAAAGTCTTTGGGCCATAATGAGAATTATCCTGTCAGCTTGTGCCTGGAACTAAGGGAACACATAAACATTGGTCTGTATGTTTATTCTGCACTTAACTTGAAAGTTTGCTTCCTTATGGAGTCATTCTTACAAGAAATTACTCTCAAAATCTTATCTGTACAGGTAATAATCACCTTTCATATGACTATACACTAGTATGCTCCCGAGCAATTGAACACCCCTCCAATCTCCCTAGCTACATGCTTAAAAAACAAAATATTAATCTCATTAACAATTACTTTGACTTTGTCATGACCAGTTTCGACTATAACTTCATCCTCTTCATTCCTTCTCTTCAACAAACTAAATATTTTTTATGCTGTATCACTATAAATCTATGAATAGCAGCTAGCAGCTTTGCCACATGCTAGATCTTGTGCTATCTTGATTCATATAACACAAATTTTAGTGTATTACTTTTTAATTCAGTGTTATTCAGATCTTTAGGACATGGGCAGGATTCAACGTAACATTTTCCAGAATAAAGTACAAATGGATGATAGCTCACCTAGATAGAGTTCTTATTCCCCGCTGAAACTTTCTGATCCTAACCTTTACTGTTTGCATTTCTATAAACATTCGGTCTTCTCCACTAGCACCAAATGCCCATTAAGCTCTGATTATAAGATTTCAGGACTCTCTAGTCCAGAGCTTCAAAATCTTCCCCTCTTCCACATGGGAGTATCAAAGACCTAAGTTATGTGGCTGGCCTTTATCACAGCAAAGCTCCAGTACTGATACCAAATTTCTGTGTTAGCTACTTGTCATGTGACAAAATATCTCACAAGGAGCAATCTAAAGGAGGACTGGCTGATTTGGGCTCTTAGTTTCCAGTTGTATAGTTCATGGTCATGGAAGAACATGGATGAAGTTTGTTCATGGAAACGATAGTACGTTTCTGTAACTCACTCTTTCATATGTTGATGAAGTAGGGAACAGGGTGTACAGGGGTTTTGACTGAGATTTTTAGCATTTATAACATCACCGAGCTCCATGATTTCATCTTGCTATTCAGTCAAAATCAAAGGAAACTGAACAAACAAATATCATAAAAGTACTTAAAAATATATGTGAATTTTGTATCATATAATATTCAAAATATCATATCGTTGTATTGAAATATGTTATGACTGGTGTAGACTCTGTGGTACAGCCTTTCTTATGTGAATGGCAAATGTCAAAAAGTCAGCATGGCGGCTTGACTAAGGTCCAGAAAATGGAACAGCATGGCGGTCACTGTACAACTTTTGATTTCTGCCTGTTACGTATTTGGGGAACAACTAACATTTGCACAATTTGGGGATATTGTATTGATGGAAACTTTCCTATGAATAATTTGTTCTTCTCCAAAACGACTGCTTCTAAGCTACTCCAGGAAAGGTCTAAACATAATCTCCCTCCAACTTTTAGGGAGATATCCTTATCTATTTGAAGGTCTTTCTTAAGTTGTAGAGGTTGTGACTTACATAAAGAATCCTGAGGTCTCTTCCTGAGGCTATGTGATTTTTTTTTTTTTTTTGTTTATTTTATTTTTTTAGATGTTTCAAAAAAAATTTCTGCCTCCTCCCCTTTTCCCATTTCCCTCCCCCTCCTCGCACACATAGCCTCCTCGCCCCACTACCCTCTCCCCTTCCCCTCCCTCCCACTCCATTCCCCCTCCCTCTCAAGAATGAAGAGCAGTCCAGATTCCCTGCCCTGCGGGAAGTCCAAGGTCCTCCCACTTCTATAAATATCTTTCCCTCTACTCACTCAGGAACCAGATAATCAAAACAAAGTAAATTTTAAAATGCTAACAACATTTAGTGGGCTAGAGTGTGCCCCAGATCAGATTCCAATTCTGTTCCTGCTACACACTCAGGCAACCACATGGTATATACAGTAACAAAGTTAGATTACCTGGTGTTACCTCTGCCCCACATAGAGACTTATATTGATGAGCAAAGAATGATCTAGAGAGATGATAAAATAATGAGATGTCAGAACCTTCCTTCTTAGAAATGTTAGCTCATTCAGAGGCACTGTGATGTCATATGACCAAAGAACAAAAGATTGTCAGTATTAGACAATTCAACAAAATCTAAAAAGATATCAAATTTAAACATTGCATTATGCCAGAATTAGAGTAATAACTACAGAGGCTTTAGCATGAGGATTTTTCCTGAGCCTTTTGACAATTGACACTCTGACCATTACAAGTTAATAATATGCTACTTGGGACTTGGTAATTTGCCCAGGCTGGCGTGTAGATTTTGGTTTGGTCTAACATCCTTGAAGCCAGAAAAGTATTAGCCTGAGATCAGGCTGTCATATGCCTCTAGATTCTTAAAAATTGTGTTATGAGGTTAATGAGTAAAAAGGTTATAAAAGATAACTGTTTATTAATGATGATTAAACTTAAGGGAAAATGGTTTTAAAAGATAACTATGTTCTGTCACAGTTTATCAATATAAATATTACATTTTATACAACTAAAATATATGCAAGAGAAAGGGAAATACATGTCCAAAACCAAAAGTAATATGAGCTATATTTTGGAACACCATGAATCTATTGCCGTTTATGGAATTATATATAAATAAATATTCTGGCTGCTAGTCAGTCAGGCTGAGCCATTCTTGCCACCACCATGGTCAGGCTTAATCCTTCCCTCACCTCCTTCTTCATCCTCTGAGTACCTGCCAACTGCCAGTGCTGACCACCCTCAACTCTGTCAAAATATATATGACGTTATATACCACAGTTAAGGTCAGGCTCCATGTCCATGTCCAGCAGTACTTGGACAGCACATGATGAACTCAATAGTAATTTTGGAGGTGTTTTTGTCTAAGCAAGTTTTTAACCTTACAGGTATTTTACTTATTCATTATGTTTTTATTTTTTTTTATTTTTTTAAAAAATGTTTTCTAATTGGTGTTTTATGTTTTGGTTTATTTTGTTTTCTCTCTCTATCACCCCAGATCTCTACCTATGTATGTGTGTGTGTGAGTTTCTGTATATTCCTTGTGCATTTCTTCCTCCATCCCTTCCTCTGCTTTCTAGATCAGAGCGATAAAAAAAATTAGAACTTCAACATATATGTATATATATATATGTATATATATATGAAAAATAGGATGAATATTAGTCAATATACTGTTCTAATTTTAAAGCCAAAGTACATAACATTTCTGGCCAACACATATGAGCGTATATTGTAACATCCTCTGTGTTTAATATTCCTTTATATATAAATAACAATTGTGTTAGAAATTTTGACAGAACTCTCAAACAAAACAATAAATTGCACCAAACCTCCAACCTTCTAAAAGATCAAACTCTATGTAATGTTTTATGCTATTTAGCAATGTATTTCTTAAGTTGAGTTGTTTTAGCATGCAGTTAATATTTTCTCTTTGATGAGTGCATAAAATATAGCATAAACTACATTATCTTATGGGATGGATAAACTGAAAATGAGAAAACGGTTAATAAAAGATTTTTTAGTATTATGGCTAAGTGAAGGCTCATTAGAAATTTAAGCATAGAAAATAATTTACTCAGACAGTTTTTGATATAGAGCCTTCTTATAGTTGTCTCTTTTAAGTCTGCAATATATTTCTCAAATGTATTTTCACTGTATAATATTTTTCACTTAAAACCAAAAGCAAAAATGTGAAAAATAAGTAAAGCAAATGCAACCATATACATATATATGTGTGTGTATATATATACACACACACACATATATATATATATATATATATTAAAATCTTGTGTAATGATTATAGCAATATCTTCATTGACAAAATTTTACTCATGGGGAAATATCACAAAGATCTTGAAAGCTTAAAATGATAAAACATTATATAAATTTGGCCAGACAGAACTTCTAAGAGCTCTATCTTCATAAGTCCTAAAGGAGAATCTCAAAGAAAGATGAGAGTACAAATTTATAAAAGTTTAGAGTCATAAAAACCAATGAGACCCACACTAATACCAGGTCATTTTTCAGGTTCAAAGGGAGTCATTGTACTCAACAAAATTCTATCTAAATTTAATGTTCTCAATTTCCTATCTTTTCTTTTTTTGATTGATATTTTTATTTCCTTATGTTACCCACAGTGCTGTGTTTTTTATGAATTAACTTTTAATTAATTAGTATTTTCATGAATTGCTTTTCTATTTAACACAGAATAAGCACTGCCATGTTTTCTAGCTGTTGGGATGATGTCAAACACTGGCTCCTCTGTCTGAAGTGTTTGTTGACTCGCCAAATAATTTGACCTTCATCTCAATTTTATTTTCCCCTCTAACCATTGTTTTAAAAATGAGTACTTAATACATACAATAGTAAATTGTTTATTATCAAAGTATGAGAACTTGAATTCAAATGCCCTGAAACTACATAAACACAATATAGCATTATGGTATTTATCAAGAATCCAAGTGAG
Organism: Microtus agrestis; assembly: GCA_902806775.1. NCBI lineage: Eukaryota > Metazoa > Chordata > Mammalia > Rodentia > Cricetidae > Microtus > Microtus agrestis. The sequence goes on from CADCXT010000555.1 coordinate 1,060,902, forward strand.
ATTGGAGAAGCAAAAGCAGCAGCATCTCCAGAAATTTGTGATTTGTGGAATAATTAGCCTGTGAGATTATACAAAGACATCACCTGAGATTGCCATTTATTGCAATCCCTTACTGTGCCTACACAGAAATACATTGTATATTTATGTATATGCATAGCTCCTGTATCAATACACAGATCATGCATATTTACAAATACACTAAACACACAAATGAATAAGAAATTCAACAGCCTCAATGTAAAAATGTCATCTCTGTGATGGCATGCATATACTACATGACACGTTAGAAATAGTAGTTTAGTTTAAAAAATCCAAGTTAATTAGCCCCCTATATTTGTTCTATAGAGACTGGAAGGTGACAGGAGTCTCTGGATGTGGCCATTCCATACTTCTTTTCTGAGTAACTCTCTCCTATACTTACTATGCATTCTAGGAATGACAGGGCTAGTCCATCAATGTCTTTATGACAAAGAGACAAGAGCATACACAAACAACTGCAAACATTTTATGAAACTTAATAAAGTACTTTGGTCACACGCCAATGAAGGCAGTGAACCTTCAGGATGAGGCTGCAAAGAAGAACGGAAGTAAAAATTACATGAGATGATTCCAACTATAACAACTTCTCCAGAATCCTTTGTGTAGAATCAAAAATGGAGACAATGACTGTAACTGGGGGTTTCTCTCCTTCCTGCCATTTCCTGAGTATTGACTGTGATACTTAATATTAATTATAAACCTTTTCGACTATTAGCTCAGGCTTATTATTAACTAGCTCTTACAACTTAAATTAACCTATTTATATTATTCTATATTTTACCATGATTCACACCTTGCTTTCCCTGCAGCTGTTGACATTTCTTAGACTCTGCCTTTTTTTTTCTGTGTATCTCTGCTTATATTTTTTACCTGACATTATTCTGCCTGACTATTGGTTGATTAAGCTTCTCTATTAACCAATGGTAATAAAACATATTCACAACAAACAAATGGGTATTCTTCATAAGATGATCAGTCTCACTACTAGACTGACCAAAACTACTTGCTTTGTTAGCTATGTATGTACAAACCACATCTTTCTGTACCTTTTATATACAATATCAAAGTCTCTATAAACTTTTTGAAGATAAATTTAATATCATTTAATCCCTTAGTCTTATTTTCCCAAGATAACCATTTGAATAAATCTTAAACAGATTTTTAAAAGTCTGGTCATTGTCACTTGTGTTAGTTAGTTTAATTGTCAACTTGAAATAATCTAAAATCTCCTGGAAAGCCTTAATGAAAAATTGCTTGAATAAAATAAAATAGTAGTGGTCCTGTGGTCATGTCATGAGGAGACAATTTTGGTTATGTTAATTGATCTTAGAATTCCTATCATTCTGTGAGCAACATCATTTTCTAAACAAGAAATCCTGGACTATACAGTGAGATGAGCCATAATAAGTGGGAATATGTTCATTGTTCAGTATAGGCATGATATGACAAGGTTCATTTAAGGGAGTTGTGTTTGAGGAGCATTTTACAACAGTAATAGGAAAAAAAATCTAAAATACTACTTTTCTCTTCAACATATTGGGATGGGTCTCCAAGTTAGCCAATCAGGATCCATGGCTTTTGCCTTAAAATACTGGTTTAAAAAATGCCAGGAAGTATTGTCAAATAACAAACAGAAACCCAGATCAGTTATACTTATTAAATTATGCTATTTTAGGTCAAATAATAATATTAAAAAAATTTCACAGTCTACAAGAAGTAGTTTATTCATCTCTTTATTGGATCTATCCCTCCATCTGTTCAGGAAAAACACTAAATACAATAACAAAGAAGAACTCACATAAATGTATATCCTGACTCTAGAACACCAAAAACTTTGCTCTTCCAAACCCATCAATGAATAAATGAGATGGGATGAAAGCTTGTTTCTCTTAGTTTGGTGTAGGAGGTCCTTCTGTCTTTGTGTTGCTTTCATTGTTTAATGAATAAAGAAATTGCTTTGGCCTAATAGGGCAGAACTTAGGTAGGCAGAGAAGACAGAACTGAATTCTGGGAGGAAGAAAGTAGAGTCAAAAGAACGCCATGGAGCTGGCAGTAAGCCACTGCCATGTGGCAATATACAGATTAATAAAAGTGGGTTAAACCAAGATGTAAGAATTAGCCAATAAGAGGCTAGAACTAATGGGCCAAGCAGTGATTTAATTAATACAGTTTCTATGTGGTTATTTCTGGGCTAAGCTAGCAGAGCTGCCTGGACAAATAAGTGGCCCCTCCTTATAACAGTAGCTGGATTAAAATGCACCTTGATCTGCAAAAAGAATATCTGAGAACTGATTATAGTACTGACTGAATCAACAACATTCACACAATAGCCAACATTATTTAATGCTTGCCTCTTCTGAAATTTATGAAGGAAGTATCAGTTAAGAAACACTAATGGACATTAACTCAGATCCTGGCCAGTACAGGGCCACAGAAAATATGTCTCCAGGCAACAGCTAGGATCTCATCATGGCCCCAGATCGCAACTCAGGTCATGCAGATCAGATTAGCCTTTGCAGCAGCATAGCCCTCAGACATTAACATGGTCTCAGGTGAGTGACCAGACCCCAGATATCCATATGCCCCCCACCCCTGGTGGTAAGAGGAGCCAGGGACAATAACTCAAGCCCTAGCTGCAGTAGGGCAACATACTCAGACATGGCTCTTGGCAGCAGCCCTGGCCAGGACAACATTATGGCCTTCGGTAATAGTGCTGGTCACTCATATCAGAATGGCCCTCGTGGTGGCACAGCTCTCAGCCACAAGAACGAGCATGGATTGTGGCCTAGATCCCTGTGTGGCTGTGTGGCTTTTCATGAAAACCATGTACTGTGTAGATGACCAGGGTTTGATCAGCCACCTGAGACCTTGTTGTGGCCCTGCATTATATTGTCGTTGCTGCAAGGGTCATAATAATCTGGTGGTCTGTGATGTCACTGGTCATTGGTGACATTCAGGCTGGAACGGCTGCTGAAAACCATGTTTGGATCTGTGGTCCTGCCGCAGCTGGTGTCCGTGTTGATGTTGATGGCTACAGTTACCACAAGGGTTCACAGGAGCTGTTCTTGTTGAAATCTCTGGACTGTGCTCAGCCAGCCTGATCTCACTGGGCCTGGGATAGCTGGATCGGATCCTCATAAGACAATGCAGCAGGAAATATGACTCCCATCTTCGAAAGAAAACTGAACCCAGGGACTATAGGTATGGCAGAAGTTGCCCCATGACAGGGGACTATGAAAAGTGACTACTTTTTACCAGTGTGAGGTGGGCCTAGAGGCCAAAACGGACCAGCTCAACTACCACTGAGACCCACATTCTGGGCCTTGGGTTGTCTCACCTATTATCTACCCCATCTATGACCTGCTGGAGCATGTGAAGGGACCGGTCCTATGAAATGATAGCCATAGGATCTCCATGACTAGGGCAATTTCCTTGAGGGACCAGTGATGATAGTGTATCAGAGGCTTTGAACCAGATCAATGACTTATTGCAATGAACATTTTCAGGTGGGGCTGATTGGACAAAAAGAGTATACCACACGACACACAGCATCCAATGCTCCAGGATGAATGAAATGGTGTTGGAAAGATGGAGGTGTGAGATGTAGGTTTTCCTTTTCTTCTTTGGTATTTTTTTTCATTTTGTTTTGCTTTTAATTAATTTTCGTGGGCTTCTTTTAGGGGAGGGACACTCCAGTGGTGAGGGCAGATATGAAGGGACAGGGAGGTTAGCAGGACTGGAGTATATGGTGTGAAAATCCCAAAGATTCAATAAAGAATTATGTTAAAGAAAAAAAGGAAGAAAGAAAGAAAGAAAGAATAAATGAATGAATGAATGAAAAAGAGAAAGAGAGAGAAAAGAAATACGGAAAAACTCAAGGGAAATAGAATTGACCTCATTTCTATATATTTCTTTCAATTCAACTGTTTGAAATTTGCAGTTAATTTGACATTTACAAAGTAAGCTCTACTTTCAAGCACTGTTACTAAGGACACAGAGATTTATGGTAATAGTTTTAGGGTGATAGCATGCTTTTCTTATTTCTCTATTATACTTTTATTACTAAACCACTAATATTTATGATTTGGTCCACTGTCAAATAAAAACCATTTAAACCACTTGATCTAGGGTTCTTAATCATTTTTAACTTTTTAAGACCATACACAAGAAATGATGTTTTCTTCTTTGGAAAAAGCATTTAATTTACATATACAATTTATCACACCAGAACAAGTCCTTTGCAGCTATTTTCTTAAGGAATTACTAAATATAATGTTCATAGAATGGTTTTTCTCTCCTAAGAAAGTGTAAAACACAAGATAGTTTTCAAGAAAAAGAGATGCGTGAGAGTACACAAGAAGTTTTGAGAAGAATAATGTCTTAATATCAGTGTTTCATTATGCACTTTAATTTAATAAATCAGCATATTTCAATTTATATAGATCTCTCTAATCATATAGCATTTGCTTTAGAAGAGGTCAAGGGACTGATAACTGAATTGGAAATCTGCCTTTGAAAACCATGTATTAACTAAACTGTAGGATATTAGAATAAATGACTTTAATGGGGTAGTGGCTTGTTCCTAACAGATACTAGAATCTAAAGTCTAAACCTCCAATGTTTAAGAAAGTAAAAAGATATCACCAACAAACTAATCAGTTTTTGATATTTCTATTTCAAGCCTGACATGGCATAGCTGACACCAGTCTGAAACTTTTGTGGATACAAAAGTAATGAAGGGAGGATGCCTATGCCTATGAGCAAATCTCATAAAAAGAAAAAATAGCAATTATCAATGAAAACATGACTTAAAACAGATTCACTGGTTATGCTTACAGATTTAAGGTTGATTTTAATGTGCCCATTCTTTTCCCCTCTGTCTTCCAATCTCTCTTTTTTTCTCCATCTACTTCTTCTTGATCCTCAACCACTGCTTTACATAAGGCAATTCATTCTGACAATTTATAATGTATCTGTAGATATATGTATGCATAAAACTATGAATTTTTTAACAACACACATATATAAAGTCATGCATTCAAGTGATTATAATTCTACATAAATTTGAATTTCTGGTGCATAATAAAGAAATTGCACATGAACTAGAAAATTAAAAAATAATCTTTGAAATAATGCCAAGGTAAGTTTTGATAATTATAAACATTTTTCTGAGATTGATTGTTATCACTGTGAGCATTTGAGATGAAGACAGAGTATAACCATAGTTCTCAGGTCAGTCTCGTTTGCATAGTAATTTCTTGCCTTAAAGAATAAAACAACTATAAACATTTCAACTTAAATTGTTGCGTAAAGATGGAATCAAAATTTCTATATGTTTCTGGAGTTGGTGTCCATTTACCTAATTTTTGTCAGACAGTAGAATTAAAGGTATAAAGCAAATGCCTTACAAACTTCTTATGCTTTGCATCTTTAAGCCACAGTTATCAATAAAAGTTGTGTCTATTTATAGAACTACAAGTGAGTCACATATTTCTAATACATGTAAAAAGTTGGAGTCAAATAATATTTTGTTCACTAAATATGTAAGAATGTGTCTATCTCAATTTTCATTGAATGGCTTTTCCTGGAAAGACATAAACAAGTTCTACACACATCAAATAGAATACTAATGCCAAATCATAGACGCAATTCCATTCAAGTCTATCTTAGTGAACTAACAAATTTTGGGGTATTAATTATAGATGTATATGTAAAGAGTTTCTTATGGGGACATGGTTGATTAAAGGCCACTACATATCACACACACACACACACACACACACACACACACACACCAAGACTTACATTATGTAAGTGGTGACACCCATGGGTTACTGTTTAGTTTGTACTCAACTCTATTAGAAACAATTACTGTTTATATAATGTTGTGAAGAAGAGTAATTTGAATCTTGTAAATTTCAGAGGTTTCCTGAACCTTCTGACTTATGTTCCATTTCTAGGTGTTTAAGTTCTACTTTTTATGTTTTCTAAACATTCCTCTTATCTCTAGAGGGAGATGTTTCAACATAAAAAAATAGTTACCCAGCAATTTAAAAATACTCTATGTATTAATGTTAAAAACCATGAAAAGCTTCAGTGAGTTACATTTTTATAGCATTATATTGTTTTTCTTTCACCTGAATATTGCATATCACCTTAAAGTAATTAATTCCATTAGCATCATAATAACTGTTAGAAAGAACAGTGAAATCTGAAGAAAAGCAGTCAGATATCCAAACATTAATCAGTTCAGTAAAGATCATTATTGAAGGGTATGGCTTTGGAGGCTGAAAAAAGTTAAAGTATTGATATCAAAGATCTTAACAGTAGATATACAGCAAGATTGAAATATGAGAATTTTGTTGAAAAGTGTCATAAATAGACTTACTTAAAGTTGTCATAAATAGATGTTTTCGAACCACAGTTCAGGCTTTCTTCTTTGAAATATATTTGCATTTATATAAGTTCGAACCTTTTCCAGGTGAGGGTCCTGATTTCATAGTATTTTCCCTACTATATTCGTGAAGTGAAGCATCTCTTTAAAGCTGCAAGTTCTAGGCATGTACACTCTTTTAGTTACAGAGTTTAGCTTGCTTTCATACCCTTCCTCTTTAGACTTCATGTTTTTTGTGTTTTTTGTTGTTGTTTTTGTTGTTTCCTTTTATGTCTCCACTTGTTCTACCACAGTATAGTTATGACTTAGAGTGATGGATATTAATGATAACCATAATGCAGCCTTGAATAGTATCTTGAAATTCCCTCCATCAAACAAATTAGACATTACTTTTGCACTTAGCTTATGTCAGGTTTTCAGGATACATGCAAAAAGTACCTAGATTGTTTGCCAAAGTAAAACCTAAATGGCATCTGTTGCACTTTTCTGCCAGGCCCTATTCACCTCTGAGAATCATGAACTAAGCCTTCACTGTCCAGATTTCTTCTGGCATTTTGTTGTTTCATACTCCCAGGAAAGTGGCGTATTTAGCTCTGCTTATAGCATTTTAGATTTTTTTTTTAGCATATAGATGAAAACTATTTCTTATTCTCTCACAAAACAATTCCAATAGCATAAAAATCATAAAGTCATATTTTCCCAGAAATGACCACACATAATTTAGCAATTTTATGTATTAGTTACTTTTCTCAGTGATTTGACCAAACACATCAATAAAGAGATAGAAAGGAAGAAAGAAAGAAAGAAAGAAAGAAAGAAAGAAAGAAAGAAAGAAAGAAAGAAAGAAAGAAAGGAAAGAAAGAAAGAGAAAGAAAAGGAAGGAAGAAAAGAAAAATAATTTAAAGGAGAGAAGAGAAAACCAATTTAAAAGAGGAAAGATGTCCTCTTCTTCACAGCTTGTAGAAATAATTCTACCATTATGGGGATAGTATTGCAACAAGTTGGGAAAGCATGGAAGCATCGGTAGGAGAGCTGCTCATCACATTGGAAATGCAGTCAAGAAGTGGAGTCATTCAGTGCAGAAATTGGGGTTAGACTTTAAAACCTAAAAGCCTCTCTCTAGATAGCCATTTCCATCAGCCAAGCTCTAGTTCCTTAAGACTCCAAAATCTTCCAGAGCAGTATAATCATCTAGTAACCAAAATATGAGAATGCTACAGATACATTCTACAGTCATACCACAAATCCTAAACTTACAACTCAGTCCTAGATGGGTGTGGTGGTGCATGAGTTTAATCCCAGTACTCAGGGGAGGATAGAAAGACAGGTGTAACTCTGTAGTTTGAGGTCAACTGGACTACAAGGAGACTTCCCTGATAGTCCAGACTGTTAAACAGAGAAATCCCTTCTAAAAAAAAAAATCTCAACCTTATATAACTATGACATTTTATAAAGAAGAGAAATGAGAACATGTTGGAAGACAATGCTGGCTGTGTTCAGAGGTCTCAGTCTTCCCATGACTCCCCAGTATGGAGCTCCCTCCATCCAGCAGAACTTCCAGCCTCTACCTGTCTTTATCTGGAGAGTGTTCCTTGGTATGGAGGACTGGTGTTATCTGAAAACAGTCTCTAAATCAGATGCCTGTCTCTAAATCAGATGTCTTATTTATCTTTAGCTTGAACCCTGGGCAGAAATATTTGCCAAAACTCCCTTGCTGCACACATGATAACTAAGACTTGTGCTAGGAGCCTTATGATAGGACTGTGACACTTAAATGCAATTTAGATTTGTCCTCAGGCTCCTCGATCCTATATATTCTTTATACTCTGGAATAAAATTGAACTGATTCACCAACACCAAAATTTACCTCTGGGAGTGCTGTCTCTGTTCATGTTCATGTGCCAAATAAAATGCTTTTTGTAACTGCCTCTTGCCCTCTTGACCTGGTGGCCAACAGGCTGAAAGGGAAAGAGGACTCTCCCTCAGTGAAAGATTTAACAAAATGCAGATATATTTATGAAAACTTTTGAGTGAACATAAGGCAAAACACGCTATCGATTTAAGGAAGACTAACTTTAGAGGAAATCTCAACAAGAATGGTAAAATGTTTTATCTCATACTTCCTTAAATATTGAATGATTGCTATTTTAGTGGCACATATTATCTGTACTCACACATAATTAATTAATAAATGACAGTGATTAGTGAGTATACTATCTGCACTCATTTAAAATTAGCAAATTAATGGACTACTTACTATGTTATATACTAAAATATAGTGCACAATTAATTTATTCTTCTCTCATAATGTGACAGATACAAATGGTAATAGCACACATTCAAAAAACTATGCACCTGTCTCATAGAGAAACTGACAAAGAAGATGAGAGAAAAAGTTGAGAGTTGTGATAGATAGTGAGTTACATTATTCAATTTTTGTCAATGACTACATAAATAATAGTATCCTCACTAGCTTCTTCTCCTAGCCCTGTATTTTCCTGATAATTATTTCATATAAATATTTTATTTTATTCATTTTAATTTTTTATTTGAGATTATAGTTGCATCATTTCTCACTTTCCTTCCCTTTCTCCAATGTTCTCTATATAACTATTGTTCTCTTTCAGATACATGTCCTCTTTTGCCATTAATTGTTACCACCTGGATATATGCATATATATGCATATGTATAAATATGATGTGCCAATTCTAAAGAGTATTTCTTCACTCTGCATTCCCTAGTTGCCTGTTGTTCTTTGTGTAGGCTTGAGGTCCCATACACTTTCCCCTATTCAATTCGGCATATCCATTGTTGCTTTTCTTGTTCAACACATGTTTAGGGAATTGTGGTGAGATTTTATGTGTATAGTTTCTAACATTACTAGAAGAAACAGTCTTTCACAAAACTCCCCACTCCTCTGGTTCTTCTGATCTTTTTGTACCCTCTTCTGCAATGTTTCCTAAGCCTTAGGCATGGGAGTGTTTTGTAGATGTATCCATTGGCACAGAACACCACAATTCTGTGTTTGATTCGTCGTGAAATTTTGTAATGAACTGTACCTATTGCAAAGAGAAATTTCCATGGTTAGCATGAAGACTATTATTGTCTGTGGGTATAAGGATGGATATTTTGGATATAGTGAAAACGTATGCTGGTTTGCAGGTGGAAGTTGTTGTAGGTTTCTTCTAAGATTCATAACTTCTCTACCTTTGCATGGTTAGCTACTTTTCCAGTACCAGATGTAGTTTCCCTCTTGTTGAGCGAGTCTTAAGTCTAATCAGAAAGCTGTTGGTTACTGTCAAGGTGTTTATAACACTACTACATCCTTAGGGTTGTCCTAGCACAGTGGTCATTGTGCTTCAGAAGCATTAAAGACAGGTAGGACTATTGGTTGCTTCCCTCGCTTGGAAGCTGTCACTGTACCTTCTGGTTCCAAAGCTACTAAGTCTCTCTGAGGAGATATTCAGGTCAGTTCCATATCAGGAACCTCTGGGCCTGTATCTGAAGTGCCTGGTATCTTCAGCATACAATTCTTGCCTTCTACTTCTGGAGGAAAACCAAAGACAAAAGCAATAACATATGTGTTCTTTCAGTTTCTTGGAAAGCCCATATCAACATCTTAAAAGAGTCATTTTTCATGCCTAGTTACAGGTGGTTTGTTGGGTAATTTTTGGTCCTTGAAGAGAATGTTGTCATCCCAGAAAACAAATTTTCATTTAACTCATATATTCATATTTATATACTGAATTCCATGCTTTATAACACTTTTCTGTACTTAACAATATGATTCCTTTTGGCTTTTTCATACATTCTCACAGTAATTTTACCCTTTTTTCCTTCTTCCGGGTGTACCTCCCTTTTTCTTCCCTATACGTTCCAATTTATCCTCATTTCCCAAATTGTATTGCTCTCTATGCTTACAAAACTGTGTTGAGCTAGTAGTTTTCAGGGTTTTCTGTTTTATTTCAATATAGTTTTTATACATTTTGAAAAACTTCACTAAAGAAACTCGGTCACATTAGCCTTATGTGAAACATTCATAGGTAAACAGACTGCAAAGCCATGCATCTTTTATAAAGGCAGCACATTAGTTCATTAATAAATTTTATTGCATGAAGGATGTAACAGTATCCTTTTAAGAAAATTGTGTAAAGTCATTTAATATGTGTGCATAGCCAGTACATCTAAAACTAATTAACTTCATTTATATCCTGTTACTGGGAGTCTTAAAAAAAGCATGAACATAAACTCAAGGTAGGATTTTATTGAAGATTCATATTTGTCATGATTTCATAATTTAAATACCTTTAAAATACACAATTTATTTGGTTCTATGACCTTAGATATCCATCTTGTTCTTAAAGTCAAAAATGAAAGAAAACATGATGGCAAATAGAGAAAATAACATAATTATTTAAATTTTTACAATACACAACATATAAATTAATATATAATAGTCATGTCCAATTGTATTAGCAAAAACTTTCAAAGATAATGTGATAACAAGGAATCAGTTATAAATTTACTTGTATGTATCATAAACACTTTTACAGTTCAGTTTTTTTCTGTAAATCTTCACACCTCACATGATTCTGATGTACTGGCTAAGAAATATCTAATTGTCCTTCATTTCATAAACAGTTGAGATGTATATCCATATTTATTTAACAATTTGCCCTAAAAAATGCAATAGCAGAGTGTATTCTAAAAAGACAGTCCAATTTTCATTCTAGGTTGAACTAAAACTGAAAATACCATATTCCAGCAAATTTCAGAGGCTACAAAACTTATATTATCCAATTAATTATTTGACTAGAAAAATACAAGATATGATCACATGTAAAAAGAATAGGCTTCTAGGCACACTGCCACATACCTGCAATCTAACATAGAGAAGCAGAAGAAGAAGAGACCATGACAATAATGTAGACTGGCCCCAGACAAGCCCAATCATGAGAACCACATTCTCTCTAAATATAAGATGCATGACAGAAATCTTTAATAAATGAATAAATTAAAAAAATAATAAAAAAATGCATGCAATGAATGTATGCACACAGCATAGAGGTTTATAGATACTCAGTATTACTATATGCCAAGAGTTTGTGTTAAACTGGTCCTAAACATCAAAGGTTCTTTCTCAGAAATGTATAATTATAATTTATATTTATTACATGTATTTCTACATGTAGACTTTGAGATTACTGCTAATAAATTAAATATTAATAATGAAAACATATAATAAAAATGATTCAAAATCTTATAGCAATAATATTTTATGCTTTGATATAGTAAAAGCATATTATTCTATGTGCTTGACTTCAGTTAGTAATATTATATTGCTACAATTTAATGACAGTTAACCTAATATCATTGTAGAATAAACTTTATCATATTAATAAAATTTGGATGTAATAAGGGTGTTTTTTGTACTAATTTAGCAATCTAAAGGTGATATCAAAATGATATGATTAGTTACTACAGATATTTTTTATAGATTTATAAAATATTCAATTTATTTTTTAGTTTAGATCAGGGATTATTATTATAGAACTTAATGTGTTCTTAAATTATGAAAATTAGGCAAAATCACTGTTGATTATTTTAAATGAATTACTAAAATAATTTTATTAGATTTTGGGATATCCTAATGTAGTTTAGCTATTTAAGATCCGGCCTTATACAGGAAAATTAATAATTTTCTTTCTACTTTCTCTAGTTCAATTTTAGTTTTGATCTATCTCTTTACTCTCTTTGGAAATAGACACTTCTTTAGACAAATAGGGATTTACTAATTAATAGAACAAATTTGTAATGAAATGTTTCTTTAAACTTAATTTTACTTATAATAATTGTGGTTAAATTGAACTTCAGTTCTACAGGCAAAGCTTTGAGAAAAAGATCACAAATCTTATGTAGTAATAGTTTTTCTATGAAGGGATTTCTCTGTGTGTTTCTGCTGTCTAATGTCATAGGTAAAATGTTCTCTCTTTATTTGATCTTCAATATTAAAAATTCATCCATCTGTAATTACTTGCAGTCTAGAAATTGCAGTGATATTCACATAATACCCAAAGTAGAATATTCCCTATGGGCATTTGGGAGAATACCAAGTGTCTAGACTGGAATGTTGCTTAAGTGGTCTCCTGCTTGATGATGAGCAGGCTTAAAAGACTTCATCTCATATATTTATATGATTCTTAAAAACTATTCTCATCAAGATGTAAAAATTCAAATATTTGTAGGGTCCTCTTAATACAAATAAATTAGGTCCTTTGTTGGTATTACTCAGATAATTTTAAGTCTCTGAAAATATGACACTAAATTAAAAATACTTAAACTTTAAAAAAGTTTGGCCAAGATTTAACCCCCAAAAATGAGGATGAAAAAAATTAACGTTAAAATTATTTTATAAATATGGTTATCTTAACTATGTCTATCATGTTTGCATGTAAAAGTTGCATGATAATTATATACATTGTTTTGCACAAACAGGTTGCTATATTTAAGGACATTATGGTAATTTGTAGCATGCAGAATTCTGTTCTGTTTTTGTTACAATAGCCATCTTTTTTTCTCAAATGTGATGCATCTGGGAGCATCCGCTGCTCCTTCTTGAAATATAGCATACAAAAGAACTTAAGATGTATGTCATTATACTCCTACTGAAATTGATCTAATGATATTTGTAACTGCTTATAGATGTTGGGAAAAGTTTGACACATGCTGTAAAGTGTTTGGGTTTAATGCATATGTTAAAAATTTTAGATTTTGATCCCTTTTACACTGCCCTAATTTTTGGCAGGCAGCACACGTAACTTTATGTGGAGTAGGCACTTAGGAACGAGGACATACCATAGGCCAGACTAAAAGGTGAATACTGGGTTGGGAAAAAGCCCTTTCTTCTTGTCTGGAGATGGAGTTATTGGTGCCAAAATTATATCATTATATCTTTTGTTTGAGGAGCTCCTCACAATCTTTTCATTAATGATAGACGCAGGGACCCAATGACGGGAGTTAGTGTGGATCCTCGCCTGAATAGCACACCATACAGAGGTTGTAGAAACCGGCTCAACATGGCATGGTACAGGTATGAGGGCGCTCTCCACATGGCCTAAGACAGGGTGCCCTGTGATCTGCTTACTTTAATCCTGCTAGATGCCTTTTATTTGAGGAGCTCCAAGGACGGGCGACTTATGGCAGGATAATCCCCCAACCTAAGACAGGGCCCTGGGAACCCTAGGACGGGTAAGGGGGAAAGAAAAAAGGCCTGGTCCCCACCTGACCTAGGAGTCATCGGGCACCCCTCTGTTCCCGGGAGAGGTGGATTGCTTCACTACTCGAGAGGAGGGTCTCTCCTTGTCTCAGTCCCTTCTCCTTTGGTCTGACACCATGGTTGACTCTGACTGGTGCTCTCCACTTGATAGCTGCCTGCCTTTGTATGGGAGGGGGGAGGGGATCTGTTGGGAGCCATTTCCCCCTAGAGATCATTGCAGGAACCATCGCCCTGGGGAGACTGCGGGGAACCCCACACCCATGATTGTGCTGGGAATGGTTCTGTTGCCCCACACCCAGTTGAAGCTGTTAATGGAGAAAAATAAAATAAATAAAATAAAATAAAAGAAAATCCCTGATCAAACTATCCAAAATTTGTAGCACACTAAATTTTTCTTAAAGACTAAAATGTGAATATATTACAGAATTTGTAATTGAGTGTAGACAGCTATTTTAGTTAGATTTTATAAGAAATGACAAATAACACATATGCATCATATGTTAGATTGAATGTAATTGGCCCTCATAATCTCATAGAGAGTGGCATTTTTAGGAGGCATGACCTTGTTGTCTTAGGAATGGACGTGGTTGGAAGAAGTATGTTACTATGGGGACAGGCTTTGAGGTCTTCTTTGATCAATCTTCTCTCAGTGTGACACTCAGATCACTTTTTGTTGCCTTTGGGTCAAGGATGTATCAACCTTTACTCATTTTCCAGCACTATATCTGCCTGCATGCTGCCATGTTTTACTATGATTACAATGGACTGAATCTCTGAATTGTAAGCCACCCAAATAAATATTTTCCTTTTTAAAGGCAAAAAAAAAGAGAAGAGTTCGAAACTTTGAGCATTTGTTATTATCCACCATTTATCTCGTGATGCCTCAATAAGTTCTGCATACTTCATTTTAACAATGATCAATTAACATTATAGACACTCACATAGCTTTATATTATGTATGATACATACATATGCAAAAATATTCAAAAATAAGGAAAGATTTACCTAAAAATTACATTCATACATCATAGTCAAACTAGAATGTACAGAGCTGGTGTCTGAAAAGAGCTCATAATTCTTTTGCAATCATGTTCTCTAGGTTTAAAAATATGGGATAAATATTTACAATAGATTTTTGATCTTAAATGATGTTGAATCTTTGCCCAAAAGAATATCCAGTGAGCTTCCCTATATCTAGATTTGTAACCATTTGGTGTATTTCAACTGAGAATTTTGCCTTCTGAGGCTTTCTTTTTCATGCTAGGTACATACCAATTAACACAAAACAAAACAACAACAACAAAAAAAAAGCCAACACATGCTTTCCAAATTTTAATCACTTCTGTAAAGAAAACATAAATCATAAATAATGTATTAAGCCAACTAAAGAAGTCAACAAATACTATAAAAATATCAAGATGATATGAGTGACAAAACTGTTAGGAATGACAAACGAGTCAAAGGAATTCCTTTGGGCTAGGTTAAAGTACCACAGATACTTAGACAAGACTGTATTTTGATAGCAATGCTCAGTATTCTGGATAATAGGAAGTTATCACTGAAATACAGACAAGCAGAATAATATAATCTGTATGCTCAATGACAGAACCAAGATAGCTACCTATCCAGAGCAAGTTGAAAGGGAACAGTGACTGGTAATCAGTTTTCGAGTCACAAGAGATTTATCAGAGTGGAAGAGTTTTTTTTTAAGGTATCTGACATCAACATATGTGATTCAGGTTCTGGTCAAACAAGAATTATCTTTCCTTTTAGTTTATCATGTAATATCTTCTAGTAGCAAACCATGCCAAGCCTCAACTGGTATTTCTCTTTGCTTTAGCAAATCTAGAAAGTTCTTTGCCTGGTATTCAAGTTCTTGTAGGTTTCTTACTCTTCTGTGAATACACAAAGGTTGAGACCCAGATAGTCACAATATTCTTTCAATTTATCTTCTTTTTTTTGATTCAGTTTTAACTTGTTTCTTCTAACTGAATTCTATCATTTCAAATGTAGAGTTATTACAAGAAGCTTTGTCTTTCTTATGTCCTTTTTCTGGTAATTACCATGTGATTTGTTTTGTTCTTCAGCGTTTGATTTTGTAGTAGGACCTGAAACTATCAAAACACCTTCTGTGAAAGTCCAAGAATTTATTCCTTCAATGGTTTATAATTGAAAGGAGTTTCTTTTCTTGAGCGTAAATGTGAGAAGTAATAATACAAATGAAATTTCAGATACACCTGAATGTACAATGTAGTAATCATCCTTCCTGAATATATAATGCAGTAAAATATTTCTCACAGACTGTTTGCATTTAAATATTATATTATCAAGTCTGTTCAATATGTGTGTATAAAATATTTCATTGTTGTATTCTAATTTAGTAAATATAATGTTTCATAATAATCTTCATAGGTATTTGGTAGTCTTCCATGAACTGATTTAATCAACATTAAAAATGTGACTGTAACTGTGACTATGAGGAATGAAGTCACTGTACACATTACATTGTAATTATAATGCATATACACGGTCTTTGGAATTTATTTATTTGAGTCAAAATTAACTATTTGTTTTGCTGCTAATTTCATTTCAACAGCTCATAGAATGTTTGGATGAATATGCATTCCCCTCAAGAGAATAGACAATTTCTCACTTTCCATAAATCATTTCTTCAAATTCTTAATTACTTCTACTCTACAATTTAACAGTAAAACACACATTAAACTCATTAGTCATACTTTAATAGTAAAACTGAACATATTTGCATAAATAAATCACTCATACTATAACATGCATGATTAAAATTTTGTATCCTTGTTTTTGTCTTTTAATTATATTTTTTGATTATTTATTTAGCAAATATGTGTATGTGTATGGTACACAGTCACACACATGACATGACACACACATGGAAGTCAGAGGACAATTGAGAATGTCACCTCTGTCCTCTCACTGTAGAACAAAATCAGCTCATCAGACTTTTTGGAAAAACTTTTATCTTCTCATCCATCTCCTCAGCCCTTTATTTTAATTGTTATAGGCTCCTGTACATTGGGGCAGGTTCATTGTGTAATTCCTTATTATTTGATACTTCATTTAAATTTTCACTAGTTTTAATGATTTGGAATTTTAATATTTAATTAAAACTAAATTTTATCACATATAGCATTGTACACAATATATTTCAGCATATATGAAACAAAAATATTTTAAGAAATTCTTTCAATTTGAGGATTTCTGGATTAAAATGGAATTTTGCCAAGAGATGTAGCTACAAATGTCAGAAAAGTGAAAAATGTTATTAAGAATATTTAAGCTCCCTAGGTGGCCTCCCAGAATGGAAGGTAAGAACTTATTGCAAAAGACACAATGCACTTCAGGATACAGGACTTGTAGGACTAGCGCTGTAATTGACCTGGAAGCCTGCTCCCTAAGGATTAGCTCTTGTAGTATCTGAAGATGTTATACAACCTGCCAAGGGAGAAAAGCAATCAATAGTACTTCAAGCTGCACTAGCTATGAACCTCAGCAATGAACAGCACAGCAAGACATCCCCCAGAGTACAATAGTGGCACTTACATTGCGGAGTTAACCGAGAGCCATCTAATTGGATTTACAGATGGTTCAAAGGGATGGAACTCATGTCTGGAACTGTAAACTTAACCAACTACCTGTGGGTAATGATTTCATGGACCTGGAAAAAAATGACTACCTCTACTTTGCTAAATCAATAAAATTCATAATTGCATTTTAATATTTCTGCTCATAGAAAAGTACAGCTCTCACCCCTCAGCAATGTGACTTCTTTTGCAGCAGATAGAAATCATAAATAAATAAATAACCAAAGTAGAATGAACAACTAATCAAAGTATTCAGTCCCAATGACTTTATCTACATCACAACTCTTAAGAAGAAAATACTGCAGAAAATGGGTGAAAAAATAGTATAAGAACATGAGGTCCAAAATTTCTTCTGTAAGATATTGTCATCTACATATGAAAAGAAGGCTACACCCATGAAATCTCAATAATATGTTCACTTAAATAAGACTATCACAATGACAATTGATTGGCATTAATAGAAAATCTTACAAGGAAGCAACTCAGATGAAGAAATCCAGACACTTAATGACTGCTAAGAGAAGGCTAATCAGTTTTCACAAGAATAATGAACCTTAGTATTTTCTCCAATCCCAAGTCTGTATGTCTGTGTGTGTGTGTCAGTCTGTCTGTCTCTTTCTCTCTCTCTTTGTGTGTATGTGTATGTGTGTGAGTGTGTTGATAAGGAAGAGATAGAGAGGAAGATGGGTGGGTAGACATAATGAAAATTCAGTATTTGCATATTAATTACTTGTAAACTGTAATAATCTAAAAACATAATGTAAGTCATAACCTCCTTAACTAACTTAAGTTGCATTCCTATTTTCAGTTGTTTTAGACCACAATGTATAGTAGGAGGCTGCTGGTTTGTTCCTGGCAACCTAGCCTCCAGATATAACCACTCAGAAACTGTATTAACTGGCCAATCACTATATCATATTCCTATCAAATTCTTACATATTAAATAATAAAATCTATTATTTTATAATTTACCACAAGGTTTGTGGCCTACTGGCAAAGTTCTAGCTGGCAGCTTGTGTCTTTCTCGTCTGGAAGCTACTTGGCATCTCTTGACTCTGCCTTCTTTCTCCCAACATTCAGCTTAATTTTCCAAGCCTAGCTCTACTCTGCCCTATCACAGGCCAATGAAGTTTCTTTATTCATCAACCAATAAAAGCAACACATATACATAAGGACTTTCCATACCAACAATGAGTATAGAAGGATAAGAAAATGCGTATAAATTTCTTTTCTAAATTAATCTTATGTGTTTTGTAGGGCCAGTGAGATGGCTCAGTAGGAAAAACACTTGCTATCAAAACTAGGATCCACATTGAAGAAAGGTGTTGGGAGAGGCCATTTATTCGTATATGAGGTACCCAGAACCAAAAAATTCACACAGAAACTATATTAATTAAAACACTGCATGACCTATTAGCTTATACATATTTCTAGCTAGCTCTCAAATCTTGAATTGACCCATCTCTATTAATCTGTGCATCACTAAAAGGTCATGGCCTACCAGCAAGGTTCCAGCAGACTCCTGTGGGTATCTTTCTCCTTTGGTGACTACTTTGCTTCTCTCTGATTTTGCCTACTGCTTTTCCTCTATCTGCTTGCAATAGGCCCAAAACAGCTTCTTTATTAACCAATGGTGTTCACAGCATACAGAGGGGAATCCCACATCAGAAAGACAGAAAAGACTCCCTCATATTGCCCTCAGAACTTCATAGGGATTGTCACAAACACACATTCATATACATACAAACACACACATATGTGCATATGTACTCACAAACATTAATATGTATACATATGTATAAGTACGTATATGTATATACATATATTTATTTATGGATGTATATTATAATATTTCAAAAGAAATAATATTCACAATACTTACTATGTAGGAATCAGTCAGATAAATTGTGGCTGGCCCAAAGTAAGGACTGTAACTTGGCTCATCTTTATGATATTAGGATTTCAGGGTGCTTGAAAGAATCTGTCCAACACAATTACCATGAAAAGGGCCACAGAAGTTAATGAAACTGTCCTGAGAACATTTGATGACTTATTGATCACTACAGATATGATTCACTTAAGCTCATAAGCTGAATATCAGGTGGTTTATACCAGTTTTCTGGCTCCCTGCATATTAAAAGTAAAAGGAATTTTTTTTTTTTATTTTCAAGACAGGGTTTCTCCGTAGCTTTTTTGGTTCCGGTCCTGGAACTAGCTCTAGTAGACCAGGCAGGCCTCGAACTCACAGATATCCGCCTGCCTCTGCCTCCCGAGTGCTGGGATTAAAGGCGTGCACCACCACCACCCGGCTGTAAAAGCAAATTTTTAAAGACTGTTAAGAAATCACTTGAAAATGTAAAACTTTTATTTTTCAAGACAAAAGGGATATCAGTACCTTTTTATTCCCCTATGTCTATATACAAATCACTTGTATAAAACACATATCATTTTCTTCCATACACTCTACCATAATAGACTTTTGCTTTTGAACAAGTAAGTTTATTAGGTGTATAGCAAGCAGAAGCTGAAGCTTTAATAGTAAGTATCCCATGAATAGATGCAGCAACTAGATCACAAATATCATCAAGTATCCCACATCATTCACTAAGACAGCTGGAATAGCCTAATTGTGAGACCAAACAGTAGTAAGATCAAATCTGGGACTTACAAAGAGGAGCAGGAACTACCAATTAAGATTGAGGCGTCAACTGTAAATCCCAAGAAAGCCTTTTCTCCAAGGATTTGCTTCCATAAACCAAATTATAACTCCCTGTTCCCACTGCACATATTATCATGTCATAGAATAAACAAACACTAGTAACATCTGTTAGAAATGGCTTATCTTTTAGGTATTATTAAGGACAGGATACTTATAAAACCTGTTGTTGTTTGCTTTTATTTTTCCAAGCACAGATAGGGCCTTCAGGCCCCAAGAAAAAGGATTCGTGAATCACTCCATAGGTGCTGGGAACTCCAATCTCATCCTCTGGGAGAACAGCAAATTCTCTCAACTAACGGTCAAACTCTCCATTGCTTTTTTGTTATTGTTTTGTTTTTTATTTTGTTGTTGTTGATGGTAGTGGTGGTAAGGTTTTTTTAAAAAAAATTATATGCTTCTTTGTATTCTCCCATTTAATATAAAACTTGATCATAAAAAAAATCCATTGAAGTAAACAAGGTGTATTTATTATCACCACTTTACAGGTAAAGCATCAAACATATTAACACTGGGAAAATACATTCTATCTGTAGCTAGACCCCCTTAAATTAACCACGTTTATGTTAAAATGTACCTAATCCAAGTAATAAGAACAGAAGTTACATCAAATTATAAAGGACAATGTTGTGTAACATGTAATTCTGGCATTTTCCTGGTGTTTCAAATAGTTCGGAGTTTAATTATAGATTATAGGTTACTTTAAGTAAAAAAATGATATTCTTTACATCTCAGTGTATTGATTTATAGATATTATTATTGTTATTTCACATCACTACTACGTAATTTGCCTTAGTAAGCCTAAAAATGTTATTAAAATAGGATAGGTTATAAATTTGTGATTACAACAAAGAGTTATTTTAAGAAGAATACTTTTCAAAATATGCAAATGTGTACTGGGAAAGAACTGCAGAACATAGGGTTAAAATGGTCCAGCCTTAGAAATACGCCGATACTATGTGTCAGGTGTAACACCTGCTCAAATTGCTATTACATAGATACTACTTTAAATTCAAGCTTTGAAATTGTCAGGTCATTTTCTTGACCTCTAAATCCTAAAGTCTGATGAGCATATTTCTTCAGAAAAAAAAAATGACATGGATTCCTTGAATGTTCTGTGCCTTTGAATGAGCAAGGTCTGCTTGAGGAACTTACCCTGTCTTCCTCTCACTTGCCGGCTCTAACTCACATTCTTCTAGCCTCTCTATTACTAGCAAAAAGCAATGAGTTCTACTTAAAAATTTGTGAAATCAGCACTGGGAATAGAAAATAAAAAATATTTTTAATTATAAAAATAAGTTAAGAAATATGTTTAAGGATTGTCAACACAGTATCATAATCCTCTGGTTTCTTTTCAAGAATATAGCTTTCTTGATTTTTCAAAAATATAGCAATTATGATATTTGGCTCAAAAATTATGCTAATCTTATATTCTGATGAAGCTTTGTTAATTTTACTGTTTCATTTACTGTATTATCAGTTAAGACAAATTTGGCTTTGTTAATGATATTTCCTTTTGTCTTACATTTATTTCTGTATATGTGTATGCCAAAAGGAAGGAAACCAGGTTGTGAAATTTGGCAGTTAGACACACTGCGCCACCTCTCTGGAACTAAACATAAGGTATTTCCTTGATGATAGACCTTAGCCAGAAAACTACAAAATAGAGATTGAATTTTCTTGTCTGTAACCTCCCCCATTTCTATAAATCTAAGAAATAGAGCCTAGGTTTAAGGACATCACATGCGACAAACATCACATATGTCTAAACCCTAGAGCAGGACACCTCCTCTAAAGATGAAATGTTTTCAAGAGAAAGTAGCTGGGTTGAATGCACATGAAACTCAGTGTTGTGTGTTGGCAAGCCACCAAATTCCACAAACCAATCAGGGAATAGGTGAAGGGATGACGCCTCCAGCTGGCACAACCATTTGCTTAGATTCTTCCTGGAATTATTTATGTCAGTTTGTGATCCAATTTACTTTGGGAAAACTATTATTTCTGTTCTGCATTTCTGAAGGTCCTGGGTATCTCCTGGATGCTGTTTTATTTGTGGGGTAGTGAGCATAGTGATCAAAGGGGGTGGGGGACTCTTGCCACTATGATTGGACACTTATTAATCTGGGTGTGATTTTTCAGATGGCCAGATGTTTCCTTGTACTCAGTAAAGGTTTTCAAGATTGTGATCCTTTCTCCCCTCCCCTCGTCTATATATTTGTCTTGTGACCTCAATCATTTCTGTCAAAATATGCATTTTTCCCTCTCCATCTTTTCTACAGAATGTGATATGTTCGTTTCCTCTGAATATTTTTAGTGTTTTCACTTGTAATGTATTCTTGGCCTGTTAAACATATCTGGGTATATTTTTCTTTGTACTTATCCTACTTCAAGCTTTCTAAACTGTTTGGATAAAATATTGGTCCATTAGTTTTGTAAAAAAAAATTAGCTATATTCTACACCACTCACTTTCTCACCTGTAAATCTCAAATGCATGAATTTATACTAGTTAACATTGTCATATAAATTCCAAAGGTGCTGCTTCATTTAATTTCTATTCATTTTTATACTTTTATCAAATCTGTAGGAATTGTTGACCTTTGATCAAATTATTTATTTAGTTAAGCCTTACTGTGCTTATAGAATTCCTCACTTTTGATATTCATTTTTTCTTTTAGTGTTTTTCTTTTTCTCAACTTTATTATTCTTTCTATTTATTCATATATATATATATATATATATATATATATATATATATATATATATATATGGAGGCCAGAAGGATCATGTAATGTCTTTATCAATCATTCTCTACTTTATTTTTTAAAGACATGTTTCACAGTCCTGCCACAGGCTGAGTTCAAGTACTGAGACAGGGAAGGACATTGGCATGAGGAAATGAACTAGCATCTGCCTACCAGATGAGATTCATATAAGTGGACTGAAGGGCTTGAGTGGTTTTTATTTATGCTTCAAAAACAAGTGTGTTTTTCTGTACAAACAAACATGCTTTTCCTACCCTTCAGCATTAACTTCTGGCCAAAACAATTGTGTCAAATATGCTTTTTTTTCTCAACTTTTGCATCAAAACATCTATTAAAATACAAAATATGCTTATCTCTTTGCTAGGTTGGCCAAATATCAAGCCAGGTACTTCTTTTCCTCACAAAACTGAAAGGTGATAAACAAAAGTCACACATTCTCTAGAGCAGCAATATCATTCATTCAAAGCTTGACAATGCATATTTATAGAAATAGGGGTGGATTGCCTCTGTTACTGTCAGCATTAACTTGAACAGCTTTCAGGGTCTGGAGTGACAGCTCTCATTCCCAAATAAGAAAACCAAGAAGTATCAGCTCATAAAGAATTCCAGGGGAAAATATCTTAGGGGAAAAAAACATGGATCTCTGGGAATGATCACATCTGTCCCATTGCAACTCATAAAGTGACGCTAAAATCCAAAAAGAGAATGATAAATATTAGGAGAGAGAAGAGAGTGTACAGACCATATAGTCCCAGCAGTATTCTGCACTTCCCCAAAGTATGCTGGTTCTTGCCAAGTGAGACTGTCTCCAATGGGTTTTGCCTCATGAAGACCATTTGGAAAAGCACTCATATTCTGATCTGAAACTAAGCTGCACAGCTCCCAAAAGACATGATTTCGCACTAAACCTGAAACTCACTGATTTATCTGGATTCACTGGCCAACAGGCGCCCAGGGATCTTCGTGACACTGTTGCCCATGTGCTAAGATTACAGGAATGCACCAGGATACTTGACTTTTTAAAATACAAGTGTGGATCCAGATTCTTGGGCACGAAGCAGTCTGGAACTGAACCATCGTTCCTCCCCTTCTTTTTTATACATCAAATCAGCCTTTGAAACAACTTCCTGTGTGGATTTGATATATACCATCAGAACCACACAGGAAGCTCTCTAGATAGATGATGATAGATAGATAGATAGATAGATAGATAGATAGATAGATAGATAGATAGATAGATAGATAGATAGACAGATTAGATATAGAGATAGAGATATAGAGATATGGATTATATATATAATTATTTTTATTGTTATAAAAATCAGCTATCATTTTAAATTTATTTTTATTTAAGTAAGCATATGATGACCAACAGTAAATTTCTAATCTGTAGGTCACACAAAAACACCACAGTTTTTTATAGTTGACAAAAATTAATAAAGTAGCATTCACTTGTGGAATAAAGCATGGTTGTGGCAGGGAGATGGCTAATAAGATAAAGAAATTCGTCACTATGTCTGGCAATCAGGACTTTCCATTCAAATTTGATACCCAGGATTCACAAAATAGAAGGAAAAAACTGAATCCAGAAATTCCTATAACTTTAACAAGGGTGAGGTATATGTGTTTCTAAATAAACATACACACACACGAGAGAGAGAATCTCCTCTTGCTTATAGTAGAATGATAATCATTTTTAAAACATGTTATGTCTTAGTAAACAAGTATATATTTAGTTAATTTAATCAAATAATTGCAATATGTAGACTTTATTTTAATCACTATGAATCAATATGAATGAGTTAATAATGGAGTATGTGATTTAAAAAGGGATATTCATCTGACTCAAAGCTGTGATACAACACACTGATCAGAAACATAAGCAATTATCAATATTTTACATTCTGTAATCAATAAAGATTGGCATGGATGGAATTTACATATTTAAAAATACAATAGAGACTTAAATTAAATCTAATAAGTTATATATTTTAACAAATAAAAAACAGATTTAAAAATAAATTTTGGTCTTATTTGGAAAGTTGTATTTCAAACCAACTTTCAACTGTGAGAATAATCACAGACATTGCATTTATATATGTGAAGCTGTGATGCTTTTGTTAATTATTCATGATTAGTTTTCTGACTTTTTAAATTTTAGTTTAAGTTAGGCCTGTTTTAAAACCAAAAAAAATGACATTTTTCATCTTTGAAACAAAGTTGAAATGATCTTTCTAGCAGGCATTTTAGATATGTTTCAAATATTAAATCACCTACAAAATAATTAATAATCTGTTTTTCCAAACAGCTCAATAAGTTGCTGATATTAGAAATACACTGAAAAGCAAAAGATGTTCATTATAGCTTTTTCCTAAAAGTGAGATGTTTGTGACAGTGATTAGCAAATGTTTAAGTTGTTTAGTCTGTATAAAAACTTGTGAGTCATCTTAATTTTAAAAGTAAATTATAATTTGTCTGTAGACTTTTAGAAAACTACAAAGGAAATCAGATTTATTACAATCTTTGGGAAATTCATCAAAAGAAAATTAATACTGTCTGTTTAATAGTGATGAAATGTAGAATAATCCACTAAACTCCAGCCTCGAGTGTCATTTGCTTCATTTTGTGGAAAAATATTTCCTCTTACTTGAAGTAGAATAAATTTAGACAATATATCCTGCTAGTTTATCATAAGATAGATTGTGAAAAATTGTCAAAGTATTTTACAATACTTCCTTTTTAGTTAAAAGTTGGAAAATTAGGTCTCCAAGTTGGAAAACAAGATCTGTATACAACAAAAGCCTAGGAGACTGTTTATTGTAACAGCATAATCTACTTAGAAATATTATTCTGATTTTATAGTTTATAGAAGTAGTTTTATTAAAATAAAAAGAAGAGATATGATTACTATAAGCATCATAAGTAATACAGACTGCTTAAACTCATTATGAAATATATATACATATAGAAATGTCTTCAATTGAGCTATATTCATTTCATATGTAAACTGTATGAAAATCACTTTAAAAACAGGGTTTAGCTGGGCGATGGTGGCGCACGCCTTTAATCCCAGCACTCGGGAGGCAGAGGCAGGAGGATCTCTGGAAGTTCGAAGCCAGCCTGGTCTACAAGAGCTAGTTCCAGGACAGGCACCAAAGCTACAGAGAAACCCTGTATCAAAAAACCAAAAATAAAAAAAAAAAATAAAAACAGGGTTTAATGCTTACTGTTTTTGATGTACTGCTTCTGGTCTCCACAATCTAAGAAAGATACACATCTGTACATGCTGGACCTCAAACAATATTTACTTGCAACTCTTTTGGCATTTATAAGTCCTGGGCAGTATGGATGCATGTCTTCATCAATGCCTTTATTGATTCTAAAAATTCTGTTCAACACTTTTCATTCATCCTTAAAAACTATTTCCCTCTCCTTTGTGTCCTTTATTCAATCATTCATTGAGTTTTGTAGTTCTTACTCTCCCAATTTGCCTTGCTTAATTTTTTCCCTAAGTTTTTCCCTTTTCTCAGATTGATTAATCATGGTGGAGCCTCATCTCTTGCAGTCTGCTTGGACATTCACCATATTTGTCGAACTTCATCATACAGACAGTGATCATGGCTACTGGCATCACAGTTAGCTTCTCATCCTGGAAGACATGTTTTACTAGCCAGCAGAGTAGAGAGCTATATTCTATTCTTCAGTCTACCATCTTAAAGTTACAAACTCTCCTCTGCTTATGGTTTAAAACAAACTTTTATCACGGATCCCTTCATTTTCTATAGGATAATAACCTCAGTCTAAAGTCTTCGTTATCCTAGTTACATTATGAACATTTTCTTTTATGGGAAACCAAAGTAAATTATTCTAACATCTGCTTTCTCATTTATTATCAACTCATCTTCTTTCCCTAAGGAGTCATGAAAGAGCATAATTTGAAAGTCCAAGATTTTTTCACCAGTTTTATTGAGATACAGTTTGCATATAAACTGCATATATTTATGGTATAAAAACTTAACTTTTTGTATTTATGCACATTCTGACAAAGGATATGTTATCCGATTGTTTATTGAAGAGCTTTGCTCATTGAGTTGCATATTTGGAAACCTCTTTGGGGAATGTGCACATATTCATTGATCTTGATCAATATACTTACTTGAAAGAATGTTAGTAAAGCAGAAAAATAGCACAGATGAATTTTGGTATTAGTTACTGGGAAAAAATCTAAAAGTTTTGGAATATTAGTTTAAGTTGTGTACAATTTGTTTATGCTGTGGAATGTTTGTTTACTTATGAAAAGATGTGTTGTATTCCTTTATGTTGCACTTGTTTATCTCTGTAATGCTGTGTTACTTTGCCTGCTGAAGATATTTGATTGGTTAATAAGGAACTGAAAGGCCAGTAGTAACTAGCCAGGAGAGAGAAATAGGCAGGGCTGGAGGGCAGCTATTTCCTAGGCATAGTTAACAGAGATGCAAGTCAAGGTGGAAAGCCAGTCTATGTCTCTCATTTAGAGATCAAAGGGTTCAAAAGGGCAAGAAATTCCAACTGGAGCCTGTCTAACCGTACAACATTCAGATCTACCATCTTCCATGATGCAGAAAGGTTGAAAGATGCAGTCCATCTTTTGCCTATAAAAAAGGCCGATATAGAAATGTAAGGAGAGAAAGTAACTTTTTCCAGAGATAATACACTATCCTTAAACTTTGTTTTTATTTTATTAATCTACTAAATTTATGAGTCAATCTTGAGGCTGAAGAGACAACCCAGCATTTAATAGCAGTTTCTAAATGAGCACAGAGACAAAGATCAGGTCCCAATGGCCATCTGAAATGAGCCACGGCTAGAACCACAGCACTGCAGGGACTGGAAATAGAAGAATCAGCAGGGATTGTTGCCTACCTGCTTAGACAAAAATTTGAAGACTCCATGCTGCCTACCAGCTGAGAACAAAACCTGCAAACTCCAGGTATAAATAGATACCTTGTATGAGGGAATCACGCTTTGATAAACAGAGGGAAACAACTATTGTTTCCTTTGAATGCTCATAAATTACTTGCATTCACAGACCCATGTTCATACACTAGACACCCACCCAGCTACCACCGCCCACACACACACACACACACACAAACAAACAAAAGCACACAGTTCATCTATAATTTAACCAAACACTGATCCCTGAGACAGAAGTCTGGCAGGTTACCTAACAGTTATTTATGATCTCCCATCTTTATTAGAAAGGCTTCATCATAATTATTGACAGGGCAGTTTTTACTGCTGGGAGCAATGAGAATGGTGCCCTGGTTTAGCTTCCGTTAGTCTCTGAAATAGAAAAGAATTTGAATAAACTTCAAGACCAAACTGAACCAATCCCAAAATGAAATGTGGTGTCTTCTCTGCCAGATAGCTTATAATACTCACAGAGATTTGCATAAGAGTTAAGTTTAAGGAGAGGAGTTGAACAATTTAAAGAGAAACTATCTCCTTCAAGGGTTTAATGTTAAATGTTTAAAAGAAAAATACTGGAAGGGAGGTAGAGAAGAGAAGAGAAGAGAAGAGAAGAGAAGAGAAGAGAAGAGAAGAGAAGAGAAGAGAAGAGAAGAGAAGAGGAGAAGAGAGAAGAGGGGAGGGGAGGGGAGGGATGGGGAGGGAAGAGGAGGGAGAAGAGGGGAGGGGAGGGAGAAGAGGGGAGGGGAGGGAGAAGAGGGGAAGGGAGGGGGGGGGGAGGAGGGAGGGGAGGGAGGGAGAGAGGGGGGAGGGGAGGGGGGAGGGAGGGAGGGGAGGAGAGGAGAGAGGAGAGGAGAGGAGAGGAGAGGAGAGGAGAGGAGAGGAGAGGAGAGGAGAGGAGAGGAGAGGACAACTAATTGGGCTGATTTTACAAAACCGCATTAGAAAAATGCATTATAGTTTAAGGGTCCAAACTACTCTTTTTAATATGGTGGAGTTGTGAGGTTCTTTTCCTTTCACTTTAGTGTGCAAGGTTCAGGGCTGCGTACATTTTCCTGTATAGATTCAGTCCTTACAAAATGACTGTCAGATGGAGTCTCTACGGAGTTTTAACAGTGTAGAACTTAGAATGATTTCTGTGAGGGGACCTAAGGAGAAAAGATGTCTGTCAGATACCAACGGACAGTGCTTTGTGTGGACCAGCTCAACTGCAGCTCATAAATTACTGAAGGGAATGAGATGTGTGTTGAGTTTTGCCAGAACGTAAATTTTCCTTACAGAAAACTTTTAAAGCCATGACAAATGTATATCAGGTTATAAATTCAAGTTCTAAAGAGAAGTGTTTGTGTATAGATAGAAATAATTTGGAACAATATAGTATATTCCTATTATTGAATTTCTGTATAATTTAACTTGCTCATAACATGCTAAGAACACCAGAAGGAAGAAGTATTTGTAGTTTACTAAGATATCACACCAAGGACTAGGAAAGATGGTACATTAGGTACACCTGGTGGCAAGCAGGAAACCTGTGTTTTATCACGTGGAAGTATAGGGTAGATGGAAAGAACTGACTTCTATATGTTGTCCTGGGATGTGATCTCCACACATGTTCAGTAGCAAGCGTATTAGCCCATATGTACACACACAACAAAAAGAAATAAAAAAAAATGAGAGAACTAAAGAAAGTAGAAAACGTTATAATGGGATCAACTACTTCTTGTGTAAAGCATTATTACTCCCATTCTCATGTTGTACAGGTAGACCTGGGGTCATTTGGTCACCTAAGATTAGCTCTAAGTATCCTTTGTCATATAAGGAAATAAGATTTGGAAGCACGGTAACAGCATGAGTTGAAAGCATTAGCTACTCCATAGGGCAAGGAATAAAGACAGACCTGTACGAACCTAAAGCTAGGTCATGGTCCATTTGTTTGTTTCAATACCTTTTGCTTATTTTAACTATGTGTGAATTTTATATTTGTCTGTGATTCAGGATCCAGACTATGAGACGTTATACAAATTTGTATGCTTGCTTTCTTCCTTAGCTTTTATTTTTGTTTCTGAGGCAAGGTATCTCACTCTCTAGTCCAGGCTGTCCTCCTGTTGTAGGCCACCAAAGGCTGGGAATAAGGGTGTGAACAATAATTACTCGCTTCCAGACTGATTCTTTCTGTTTCTCTCCTGCCCCACAGCAGCATCTACCTTTGCTTTCACTTGTGAAATTAAATCAGATTAGAAGAGAGACTCTCCCTTTGTAGGCATCCTGTGAAGCCATTAAGCAGGTGAAGAGGTTTTATTCAGGATTTGAAAGAACAGAACTATTGTGAGGAACCAGAGTGATTTTGCCCCTGTGTATAAAACCCATCAACTTTCAGCTGTGTGGCACACAGATGTCTGCAAACAAGTACCAGTTGTAAGAAGCATGACAAAGGACACTCAACAATATCTTAGGAACATATTTCAGAACTGATTTCTGAGTGACACAGATTTATATGTGACTTCACAGGAAGAACAGGTAATAAGGCATTTGAAAGTCTTATAAAAACAAGAGAAGCTGACAATCTTTTTGGTCATATCTGACATTCGACCTTTAATTATTTTCTTTGTGTTTCCATTATATGAAGGAACCATATGATATGTATTCTATATTAAAACAAAACAAGAATTCATGTTAGATGTTACATTGTCTCTATACTAATAGACAACTTCTGAACACATACAAAATCATCAAGGTCAATCCTTTCACAGTGATAGCATTCCTACCAGGACAATAAAAGTCATTGACTACAACTTCTTTGTGCTGAGATCTTTTGCATATTTTGAACTATTTTGTAAGATTCTTGCAAGATGAATCTCCATAAATAACAAACTCCTTTACTATAATCTTTAGAAATGTAAATGGAGATTACAGATACTCCCGAAAACCTATCTAAAACTGAAAACTTATGCCAAAAATGCCTTAGACAACAAATGGGACTACTGTCATGCCATGGCCACTGCACTCTTCAGACTGTACTAAGTAAGCAAATATTGTCACTTAGCCTTCCTCATTTTAAAAATTTTTCAGGAGTTAGGCAGAATTGCCTAATATTTTGAAGACATTAATTTTATAGTTGGTCTGACTTTATGAATATCTTTGTACTATATCAGAAGACAGGACTGGAGTCATAGATGATTATAAACAACCCTGATAATGCTGAGAATCCAACCCAGGTCCTCTGAAATAGCATCCAGCAATTTTAAACCATTTCTCCAGTCACAGATTTGGTTTTTGTTTATTTGTTGTTTTGTTTTGTTGGTTATGTACTCACAATGTCATATAATATTTTGAAAACTTGGCTCTAAAAATTGCTCTCGCAATATTATACATGGCAGAATGTTCGATGTTTACCCTCATGACTGACTTACTGTGAGCTGTAGACCAACAACAGACTATTGAATAATTTTCCTTACCCAGAAAAAAGAGAAAACTCAAATTTTCTAATTTCTAGCTAATTAATATAGCTACTATAAAGTTTAAAGTATATATTTAATTGAAATAGGAAACTGTCTGCAACTTCAATGCCGCATGTTTATTCTGGTGCCTCTGTAAACACATATGAGGTTTCATAATTTTCATGAGTCATATGTTATTTTTTAAAGGACAACTGCAGCAGGGAACAAAAATGTATTGTGTATCTGATTTTTACATGACTGTGCTTATTTTACCACATTCCTTTGTAGATTTGCTTTTTTCCACGTTTGTTTGTGTTGTTCCTTTCGCTCTTGTAACACATTGTTTTTTTAAATGACAGTCTATAAAGAATTGATTTCATTCCACAAAGAGCTAGCTTTTGTCTCTAAACATCGTGGGGATATTTTTGCTGTCAGTTCCATGGACTTTGAGCAGTACATCTGCTTTCATGCTATAAATTCTGAGACTAAATCACAGTTTTTCTCCCAAGTGGGATGAATGGATTTGAATTGGACACGAGAAAAGAAGGACTGCTGTGCTATTTGTTACAGCTGGCCAGCTTCGCTCAATTGAAGCAACAGGGATGTCTTGAAAAACAGGCTGTTTCCATAAGGTCATTATGAAGCCTGCTCTTGGAATTGCCAGTGGAAAATTTCAAAGAATCTTCCCACGGAGCATAGATGCGTCTGTATAGAGAAGGTAGCAATCTTCTATGTGCTCACGACGAAGCATAGCAAGGCTGTTATCCAAAGGGAGCTGTGTATCTCTGCCCTTAGTGTGCTAGTTATAAAGTTTGACTGAGTCGTCTTCTTTATTACTTACTGAAAAAGAACTGAAAAGAGTGTTTTGTTTGTTCTTTTAGCATATTTTATATTTGTCCATTAAAATCAGCCAGTTTCCATTAAAAAAAATAGTCACAAAGCAACAAAGGAGAGAAGCCATGAGTGTCTACTCTAGCATAGATTTAGTCTCTCTTTTTAAATCATGTTTGGAAGTTTCCTTCAGTGTGGGAACAGTACAATAAAAACTGTCTCCTACTTACTTGCTGTGGGACTGCCCTCTGTATGCTATGAATATGTTTTACTACCATTGGTTATTAAGGAAGCTGTTTTAGCCAGTGGCATAGTAGAGTAATGCCAGACGGGAAATCCCAACAGAGATATGGAGAGAAAGTAGGCAGTGTTGTGCTTTCCAAACATTTTAAGAATAACAGGGCTGAGTCAGGGAGACATCATGTAGCTGCGAAAGGAGAAAGATACCAGACTCCATCTGCCAACCAGAATCTTGCCAGTAGGCCGCAGTCTCATGGTGACTCACAGGTTAATATAGAAATGGGTTAATTTAATATATAAGAGTTAGCTAGAAATTTGCCTAAGCTACTAGCCAAACAGTGTTGTAATTAATATAGTTTCTGTGTTATTATTTGGGTCAGGGCAGCTGAGAAATGTAAGAGCAGTCTCCTCCTACACTTACTGATAACTGTTTTGTCCCAAAGAGCAAAGCAATCACAGCATAAGTTATAATATGAGCCAAGATCTTAAGAATCTACAATAAAACAGCAGGTTACTGTTTGTGTGTGTGTCCATGTGCATTATGTTTCATCCAAAGACTTCAAAATCTTTAACAATATTATTCATTTAAATGTCATTACTTGTTATTTTAAATATAGATACAACAAGAACTTAATCCATACTCATGGATAACATCTTTGAGATATTGATTCAGGTGAGCATTTAAAAATTCAAGAGAGAAATGGCGTAAGCATTGATTAATAAAGCTATAATTGAAGACTTAGAAGCAACTACTTTTATATGCTGCCCCTATTTTGTTTCTTTTTTTTTCCTTTCTTTCTAAATTCCTCCAAGTATAGCATTGTGCGCCTTATCCATTGCCATTTAAGTCACTGTTCTTCGTAACTAAGCAAGCAGGAAAAAAAAATGGCCACTAGTACAGTGAGCAGATGGCTAACGCGGTCCCCTCCATGTGACTCCTAACCCAGAAGTCTGCTCAAGACTACATGGTAAATAGTGTTTATCATAGGTAGGATCATTATCCCTTTAGCCCTTTCATTAGTTCTTTGACCCCTATGGTTCAGCATTAATGAAACCAGACTTCCTGTTCCTGAGGCCTCTGTACTATTTTACTAGTGTCCTGGTAATGGAGTGTGTGTTTACTGCAGCTACATTACACAGCTTTCTATTGCTTGCCCCTAGCATCAGTCCCACACAGTCGTGGGTCTTTGACACACACTGGTAAAGTTCTAGGATGAACTGTGCTTATTAGAGCCCACCAGGAAGGCAAGCTTCTTAGTATAATTAGCTCCCCTGAGAACAATGGCTGCCTTCACAGCAGGAAAGCTTGAAGAAATTTAAAGTATGGAAAGCACAGAAAAAAGTACCTGTAATTAAGTTCCTTTTCTCCCTTTTTCCTTGTGTTATATTACTTTTTCTTCCTTCCTTCTTCCATTCCTTCCTACTGGTAGGAAGTTTATTTTTAGTTTTCATCTTGATTAGCAAAACTTGATTATATAATTTGGTAATTAAACCTATCCATGCTGAAGGTCACATATTTAATTGGTATATGATACTAATCTTGTTCTTCTTGTAGTTTAAATTGAATAAAGAAATATATTTACAGACACCACACACAAACACATGATTGGTAAATTTTTTGGCTTTAGAGTCTTTTAGACTCTAAGTCCTTTGTTTGAGTCTTCACTGTGAATGTAACACACTCATTTTAACATGGGCATTCTTCTGCTATTTCCACTGAAGGATACTCTTGATTTCTTGTGAGAGACCTTTCTCTTTATACTTCTCATTTTCTTCATACTTCCTTCTTATTCTCCATCTGTATGCAGTTCGTTTGTCCCATTATCCCATTAGAGCCTTCCTGTTGATAGTTGACAGCCTGTTGACTTTTGTTATGAATGTACCAATTGTCATTTTAATACTTTCCAATATCTCTTAAGTGGTATGGGTAAGATGTGTAAGTAACCCATAGCAGCAAGTGGCAAAAGCATGCAATCAAATATACGAATAACAAAAACTCTGCGCCTCTATGGCCTCTGCTTATATTACTCATTCATCTGGGGGAATGAAATAGAGTGCACTATGCCATTCACTTCACTGTGCAAATATTTATCTAGTAAAAGGCCATCTCTTGAGGCATACACACCAGTGTATGTGGAAAGGGATTTTAATAAAGATCTAAGCAATCCTTAGTACATTTGTCTAGACTTGGGAAAAGCATGCTTTGAAGGTCACCAAGGAACAAAAAAAAATGGTAATAACTCTGGTGATTAAAATCATCTTCTCGCAGTTCCAGAGTTCTTTTGTAAACAACTTACTGAGTCAACTGTGAACACAATGGAAAGCAGTCTGTTCAAGTAGCTGACTCTATAGCTTTCGAGGCTGAATCTGAGGTTTTAAAAGTCAACAATAAAGTCAAGATTTTTTACTCCCTAATTTTCCTGCTCAGAGGCTATATTTGCACAACACAATCAACCCTGCTGTTTCAATCAAGTTAGTGAGAAAAACAAGTCAAGAGACCCAGCTGTTTGGCATTTTGTATATGAAACAGCTGGTTGATTGTCTGAATTTTTCATTTTTGAACCAATCTTGCTGTCATGATATAGAAACATCCTAAATACTGATTCATTTCCTTGTGAAGCCTAAACAGCTTCGATTATAGGGAATCTGGGGTAAGCCACCTTAGAATTACTAAGATATGCTTCACAGTGACTTGATGGCACATATAGATAGCAAGAAAAAGAACACTTTGGCGGTGCAGGAAAAGTAAGTGGTAAATTATTATTAGGACTCTAACTTAAAATATTTTAAATTTTCTTGGCAGCAAATGTGATAACTGTAATGAAGAATAAATGATTATTTTTAAAAATATTTTAAACAAGCTTTCCAACATTTGTGAAATTATTTGAATTTTTACATATTTTACATGTTGAAATTTGATTATAAATTTTGGTGCATACATCAATTTTTCTATGGTTTAGATTTCACTCTAACTTATATTTCTCAAGTAAAATAATTAGGATTAACGTGCCTTTTGCCATTCAAGCTATGTAACTCCAATAGCACAGAGGATGTCTTATGCTAGAGATTTACAGCTTTGAACATAAACGTTCTTTCCCTAAAAGAAAATAATAAGGTTGAGAAAGTGCCATCTCCAGTTTTCTCATAGTTTCATTTCTCTATAAGTGCATAGTATGTTGGATTCTCTGAATAATTGCATTAATTATTAGTTTTACATTTATCAACTCACTATGTGCCTATGTTGAGTGACAATGAAATAAAACAATTACCTAGCTCAGTCAATGCCATATTTTATATCACTCAGTGATTCACTGGTAAAAAGTTTACTAAAAATATTTAAAATATATTTATGCTGAACATTTTTAGACTACAGTTATATATGTATAATAATTCCTTTTCAAATACTAATATTATAAGAAATTAAGCAAATATAATTACCAGTGCAAACGCAAAGCTTATGGTTTATAAGAAATTTCTATTTCACTCTAGAGACTGAAGAGAAACACACACCGTGGGTGTACTTGGCTCTTTCGCCCTACTTTTCGGTCCCTTTTCCTTCTACTAGGTTGCCTTCCCTCAGCCCTGATATGAGGGTTTGTGCCTAGACTTGTATCTTATGCTATGTCTGGTTTCTATCCCTGGAAAACCTGCTCTTTTCTGCAAGGCAGCTGAAGACAAGTGGATCTGAGGGTGGGCAAAGGTGGGAGAGAGAAGTGGAGGTGGGTGAATTGTATCAGAGAATAATAATTTTAAATGGTAAGTATCAAGCGTTCATATTATTTAAAACACTGACCATAAGGGGATGACAAGTCAAACCGACTAAACCACACAACATAGAATACTAGAGAAAACATGTTTGGAGGTGACTCATTGTATAAAACTCCAGCCATGATTAAGAGCACATAGACACAGGAATATAGGCTACTCATGAACTCAAAGAGTATCCCGTATAGCAGACAGAATTCATTTCAAAATGCATTTCATGTAAAGATGGAAAAGTAATATTTTATAACTCTTAATGTAAATTTGTTCTTACATTGTTCTTGGTGGCTGTTTTAAGTTAAAGTATAAAGAGAGAAAGGGCAAAGTTTATAGACTCAGATAGATGTCATAATGTAATTGGTCATGCAACAGCAGCAGTTAGCCCTATTTGTTTGTATACTATATGATAGTTGTATAGAAGAATAGGCTTCATTATTGTAATCTTATTCATGGGTTTAACACTGACATCATGTATACTTCTCATCCACTGACAGATACCTAGCCTAATTCCACAACTTGATTATTATTGATTGTAAGCAAGGCACATGACCATCCGACAATGCTTTGGATATTGGCTTTAATAAGGTGGGAGTTATGCTGAGTTATCACTGATACCAGATTCGTAGGGTAGCTCTTCTTTAAAAGTGTTCCTATGTTACTGACATTCTCAAGAATGTAACCTCCCAAGGACAGAGACACAGGGAAAGATGAAGCACATTGTGGAGACTGAACTTCAATGGCTCTAAGCAGAGAAAGCCAAGCCTTTAGAACAGACTACTTGTAATTACAAAAAGACAGCATGAACCCTTTACAAATTTTCAGGGCTCAAAGCCTATCAGCACCTTTTCCTCTAGCATCCAAATGACCCGACAAAAATAATATATGCCTGCCTGGCTGCCAGGTTCTTTCCTTTCTTTCTTTCTTCCTCTTACATTATACTTTCCTTTGTAATAATGTAATAACGTAAATCCTCCCTCCCTTCCTCTTTTCATCCCTCCTTTCTATATTTTCTTCTATAAAACATAGGTCTTTCTGTTTAGACTAGGTTGAGTTTGAACTCACTGCATTCCAGAACGGTTTCAATTCCTCAAGACTGAAATGACAGTCACGGTGCCTTCAACCTGTTAATTTCTGTTGTTTTCAGCCAATTACTTTTTATTTATTAGAACTGTCCTAGAAACAGACTTGTTGGACATTAAACAATAGAGGAAAGGCCAGACCCTGATGGTCTATATCCCCTGGCATATGGTATCAAGGCTTTCTAAAGAAACTGAATTACTTTCCTTTGTTGGTTTCATTCAGTTCTAATTATTTTAATCTAACAAGCAATAAATATTAGTTATTGCAGAAGGGAGCTGTGGGCTGTTTTCCTGCCCAGCTCCTGGGCTCCTGGCTACCTTATTCCCCAAAATAACAACACACAAACTGTGTTCTTTTAAACACTGTTTGTCCCATTAGCTCTAGCCTCTTACTGGCTAACTCTCACATCTTGCCTTAATCCATATTTAGTAATCTGTGTAGCACCACGAAGGGGTGTCTTACTGGAGAAGATTCTAGCCTATGTCCATCTTGGGTTGGAGCTTCTTTGCATCTGCCCTGGAGAGGAGAGGCATGGCATCTGCCTCACTTCCCTTCTTCCCAGCATTCTATTCTGTCTACTCCACCCACCTATGTTCTGACCTATCAGGCCAAGCAGTTCCTTTATTAATTAACCAATGAAAGCAACAGATATGACCTTCCCACATCAAGTTATAAAGTTATGAAATATTGGAAGAACATTAAAAAAACTGAGTGTTATATGCAATAGAAGGGTAATATAAATATATATGTCAACGTAAGTTGCAGAATTAAATCAGGTTTATTTTTACACTGGTGTAAAAATAACCCAGCTTACTTAAGCTGATTTTGGATTCCCCTTTGGCATTTTTATTAATAAACAAATAAATAGTATGTTTTTCTTGACTTAAATACATAACTTAATTCTTATTGCTACCCCTAAAGCAATTTTATCACGACAGACAAATAAAAGGGTTCAAGACAAGAAAAATAGAAACTATTTGTAACGTCAGATAAAGAAAGGACATCCATAATAACTCAGCAAGAAAGGGGAATTGTTATACAGGCCTTGCAAAACCGAGTTTGATACAGTGAACTCTCAGATAGAGAAAAATAATTCTTCAAAACTATCCTCTAATTTCCAGACACACGTACTGTGTTATGCAAAGCAAGAACATGTGTACACACGCATGCATATACATACACATAATTAGAACTATAAAAGTGAAATGAAGATTAAACCAGATGAAAATAAAATATTGCTATTAAATGAACATTATATTATACGTATATGTAATCAGAGACTGCAGATTAGTTTCTCAGCCACCAAGCCCCAAAAAAATTACACAAAACTATATTAATAAGAACACTGTTTTGCCATAGCTCAAGCATATTTCTAGGTAGCACTTAATCTTAAATTAACCTATTTTTGTGAATCTGTGACTCTCCACAAGGCTGTGGCCTACCAATAAGTTTCAGTGTCGTTCCCCTTTGACAGCTACATGGCGTCTCCTGACTCTGCCTTCTTTCTCCCAGCATTCAGTATAGTTTTCCTGATAGTTCTATTGCGCCCTGCCATAGGCCAAAGAAACTTTAACATTCACAGCATACAGAGGAGCATCCCAGATCATTTCCTCTTTTCTATCTAAATAAAAAAATACTTTAATTTTAAAACAGTAAAGATACCTATAACAAAACAGGTATCAAGCAAGAATTAAAGTTGCAATATTTTTGTGAGTCTAAAGTTTATATCTAAGTTATCTTTTATTTTAATTAAGGAAAACTATAACCATCTGTCTTCAACTCCATCAAAGACCTAAGTAAACTGAAAGTACATTGTAAACAACGTTCAAAACCCTAGAATTGACAGAGACATCCTGCTGCCTGAAAAATAAACCCAAAATTCTTCTATAACACTGGGGCTTCCATCTTCAGCCTATAGAACCATAGATTCTGGTGGACTTTTCCATGAAGCAGGAAATTTGAAAAGCTATTTACCCTATATTGGCAGTTTGTCCATCACTTTCTTCTCTGTCCTTCAAAAATGTCTGACAGTTTTCTCTCTGAAGCAGGAAACGTGCAAGGCCATTCTGTCTTTTGGAAAGTTCAGAATCACTTTTCTGTGGGTTCTGAATGTCCAATTTATACAGTATACCATCAATCAGTCCAGACAAGAGCAGTTTCTTGCCAAAATGGCTAACCTTGTCACATTGAAATCAAAGTTCCTAACGAGTATCTTCAATGCCCGTCAACCACTCTGAAGTAATTGGTGCTGCCAGAAGTGACATGGCTCACTGTCAAGGAAAGTCTAATTTCTTCAAACATTTTAAACGCTATATTCCATAGGTCTTTGAAATGTTGAAGATTATCTAACTAAAATATATCTCTGAATATTTAGAAAACTTAACTATCATGACTACAAGTTTGACTATTATAAATGACTATTAATCCATAATTTTAATTATTCAATACATTTTTAAATGATCTGTATAAACATACCTTAAACAAGAGTACAAATATACATATAACAAAATTGACCTTAAATGTGTATCAGTAAACCAAAATCCATATCTATGCAAAGTATTCATCTCTATATCATATACCCCATTAATGAAAACAAACATTTATAAACAATCACTCTGTGAATTTGGATGATATTTTCTCCAAACTGCTTCTTGTTGATTGTTGGGCACAATATTTGTAGGGTTTACAGAGACCTTTCATGGGTGATCTTGTTCCACTTGGAAGGAATCCATCTTCTGTGGAAACAAAAGCAGAATCTCTTTTCCAAAGCAAGGTATCTTTATACTCAAATTTGGAAATCCAGATATCTTTTAAATATATATGTTGGTTTAGCTTGGGAGTCCTCAGAATCAAATATCTCTCTGGAGTCAAAAAAAGTCAAGAAAACACAATAATATACATAATTCAGACTTTATGTATTTTTCATCTTTACATGGCTCATTTTTTTACTCTTTTAATTTTTATATTTATTTTATTATCTTTACTCTTTTAATCTATGATTGCCTATACTCTTGTCTATCTTCTTTTTCCTCTCTCTCCCAAGCCTATATACATTTTTAAACACATTGTGACCCATTCAGAGGTATATTTTTTTTACCTGACTCTGTCTTTATTGAGCCTTTGTAATCATTTTCTAAGCAGGAGCACCTTTTTTAAAAAAATGCCAAGTGGGCATGACTAGGACCAATTCCGCACACCTGCCTATCTGTAGACTCTACCAAGTCCAACATGGTAGAGGTATGTTCACTGCCTCTGGAGCCATGCTCAGTGCCCCAGTTCCAGGAATGCCATGGGTTGATTTTTCCATTAAGCAACTAGTAGCATGCTGCTTATAATCCCTATTTAAGTGCAGGAACTCCCCAAAGAGCCAGATCATTTTGGGCTGCCAGCATGAACCAGAAAGAGATCTCTTAAAGAAGCCATGCTATTTCTGCTGCTGTTGCTGAGTCAGAAAGCCTAAAAGACTAATATCTAGAATATATAAAGAACTAGAGGAAATGGTGATCAAAAAAGTAAATAAACCAACTGACAATAGGGTATAGGACCAAGTAGAGAATTTTTCCAAAGATGAAACACATGGCAAAGGAACACTTAAGGAAAAATTCAACATTCTTAGTTATCAGAGGAATTAAATTCAAAACTACCAATCAGAATGTCCAATATGTATTTTAAAAAAAGAAAGAGAGCCCAGGCTGTTGATGATGTGAAAAAGGAAGATACTTACTCATTGAAGGTGCAAGTGCAAACTAGCAAGGCCACAATGGTAATCATTGTTCCCAGGTCCTTAGAAAGATGAGAATTGAACTACCTTAAGATTCAATTAAAGTCAGGCATGATGACACATGCCTTTATTTCTAGCACTTAGGAGGCAACAATAGTTAGATGTCTGTGAGTTTAAGGTCAGTCTGGTCTACAAAATAAGTTCCAAGAAGACTAGGCCTGTTACATAGAGAAGCCCTGTCTCAAAAACAAAACAAAAAGAACAAAACAAACAAACAAGAGTTAGTTATGACATTCTCTACATCCTACTGCAGATAAACTTGCTTCATTTGATTTTTGCTTCCTGTGATACATAGAAACTACTTTTCAACTACAAAACATTGCTGAGAGATCTTATTAGGTCTACTAAGGTACATCTCACATAGTCAATAGATGTGAATTAGTGAGCTGATGATCAATTAAAATTAATATTATTTTCATATTGAGAGGCTGAATATAAATGCAACATTTTTGTATAAATGTAAAACTTGGTAAGTGGGAAAAGAGAATAAAAGCAAAGTTTCAAAACTTAAGATATTGATAAATTATTTTATTTTGGATGACTTCCTTTGAAGGCTTCATGGCAATTTCCATAAACACCATTTCATAGCCCTTTGGCTTCATGTGCACTCCCATTAACGTTAATCATTTAATTTACCTCTTTATTTCAAAAAACTCACATTTAATCATATTTTGTTCCACTCACCTATATCAACTCATCTCTGACGTATGTTTTAATTACAGACTGATCTTTTGTGGTTAAAAACAAAAAAGTTCAATTGGTGCAATCAGTACATTCACATAAGTATAAATATATATTATATAAATATTTATATACACAGTGTATATATATAACTGAAACATGCAAATTATTTAAAATATTATATATGAAAACATATGTACACAAATTTATCAAGCTTTCTGATCATATTTTAAGTAAATGATCATTTTTAACTGGTGCTTTTAAAAAAGTTTAGATTTGTTTGTTTGTATGTATATGTGTAGAAGGAGAGAGCCACTTGTTGGTTCCTGGCCTCCTGTCCTGCTTAGAACGGAAATAATCACACAGAAACTATATTAATTAAACCACTGATTGGCCCATTAGCTTTAGCTTCTTATTGGATAACTCTTACATATTAATTTAACCCATTTTTATTAATCTGTATATCACCACGAGGTCATGGCCTACAGGCAAAACTTCAGCACATCTATCTCTGGTGGCAGCTCCATAGCATCTCTTAACTCTGCCTTTCCCCTCCCATGCTATAAGCCAAGTCAGTTCTTTATTCATTATCCAATAAAAGAAACACATAGACAGAAGGACCTCCCCCACCATATATGTGTTCTTGCTTTTTAAAATGTTTACATTTATTTTATGTGTGTGTATTAACACACATGTACTAAGTTGAGCAGTTGACTCCCTCTGTTCAAAATGGATTCTGAGATTAGAACTTGGATCATCAGTTTTAAGAGCACGTGACTTTCCCCACTAAGCTTCTCATTAATTCACTGGGATTATTTTAAATACCAAATTTCTAATTCAGGTGCTGGAAAAAATCTCATATTGTGAGTTTTGTAGTTTAAAAATGTTATACTGTGTAGGCCACATGATACTTCTGTTGCACTAAAATATTAATGCTAAAATACATTTTTTTTAAAAAATCAAATACTCTTGGACCATATGTATAGAGACCCATTATTAAGATTTGGCCTGTGGCATGTGGACGTTGTAGACAACAGTTATAGATGATTTCCCTGGTGTTGGAATGGTAGACTTTATTCGTTATGGGATGATGTCACTTTATTTTATTTTCCTGTGCATGTAATACCCAGAGGATAGAGAATTGCATATTCTAACCATATTCTCTACAAGTAAGCTCATTGTAAAACTGAAATATTGATAATAACTGGTTAATAATAAAAATGTACAACCTATGTTGTATGGGGAGTTGTTCAATCATATCGGAGCATCTGGATATTAATGGTGATTCAGTGGCAGGGGATAGTTCAGCCCAGACATATAACTATATTATCAATAAATGGGGAGTCATTTTCAATATAAGAAAAATAACCTCTTTTGTTTTGGTTTTCTTTCTCCATTGTCATTTTTTGAAATGTCTTACTAATACTCTCAGAACCATGGATAAATATCTGGTCTTGATTTGTCATTAAAGCTTAATTATTATATGCTAAGGATAGTTATTTACTTAGAAGATCACTTTTGACAATTTATGATATTTTGAAGAACTATTTACACTAATAAACTCTATATTATTTTACTAATATGTTT
Organism: Microtus agrestis; assembly: GCA_902806775.1. Lineage (NCBI taxonomy): Eukaryota > Metazoa > Chordata > Mammalia > Rodentia > Cricetidae > Microtus > Microtus agrestis. Next base: position 1,104,060 of record CADCXT010000555.1, read on the forward strand.
GTGCTTAGTTATGATGATTTTTTTACAACTAACTTGGCTTTCGTGGTTAACATATGGCTCTGTTCAAATTCCTGCTATGGAATTACCCTCCATTACTTTCCATGAATCTGACAATATTGAATGATTTTCTCATCAGATTTGATCTCCTACAAGCTGTTGATGTAGCATTAATTGTTAGTACCAAGCTGAATTGTGGTACCATGTGATGTATTTGAAATCCAAAATGAAAGTAATTCTGAATTTTGAAATATTAGAGAGATAAAGAATGGAGAGCCACCTAAATGTTATAATTCAATTCTGTACAAAATCTGCATAATGGCAGAGTTATCAAGTTATTAAGGGTAACTTTTGGTGAGTAAATTCCTTTTAAGACTGATGATAGATTTGATTTCAATGTATAAATCAATTCCTTTGTAATTTTGTTACAATTGTCACATTTTTCAGATATTTTCTTTTGTTGTCATTACCAGAAAACAAACTTAAACTCAACTTTGAATTTCCAGAAAAACAAGTTAAAATATATAGAATGATATGCAAATGTATTCATGTGCATCATGCATATGCTGCATGAGTATTCACACACACAAACACACGGAGAATACTTTTAGGCAGGCATTATTATTTCTTTATCATTTTATATGGGAAATATAATTTCCTTTACATAAAATTTGGTGTGAATTTTCCAGAAATTAAATTAGTCTTTCCTAACATTAGAAAATCTAAGATAATTGTGAATCTATTATACAAACAATATGAGATTTTTGTTATTACATGTTGATTATTAACTTTGTGCATGTCATCATGTAAAGACTTAAATGGAGTTTTCAGGAAAATTTTTTCCTGGAATACTTATATAGTCTATATGTATACAGTCACTATATATATATATATATATATATATATATATATATTACATATATATGTCATATATGTGTTACAAAGTAGTTATTTTAAATCTTTAATTTGTCTATATAGAGGTACGGTCTACTAATTTAATTCTCTCAGTTTACTTATCAAAATATACAGTACATTTATTTATTTATTTTTCTCCATTAACAGCTTTAATTGGGTGTGGGGCAATAGAACTATTCTTAGCACAATTATGGGTGTGGGGTTCCCTGCAGACTCGCCAGGGTGATGGTTCCTGTAATGATTATTAGGGGGAAACGGCTCCCAACAGATTCCCCCTTTCTCTTATATAAAGGCAGGTAGTTATTACGTGGAGAGCACCCGTCAGAGTCAACCATGGTGTCAGATCTAAAGGAGAAGGGACTGAGATAAGGAGAGACCCTCCTCTCGAGTGGTGAAGCAATTTACCTCTCCTGGGAACACAGGGGTGCCTGATGGTTCTTAGGTCAAGTGGGGACCAGGCCTTTTTACTTTCCCCCTTACCCGTTCTAGGGTTCCCAGGGCCCTGTCTTAGGTAGGGGGATTATCCTGCCATAAAAAAAAATTCACTATTGACAAAGAGAATGCACATAGCATTGTGAATCTAACACTGTGTCCAAAAGAATATTTATATGTACATAACGACATAAGTGAATTATTGAATAAACAGTACAGACTAAAATTCTCTGAAACAGAAAGTAAAAAAAAAGAGAGTCAATTACTAAACACTTATCAGAATATGGAAGTAATAAATAAGGTCATAGAAATACTATTAAATAATGACAACTTTATTTTTGCTTTTCATATGAATGTAGTACGATTTGTATAGATTAAAATGTGTCCGTTTACTCTGTATGCTTTCAAATAAAAAAAATATACAGTACAGTACTTTTCACACCAATTTGTTATAAAAAGAATCAAGACTTAGTTTCAATTATTTTTTTTCTACTGTTCAGATTAAAACAATCATGTTAAAGAAACATCTTTGGCTCCAGGTTAACTTGACACCTATCATATATTCCTTGTCTAGCTTTACCATTTCTATTTATCTTCATGAAACTCTCAGTGGCATTAGAACCATTTTATTACAGATGTAGAACAAGGTAAAACCATTCCTGCAATCTCTAGTTGTGCCTTCAGATGTAGTAATATTATAATAAGAGAATTAAAGAGCCATGAAAAAGTAAGGAAAACTAGTTTGTGTCAAAAGAATAAATGGTAGCAATCGAAAATGAGCCACCTGTTTCTCATTAAGCAAACAAGTTATGTGACATACAATTCAGTAGCTGAAAAATGCCTTTAGCATCCCAGGATTGCTTATGATGTGAATTCTAGTCTGTTGAATGTGATATCAGGGGAGCAATGTACCATAACAATTTCTTACAGAATAGTCAGCATAGTGCAAAAGGATCTTCAAAAAACAGAAGTCATTTATCATATGATTGTAGACAACGTTTCCTTTATCTTCCTCTCAGAGTTAGCAGAGAAGAAAATCAGTATAGCCTTGGTTAGCAGAGGTCTTGTGTTTATACTTTTGCTGCAAGGATGATTCCTTCACTTTAGCAGGGTAGATATTACAATGAAGGTATGTTGAAGACTACTTATCCTTGCCTTAGATTTCTAAAGTAGGCTTGTGGTAGGGAAATAGACTGTGTTTGTACAGCATTATCACATGCCTCATGACCCCAGGGGTGCTGATGTCATTAGTCTAGGCATCCCATTCTAAGGACAACAGTGCTAAGTATTTATATAGAAATATAGATAAAGATGACAAAGTACCAGAAAAATAACTGAAAATTAAAGAGGGAACTGAGCATGCATATCAATGAACAATAAATAACTGTATGAATTTTCAAAACTTGAATTGACTTAAATTTAAAGAGGTATTAAAAAATCTATGAAAATATATGTAATCTGAATGTTCAGTATTCAATGTCACTTTTTACACCACTGTAATTTCCACTGAAAATTCTTATACATGCACAAATGCATATACCCACACTCTTTGTTGGTGTGTATTTATAGCACCCTTGTCCTATGGACCTTTTGAAAGCAAACAAGTTAGTAAATAATGAATCAGAACATGCACATATATACCACACAGAAGTATAACAAATAAGAAAGGAACAACCTTGGTGGGAGGATTGGGTAATTTGGCAAGTGAAACAAAGAAATCACAATACTGTTCCTGACATGCAATAATAGCATTCTGGAGTCTCACATATGTTTATGGGAGAAGTAATGATGGCAGAGGAAGAAATAAGAACAAAAACCCTCAGTTAGAGGCATTTTGTAATTCAGGGAAACGGGCAAGTTTCCATAGTGCAATGTAAAGTCACTAAGGTTCCCAAACAATGTCCTTTAGCTCCTATATTAACATCATACTGGAATAAAGGTAGGAAGAATAATAAACACAGAACAAAAGTTTTGAAAAGAGAATTTGAAAAAAAAATGAGTGTTAAGATGGCTTAATGGGTGCACCCCTCGGGGTCCTGAGTTCCTTGCTCGTGCTCTCTCTCCTTCTAGTCCTGATTTGGACCTTGAGATTTCAGTCCAGTGCTCCAATGTGGGTCTTTGTCTCTGTCTCCTTTCATCGCCTGATGAAGGTTAATATTCAGGAGGATGACTATATGTTTTTCTTTGGGTTCTCCTTCTTATTTAGCTTCTTTAAGAACCCTAATTATAGGCTCAATGTCCTTTATTTATGGCTAGAAACCAAATATGAGTGAGTACATCCCATGTTCCTCTTTTTGGGTCTGGCTTACCTCACTCAGTATAGTGTTTTCTATTTCCATCCATTTGCCTGCAAACTTCAAGAAGTCCTTGCAGGGAACCCTGATTGCTCTTTGGGCTGTCGAGGGAGGGTGACTTGATTGGGAAGGGGGAGGGAAATGGGAGGCGGCGGTGGGGAAGAGACAGAAATCTTTAATAAATGAATAAAAAAATAAGATAAAAATAAAAAAGATGGCTCAGTGGATAAAATACTTGCTCTCTATAAACATGAGGACTTAAACTAAATCTCCAGAATTCATTTATAAATTTAACATGACTATATACGCCTGTAACCAAAGCATGGATAATAGGATGCAGAAACAGGCAGATCCTGATACCTTTTATGTAACCAGTATAATTGAAATGGTAAACTTCTCATTCAGTGAAAAATCAAGCCTCCATAAAGCTATTAAAACACTTTCTCTCTTCCCCATATGTATACAGATGGGCATAAGGTCCTGAACACACATGTGTATATACAACACACACACACAAACATAAGAAATAGTAATGGAAGTGATTCTACGTTATATCTCATGGAGATTTCCGTTTGATTAAGTGTGGGCTTTGAAAAAAGCATAAAATCACTGAGTGTAGCTTTAAAACTCCATGGTGTAAGATTATTATTTATTGAAATGGAAACTGTTTTAATAACATTAGAGTTTAATATAAAATGTCAGGATTTTAGTTATGGGCTTATTTGCTTCCTATTCTATTCAATAATCATGCAGAAATAAAAAATTACCTGCTAAGAATGGAAATGATAGTATATTTTCCTACTGGAGATACCCGTCTCTGAACTCTTAGTAAGTTGACTTTCATACTCAATGATGAGATTGAGTGATGTTATAGAAAGATAATATTACAAAAGAAAAAGTTCTAATTCTCCATTTAGTGTAAAAGTTGTGTATTGAAAGAAAGAACAGCATTTACAAAATACTTTTTCAGAATAATATAAAGCATGAGACAGAAAACTTTCCATGAACTGAGTAAAAAAATTGCCTAAACAGGAAACGCTAATTTCTAATGGAGGATCAAGAAAGATGAAAACTAGAAACTTTCTTCTGATAAACTCAACACAAATATCATTGGAGTCTATTTGCTATAACTATCTGATAAGAAGTAGATATCAATATTTATTGAACGAATAAAAGAAAATATGAAAATAATAACAGTAGAGAGCAAAACAGTCATTTGTTCTTAAGTTGACTGAAAGATGTGATTTTTTTATGTAGAAGCTGATAATTATATAATGAACCATTTGCATTTATGAATTCTCCATCTGGGATTTAACCATATTTAAATAAAAAGTAATCTTGTATAAGTAGTATAAATGACAATGTTTATACTAAACAGAGACATTTCCAGGTCATCAATCCCCAAACAACATACTATAACAACTATTTGTTTAACATCTATGTGTTATGTGGTTATGCCTTATTAATCTATAAATGTATTAAAAGTGTATAAAAGAATGAATGGCAGTTACATAAAAATGCCATGTGTATCAGTTACTTTTCATTGTTGTGATTCAACACCATGGCCAAAAGTGACCTATACAAGAATAGTCTTAATTTTGACTTATGGGTCTAAGGGGAAAGTTATGGAGGAATGGAAGCAAAGCAGCACACGGCCAAATCAGATTGCTAAGATATAACATTTCAATCACACGGAGAAAGCAGAAAAAGTAAAATGAAGAGGGCAGGGATATAAACAGTCAAAACCTGCTCCTAGTCACATATTTTCTCCATCGTGATGGCACCTTCAGGTTCCGTAATTTCTGGAAATGGTGCAAACAATTGTGGAACAAGGGTTTACATACATGGACCTATGAGAAACAGTTCTTACTCAAAACACCACTTCATTTAATTTAAATATGATGAGCAGCCACTATCAAATTCAACCCCGCAGGCAAACTGGCACACTAATGCATCCTTTCAATAGTGTAAGAGATGATGAAGGTCATAATTCAACCAAGAGATCAAATATGATATGAAATATAATTGAGATAAGAATGGTGTTGGATCAACCAAAAATAAGTGGAAGGAAAATGATTTAGTGTACAGGCAAAAGCACTAACCAAATGGGGGCCAATACATAATAGCAGATACAGAACAGTAGAAACACAATCATGGAGCAGTCATGAAATGTAACTACAAATTTTTCAAATTTTCAAAGGTATTTAGGTCAGAAGATTTGAAAGGGGATTTTGAATATCACTAGAAGGGGAATTTGAAGTTGTGGAAGACTGAGTATTATATCTTTTAATGGTATGAAAACCCACTGAGTGCAGAGTAGTCATCATTAAAGAGAGTTCTCAACATAACACAAGGCTTCTTGAGCAAACATGGGAATGAGGGTATGTGGAAAGTTCATGTGACATGCATCTCTCTTTAACAAGAGAATGAAAAGAGGTAGAGATTTAACAGTTAATGGTGCATATAAGGGAGTAATTAAAATAATATCTATTTTATTTGATTAAAAAATAAAAATTTAAATGCTGTATAAGATTCATGGTACTGTTCAATGAGTATAACTATTGATGTGATCAGAAAGTCATGGGATATTGCATTAGAAACATGAGCCATTAGAGTTAAGCAGTGTTATTTGAGTGTAACCTTTTCAAAATACAATTATACAGGAAAACATAAAATGTCCAGCATCTGTTTTGCATAGGGTGTTTAGTTAAGATGAATTATAGGAAATTTTGATGAAGAAAGTTGAAAGAATGTAAATAAAGCACATGAAATATTGCACACTTAGTCAGACACTGTTTTTAACCACACTCTTAGATTTAGTAACACTGCTATGAGTGATAATCATAACATATACATAATTGTCAAGTATGCATACATAAGTAATTCCTTAAAATTTCGTTTCATTCAAGTTTCCCACAAAACCATTATTTTCTAACGGTGGGCTACAGTAGCAAGGGAATCACAAAAAAGTATCTAAGAGCATCAAACTATTATAAACTTTCTCTTTAAATGATTAGATGTAGAAAAATGTAAAGTGAAATGGCCAACTCAGTTTTAATGAGACTCCATGTACAAAAAAATGTTTATAAAGAAAATTCATGAAACAGAGTTGAACCTAAGCTAAATATAGATTATATTAAAACAATATAAACATAGATTATATTAAAACAATAATAGCAAGTAAAATCATTAGAGTACTATATATTAAAATATTTTACACAATGACAATACATAGAAATGCTATCAAATGGTGATAATAATAGGTAGAACAATTTCACTTAGTATTTTTATGGTTTTAAAATACTTTATAATTTCCTCATTATTATCTGGTGGTATATAGGTATCTTTCTACTATTAATGTACTCCATGTGTTGGGAATGCCATCATGATAATACTGAAATAATTGGAAAAGATATATTCGTAATGGAGTCAATATCAATAAATAAGTTTGTAACTTAGGTTCAAGGGGAATTGCTCAAGTACCCACAGAGCTACCTGCAACAAGGATAGTTACGGACACGATGTCATGACAAGACACTTTCCATTTTGTATCATTTAAAGCAATCATTTATTAACACAAAAAAGAGTGAGTGGGCATTTGCTCAACTCCAGGTACAGTGATACATAACAAAGGAAAGAATTACTGTCCTTTGACAGGGCTATATTAAAGTAGGATCATTCCAACACATTGAACATCTGAACTTCCAGATGTGCAAAATGTTGCTCACATCTATTTATCAGGTTTGCACAGAAAAACTGACTACCTGACTTATTATTAATCAAATCCTACCCCGTATGAATTTTTGATTTGTTATAAAATACTTGTCATAATGATTTCACCTAGGATTTGTTTATGGCAAACAAGCAAATATACTCTGAAGAGTAGAAGAATAGAATAACATCAAATATGAAGCAGCTCACAAAATCCTTAAGGGAATGAGAAAATTAAGTTAGAGGTTACACAGCTGTTCTATAAATAACCTCTGTATTGGGTCTGCAACCCTCAGAAATCATCACTGGAATTACTGAGATGTGCAATTCAAAACCAAGAGCTCCACTACTGCTGTTGAAAACCAACAGAATGTATGTGTCCTTTGATAGTGCTAATTCTCAGGAATTGGCTCACAGAACCCATTTTAAATAAACCCTCACTCTTGTGGTATCGACTTTTTGGCCCACCTATGCAGATAATGTCTGCTGACCCTGGAATCTGAGGACCTAAAAAAATGTGGAGGACTAAAGTCTAATGCTGCAGACAATTTTACTTAGTTTCAGTGTGTTTTATGCATTAATGTAACAGAGCAATGATTCAAGGACGGTTGTTTGCATTCAGGAAAATATGATCAGAAATCTTGAAAGCAAACACCTGTAAGCAAATACTAAATATTGACATTGTCGTCATCTCCCACAACTTTCTCAACTGAACAAATTTAAAACAATTGCCTGCTATGTGCTTTAGATTATTTCTGGAAAAGCAAGAAAGTAAGATACAAGGCCATATCCAGATTCAGGGTACACTGACCAGATAGAGTTCAAAGCTATGTTCTGACATTAAACAAGAATAGAAGAATAAATATATCCTATGAATTAAAAGTAAATGTTTGCCATGGAAGGCATGAAATCACATCCAAGAATGATCCAGGGAACAAAATGTAGCTGAGGTAAAAGACCCTCTGCTTTTTTCCTGGAACCTCTATCACAGTTCCCCAAGATATTGTTTAACATGGGTCATTCTTTCCACTTTTCCAACACTAGGACTCTTTGGAGAAGTATAAAATGCCATTCATCTCTGCTGACTGTATAGCCTATGCTAATGAATTTAGAATCTCACTTTGGAAGAGAACTCTTACAACATTAGGTTTTCCTCAAAACAGAAATAACTATTTGAGATACTAGCAATAAACATGATAGCTGTGCATATCATTCATTTTGCAAACACGTGTTTTACTTTCTAATGTTCTTTGTTGAGATAGTATCTGGAAACTTTCTAACCATGATTAGAAAATATTGCATAAAAATTCAAAGACTACTATTAGTCTGTAAAAACATCTTATTTGTAGAAGAGTCAAGCATATATGACATAGTCAAATCTTGCTATTGTTAATAAGTTTTCTTTGGTTTTATATTTAGACAATTATTACAGAAATCAAATTACATAAGCAGAATATCCAGTTTCATAATTTGGCATCCTGGCAGATTTATTCATAGGAATAAAAGTGATATCGTATGCTATGTCATCATCATAGCATTCATATCTGTTATCAACACTCAGTTTTGTCTTGTTTATTATTTATTTATTGATTGATTGCTTGATTGATTGATTATTCAAGATAAGATTTCTCTGTGTAACAGTCCTAAATATCCTGGAACTAGCTTTTGTAGACCAGGCTGGCCTCAATCTCAAAGAAATCTGCCTTTCTCTACCTCCCAAGTGCTAGGTTTAAAGGCATGCATCAACAACTCTCAGCAACACTCAGTTTTTTTCAACTATTTTTCTGATCTTGGCTAGTATGGTTCCTGTTCCAGAATCTGAGCTCATTCATTGTCTTATTCATTGTTTTATTATTAAAAAGAGACACCATGTCTATGACAATCCTTGTAAGAGAAAGCATTTAATTGGGGCTTGCTTACAGTTTTGAAGGTTTAGTTCATTAGCATCATGGTAAGGTACTGACAGAATACAGGCAGATATAGCACTGGAGAAGTAATTAAGAGTTACACCCTGATCTACAGGAGAGAGAGACAGAGAGAGAGAGAGAGAGAGAGAGAGAGAGAGAGAGGAGAGAGAGAGAAGAGAGAGAGAGAGAGAAAATGGGCCTGATGAGGGTTTCTGAAACCTTAAAGCCCATCTCCAGTGACAAACTTCATCCAACAAGGCCACACCTTCTCCAACCAGCCACATTACAGTGCAAAAGGAATTTAGTACCACCTTAAAGGTCCCCATAGACTTTCACAGTCTCAATATTGCTGAAAAGTACAAAGTTCCTAGCCTCTTCTGAAATGCAAGACATTCTATTAATAGTAATCCCTTATAAAATCAAAAAGCAGGTCACATTTATAAAATGTACAATGGCACAGAACATACATTGCAAAATAGAAGAAAGGGAGCAAACTAAGGAAATACTAGAACAGAGAAAGTCTAAAACCAGGAGGGAAAATTTCAAATTCTGCATTTCCTTGTCTAATGGCAAAGTGTTCTTCAGATTTTCAATTACTTTCAGCTTTGTTGAACGCAGCATACATTTATTTCTTGGGCTTGTTTCACACCCTATCTGCATCTTTCTCTGGTAGGTATACCATGACTCTTCTATCTCCAACGTTTTGGGATCTCTAACTCAATCTAAACTTCACCTTTACAGCTTCACACAAGGACCTTCCACGGCTTCCATGTAGGGATACCTTCACAGGCCTGATCTCAGCTGCTTTCCATAGCTATGCAAGAAGTTTCTGTAATCTTCACCATATGTTCTTGACTCTAAAGAAAGAACACATAGTCAAAACTGCCAAATTCTCTAGCTCACTGTATCTAGACTTTTGCAGGAACCGGGCAAAACAGAAAACCTCTGACAACAATGATATACCCAGATTTTTTTTAAAAAATTGACTCAGAATATTGTATGTGTGTGTGCATGCATATAATAAAAACTGGTTTTTGACTTGAGACTGAGTCCTTGGAAGGAGTTGAAGGGAAGATATTTTCAAGGAACTAGAGAGTAAAGGCAATGGGTAAAGTGGTATAATTTTTTATTGACTGTTATGCCATATCTGGTTGATATACCTGGAGCCCAAATGCTTTCTGAGGAGAAAGAGAGGAGCAGTGGATCTGGAGAAAAGGAAAGGCAAGGATGGAGAGGAGCATAGAGAAGGGAGGCTGTGGTTGGGATGCATTGTATGAGAGAAGAATAAACATAAAGAAAATAAAAACAAAATAGAAAGATAATATAATGACCAGAAACCATGTAAAGTTGAAGGTGTAAGTCACAAACAATCCCACACCAGTTTGGAATTATGATTAATACAATAGTTATTTATTTAAAGGGAAAAAACTTACAGATCACCATCTCAAAGAACAGCCCTCTGTGCGACCAGGAAAGGAGTCCAGTAGAAACAAGAGAGCTAGCACATGGCCACAGCTGCTTTTCAAAACAAATGAGACCACAACCAAGCGGGCTGGCATCTTAAAGTCTATTGGCTGAAGGAGCAGAAGCAGTTACCACAGCATAAAGTAGATCTCATATCTATCACATCTCTACTTTTCAATGCAAACTCTTAGATAGATTATTAAATTTATCTTCATTTCCTGATTCTTTCCTCTTTCTTCCTACAGCTCTACTTGACAAAAATAAAAGGCAATTTTAAAATTAAGGAATATTGCACTGAATCTATAAAATACTTTTGGTAGGATTGCCATTTTTACTATATTGATCCTACCTATCCAAGAGCATTGCAGATCTTCCCATTGTCCGGTATCTTCTTCGATTTCCTTTTTCAAAGACTTAAAGTTCTTCTTGAGTAGGTCTTTTGTTTTTTTTGCTTAGTATTACCAAAGATATTTTATATTATTTGTGGTTATTGTGAAATGTAATGTTTCTCTGATTTACCTCTCAGTGTTTTTATCATTTGCATATATGAGGGATAGTATTTTTTTTGAGTTGATCTTGTATCCTCCCATATCACTGAGTGTATTTATCAGTTGTAGAAGTTCTCTGGTACAGTTTTGTGGTCACTTATATATCATCTGCAAATAACAAAAGTTTGACTTCTTCCTTTCTAATTTGAATACCCTTGATCTCCTTTTGTTTATTTATTGCTACAACCAGAACTTCAAGAACTATGTTGAAGAGATAGGGAGAGAGTGACAGTCTTGTCTTGTTCCTGATTTTAGTTTAATCACTTTAAGTTTCTCTCTATTTAATTTGATGTTGGCTGTCGGTTTGTTGTATATTGCTTTTTTTTATATTTAGATACGTTTCTTGTATCACTGATCTCTCCATGACCTTTATCATGAAGAGGTGTTGGATTTGTCAAATGCTTTTTCAGCATCTAATGAAATGGTCATTTTTTTTCCTTTTAGTTTTTTTATACGATGGATTACATTGATAGATTTTTGTATGTTGAACCAGCCTTGTATCTCTGAGATAAAGCTGATTTTATCATGGTGGATAATTTTTTTATGTGTTCATGGATTCAGTTTGCCAGTATTTTATTGAGTATTTTTTCATTCATGTTCATGAGTGAGACTGGTCTTTTTCTTTCTTTTTTGAGTCTTTGTGTGGTTTTCATATCAGGGTAAATGTAGCCTCATAAAAAGATTTGGGCAATGTTTCTTATGTTTCTCTTATGTGGAACACTTTGAGGAGTATAGGTATTAGCCCTTCTTGCAAGATGTGGTAGAATTCTGTACTTAAACCATCCGGACCTGGGCTTTTTTGGTTGGGAGACTTTGATTTTGTTTTTATTTCTTTAGCAATTGTAGGCCTATTTAATTTGCTTATCTGGTCTTGATTTAATTTTTGTAAGTCATATTTATCCAGAAAATTGTCCATTGCCTTTATATTTTTCAATTTTGTTGAGTACAGGTTTTCCAAGTATGATCGGATAATGCTCTGAATTTCCTCTGTGTCTTTTGTCATGTCTCTCTTTTCATTTCTTATTTTGTTAATTTGGATGTTCTCTCTCTCCCTTTTGATTAGTTTGGGTAAGGGTTTGTCTTATTGATTCTATCAAAGAAACAGCTCTTTGTTTCATTGATTCTTTTTAATGTTTTCTTTGTTTCTATTTTGGTGATTTTACTCCTCAATTTGATTATTTCCTGTCTTCTACCCCTCCTGGGTGAGTTTGCTTCTTTTTCTTCTAGAGATTTAAGTTTTAGTGATGTTTCTTTTACATATGTTGGTGGTCTTGTATCTGGGGCATAGATGTCCAGGATTGAGACTACATTTTGATGGATTGTTCCGGTTATGAATATAAAGTGTCCATCTCCATCTCTTCTGATTGATTTTAGTTTGAAATCCATTTTGTTAAATATTAGGATAGCTATAGCCACTTGCTTCTTAGGTCCATTTGATTGGAAAATATTTTCCCAACCCTTCACTCTGAGATAGTATCTGTCTTTGAGGTTATTGTGTTTTTCTTGTTTACAACTGAAGGCTGGATCCTGTTTTGTATCTATTTTCTTATCCTGTGTCTTCTTATAGGTGAATTGAGTCCATTTATATTAGAGATATTAATGATCCGTGGTTGTTAATTCCTGCTATTTTTCAGTAGTAGTCTTTGTGTGTTTCTTTTCTTTGGATTTTGCTGGTGAGGGTCAACTGTTGCCTGAGATTCTGTGCATACAGTCAGCTTCCTTGGGTTTGGGTTTTCCTTCTGGTACTTTCTGTAAGGCTGGGCTTACAGAATAGAGTTCAAAGCTATGTTCTGACATTAAACAAGAATAGAAGAATAGATATGTTCTATAAATTAAATGTAAATGTTTGCATGGAAGGCACGAAATCACATCCAAGAATGATCCAGGGAACAAAATGTAGCTGAGGAAAAAGACCCTCTGCTTTTTTCCTAGAACCTCTATCAGAGTACTCCAAGATATTGTTCACCATGGGTCATTCTTTCCACTTTCCCAACACTAGAACTATTTGGAGAAGTATAAAATGTCATATAAAATGTATTGTTTAATTCTGGTTTTGTCATGAATATCTTGTTTTCTCCATCGATGGATTGAAAGTCTGGTCTTTCATTAATGGTCTCTTAGTGTCTTCAGTACATCAGCCCAGAACCTTCTGGCTTTCATGGTTTCCATTGAATAGTCAGGTATAATTCTGATAGGTCTACCTTTATATGTAATTTGAACTTTTTCCTTTGCAGCCTCAATATTCTTTCTTTATGTTGTATGCTTTGCATTTTGATTATTATATGGTAACGGGTCTTATTCTTTGATCCAGTTTATTTGGTGTTCGGTAAGCTTTGTATGTTCATAGGGATATCCTTCTTTAGGTTGGGAAAGTTTTATTCTATGATTTTGTTAAATACATTTTCTGTGACTTTGATCTGGAGTTCTTCTCTTTTTACTACCCTTATTATTCTTAGGTTTGGTCTTTTCATGGTGTCCCAGATTTTTTGGATGTTTTGTGTTAAGAATTAGTTGGATTTAATGTTTTCTTTGACAATGAGTTTATTTATTTCCTCTACAGTATCTTCAGCACCTGAGATTCTTTCTTTTATCACTTGTATTCCTATGGTTATACTTGTCTCTGTAGTTCCTATTCATGTATCCAGATTTTCCATATCCAGAATTCTCTCAATTTGTGTTTTCTTTATTGCCTCTAATTCGATCTTCAAGTCTTGACCTGATTGTTTCACCTTTTTGAGGTTTTTATTTTCTTGGTTTTCATTGAGGGATTTATTAATTTCTTCCCGATTTTTGTTTGTCTTTTCTCACCTTTCTTTAAGGGGGTTTTTCATTTCTTCTTTAAAGGTCTCCATCATTTTCATAAAGTTATGGTTAAAGTCATTTTCTTCTGCTTCTTCTGGGTTAAGATGATCAAGTCTTCCTGTTGTATGACCACTGAATTCTGGTGCTATCATGTTGCTTTTTAGGTTGTTGGGTGAATTCTTTTCATTGGCTCCTACCCATATATTCCTTCAAATGAAGCTGTCATTGCCTTTGCATCTTTGTCCAGTTCTTGCAATGGCTGTCTAAGAGTTTGAGAATTTTCTTAGTCTGCTATGTACTGTCAATGTCTGTGTCTCAAGAATCCTCCTAGGTCCTTCTAAACCTGCTCTTTTGGTTTCTCTCCTGCTAACTCTCTTGGCCCTCTCTTGGTCTCATTAGTATTGTAGCAAGCTCTTAGTCCCTTCAGTATTGTAGCAATCTGTGTTTCAGAGTTCCACAGAGGTTGCAGGAGAATAGGTGATTTGGGGTGTGGCATGGGGCTAGTAGCTTGGAGGGTCTGCTGGATGGGCTTGGGTAATGGGAGCACCTACCTGCAGGAAAGCCATCTGATGGCTGGCTAAAAAAAGCCTAGGGAGTTGGAGGAGGATCCCAGACTTTTGTCCTACTATGGAGGTCCTAGAGAGTGGGGTGTCCCATCATGTGGCTGTTCACTCACCTCTTAAGTTCCCTCAGTATTGGAGAAAACTATGTTTCAGACTTTCACCAAGTTGCAGGAAAAAAAGGCTAGAAGTTAAACTTTAATTGAATGTTAGGAATGTGGTCAAACCTTCATTGAAGAGGCAATTGTCCTACTTCAGCTTCATAAGCATTGATGTTATAGGCACATGTAATTTTGCCCAGCTAGAAAGAAAAGAATTGCATAATGGAGTCTTGACTCCAGAAAGTTTCCCTAAAGAAAGACCAGCTTCCTGTTTTTGATGGTTTCTTTCACTGCTTAAGCTTTTCTTTAATTCTTTTTTCCAAGTTGGAAGCTTAGCTGAGTGGGTCTTCCCCTGATGTCACCATTTCTTTTTCCATTTAGGATCAAGCTTTTCTTTAATGCTTTCATTTCCTGTGCACTGGACTTGAATCCAACATTATATTTTCTAGTGCTCCTTTTCTCTACACACTGTAATTTTTTTTTACTTCTCTTTGCCCTACTTGTTCCTTTTCATTGTATATCTGCATCAAAGTAACCATTATTAACTACAGGGCACAATCAGTAGTAGGCTCTCTTGAAATCCTTTTCTTCTCCACCAATGTCATTAATTCAAAACTTCTCAAATTAGCTTCAGGCAGATTTTTTTAGGACAAAGGCAAAATGCAGCCATATTCTGTATACTGAGACTGTATTTTCTTTTCCTGGATGCCCAGACCTGAATAATCACACAGAAACTATATTAATTACAACACTGTTTGGCTGACAGCTCAGGGATAGTCATAGCTAGCTCATATACCTTACATTAATCCATTTCTATTAGTCTGTTTATTGGCATGTTGCATGGGAAAATTGTATTCTGTCATTCATGTATTAAATAAATGCTGATTGGCCAGGTAGGAAGTATAGACAAGTCAACCAGAAAGAAAGTAGAGGTGGGGCAATGAAAACGGGAGTATTCTGGGACGAAGGAAGCCCATTCTTCGGAGTTCTGCCAAGATCACTGAAGAAGTAGGATGTGACCTAAGCCACAGGAGCTAATAAGGAGCCTGAGCTAATGGGCCAATCAGTTTATAATTTATGGAGACCTCTGTGTGATTCTTTGGTACCTAATTACTGTGAAAACTGGGCAGGACATAAACCCTAACTTGAAGGCCCTCATGTTACAGAATGGTGCCCAACATGTCCATGTTACAGGCATGAGGCTGTGGCTTACTGGTAAGGTTCTAGTGTCTTTCTGTTTTGGCAGCTATATGGCATCTACCTATCTGACTCCACCTTATTTCTCCTAACATTCAGTTTAGTTTTCCCTGGCTACCTATATTTTGCACTGTCACAGACCAAGGGAGCTTCATTATTATCCAATGGTAATAAAACATTCACAGCATACAGAGAGGAATCCCACAACAAGATTCCTTGCCAAAATATCACAAGAATGGTCTCCAGGCCATTTACTAATTGTCCCTTCTGAAATTACTAAACTGAGCCCATGTAGTACAAATTTGCCCTCAGTACTGTTTTCTTTGCTCCTACTAGTATAGTACACTAAGCCTAACTTGAAGCACCTAACTGCTTTTCTAGTCCAAATACCCAAGTCTTTGACATGCCTCCAAACAACAACACTGTCAGGCCTGCAAAGGAGCACTCCACTCCTGATACCAGCATCATTCATTGAAGAGACACCACGACAAAGACAACATTTATAAGTGTAAGTAATTGTCAGCATTTAGTTGGGCCTTGTTTATCATTTCTAAAGTTTAATCCATCATCATCTGGCAGGGAGCAGCAAGAATGAAGGCAGTAAAGGTCCTGGAGAAGTGGTGAAGAGCTACTTCTTGATCCACAGGCAGAGAAAGAGAGAGAGAGAGACTGGGTGGGCCTGGCATTGATGTGGGATGTCCTTCCTTATATGCATTGTTTTATTGGTTTATGAATAAGGCTCTTTTGGCCACTGGTTAAGCAAAGCAAAGCCAGTCAGGAAATCTGAATAGAGATATATAGAGAGAGTAGGCAGAGTCAAGGATACATCATGTAGTTGCTGAAGAAGACATAAGTCATGTAGCTGCCCAAGAAGAAAGAGATAATGAACAACAAGCCTTGTGGTAAAATATAAAATAATAGAAATGGGTTACTTTACGTAGCAAGAGCTAGGTAGGAATATACTAGAGTCATTGACCAAACAGTGTTGTAATTAATACAGCTTCTTTGTGATTATTCAAGTCTGAACAGTCAGGAAGCAAAAGAGCAGTCTCTGACTATACGGCATGAACTTTTGAAACCTCAAAGTCAACCCCTAGTGGCACAAGTCTATCAGGACCAGTCTTGCTCAACTAGGCCTCACCACCTAATCTTTTGCAAATAGTTTCACTTTAAGGTGACTAAACATTCAAATATGTGTGTCTATGAGAGCCATTATCAATACCGCATGCAACCACACACCAAAAACCCATTTGAAAGAAGGTAAAAAGTATTTACTGCTAGGTTTGGTTTTGATCAATTTCTGAATTACGTTTCAGTTTTTTGGCTCCATAAGCAGGTTGAATTTCTTTCAGGAGGAAGAATCTGTAATTTTTCTTATCATTATTTAAACATCTTAAAACAACAATGGAGATTTATCCCTTGGACAATAAGAGAAACTGGGTTATTTAAAATTATTTTTCAGATCTTTCCTTGCTATTCATCTATAATACACATTAATAGACTTAAAAGAAAATATTTGAAACTTTCAATGACTGTTTAAAGTAAGTAGCTTCCTAAATAAATGCCTTGTCAGTTTGTGTTAGAATTGCTTGTCTGATTAAAATGGAGACAGTAATTAAGTGTTGGCCTGTTAATCTAACTGTTATTTAGAAGTCATTAATGAAATGGTTTATGGGTTTAAGAGACATTCTATATTTAAATTAATTCTGTTGCTATAAAGCAGACTTGATTCACACAAAGTTCAGAACATGCAAAAATGTAAACTATTGAATTTAAACAGACAACGCAGGAACAGTGAGTTGCATCTTGAAAACTTTGTCTCTAGCCTTTTCAATAATTCTGTCCTAATATTACAAGAATGCATGTTACATTGGGCATTTGAAGACATATTGTCATCAACGTGAAGGAAGGTTTAATTGAGAAAATGTCATGTGTCATCTTTTTTGGCTCTTGAATTATATGGGCACATAATTCTCAAATGTCAATAAACTCAATTTGAATTCTGAGAAAATATTTAAACACTGTATTTAGTGCTCTATTTCAACTTTGAGTGCAGCTTATAACATGAAGAGATTATTATACACAGTATGAAAATATTTTCCTTATCATTTCTATAATAAAGAGAAAGTACTGGAGTAAACAAGAATATCCCACAGCATGAGATATCAAGGATCCCAGATGAAAATAAGTATTTAAGAAGAATACCTACTACAGATGCAAAATTCTAAAGCTTTTTTCTCCTTAATAATTGTCAGTCTGGAGAGGGAGGGGGAAGAGGGGGGAGGGGGAAGGAGTGGGAGGAGGGGGAGGGAAATGGGAGGTGGGGAGGAGGCAGAAATTTCTTTTTTTCCAATAAAAAAGAAAATAAAAAAAAAAAAGATAATAACTGCCATAGTCCATTATATCTTACAACTTCATTCATTTTCCTTATTTAATTTCTGTTTGCCATCATGCTCTTGTATTTAAATATTTCTGTAACACTCAGTTTCCTATTTCATTTACATATTATAGATTATGTCAACTTTTTACACAATTATAATTTCATACTTAATACTTAATTTAGAATGAGTCAACAATTTCGTTTGTGACTGATTGAGTGTATACAATGTTTGAGATAATGAAAAAGTTGTTGAAAATATAAAGAACAGTTGTAAATGTGTCAGAGTGGAGGATATGGTTGACTGACAATGACTAATATTGATTTTACTTTAAAAGAAGGAATGGAAGGATAAATGAGAAAGTAACCTTGAAATATCATAATACACCTTTTTCATCCACAAAATCGATTTGATATGTACAGTATGGGCCTAATGTTAAGGAAATAATGATTTTTTCTTAAAACTAGTGCTTTGCTTTTTGATTATAAAATACAATGAAGTCACTAAGCTGAAAATGATTAAAATAAATTATAAATACCTCTTTGTGACAAAGGAAGTTCTTTGGGAACAATAAACCACTGAAAATGGCATCATATAGTACTTTTCAAAGGGTACAATATTACACTAATGGTTAGTTTTTCATATAAGTTCATGAGCCCTGAAAATTTTATCTATCTTATATATCTATCAACCTACCTATAATACTTCACCCAATGAATAATACTACAGTTTATAATGATTACTCAAAAAATCCAATGATTTCCAAGTCAATTGATAATATTTAATCACAATTGTACAGTAAAACATTTTTATGATTTCAAACACAGATTAACACAGAAACACCCAGGTACTGAATAAACTAAGTGTCAGAGAAGCAAAATTCCCAGGGTAAAAATTAAATCACACATTTTCTTTTTTCTTCTAGAGCATTGATACTCAAAATTGCATGTGTTGAATTTGAATCTTAGAGTGAATATGTGTGAATGAAGATCGACTTCATTCATGGTGTCCCATTTCTACCTTTGGTAGAGCATCACACTATTCAATGGGATTGAAAAAAAAGTCTTACTTTTTTAGCAATAGCCCCTCACATTGAATTGAAGTCCATTTTGGATTATGTTCATAAATGCCACAAATTCCTATTGAATTTGAAATATTGACAAGTGCCACCAAGGCATACTTTCCAAGATCAATGAAATTAAGTGATTGGAGGAATAAAAACACAGAATGAGCTGTGTTAAACTATGCATAATGATGCCTGGCAGAAGAATATACATGTCATTGTAAGACTCAACTAAGAACCATCCAATTACTTATTTGGTAGTAAATAAAATCAGTTCCAAAGTGTTAAAATCGCTACTAAAACTACAGTATAAAGTACACAAAACTTCACTGAATAATTTTTGTACTTAAAATTGGAACACAACAAAGTTAACAGTGAAACACTATGTGGACACATTTATAGAACTAAAAACAGGACTCTAAAACATGGAAAAGCATATATTTATACAAAGAATATATTGGTTTTGTTATTTAAATTAATTTTCAATAAGCAAACCAACACTACTCAGTGTTCCTAATTAGCAGAACTATCATGCTTTTTCACCTGTCATAGTCAAGTTCCCTTGGACCAAAGGGATTGATCCACATCACATAGCTTAAGTGGAGTAGTTTCCATCAGGAACCCATACACTCTCAGTTATTGCTTTTTATGTGTGATACGGGCTGCTAAAAGATGGGTATAGAGGATACAGAAATAACATTGAAATACTGAAAAAGATAGTGAATTATGCTAAAATTATTGCAGTAAAAAAAATTTAAAAACCTGGATGGTAGGAATTAATTTATTTTTTACAGGATTTACTGAGGCCTAAAAAATATTAGGTGACTATATACAAGGGGAATTGGGTATATGGGAATGGGAGTTGGTCTATATTGAACATATAAAGAATTAACAACTAATAACTAATGTTTGCAGTATTCAGAAACACAATTATTGATTCACCTACACAATATTGGCTTTACAGAGTAAGTACTATACATTATGCCTTCTATCCTGGACAACTGCAAAACTGAATGTGGTAGCCAAGTATTGTTATCAGAAAGAGCTGGATTATTGTCACCTTAGCAAATAAGCAAAATAATAGCAGGTGAGTCAGTGTTATAAATACTAAAAGTATATGCAACTCCATATTAAATTGTAACTCAGAAGGCTGTTTTCACAATGGATGTTCAAGACACATTTCATTGTGGAAATATAATGAAAGAGAGATCTAAATGACTTGAGAGATATCATTATTGCTCTGAATGACACTATGAGGAGAGCTGTATTTGAGTCTCAGACATGTAGTATGGTCACCAAGCAAACTTGGCAAATTAGATAAACCAAAACGACAATTGCAACCCCTATCACTCTTCATGAAAGAATTAACTGAATTAGTCGATGTAGACTATTTAGCATAATTCCAATAATATAAAAATGTTTGATGGATTGAGTCAATGCTAGTAATAAAGAGCAGTAGCATTCTTGTTATTTTACTCAGGTCCCTAGGGCAGGAAAACATCTATAAAACTTCTTGGTTACTAATTGAAATTTGGCATCAATCTACATTGTTCTTTCTATGTCTTTTCTTAACAAAGGTACAATGGTATAAAAATTTACTCTAGAGTTTAGAATTTAGAAACAGTGACTATGAGGCTTACCTTTGAATAACAAAGGAGACATAATGAATCTGGAACCAAGAGGCATATTGTATATAAATGGGAGTCCCTCATTCCACATAAATCTCCCTGCTATTGTATTTTGTTTTTAAGTAAGCCTGAGTAAACATACTAATGTATTTTCTAATGACTTCAGTGGCAATTAGTCTTGTTATTCATTGTTTCTAAAGACCTTTGTGGTCCCAGATAATATGAATTGCTTCCTTATTCAGCAGGTTGATAATGACTTCATTTCTTTTAAAGTATTTCATTTTTAAAATTATTTACTGCTTTCTGCTTGTAAACAAAATCATAAACTCGGCTGTTGTCCAAAGGGAAAAATAGGAAGATCTTTGACTCTCAAGGCACTGAAATGTGTTAAACAGCAAAAAAGAATGTGGATGATTCAAAGTAATATATATATATATATATTGATTTCCTTAGTCACATATAAACATATATATGAAAAGGATATAAAGAGACAAAGGGAAATATAGATGGAAAAACAGAGACAGTGGCAGAGAAACAGAAAGATTTATGGGCAAAATTCTTACATTCCATTTTTTGTAAATTAAATATGCTAAAAGAATGTGAAATAACTTGAATTTTTCCCAAGAGTCTAACTCCTAGTTGAACATTCAGTGAAAAAATAAGCTAATTTTTGAAAACAGTGTACCCTATTGTTAATGCTCTTGATATCACCATATAAATGTAGAGTCCCTAGCTGCCAAATGTACAGAATAACTGTAGTGTATCCACCCACAACTGCTATATCTGAATACAACCCCTATACTTTAGGTTCAAAAAAATTTTGGAGGCCTTGGGTAAAAAGACTGTAGAAGCCAGCAGACCATGGAACCTACCAGTAGTGTATCATAGACATAAAAAGGAAAATGCACTCATGAAATCTTAAAAAAATGTAACTGCTTAAAGACCAGAAAAAATAACAATACTAGTGGACAGGCAGCAATAAACAAAGTCCACATGTTCCTACCCTCTAATGAAGAGCTACAGGTAGTTAATAACTGCTGACGGAGAATCAGTTCTTCGAGGGATGGATAACTGTAGTGATGATCCACTTCCACATAGCTACCATAGCTGTCGTGGGACAGGACAAATATACATAAAACCAACGATAAATTGACAAGTAGGTGGTGTATATAAAGGTGAGTGTGTATGTGTGTGTGTTTGTGTACATGTAACAATAATAATTAAAAACATAATTTGGGAAGCACTGGAGAAGCTGGAGGGAGAGAGGGAATGATGTAGATTCAGAACTCATGCATGAAATTTTCAAAAATAAAAATAAAATATTATATAAAAATTCCTAGGAGACAAAACAGATTTGAAAAGTGCTGTGGGGTAAAAGTTTTTGTATGCTGTTAAAGGTTTGTGTTTAATTAAATGCTGATTGGCCAATAGCCTAGCAGGGTGACCAGACTAGGAGAATTCTGGAAAGAGGTAAGTTATCAACACACAAACACAGAGGAAGCAAGATGAGAATGCCTTACTGAAAAAAAAGCACAAAGCAGCAACATTGCTAAACATAGATAAGAATTATGGGATAATTTAAGTTGTAAGACTTAGTTACTAATGAACTTGCGTAATAGGCCAAATAATTAATATAAGTCTTTCTGTTTTTATTTGAGACTGAATGACTGATGGTACTAGGTGGGACAGAAACTTCCTCCTACAGACAAGTTGTCCAGCTCAGTGAAGGACAGAATAGAAAAAAAGACAATGACAGACTTGATCCTAATTTGACTGGTACTGCTTAGCCATTTACTTACTAAACCTCACATCACTGCCCCTGAAAATGGATTTTTGTAGGTTGATGAGTCAGTGAATTTCTTAGCCTCATTCCCCAGTATTGTTACAATGAATAAATCTTCTTTCATGATTTTCCCTAAAAGAAAACAAAAGGAAATTGCAATGAAACACTTTTAATATGTATGTAATTCCATACTATTGGAATTTATGAATCATTTTTTAAAAATTTTTGCTCTAAAATTTTATTACTTCTCTTATTTTTTGATATCATATTTATATCACTTTCTGTTTTCCATTTTTCTCTCCAGACCCTTCTTTATACCCCTCCTTTCTTTCTTTCAAATTATTGGTCTTTTTAACCATGAAATGCTGTTGCATGCATATATATATATTTGTGTCTTTGTGTGTGTGCCTGTGTTTGTGTATTCATTTAAATGTAGGAACTTCTTCATTCATTTAAATGTAGGAACTTATTTAATTATTTCCAAGATGTCTTAGTAAGTTAGCATAATTTGAGAAATTTCATAAACAAGTGTTAGAGTCTTTAAGAAAATTAGAGTCTAGACTGTCATAGAGCTTACTATATAGACCAGATTGGCCTCAAACTAACCTATATACTGCTGTTTCTGCGTCCTGAGCACTGTGATTAAAGGCATATGTCACCATGCCCTTCCAATGATTAATTTTTAAACTTTACTATTAATTTAAATTTAACTTTTAAAAATCCAAATTCAATACCTAAGAAAGTCCTAGGCCCTAAGATGGATCTTACTATTGTTATTTTCTTAAGTTGACATGATGTCAAACTGCCTTCTTCTCATCTGTGTTTATAACCTTATCAAGTGCTACCCTCATCCTTAATTAGAGAAGATGTGCTATACAAGAAACAAGTGAATAGGAAGACTTTGACTACTCACAGTGCTAAGGCAATAGGATGATTGAACAATCAGCCTTAAAAAGACATATGTACATATGACCTCCTCTAAGGCAGACTACTGCAGAAGTGGCAGGAATAATTTAAGAGTCAGAAAACAGGTAGGCCAGCAAAAGACTATGTGCTGTATGTGACAGAGGCACTGTAATCATGAACTTACAACAGTTGCAATCACCTGCTCTTGGAGAATATAAGACTGATCTTGTCAACAGTCAGTCATGGAATTGGGGAGGGACTTTAGCTTATTTCAGCAAGCATGTAATCATCATACTTTGCCCTAAAGAACACAGTGATGAATCTACTGACAACAGGACTTCCCTATTTGTAAATAGTACTTGCCCACAATATTATATATCCCTTCGCCATAATACTATGAGTACCCTGAGAAGAGGAACCAGACATTTAATGTCATTCTCTAGATAATTCCTGAATGGATTCTTATGCTAGTGGTGGACATCTGTTAATGTTTTTCCCCCATGCTCATTCCAATTTCGATTTACCACCACACTAAAGCCAATAAATCAAAAATTTGCAGAATTTCTACATTTCTAGTCAAAACTTAAGACACTAAATGCACAAAATAGATAAAATGTCATCTAATTTTCATCTTCCTTGTCTTTTTCACAAGTCTTCAGATTCTTTTTTACTTACTTATGAAGCAGATTGAACAAATGCTATAATTAAAAATATGTTATTCGCATCCACAGAGCAACTATATCTGAAGCTAGAAACCTAGCTTCTGTTTGGACTAGTTCCAGGAATGCAGTGGGCAGCAATCTGGCTGTGAACCACTTGCAACAGAGAATGAAACTAATATGCATTCGTTTACAAGCTTACTAATTCATGGTTATATGTGTTGCTACTACTTAGGATACTGCTCTGATTTTCTGTTGTTTTAAAGCAGTCTATCATAGTGATTAAGATCAGACTATAAGGCCTGAAGTGTGGTGGCTCAGTTTAAAAAAAATTTAAAAAATTACTAATCCTACAGAAGATCAGAGTTCATTTTCCAATACCTAATCTTGCAATTCTCAACAGCCTATAACTCTTAACTCTAGGGGATCTGATACCTTCTTTGGCCTCCATAGGCACCTCCAGTTCATACACACACATACACACTCTCTCTCTCTCTCTCTCTCTCTCTCTCTCTCTCTCTCTCTCTCTCTCTCTCTCTCTCTCTCTCTCTCTCTCTCTCTCTCTCTCTCTCTCTCTCTCTCTCTCTCTCTCTGTCTGTCTCTGTCTCTCTCTCGGTCTCTCTCTCTCTGTCTCTCTCTCTCACACACACAGACACACAAATATTCAAAGCAATAAATCTTTTAAAGAGACTGATTCAGGATACAGAATCCCCAGTTTATATTATGGTTTATCCACCTAGCACCCATTAAGTCTACAATACCTGTCCTTTCTGAATTTTCATTAAAGTATTCACAAAACAGGATAAAATAATTATATTTATTTATAATTAAGTATCAACTTTAAGTACACGGTATTCATTACTGTTACTAGAGCAAAGAAAATGTCTGAAACGCATGATGCATTATGTTTCTTCTCCAACTAGAATGCCTTTATATTCTTTCTATTTATCAAAACTTATTTACCTCAGTTCTTTGAACTTCTATAACATTTGTTTGCCCTGTGGTGATTAATATGTCTTAAAATTTCAATAAATTTGAGAGTTGTTTCCATCTATTCTTAAAAACACATTGTATTATTCCTATATAATTTATGAAATGGATTCTAATTATAGTAATTCCAGGTATGATATTTTCCAATTTCACATTTTTAATCCCTGTTCAAAACTTTAACCTGGAAGAAGGAAGCGTTTCATTTTCAACTTTCACTTCAATACAAATTTAGAGTGGATAATTAAATTATAAATATGGTCCAAGTTGAATATTCATTTTTTTGATTATTCCTCCTGTCTGAAAAACTAGATGAGTAATATTCCAGTAAACAAGAAGCTTTGAAGTCAGAAAGTGTTAAATATTGGTTGTGCTTCTGATGTTTTTTTTTAATGTCCTAACCTTCTGTCTTTAATAAAATCAAAGATTTTGCTGATATCCTCCAATACTTTATTTCCATATGAAATGCATGCGTGTTCACTTCTGAAATGTTACATAATATTCTAGGTCAATCTGGCAAGATGAATCTGCATCCAGAAAACTTACTTGTTTAGTTTTAGCCTTTCTATAAATAGATCCAATTGCCCTCAAGGGCAGATATTGCATCTGTTCTGTGAATACAACTATTTTGCTCAGTCTCTGACTTTTTAAATAATGCCTCTTACATTGTAAATAACATTTAAATGTATTTGATTCTATACATTCTGTATGGACATTTATCTGAGGACACATAAGCTAAGATCATATATCTTTGAGAAATTCTATGTTTTATTACAGATTGCATGTTACATGTGACTTTCAGAATGTGGTATAAAATTAAAGTCACTATTTTTATAGTTAATGTTAATAGTTAAATTTTATATATCTTATTTAGAAATGCTTTTTCATACATGCATTTTTAAATAAATTTCTTAAAGGTCATTTAAAAGATGAACAGAGAGAGATAGAGAGATAAATTGTGATTTTTTTATCCTAACTAATTTTTAATTTTCCTTCTTTTTGTTGTAATTTAAGTATAAATCCAAGAAACATTCAGTATGATTTATTTACTTGAGCATTTTTTTCCTTAGGGTATTATGTTTTATCCTCTCCATTACAGTATCAAAAATTAAAGTTAATAAAAACTATGAAATATTATTTTCTAGTCTACCATTCTTAATAAGCCTTAAACTACTGGTAGAATCTATTTAAGTTTGCATTTTCAGTGTCCCAAGAGGATAAACTTTGTATTCTGTGGAAATTTTAAACGTAAGTTGTAAGATAACATCATAAAATTTATTTAAAAGTATACTTTATTTGTCTTTTTAAGATCCTGATAGTTATTAAACAGCTTAAGCATAAATTACTAAATAAGACAAATATATTCGCTATTTCTCAACTTAGATATTTCTCATGTACTGGACTAAAATATAGTGTCTCATGATGCTTTACTAAAATTTGTGGCTGTGATATCATAGTTAAGATTTATCTAATAAACTTTTTCTGTAGATTTGATTCAAAAGCACTTTAAAAGGAAATTACTTACTTGTTTCAGTGATACTCCTGGAGGTTTTTGTGTTGAGTGAAATAAGCCAGGCACAAAAACACAAAGACCATATGAATGCACCGATGTATGGAATCTAAATTAGTTTAGCTCTTAAAATTGAAAACATAGTAGTTATCAGAGGCAGACAGAAAGGAGAAAAAGCAATTACAAGCAACAAGATTTAAGTGGCAACAAAATAGAACTGGTTCTAGTATTCTGTTACACAATAAGATGGATATAAAAATAATAATACAAACAGTTATCAAGTGGAGATTTATTTGGGTTATAGATAAAGACTTGGGGTCCACCTCAATTTTCCTCTCAGCTTTTGGATGTCATCTGGCTTATCTGTGCAAGTCCTGAGCATGCTGCTATAGTCTTTGTCTGTTCAGTGGACTCTAGAAGGCTTTGTTTCCTTGGTGTCATCCGTCCCTTTTGGCTGTTACACAGTCTCTCTCTCTCTCTCTCTCTCTCTCTCTCTCTCTCTCTCTCTCTCTCTGGCTGTCTTTGCTTTGTTCTATTTCTCTTTGCCTTTTTAATATTATTTTATTTAATTTATTTTTAAATACCTGGTTTTTTTCTAATGAGAGAGAGAGAGAGGGAAATCCTGTGCATTTTAGTGGGTGGCAAGGGGCAAGGTGTGGAGAATCTTGGAGAAGTTATAGAAGAGTAAATTATAGTTTGGTTTATTGTATGAATATTTATTTTCAATAAAAAGAAAAAATGATAATAGAATTTGAGTTTTAAAAAAAGAGGAAAGTTTTCTTTTGTTTGTTTTCTTTTTTATCCACTACAAATACATCAAAAATGTTTGCAGGCATTCACATTTGCCCCAGTTTGAACAGTGGATATTACATATAGCAATTAAATTATTCTATATTACTCCATAAATACATTTAATTTTATATCAAAAGCATATATAGGTTTTTTTAGAGTTCTGCCTTCCTGTAGTCCATTTAGATGGGATGACATTTAGGTAAACTGCAATCCTGTTGCCTTAAAATAATATTTCAATACTATCTCACAAAAGAATGTAACTTAAATGAGGCATATATTAAGAAAATATCAATGATTCTGTGAAAAGCTTCCCTTCTGTGATTATTAGACTCTAGAAAACAAAATCATTATATGAAGATTGGACGAAAGATAACACTAGTCAATGCTATACTATTTACAATTGCCTTGGACATACACTGTTCACGAATTATACTGTTACTAAATCCTATAAAAATGATTAAATGTTTGATTTTAAAACATAAACAAGACTATTTTGAATTTAGACTTTGAGTCATTATGATTTTAGTAATGTCACAAAGAGTATTCTACTTAACAAGTGGAGAAGATGAATTCTATTATTTTTATTGACCTCCAAGATGAGCTCTGAACTTTGCACTTTTGTTTATGTGCAAAATAGGGGCATCAAAATTCTCCTTAAATGACAGACAACTACAAGCATAGGAGAGGGCACCTGAAAAGAACAACCTTTTAGTGATCAATACGATGAGAGGTGTGACCTCAACTTGAATACACAAAGAGTTGTTTGAGAAAATGTACTGAAAGACGTTCTGCTACTAAATATCTTTAAATCTGTCTGCATGTGAACTGCTATGACTCTCTTGGTGGAAACTATCACAAGACAGAAAATTCAAAGTTTTCATCTACAAACAGCTATTTTAAACTCAAGATTTAACAAGCTAAAAGACATAGTTTGTAATTAATGTACACAGTTATAATATGACAATGTACATTTTTAAAGAGAATATACCTTTCTGTATCTATTTCATATATAATTCTTTAGACCTGACATCAAAATTATAGAGATAAATCTAATTAAACTGTTCTTTCTCATGGTATTACATAGCAAATATTCCATAAAAGATAAACTTATCTACTAATGTCATTTTTAAAATTCTCATATACCAGTTTGATAATGAAGATCCTTTAACTAAAATGACTAAAAATATCTGTGACCTCTATGCTCCCAATAATGAAAAAAACTAATGCTCCATTCATGACACTCACAGTTTAATTATTAGACCATTCTCAAAGGGTCACTTTAAGACATGTTAAATGTATAGTCACATTTTATTAGCCCCTTTTTACTTTGTAGTGTAGCATACAGTTGTCATTTGGAAACCCTGATGCTCTTTGGAAAAAAACTGGCTTTACACCATAATTATTTCTCAGACCTTTATGACTTTACCTAACTATCTAATCAGCTTCCTTAAGGTATGAATGCCTAAATTAGCAAAGCTCTGTTCAGGAAAGTAGTCATAAAAAGATAAAAAGTAATAAGTTAACCTTAAGTTAGATCTAATATATATTATATATATTTTACGTATATGTGCATCTAAGACTGTTCTAAAATTCAATGCAAATAATTAATAATACCTATCTTTGTCAAATCTCCAGACAATACATACACAAATATGTGTAACAAACGAGGAAGAAAATTAACAATAATCAGTGTTAAGAAATCGTCTTTTGAGAACAGCTTTTCCCTTATTATTGGAGATGTTCTATGTGTTCTGAGTTTGTCTGAAAACATACATTGACTAACAGCTTTAAGAAATAAACATGCCTCTCCAGAAACTTTGTTAGAGTGCACGGCATTGTACAACATGAAGCAGTGTTATTGAAATGGATTTGTTACCTCTGCTGTATTTCTCAAAATGTATTTACAGAGAAAATGAGACTGTGCTTGACTCTTATGTTTAAAGCCAATCACGGTTTGTTTCAGGGCTGTTCTTGTGACTCTTATTTGTAAGAATGTGTTTGGTGGCTGCACAAACTAGAAAAATGTAATTAACAATACTGGATATTTTCAAATTGCAACTCCCATTTCTCTCCTTACAGACACAGTTTTAATATTTCCATTTGGTTTGTTTGTTACCACAGCTTTGGATGCCTTTTCCTATAGTCTTTAAAACTGAGTTATTAACCCATAAATATTTCTGGTTAAATTGAATTTTTAAATGTTCGCTACAAAATAAACAAGAAAACATTTAATTTCCATATTTTAATATAAGCTTTTCAGGTTTTGATAGAGGCATTTCACGGGGATATTATTAACAACTGTAGGATTAAGCCTGTTGCAAACAGTCTGCTTTGTTTATGATGTTGTTTCTCCTTAATGAAAATTAAACACTAAATAAATCCCAAATTTATTAAGATTTTTTTTAGAGTAAGTCTGTTTAGTTTTGTGGTCTTTTCTCTTTTTTTTTTCTTTTCCTTTACAATACTGAATCTGACATATGTCAATGTAAAGAACACTTATCTCCAGACCACAATAATTAGCAGAATGAGAAGGATCAATGGCCTTACACCAGAACCTATGTCCATCATCTCTACCAGGTAGATATTGAGAGATACTTTCCTCTACATTGTTCCCC
The DNA here is from genome assembly GCA_902806775.1 of Microtus agrestis. Lineage (NCBI taxonomy): Eukaryota > Metazoa > Chordata > Mammalia > Rodentia > Cricetidae > Microtus > Microtus agrestis. The sequence goes on from CADCXT010000555.1 coordinate 1,134,309, forward strand.
CTTACACGCCTAATATGCAATATGGGATTTGCCTACATGGAAGACTATCTAGCATTACTTACCACACTGATGTTAATAGCAAACAATTTTTACATAAAGAATATAACAGTTGGCTTGTGTTAATTGTTGTATGATGTTTGTTGAATGAATTAACATTTTGTTAACTCAGAATGTGGAATTTGTTATTTTTCTGTTAGTTATTCATTGTTTATGTGACAAAACGACTACAGTCAAATGTGACACAGAGAAGAATTTATTGTGGATTTTAAATGCAAAGAGAGTCCCTAATGATGCAGTAGGTGTGATCAGAGCAGAAAGTTGAGATCACATCTCCAGTTATACACAGATACACAGGAGACAGACAGCAAACTTGAAGTGGGGAGTGATACACACTCCCAGTGTTCAAGCCTGGTGATATGCTTCAGCAAAGCTGCTACCTTAAAATCCCATAAGTTTGCCAAACAGCACCATCAGCTGGGGAATGAATGTTCCAATATTGAGCCAAGGCTGAAGGACATTCCCATTCAAGCCACCACAACCACTCAATAATATCTTTCCTAAATAACAATTGTGGCATTGTGTCTACAAAACAAATTCTAAGCCTTACACCGAGTCTTTAATTTTTAAATTTTAGCTTATTACTTTTAATAAATGAAAATAAGACATAGACACAAAAGGTCTGGAAAAAATTAAATCACAGGCATAAAATTGGAGAAAATACTGAACTAGACTTTTATAAACAATCTCACCAAAGACATAAGCCAAAAGTAACATTATGTTCCACATATATTAAAAACCCAAAAGCATTTCATATCATTGTCTGTTTCCATATGAAAAGTGTCCTGAAGCAAGGCAGAACCTTAGGATGAAGTCACTGAAGCCATGATTTTGAGCTCAATATCTTTGAACTAAGTGTTCCAGTTTCAATGTTGATTATTGCTTTATGTTTTACTTTCAGGTCCCCCCTTTTTTTTCAAAAATGCATAATATAAAGAAAATGATTTGTTGACTGCCCACCAATATGTCATTTTAAAAAAAGTATCAATTTGTTTTTAATGAGTTATCTTAAAAGCTAGTGGACCGTGGGAAATGCATAAACTAAAGCTGAGTTAACAGGCATACTGCACACACCAGTGGTTTTCAGAATGACTCTGGAAATCACATTACAAATTTAGCCCTAAGAATAGTTGAGAGGATTCAAAATGAAAAGTCCAGGATTTAGAGGAAGCAGTTGAAAGTAATGGGATAATCATGAATGATGGAGAATGCAAAGAGGATTCAAATTGGATCCAACAATTATCAACCAACAAGTCCTATGGTTCAAGACACTCCTGTATAGAATCAAGAAAAAAGAAGTCTTGTTACAGAGTTGCGGCAAGAATGTAGAAATGAGTTACTCTGTAGTAATTTTGTGAAATGAATGAATGAAAAAACAGCATATAGTAAACCAAAATAATGGGAGTAGAACACATACTGGCTCTTACCTATAAATTATTTTAACTAATAACATTGACAATGAAGTTTGAGGGTTGCCATTAGCTAATATTTTTGCATATTATACAATACTTTACAGATGTTTCTTGGTGAACATTGCTAGCCAAAATCTTTTCAATTTGTAAGAGGTTGGCAGATTTAAAGAGGAGATGGTGAATAAGAACATAACAGATCTAAGATTTTTAAATGTTATCTGATCACTCAGATCTTCTCCTAAATCGCTTACCACCAATCTATACCCTTGTGTTTACCCCAACTCTGGCAGGCACTGCCTGTGAAACAACTAGCCACATTTCCATGGGAACCACATATGCCAGGAAAGCAGGTGGATAATTTTCAGATCAATGTTCTTTCTCTTCTCCTTCAAATATAATTATTCAGTTTAATCTACAGATTTGTAACAGACAACTTGCTGTGGTTTTTCCTCTCTCCCTGACCCCATCCCCAGGGACTACGATCCTGCTGGCATACTCTACATTCCTCCTTCCTGAGAAGTTTTCGTCCTTCTAACCCATCTCCATTATTCTGTCAACTCCTGTCTTAGTTAGGGTTTCTATAGCTCCAAAGAGACACCATGACTGTGGCAACTCTTATAAAGGAAGACATTTAACTGAGGGTGACTTACAGTTCAGAATTTGGTTACTTATCACCATGACAGGAAATATGGAGTCATTCAGGCAGACATAGTACTGGACAGGTAGCTACAGTCTTACATCCTGCTCTGTAGGCAACAGAGAATGTGATTTACACTGGGCCTAGCTTAGGTATATGATACCTCGAAGTTGCATTCAAACTAACAAACTTCCTCTAACAAGGCCACATCTCCTAATGGACCAAGCATTTAAACACATGTGTCTTTGTGTCCAATTCAATTAAAACCCTCACAATCGGTTCCCTGGCCCCCATAGGACAGTGGTTATACTCTATTGCAAAATGCTTTTATTTCAACTTCAAAAGTCCCCATAGTCTATAACCCTCTCAATTTCTTGAAAAGTCTGGTTTCTTATGATACTCATGGCAATCTCTTAAGTGTAAAATCAAAATAAAAAAGCAACTAATGTACTCCTAACATATAATAACACCAATTATATATTCTGTTCCAAAATGTGTGAAAAGCAAGCCAGTGAGAAAATACTAAACCAAAGCAAGATTGAAAACCAGATGGGCAAACACCAAACCAATGAAGCAAAGTGTTGGTTCATTGAGAAAATCAGTTAGATTAATCCAACCAATCCAACTGAGTTAAAATGAGCAGAAAGAATATCCAAATTCACAAAAGCAGCTAAGAAAAAGGGTACATAACAAGACACCAGAGAATCATATAGACATATTTTAAAAACCTATACAACACAATGTTGAAAACTCTTCAAAAAAGGGGGAGCATAATTTACTTGACACATACCATCTAGAATTTAAATCAAGAAGAGATAATCAATTTAAAAATACATATAACTCTCAGTAAAAAATAGAAGCAATAATTAAAAGTCTACCAAAGTAAAAATGCCCAGAGCCAGATGGTTTATTGCAGAAATCTACCAGATTTTCAAAGAAGAGTTAACACCAATACTCTTCAAACAGTTTCACAAAACAGAAATGGAAAGACTGTTGCTCAGTTCTATTTATGAGGCAACAGTTATTCTGGTAACTAAACCAAATGAAAATGCAATTAAAAAAGAGATTTTTACTTTTTTTTTTTTTTTTGGTTTTTCGAGACAGGGTATCTCTGTGGTTTTGGAGCCTGTCCTGGAACTAGCTCTTGTAGACCAGGCTGGTCTCGAACTCACAGAGATCCGCCTGCCTCTGCCTCCCAAGTGCTGGGATTAAAGGCGTGCACCACAACCGCCCGGCCAGAAGGAAAGAGAGCACGAGCAAGGAACTCAGGACAGCGAGGGGTGTACCCACACACTGAGACAATGGGGATGTTCTATCGGGAACTCACCAAGGCCAGCTGGCCTGGGTCTGAAAAAGCCTAGGATAAAACCGGACTCGCCGAACATAGCAGACAATGAGGACTACTGAGACCTCAAGAACAATGGCAATGGGTTTTTGATCCTACTGCACATACTGGCTTTGTGGGAGCCTAGGCAGTTTGGATGCTCACCTTACTAGACCTGGATGGAGGTGGGTGGTCCTTGGACTTCCCACAGGGCAGGGAACCCTGATTGCTCTTTGGGCTAACGAGAGAAGGGGACTTGATTGTGGGAGGGGGAGGGAAATGGGAGGCGGTGGCGGGGAGCAGGCAGAGGCAGAAATCTTTAATAAATAAATAAATTTAAAAAAAAGAGAATTTTACAGATCGGTTTCCCTTATGAGTATAGATACAGGAATTTTCAATAATATACTCACAAATCAAGTCTAAGAGCACATTAAAAAGGCTAATAAGACTCATCACAGAGATGAAGAGAGAGTTTGACATATAAAAATTGATAAGTGTAATCTATAATATAAACAGGCTGAAAGGCAAAAGATAGATAACAATATTTTCATTTGATGCAGAAAAGGCCTTTAACACAATCCAATACTACTTCATGATGAAAGTCCTGAAGATATTACAGATACAAAGGGATATACTATGACATAATAAGGCAATTGAGAGTAAACTCATAGATAACATAAACTTAAATTTAGAGAAACTAAAACTTTCCATTAAAAGCAGGAACAAAAAAAAATGCAATAGACTTTTGATCAAAATAGAATAGTGTCTGCAGTTTCAAATATAATAAAACATATTCCACATACCTATGGAAGTCAGAAATACAAGCTGACTTTGTCATTATTTTTAGTGAGCTATATTATTCATTTCATTCCCCTCCTTTCCTTCCCTCTCACCTTCCACTGTCTCCAATGATTACCCCTCTCCCAATTTACTCAGAAGATCTTGTATTTTTTTACCTTCCACGTATATTAGATTTATGTAAGTCTCTCTTAGGACCCTCTTTATTGTCTAGGTTCTCTGGAATTGCTAATTGTAGACTGTTTTTTCCTTATTTTATGTCTAAAAGGCACTTATGAGAGAGTACATATTATATTTGCCTTTCTGGGTCTGGGTTACCTCATTCAATATGATGTTTACTAGATTCATTCATTTGCCCAGAAATTTCAAGATGCCATTTTTTTTCACTGTGGAATACTCCATTGTGTAAATGTACTGCATCTTTTATCCATTCTTTGGTCAAGATGCAATATGTTATTTCCAGGTTCTGGCTATACCCTGATTTTTAAAAAATCAATTTAACAAATGGTTCTGATCAAACTGGATGACTGTATGTAGAAGAATCCTAAGAGATCCATACTTATTTTCTGATGTGGGACTTCCCTCTGTATGCTGTGAATGCCATTGGTTAGTAAAGAAACTGTCTTAGCCTGTGATAGGGCAATAGAGTAGAGCTAGGTGGGGAAAATTAAACTGAATGCTGGGAGTAAGGAGGCAGAGTCAAGGAGAAGACATGGAACTACTGACAGAGACAGACACGCCAGAAACTTGCTGGTAGGCCACGAGCCTCATGATAAAGTATAAAATAATGTAAATGGGTTAAATTAATATGTAAAAGCTAGCCAATAAGAAGTTAAACATAATGGGTCAAGAAATGATTTAATTAATACAGTTTCTTTGAGGTTATTTCGGGAGTATGGGTGACCATGAACAACCGGCCTCTCCTACTACAATTATCATGTACAAATCTCAATTTCAATTCAATCAAGGACCTCTATGTAAGACCAGATAAACAGAACTTGATAGAAGAGAAAACAGGAAATACTCTTGAACTCACTGGCACAGGAAAAGACTTTATGAACAGAAAACCAATAGCACATAAATAAAGCAAAAATTAGTAAATGGGACCTCATAAAACTAAAAAGCTTCACTATGGCAAAGTAAATCATCATACAGAAAAGATTCAAGTTACAAAATGAAAAATGATTTTTATCAGCTACACATCTAATAGAGAGCAAATATCTAAAATTTATAAATAACAAGAGAAATGGAACATTATGAATATAAGTAACATTTTTTCCCATTTTATTTTATTTATTTTATTTTTCTCCATTAACAGCTTTAATTGTATAAGTAACATTTAAAAATGGAGTACAGCACTAAACAGATAAATCTCAATAGAGAAAACTCAAATGGCTGAGAAACACTTAAAGATCTTTAACATCTTTGTTCATCAGTAAAATGCAAAACAAAATTGATTTGAGATTTCATTTTATACCAGTCAGAATAACCAACATCAATAAAACAATAGACATCTCATGCAGGAGAGGATGTAGAGTTAGGAGAAACACTTGTCAATTTTGGAGGGAGTAAAAATTTCATAAGCACTATGAAAATCAGTAATATAGTTCTTCAGGATGCTGGGAATTCATCTAGCTCAAAATTCAGTGGTACTGTCTTAGAGATATAACCAAAGAATGCTTTATCCTACTATAGAGACACTTGTTTAATCGAGTCCATTGGTGTTTTCTTCATACGGCTAGAAATAATTGGTGCAAAATGGTAGCACTGAATTGCCAAAGACAATGCAACACTAATTATCATAATTGGCAACATAGATAAAGCAATGTTTGTTAGAGTTTGTGTCTTAAACGGGGATTCTACTGTTGTCAAGAGATACCATAACCACGGTAACTGTTATAAAGGGAAACATTTAACTGGGGGATTACAATTTAGGGGCTCACTCAGTTATCTTCATGGCAGGGCACAATGAACTGCAGGCAGACATAGTGCTGAAAAGGAGCTAAGAGTTTACATCTTGATCTCCAGGAAACAGGAAATAAACTGAGTCTATATTGAGTATAGATTGAGCATAGTAGACCTCAAAACCACTCCCACAGTGATATACTTCCTCCAACAAAGCCATACCTACTCTCACAAATTCACATCATCTAATAGTGGCACTCCTTATGAGATTATGTGGATCAGTTGCATTCAAACTACCACATTTGGGGAAACTACTGTACACCTGGATGAATTAAATACACTGCATCACAATGTACCAGAACCATGTGGCAGCAGTGAATTGCCAAAGGCAAGGTGACCTTACTTATCATAATGGGCCGCATAGAAAAAGCAATGCCCATGGTCTACCCTATAATAGACAGAACAGGTAAAGTGGTTTTTATGTGGTGTGACTTGTATGGATGTTTGATAACAGTTAAATATGAAGTAGGTAAGAATGCTAGTGCATTTTCATTTAATCTGTATAAGCTGAAATATTCTAAAACAAATAAGAAAATATGCTAATTGAATCTTGGCAAGAGACAATCTCAACTTTTGAACCAGTATTCAGACTTGATCCTCTTTGCAGAACAGGAACACCTTGAATGAAGAGATTGACAGGTTCCTCTGGAAAAGGACATTGAGTTATACTGTTAGCATTTCTCCCATCATTGTACAGAAGGATCTACATCCCTTTTCTATGGTAACTATACCCAAGGAGAAAGGAAACAGAATTTCCAGTGTCTATTTTATCCTGGTTCTGAAATGACATGATTTCCAAAAGAGCCCAAGAAGCCCTGTGGCCCTCCATTTAAAGGAGGTTCCCATGGATGGCAGGTAGTTAATAGTGTTTTGGCTGTAGTCCAACTCACAGAAGGTCCAATGAGTCCCTTCAGTCTCTTGTGTTTATTACTCCAGTTACAGATTGTATATTTGGATTTGATATACTTATAAGTTGGCAGATTTCTCACATTGGTTACCTAACATGTGGCCTATTATTGTTGGAAAAGCTAAATGAAAGCCTTTAGAGTGTCTCTGCCAGGTAAAACAGTGAATCAAAAGCAGTATCACAGTCCTGAAGCAATTGCAGAAATTAATGTCACCATCTAGGACTTGAAAGATTGAAAGATGCAGAGCAGGATTCCACCACAACTCCATTTAACTCTTCTGTCTGGCTTGCAGTGAAGACAGATGGATCCTGGAGAATGACAGCTCACCACAGAAAACTCAATGAAGAAGTGACTGCAATTGAGGCTGTCATACCTGATGTATTTCTGCCAGGAGACACAACAAGCATTCTACTGAACTGGTAGCTCAGATTTCCCCCAGGCACTTTGAGCTGCTGATGCTTATATGCCAACAGGGTAAACAGTAAAAATAGTGTTAAAGGAGTGATGGATCCAGATTACCATGAGTATATTGGATTGTTGTTCCACAGTAGAGGTGAGAAAAGTTAGTTCTGGAGTGCAAGAAATTCTTTAAGGCTTTTCATGGTGATATCGTGTCCAATGATTAAAGCCAATGGGAAAATACCACCTTGTAATCCAGACAGGAGGATAAAGTCCCAGAAACTTCAGAAAACAGAGGTATGTGTCACTCAACCAGGAAAAGAACCAAGACATGCTGAAATACTTGCTGATAATGGAGGAAATACAGTATGGATGGAAGAGGAAGTCAGGTATAAGTACTAGGTGATTACAGGGTTCTAGTTATAGAAAGTAAGATTCAAAGTGATATGAGTCCAAATATAATTTGATCATATTTTGTTAAAAAATGTGTTTGTAAAGTTTTGTGTTCTCTTGTCTCAATTTTTTATCATTTACTATAACACCAACTAAAATACCAGTGGTTCTTTATATTTAAGTTTTCAGACATTAACAAACTCTCTGTCAAGGGACATTGCCAATTATTCTAAAATTTATATATTTGTGGTTCAAGGGATAGTAATATCATGTTAGTTGTAATTGTGACCTATTTATTGTTTTCATTTGGAAAGTAAGCATGTCATAAAGGGATATGGTTGTGGGCCATTATTGGTTGTCAACTATACTATATTTTAATTAAAATTCAAGTGACTGGGCATACCTCGAAAAGATTTTTTTCTTAATTAAATAATTTGAAATGGGAAAACCCACTTTTAATCTGAATCTTTTGAAGTGGAAAGATACACCTTTATTCTGGGCCACACCATCTCATGTCAGATTATGTAAAGGACACATAAGGATTTTTTTTTCTTTGCTAGCTTGCTGTTGCTCTCACTGGCAAACCCATTTCTTCACTGGCATTAGAGCCTAATTTTTCAGGATCCCTGTCATATGCTGAAGACAAGTGGAGACAATCAGCCTTGTGGAAATTTTTTGACAACTACTATATTCTTGGACCTTCTGTTGGTAGACATCAATTGTTACAATAACTGTACTATGGCCTATAAGCCATTATAATAAGTACCATAATACATAATATACATATATTATGTACTTTATAATATGTTATATACATATATATTCCATATATGGAATATATTCTGTTTCTTTAGAAAACCCTGATTAAAACATTGATTTTCAAAGCACTGAAAAGAAAATTAACAAATAACAGAGCGCATCAGTCTCACATTATTAAAGAAACAAAGGGTTATTAAGGAGATGTGATTTGGTGGCAGATTATACTTGAAGAAATGCACACAGTATAAATAATCTGAGCTGAAGACAGAGGTCACAAGTACTAAAAGAAATTGAATTTTAAATCTAGCCATTGTTAATACAGTGCATTGAATAACAGGGTTCCACTCACATGCAAGAAATGTCATTACTAGATACAAGAATCACATCATGGTTGTAATGGTCATATTCTAAAATGAAAGGAAAAACATGGAAAGACCATGCTTAACACAACTTAAGTACAGGCATTGTCAGAAGTAGGCACACTTCTCTATCAATAGAATTTCTTCTCAGTCCAAACTTTGACATTCAGAATAAGCAAGTAGACAGCTATTATAAGGTGGATTCAAAATAATGAGAATTTCACAAGCGATCAATTAATGATAAGCAATAGGAGTAGAAATACTATAGTAAGGCAATTATTTCAATAATTGTCTAAAATGTAAATCATTTGGCTATTTAAATTAGCATGTAAAACTTGTTTGAAGGTTACTTCCAAACTAATTTGCAAGATCAGCCATTAGCTGAAATTTGGAACTTGCACATGACAGTCTGCATCATCCCCAGAAATGAGGGGTGACTTAGTGTTGCTAAATTGATTGCACAAACAACCTAATTTTATGCTGTTTTCTATGTGAATGCCAGAAATTTTACATGTTCCAGACAAAGATTTCCTATCTGTTGACAGAAATTTCTATCCCACCAGCAGCTAGCAAATAAACACACAGAAACTTATTGATAATTGTAAATGCTGGATTATTAATTCAGACTTGTTACTACCTAACTCTTACATTTAAATTAACCCATTTTCTTATCTATGCTTCCTTATATATGGTTTGGTGCCTCCTCTCAGTATAGCATGCCCATATTGGTCCTCTCTGTGTCTGTTCGCTAGTCCAGACTTCAGTTTCGTCCCCTGCTTAATATTAATTATAAATGCTTGACCTATAGCTCAGACTTTTTACTCTTTAACTTTTACATTACATTTAAATTCAACAATATTTCTTATTTATGCTTTGTCACATGGTTTGGTACCATTTTTCTGTATGACATGTCCGTCTTGTTCCTCTCTGGATCTGCTCGCTACTCTAGACTCTGCCCTACTTCTTTCCAGAATCCTTCTAGTCTGGCTCTTTTACCAATTTCTTCTTACCCAACTATAAGCCAGTCAGTTATTACCCAGTCAGAGTAATGAATATTTATAGCGTACAGAAGAATGATTTCACAGCAAATATCCTTCAATATAAACCCTGAGTTCCCAGTCTTTAATGGATGTCTCTAGCATCTGACATTTTTCTGCCACAGACCATCCTTCTGAACATAACCAAACATTGAGTTTTTAAGTCTTCCTAGTGAAGAATTCCAGCTTGTTAGTATTTGAAGATTTTTTTCTTGGTGACAAAATTTAATTTTACAGCTTAAGGTACCCCCGACAATGTGTGTATGCAACATATACATGAAGACCATTTTTCTGTTATTCTTAAAATATGTACTCTAAAAAGTACAGTATATAAAAGATTTTTAGTACATCAAATGATGTCAAAAATTAATATGTGTGTGTGTGTGTGTGTGTGTGTACATGTAATGTATTTTGATGGTAATATTGTAAGGGAGTTCTAACCTCTTTTTCAGTATTATTTTAAATTTATTTCCTTGGGAAGATAAGAACTTAAATTGGAAAAGGTGGCTCAGGAGCCTTAGCTGATTGGGAAAGGCCCATTGAAAGAAATAGCCTTGTGCTTAATTTCCTACATGAGGTAACTATATGGACAAGCAAATGGATAGTTGACAGCGATCCAGACTGAACAACGTTTTTTTCATGATAAGGAATTTAAGCAGAAGATGTTACAGGTGGTAGCATGGATTGGTGATTTTGCTAAATGAAGAAAGTCTTATCATATAATTGGGTTGATAAAGAATAAAAGGATATAATTAATCACAATCAGAAAAAAAGTTTTAAATACAGAAATAGTGAGGATGAAAATGAACCTTTTATTGGAGTTGAAACAGAGATGATGGTGTGAATTAATTTTTTTCAAAGTAAATGTAAATAGAAATATCGATGACGCCATACAGCAAACAACTTCTTGAAAGACAAAGAATGGAGATATGTCACCAGCACTGAGCAAATTTAGTACCCAGTTATTTGCTTCTGTAAGCAGTTCTCTGCTAAGAACGAAGCAGCTCCTGGGAGAGATAGACAGCTCTAGGGTTAAGGCAGTAAAGGACCATGTGATCATAGGGCATTGTCTTTTGCTATACTAAGTCTGCTCCTAGCATGAACAGAAGTTGATCCTCCTTGGACCACAGTAGAAGCAGCCCCTGAATGCCTGGCCAGAGGGCACAGTAAGCACATGGAAGTGAATCCAATAATATTTGGATAGATGGAAAAAACAAGCAAATTGGAAAATACTTCTATTATTCAAACAAAACTGATAATCGAGGTCCAATAAGTAGCTGCATAAGTGGATTATATTTTACGGAACAAAATCAGAAATATAGAATACTCTACTAACTGAAACAAACGTGAAAGATCTAAAGTGAGATGAAAAGTACTGTTTTCTTTTCAAAGGAGCTGTGTTGGTATTTTTCTATTTTTTGACATTTTGTAAGTATATACAAAATGTTTTGACTGTATTTGTTATTTATTTTATTCATTTTACCCTCCTACCTCAACCTTTCCCTAGTCTCCCAACAATTTAGTGTATACGTTTTATTGAAAGATTTATTTTATCACTATGCGTGTTTGCCTGCGTATATGTGTGCACACCACATGCATGCCTGGCAGAGGCCAGCTGATGGTATCCAATCAAATAAAACTGGATTTACAGATGGCTCTGAGCTGCCATGTGGGCTGTGTGAGTGGGCATCTAGTCCTCTGCATCAATAGCAAGTAACTTTAAAAGCTGTGCTCTCTCTCTCTCTCCAACTGCCAACATTTCTTTTACTTTGTCCTTTTCTTCCTTCTCCTCTTTATCTTCCTTTTCTCTTCTTAGCCAATTGAGTAGAATTTGAGTGGTTAGAGTTGGGCTTGTCGACACACACCTTAAACCGAGCACTTGGGAGCAAGAGGCAGGCTGATATCTGAGTTTTAAATTTATAGAGCAATTTTCGGCACAGCCAGGGCCACACAGAGAAATCCTGTCTAAGAGAAACTAAAAATTCAAGACAAACAAACAAACAAACAGAAAATAATGGTAGTACCCTCTATATTCTTTTGGATAGAACCATCCAATGAAGGGTGAGCAACTTATCAGTAATCACACCCATGAAGAAAACTGACTCTCCCTATAGCAAAATTCATCATTGTAAATAACTATATGTAGAGGGGTGGAGTCTCGTGCTCCTCGTTGAACCATGCTAGAATATTTACTGCTTAATCTTGCTGTGCAGGCTTTGTACAGAAGTTTCAACTGCTGTTAAGTTCGTGAATGCACTAGCTCTGCTATATACAGAGAACACTATTCTTCCACAATATTTCCTAACCTCTTACAAACAGTATACCCCATCTTCAAGGATGCTTCCTAAGACTTGGGGAGTAAGGGTTATACAGAAGTCTATTCGATAATAAGTACACTATAGGACTTACTTGCAACACCTGTGATGAAGATATGAATTGTCTGTATTTTCCACCCTCTCTGATGCAATAAAAAGCTTTTCTGATGAAGGCTGAGAGCTGTGACAATCAGTGGGCATAAAGGAAAGATTATCAGGAAGATCAATGCCATGTCCATTTAGCAAATAACAGTAGTAGGTTATCTTCTGGTGCGTATGGTGTCCCCAGCCGTAGCTTGCATTAAAGCTGAGTGCTCCCCCCTATAGAGAGCCTTAAATTCAATCAGAATGCTTTCACTTATCGTTGTTATAAGTACCTTTCTGTATTTTATTGATTTGAAAGGGTTTAGAGAAGCAATCTTAAAGTGGGGCAGTCAGTGGCATACCATCCTGGTAAACTGATTACGTTCACATCATGCAGGGAAGTCATGAGTCAACAACTGATTAGATGAAGTGAGAAAAAAAAAGTATTTCTGATATTCTGGACAAGGGTGCACGGTTTCAGTCTAAACAGAAGGTGGAATTTAGCACATCCAAATAGAATGGAATAATTTTATTAGCAAATGACCATTGAAATTAAAGACATTTATTTCTTCATTTGGTCAACAACATGAAATTAAAAATTCTCAGTCTCTTTAAAATATATGCATATCTTTTATTTACATTTAAAATTAGTGTCAATATATGTTCGCATTAATTTCAATAAATATTATTGAGGCCAAATAAGTCTTTTACCAAGGTATTTTTTTGCAAGGACTGGAAGAACCATTACCTTAAAATATAACAAAAAATAGCACCCCATCTATCAGGGTCTATGGTTGCATTGCAGTCTAAAATGGTGGATAGGAAAGCAACACATAAACAGAAGACCTCCTAGACAATTTCCCCTTTTCTGTTTTGGGTATCAGCTTCACAATAATAGGTAAAGCCACTCCCTGTCATACTCACATTAGAAGTTCATTTTTTCCTACAGGTAAATTCAATTAGTAAACACTCACTTGTTACATGAGGTGGAGGCCCTTTGTTTGTCCCTGCCATCCAGCTAGCTTATACTTGAAATAACCATACAGAAACTGTATTTATTAAAACACTGCTTGGCCATTAGCTCTAACTTCTTATTGGCTAACTCTTACGTCTTAATGTAACCCATTTCTATTAATCTGTGTATTGCCACATGACTGTGGCTTACCAGCAAGATTCTAACCAGAGTCTGTCTCAGGCAGGAGATCCATAGCATCTCTCACTCTGCCCTTCATCCTCCCCCATCCAGTTCTGTCTTTTTCACCTACCTAAGTTCTGTCCTATCAGGTCAAGCAGTTTCTCTATTGATTAACCAATAAAAGCAACACATAAACAGAAGACCTTCTACACAATTTCCCCGTCACTGTTTTGGGTACCAGCTTCAAAAGATGGTTCCAACTTGGTTAGCTGAAAGGGTGCACATCTTTTACAATGTTCTGGCCAGACCTCCACAAGATATTCAGACACTATTTGCAATCTTACCAGACATTAATCTTCAAACTTAACCATCATTTTACTTTCACAAGATCCCATAGAAAGAATGTTGCCCCCATAACAGCTGGAAGTAATTCTAGAGGATGACTTCCTCTCTCCCAGCAAAGTTTTTCCACAGTGTTAAAGACATCATTTAGCGGGCTGATTAGAATTGGTATATGGTTGAGGGTTGGGGGAAATTTTATAAGCTAAGGGACCCTTTTATAAAAAAAGGGGGTGTTGGATAGTAGGATAATAGATTGGTTTGTAAGTTATTATTTATAAACAATTACATTGTTATAGATTCTTGCATATTAATACAAAGTTAGGTAATATTGAATATTGTATGCATGCATGCTTATACCTGTTTAAAACATTTTTATATATTGATATATATTTACAATATTGCAGTATTTCTACTTCTGATCAAGATACTTATACATTGTTTATATTTGGAGGTCATTGTCCTCATTTATTGCACAGTTGTTTATTGTCTTAGTCTTTAAGTTATATAGGTATTAAGAATTATAGATCAATAGTCACCTATGTTTGTCATACCTATACTCACCTTTAGGCAAGTTCAGCAGTCATCTATCTCTCTGTGAATTCTTCATGTCCAGTTTATGCATCAGTCCAGGCAAGAGCAGTTTCTTGCCCAAATTGCTAGCAAACTCAATAAGGAGCCTCTTTGATGTCCATCTTTCTCTTGAAATAGCTTGGTGCTGCCAGGAGCAGGCATGTCTCATTATCATGAAAAGTCCTAAGTTATTAAAAACATTTTAAATGCCATATGCTGTAGTCTTTGAAAGATATGAAGAACGCCTCTGAAATATATCTATGCACATCTAGAAAATCTAACTAACATGACTACAAACTTGACTATTATAGATGATTACCTATTACAAACTATATTTCCTAATTATATGTTACCTTTTTAAATAAACTATACAATCACAATACCTTAATCAATAGCAAAAATATACATATAACAAGATTGACCTTAAATTTATATCAATAAAGCAAAATCCATACCATTGAAAATTATACATATCTATATCATATCCCCCTTTAGATGTAAAAGAACATTTATAAACAATATTTGGAAATATGGACATGGTTATTTCTCTCCAAACTGCTTTGTGCTGTATGGAGGCGCTGTTAATCAGGTCTTTCATGGTGTATCCTGTATGCTAGGTTCATCTCAGTCGGCAGTTGAGCAAAGGAAGTTTTTTGAGGGTGTTAACAGCAACCTTTCAGGAGGGCATGCTCTATCATACCATATTGTTCTAGAAGCAATCCACAGGGTTTCATCATCTGTGAAAACAAAAGAAGAACCTCTTTTCCAAAGCATCATATCCTTAGACTCAAATTCTGAAGGCATAATACCTTTCTAATATACATACTGGTTTAGCTTAGCCCATACAATGAAATGTCTGTTTGTACTTAGCTCCTTTAGTCAAAAAATCCAAAGAAAATCCAATAAAATACATTGTTCAGACTGTCTGTGAATTTTCCATTTTTATGTGGCTTATTTTTCTTTATTTTTTAATCTATGACTATCTGTACTCTGTCTCTTTAAAGACTTTACCCCCCTTTTTTAAAGCATTAACTTTATTTTATGACTTTGTATACTCTTTTTTTCTTCTCTCCAAAGCTTATGTACTTCATCTAACACTTAGACCCATTTAGAGGTTGTTCATGTGTGAATCTGTCCTATGGTGAATCTGTAATTTTTTTTTGTCCAGGAACACTTTTGCTTTGTGCTTTTAAAATGCTAAGCTATTAAGAATCTAAGCTGCGACAATCCCAGGTCAAATACAGGTACTGCCTGCTTGCCCTGCCCAGTCCAATATGACAGAACTGCTTGTGCCTCTGAGCTGCAGGCACGCAAAGCCCCCTTCCAGGCACTCCATAGCACTTTACTCACAAACCTCATCTGGATGTCCTGTCTCCCACAAGAGACTGAGGTTGCACTAGGAGCACAGCCCCAAAAGCAGGCTTTTAAAACTGTGCAGCTTTTTTTTCTAATGCACCTAATTCAGGAAATCTCTCTTAAATCAGCTGTGGCAAGCCACCAACAAACAGCAAGAAGCTGTGTTAAACTGTGTATTCTTTTTGAAGCTCTTTCAAATTTTTTTTCTCTGAGTCTGTATGTATCTTTTTTTATATTCTCTAGTGCAGCTGCTATGAACATGGATTCTTTTCATCTTTCAAAAGGTATTTTAAATGTAATACTCATCTTAAATCACATATGCAGACACAATACAAACCTGAAAGAATGTAAATATGCTTATCTTTCTTATGATTAAAACTGAGGTCTTTTCCATCACTAATGCTTTATTGTAAGTTACCTGACTTTTAGTACTCGGTTTCGGAAATCACAAATCAATCCCCCGATCATTGGAAACAATTTTAAGCTGATAAATCAGGACTTAAAACTGCAAAAATAAGAGGCAAATGTACAAAGATCCAAAGGTCTAACATTAAATGCTATAAAAGTTCACACTGGAGTCATGGGTGCATTTGCCTACAGGCGACCTGGAAATAACTGTTTCCCATTACCCATGAATTGTTATTTTATCCCATAACTAAGATTTATTGGTTTTGCAATGTATGACTATTCTATATTACATCTTATTGAAAAGTCAATTAAAACAGTATTGTAGTAGTAGAATTTTTGATAGAGATTAGGATTTCTCTGATGAATCTTTGCTCTTTCAGATTTTACGTGAAGTCGGTTCACCACGTTGGAGCACCATTCTAGACTTCCCATTCTTGTGGCATGAGTTTTACCTTACAACAATTAAAATATAATTGTTTATATTTATTTTGGCCTGGTTATTTCCCAAATTGAGCTATTTTCTACACCCACTCCTACTATCAAGAAACTTTGGAATAGACCAAGTGTTATAGATACTGCTGATTGGGTCTCTTATCCAAAGACTAGTAACTGGTTGTTGACCAAAATGGATGATAACTTTTTGTTATTGAAAATAATTTTATTCTGTCCATGAAATAAGTTGCCTGGGATACAAATCACATTCTGGTTTAACACTTACTTAGTAATCAAATAAAAACTATTTTCTCTCTCATGTACTTTTAAGGAGGTTCCTAAGTTGAGAAGAGATCTGTTTTTTTCAAATTAGTTATGTTTTTTGAAAATTTTGTAAGAGTACAAACATTTACACATTTACCACCCCTCTCCCATTAAATTGTAGATTTGGCAACTGGGGCTGTTCAACCTATGATCACTTCTCATTTGCATTTGACCATATTAAAAACAACCTTTTTCTGAGTTTGTGTTTCCTAACTGAGGATTATTTTTTCTAGTTTTATCCATCTGCCTTGAAATTTCATACTCTCTTTATGTTTAACAGCTGAGTAATACTCCATTGTGTAAATATACTACATTATTTTTAATCCATTCCTTCGTTGAGGGACATACAGGTTGTTTCCAGGTTCTGGCTATAAAAATAAAGCTGCTGTCAATGCAGCTGAGTATGTGTCCTTGAGGTATTATTGAGCATATTTTGGGTACATGCCCAGGAGTGATATAACTTTGTCTTGCAGTAAGTTGATTCCCAGTTTTCTGAGAAACTGCCAAACTGATTTCCAAAGTGACTCCATAAATTTGCACTTTCAATAGCAATGAACGAATGTTCCTCTTCTTCTACGTCCTCTCCAGCATGAGCTATAGCTTATGCTCTTGATCTTGCCATTCTGACGGGTGTAAGATGGAATCTCATAGTCATTTTGATTTGCATTCTCTTTAAGTATTTCTCAACCACTTTAGATTCTTCCCTTGAGAATTCTCTATTTAGCTCTGTATTCCATTTTTTTAATTGGATTATTTGGTTTGTTCGCATCTAGTTTTTTGAGGTTTCTTTATGTATTTTGAAAATCATAAGGTCAGATAGAAGTCTGGTGCAGGGAAATCTCTCAAGAGTCTTCGTGGCAGACTCCAGAATATTCCAAGCAATAGTGAACAAGTAGCCTTTACTGGTCTTCTCCTGAGACCATATTGGTGTCTGGCCCAATTGTCATCAGAGAAATGTCTTCCAGCAACTGATGGAGTCGGATGCAGAAATCCACAGCCAAATATTAGGCAGCATTGGGAAACCTGCATAGCAGAATGGGAATGGAGTGGAGGAGCCAGAGTTGTCAAGAACATGACAGGAAAACCCCCAGAATCAACTAACATGGGCTCATAGATTCTTGCAGAGACTAAATGGACAATCAGGTAGCCTTCATGGGACTGACCTAAGCATTCTGTATATATGTTACAGTTTTGTCACTTGGTCCTCTTGGGGGACTTCTAACAGTGGAAATAGGGGATGTCTCTGACTCTTCTACTGACTTTTGGTATCCTACTCCTCATCCTAGCTTATCTTGTTCAGCCTTAATATATGGAAAGTGCTTAGGCTTACTGCAACTTTGATATACCATGTTTTTTGGTACTCATGAGAGACCTGGTCCTTTCCTGGATGGAGACAGAAGAGTAAAGGATTAGGGGGTGGAGTAGCTTGGGAGGGGAATGGGAGAGTGGACTGGGAAAGGAAAATTGGGAGAGACTGCTGTGGTAATGTAAAATAAATAGATGAATAAAAAATTAAAACAACAGAAAAGCAAATCCTTTTTCCAACTATTCCTGTGCCCTCTCCATTCCCTCTCCAATTTATGACTTCTGCCCCCATAACTTTTACATCCCCCCACACACCCTATTGGGTTCATTTAATGTTATTTGTATATACATGTGTTTATAGGTGACCATTTGAGATCTCCTAACCTATAAGGACCTTGCTGCTGGATAAAACTGATTCTCAGCTTTTCATCTAGGAGCAGATATTTGTAAACTTTCTCCATCCACTTTAGTGTCTACTGTTGTCTTTATTAGGGGCTTGCTTAGGCAAGCAAATTACTGAGATTTCACAGATGCAGCCTCATATTCTTGTCTCATAGATACCATCTTGCAGCATGGTCCTGGCCTCCTGACTCTTACGGTCTTTCTACCTTCTATCCCACAATAGTGTCAGACCCTTATGTGTAGTGGTTGCATTGCAGATGTGGAAACTGGGGCTGAGCATCCCGATTTCACTTCTCTTTTGCATTATGATGATATTATAAACAAGCCCTACAATAGGTCTGAAACACTCAATAGCTGACATGCCGCCAGAGCACTTTGTTAAATTGCTCATCCAGGATCATTAAATATCTCGTATGAAGAAAAGAAAATTACACTACAATGAAATGTCAGATTCTGGTTAGTATCTCTCTAAAGGGCAAACATATGAGAAGAGTTTGAAATGATTTGACTCTGAAATGCTGCTACAGGTTCATGCTCTGAAAGTGCATTCTACAGCTGGCAGTGCTGTAGGTACCAGCTTATTAGGGGAGTGCCTTCGATATATAGGAGACAAGGGTTGGTGACCAAAGTAGGTCATTAAGACCAAACACTGGAAGGTTTGAGCAGCCCTGTTTTTAGTCTGCCTCTAATTCATGTCTGTCATGATTCAAGCATTCTCTCCAATATTTAACCTCCTCTTTTTACAGAGACTTCCATGGTAATTTCCCAACATGATGTACAGAAACTCTATGAAACATTGATCTAAAATGTATGTCCTTCCTGAGGTTATTTTATGCATTGTGGTCATAGCAGTGAATGTAACTAATCAGTCTTTACTGTAGGCTATGAATCAGAAAACAGTA
The DNA here is from genome assembly GCA_902806775.1 of Microtus agrestis. Lineage (NCBI taxonomy): Eukaryota > Metazoa > Chordata > Mammalia > Rodentia > Cricetidae > Microtus > Microtus agrestis. Next base: position 1,153,932 of record CADCXT010000555.1, read on the forward strand.
AGTGTACTGCAACTAGATTCCTAATTTTCTTGATTATGCTGATGTTCATATTTGGAGAAATACCCAAACATCTATGTCTTTGTATCATTTTCAAATTTATGTTTAGGAAATTATTTTGATTTATATTTTCTCTTTTGTTTTGAGACGGACTTTTTCTTTATCTTTGGAGCCTGTAGTAGAACTCACTTTTTAGACCAGGGTGGCCTCAATCTCATAGAAACCCGTCTGCCTCTGTCTCCCAAAGGCTGGGATTAAAGGTGTGCGCCACTAGCACCAGGCAAATTATATTTTTCTTTAATCTTGAAATTAACTCAATATTCCATCAAGGGAGGATATGCACAGACAGTAAGTTATCTGTACAGCAGTCAAAGATGAAATTTAGTTTAAATTTTTTGCTACTTTGTGCTTTAAAAGTTATAGAAATATTTCAATGCTCCCTCATTTACTTATCTCTGCTCTTCTCTGCTCTGAGGAAATTGTTATTTGAGAGTTCTACACAAACTTATATAATATATATTGTTGTTCTGCATTTTAAACTATGTAAGTGAGATAGTGCATGCATATATTTTTGGATGTTGTTTACCTAATGTTAGAGATTTTTATACTTTTCTACATCGTGCTAAGTTTTAACAGTGAAGTTATATAAGACCCAGTTTATTCACTCTGCTTCTAAAGAACAAGTTGTTTTGATTTTGTCCTTTTCCCAAAGCTATTTCAGATGCATTATATGAAATTAAAAATATGCTATTCCAGAGGAAACTTTGATTTATTTTTCACCACTTTTGACATTTAACAAAAGTGGATCTTTAATTTTAATAATGATAGATCTATTCTAATCTTAAGATGCATTATTGTTTCATAAAAATAAATGCTCCATTATTATAGACTTTTCTACATGAATTATAGACTTTTTTCTATTTGAATCTCAGAAGAAAATATAAGTAGACTTTTCAGCAAAGCTTATCCTGAGAATTGAGAATTTAAGGAAAGTCAATAAGATTGACCCTACAGCTTTATAAATATTAGTCTTTTATATCACTTAAAAAAACACATTCTACAGTGTCTACCTTTAGATTTGAGAAAACAAGAGAAAACCACATTCAAGCAAAGTAACTATTACCCATGCTTGTGTGAACTTTTTTTAAATGACACAGCTGTCTTTAATCTCCTCCTGTAAGTAAACTCTTGTCTGTACTCTCATAAAGAACCTGGTAAATGCACTGCATCACTAAGCCAGACATGGATAGAATTTTTCTTTTCTCTGTTTCAGTGCCCTATCTGGGTTAAACAGACATTGGTTAAAGTGTCTCCAGGAAAAAGGCATGTACCATGTGTTTCTGTCAAATGTTTTGTCATAGTGATGCAGTATGTAACTAATAGATGTGCACTTTGGGCTTCAAAACACAGCAAGGCTAGCCATGGATAACAGATAAAAATGAAGATATTCTTGCCAGAGAAACTGAGTGGTTTGGATTGATAATTGCAATTAATATTATACACAAAATGAAAGGTAGTCACACTATTCAGCTTCTAGTTCAAATATTTGAACTAGAAGTAAATAGTAAAATAGTAAAATATGACCTGATATCAAAGCTGAGGCACAGCAACTGAAAAGGGACTACTTCCTTTATGTGTGTGTGACACCGCATATGATTCACAAAATATGGAAACAATTCTTAAAATATTCCTGTATTTATAATCTAGAAATCTGTTATCATAGGGTGCTTGGGCAATAAATCTTATCTATTATCAATGACAAGAGAACTTTTTAGCAAGATCAAATATATAACTGATAGATTGAGGAACTGAGGTCAAGATTGCTAAATGTTATATGAGAATATGTAGCAAAATGCTTGGCAAAGCCATATATATATATATATATATATATATATATATATATATTACATAACAAAACACTTTGAATCTGAGAATTGATAAACATTATAAAAAAGACAGAGAAATATTAAGAGTCTCTATAAACTTTCTATCTCTGCTTAATCAGGCTTGTCTGAGACCTTAGTTGAGATAAGGGTAGTAGACAAAAAGTGGAAATGAAAGTGTTTTCCTGTTACCTATAGGATTTTCCACAAATTATCTAAAAGTGGAAATTCAGTTATAAAATGATATAATATAGGATGCTAACTACTTCCAAATCAAGGGACTATTGTGTGATAAATGTACTCATCAACTTGACACTTATATAAAGTAATATCGAATAATCATGTTGTATTTTTATTAAATGTACTCACAATTAATGGACTTATAGAAAGAATTACAGAGTAGAGAGAAGAACATGACAATTACTTTATATGTTAACCACAGCTAGATCTCAATTCTCATAGCATCCCACTTCCATTATGAGAGTAAAATAGTAGATTAATTTTAGTGAGAGAAGTCAAAGAATTGTCAAAGTATTGCAAGCAAGATTATTTCTCTTCTTTCCTGGACACAGCATTCCATAATGAGAAAAGAATGTGGCTGGAGTCAATGTGAACTTAGTCTAACTCTCACACAGAACTTAATGTAACTGAAGCAGAAAATCTAGGTGCTCTTATGAAAGCTGGCCCCAGTCTCCCTTGCCTGAATTTCCTTGGTCTTCAGAAGTAAAGAAGCTAAAGAGGTGGTAACTGATCCTTGTCCCAGTTCATCATCAACTAAAGGCAGAATCCCAGGGTCAATAAATCTCTGTGAGGAAATGAAGATTAGTTAAAAATGATTCAAATGGATAGTTTTGACTTTTAAAATATATGGCTGTGGTAAAATGAACAGAAAATAAGGGTCATATTAAAAAATGGAGGTGTAATTATAGAGGGTAGAGAGTAGTTGGTAATCAAGTGGTTTTTAGTAAAAATTTTAATGATACGAATATTATTGCATATATTATGATTAACCAGGGCATTCTACCTTTATTTTTCAAAAGAATATTGACTTCATCCTACTTTAATTAGCTATGACAAATGGAAAGCTTTGAAATATTCCAACTGCCCTGGTGTTAAGAATTAAGCAAAACTAAAGTTCAAAATTTAGCAAGAGAATATCACTCCAACTAAGCAAATGCTGGAAGATAAATTTGGAATTCTGATTTTTCCCTCTTCAACAATCTGATTTCTTCATTTTGTTTGTAGAAAGGAAACATTCCTATAGGTTAATTGATTCTAAAACATTGCAACTTCATTATGCTTCCATTTTCTTTTAGTTATATGAACTATATTTATTCATATATGTTGTATTCAATGCTAGATGGATATATTTTCAAATAATATATAATTCATTAAAATATATAACATCTCAAAATATCATCTATAAATAAATTAAAGTGATAAATAGTTACTTTAAGAATAAGAAAAAATTAAAGCCATCATATTATTTTACATATTTCCAAGAATCTTTACAGTATAGCTTAAAAACAGCTTTATTGTTAACGTTTGATACTATTTGTAGTATTTTCTTTCATTAGAAATAATATAGAACTGTATGTCAAATAGAAATATCATTGTAAAAGGGACATGGCACAACTTTTTATGATGGGAACAGAAGAAGTAATTAAGCCAGCACAGTTATTGGACAAAAATTCATCAAAGTTGAGTATCATGATGGACACGTGTGGTTTTCATCTTCACCTATTGCATACTTGGGGTACTTTTAATATTTGTGCAGTTTGAGGATATTGGAATCATAAAAAATTTCCTCTGATACTTTTTGCCTTCTCCCAGGAGTACTGCTTCTAAACCCCACCAGGAAGGTCTTGAACATATTACCCCCCCACACTTTTAGGGAGATATCCTTAGCTACTTGGAGGTCTTCCTTATGCCTTAGAGCTTGTGACATACATAAAGAAGCCAGAGGTCTCTTTGTGAGGCTATGAGATATTCTTGAAACGGGTGAACTTGTACTTACTCAGGAACAAGATATTCCAAACAAAATAAAAAGGTCAACAAAATTCAGAGAGCTAGAGAAGTTTGCCACAGATCATATTGCAAGCTTCTTCCCACTCCACACTCAGGCAATTATGTGGTATATACAGCAACAAAGTTAGATTAACTGAAGTTACCTCAGTACTACACAGAGATTTATATTGAATAACAATGCATGAAGTGGAATGATGATAAAAGAATGAGATGTAGGACCTCCTTTTCTTAAAAAGTTAGATCATTCAGAATCACTATGGTTTTGGAAGACCAAGGAATAACAGGCTGCCAGGATTAGACACATATACAAATATTACAAAGATATAAAATTTAAATATTGCATTTTGCCAGAATTTGAGTAACAGCTTCAGCAGCTCTGGCTTGAGAAAATTTCTTGGGCACTCTTCCCATTATTGAGAGTTAATAATACAGTGTTTGTGACATGGCAATATTCCCAGGCTGGCTTGAAGATTTTGTTCTGGTCTAATATCCTTGTAGCCACAAAAAGCTACTAGCCTGATAACAGGTTATCATATGCCTTTAGATTCTTAAAAATTGGGTTAGAGTGTTAAATGAGTAAAAATGATAACTGTTTATTAATGATGTTAATACTTGAGGAAATTGATTGAAAATGAAAACTCTGTTCTGTCATAGTCTGTATTAATGATGACTAAAAGATGAGCAAGTGGAAGTGAAACACATGTCAAAAAACAAAAATAATATGATCTATGTTTTGGAACAACATGAATGTATCCCTGATTACTGAGTTCTGTATAAATAAAGACATGCTCTAAGTGCTGTGTAGTTAGCCTGCAAGAGATTCTCCCAACCTTTATGGCTTGGCTCATTTGCCTTTTGGCTTACTCCTTACATCCTCTCTGGACCTGTCAACCAACAGGGCTTGTTCCTGGCAGGGACTACTCTATTAAGTCTGTGTTTAAAATTGTGTATATCTTTTATCTAAAACTCATGACAACAAATAAAGAGTGTCTGTACAACAAGTAGCAATGTGCTATCTAAGTACATGGCTCTGTCTTTTACTTCAAATGTATCTGTTATAATGAATAATGGTAAAATCAGACACTAGATATTTAGAAAATAGTGACTTGCATAATGAATCAAAATGGAGAGTTGTAGAGTCCAGCCAGAATCAATACATTTACAAAAAAAGTAAAAACTAAAATAAGGAAGGAAGAAAGAAAGGAAAAAAGTTTAATTATAAAGCATACATGGTACATTGAATAATATACTAAAGTTAAAAGTCCATTTTTGGTGCAGAAAAATTCTGTGTTCTGTCAATTATATTTTAAATAAACACTGATCAGTCAGTAGCCAGACAGGAAATATAGGCGGGAAATCAGACAGGAAGTAGAGGTGGGGCAATGAGAACAGGAGAATTCTGGGAAGGAGGAAGCTTTCTACAGTCCTGGCCCATCCACTGAAGAAGTAGGATGTGATCTGTCGTGCTGAAAAAGGTACTGAGCCATGTGGCTAACATAGATAAGAATAATGGGTTAAGATAAGTTATAAGAATTAATAAGAAGCCTGAACTAATGGGCCAATCAGTTTATAAGTTATGGAGACCTCTGTGAGAATTTCTTTGGGGCTTACCAGCTATAGGAACTGTGCAGGACAGAAAGCCCAACAAGCAGGTTCTCATGTTACACATTCTATTTATAAAAACATCCCTGCTCTTACTTTGGGTCGGTAATTGTGTCTCTTCCACATGGGGAAGGACATTGATGTTATCCTGTCATGTGCATGATTACATGTTCAAAGATTATGATTCTTTCCACCTGAAACAGGACATGCTAGGACATTGATCACTGATATCAAGTAACATAGAATACTCCTTTCCAGAGGAATGCAGATTTAGTTCATAGGAAGGAATATGTTATTCCAGATTGAATAATATTTGCAAGACTTGCTGTAGCTATTAAGAATGTCATGGAGCACCCAGTACATTGATTCAAGTCTTTCCCCAAATTTCACATAGTTTTATCAGTGCACAGTGATCACAATATAAGTGGTAAGAATATAAGAGATTAGCTTCAATTTAATAAAAAAATAATTGCAAGTATGCTAGAAGTTTGTAGGCACTGATTCAGGAAAAAACACTCTCACTGCAACTTGTAATGATTGATATACATGTTAACACATTTAGCAACTTAACAGAAGGTATCTCTCAGAAAACAAGCTGCCACCAAAATAATCCTGAAGAAACAACACGATTAAAATGAATGAAGAACGATGTCCACAATCAATGCACTAGAGGGCTTGTACCTTCCTCCAGAAAGGGTTGCTTAGTATTCAGCAAGAAAAAATACATAGGAAACCAATTAAAATATTTAGCACCAACAGAGTGGTCTGTAACACCAAGGATTATGAGAGTGGAGTCGGGGGAGCAGGAAAGGAGATTTTAACAATGAATTGTCCTTCTGGTAAATCTAGAATTGGACATATAAGAAACGACTGAGTGCTATTCTTGGGGCAGAGGTGACAGATGAGTAGTGTTTCATGATGACTGCCAGAAGCTTATGTCTTCAAAATTTTATTTTGTATCATCTAGGACATTATGGAGTCTACATAACAAATGAATCCTAGAATTTACGGAAAAAAATAATGTCTGCCCTCATTACAAGCCTTTTATATGTGGATAAGCTCTACTTTTGGGAATGAAGTAACAGGGTTAATTTTAATCAACTTATGTTATATCAATTCTTTCTTTAATTCCTCTGTCATAGCTATATTACATTAGTGTAAAAATAGATCATGTAATGCCATTAAATTGAAGGGATGACAATATTGTACAAATGAGCTTCTCCACTATCAGACAATATTTTGGAAGTCTGAGTTTAAGATCCAGGATGTTGAAACATATTTGGAAACTGGGTCAAAAGGGAGAATATTTAAGGCAATCAGTCCAATGTTTTCAACAACACATATAGGAAAACACAGATTACTCTAGGTCAAGAATATTAGTGAAATTAAACTGATGAACAGTCATTAAACAGTTACTCCCTGCTCATCACTAATTTTTCAGGGTAATGGTAGAGACAAACTAACACAAAGTAAATAGTAATTATTACAAAGTAAATAGTAATCATAAAACCCCTATGAAATATTGAATGTTTTGTCATTAACAAAAGAAAAAGAAAAGAAATGCAAAGAAATATCTAAAGAATAGTTTAATAAACATAAAATTAAAAAAATCATATTTTCATAAAAATCATATTAATGGCTTCCATTTTTATAAAAATGCCTATAAATAAAATTTATATAAAATACACATCATTTCAAATACACTTTAAGTGACAATATTGCAAAAACATACACAAAAATGTTATTAAACCTAGATGATGGAGGAGGGTCATCTTTCTATCTGTTGTTTTATTGGTTAAGTAATAAAGAAACTTCTTGGCCTCTGATAGGACAGAAAATTAGGTAGGCAGAATAGACAGAACAGAATGCTGGGAGAAAGAAATTGAGTCAGGTCAGTCGCCATGATTCTTCCACTCCAGACAGATGCACATTAAGATCTTTCCTGGTAAGCCAACTCGTGGTGCTACACAGAATATTATAAATGGGTTAGATCAATATGTAAGAGCTAGCCAATAAGAGGCTGAAACTAATGGGCCAAGCAGTGTATAAAAGAATACAGTTTCCATGTAATTATTTTGGATAAAGCTAGCCGGGTGGTGGGAAGTAGCCCGCCGCTCCTATTACAGCAAAGTCTGCCACTCCTATTACAACAGAGTAGCACCCAACGTGATGGGCTAAATCCACTTAAAAACCTGAGAAGGCTTAAAAATAAAAGAGAGAGAGTTTAGCAGTTTGGAGAGAAATAACTGTTCCCATGTTTCCAAATATTGTTTATAGATGTTCTTTTATATTTAAAGGAGGAAATGATATAGCTATGAATAATTTGCATTGGTATGGATTTTAAGGTCAATTTTGTTATATGTATATGTATTTCTGCTCTTGATTAAGGTATTGTGATTGTGTAGTTCATTTTTAAAATATAATGTATAATTAGAAAATATAGGTTGTTGATGGATAATCATCAATAATAGTCGTTTATAGTCATGTCAGTTAGACTTTCTAGATGTGCATAGATATATGTCAAATAGTCATTCTTCATATCTTTCAAAGACTACAGAATATGGCATTTAATGTTTTAATAACTTAGGGCTTTTCATGACAATGAGACACATCTGCTCCTGGCAGCACCAATCTACTTCAAGAGGAAGATGGGCATCAAAGAGGCTCCTTATGAAGTTTGATAGCTATTTGGGCAAGAAACTGCTCTTGCCAGGACTGATGCATAAACTGGACACAAAGAACCCACAGAGAGAGAACTGCTGAACTTGCCTAAAGGTGAGATGGTCTTTCGGGTTTCCTGATTCAAGAAAGAGTCTACAAGACATTCTGCAGGACACAGCAGATAGTGACTGAACTGTCTTTGAATTTCCTGATTCATGGAAATGTCTGCTGGATACTTTGGGCCTGTAGGCCAAAGATAGATGCCCTAAAGGTACAGCGGAACTTTGGATGACTGTCCAGGCAGTGAGATGTCTCTGTCATTTCTAGAGTTTTGGACTTCTTGTTTGCTTAGGTAATATTATATCCTTCTGGAGTCTTTGATGAAGTTGAAGAATGGTTAGTTATAATTATAGTTTTCTTAGTTATGATAAAAGATAAAATAGATATAAATATTGTAACTGTGATTCTTGCTTAATAACTGTTTTGCTATATGTAATTTTACTATGTTAAAATTAAAGCCTTTTTTTTGTTTAAACAGAAAAAGGGGAAATGATGGAAGAGGGTCATCTTTCTATCTGTTATTTCATTGGTTACATAATAAAGAAACTGCTAGGCCTCTGATAGGACAGATAATTAGGTAGGCAGAGTAGACAGAACAGAATGCTGGGAGAAAGAAGCTGAGTCTGGTCAGTCGCCATGATTCTCCCACTCCAGACAGATGCAGGTTAAGATCTTTCCTGGTAAGTCAGCTGTGGTGCTACACAGAATATTAGAAATGGGTTAGATCAATATGTAAGAGCTAGCTAATAAGAGGCTGAAACTAATGGGCCAAGCAGTGTATAAAAGAATACATTTTCTGTGTAATTATTTCGGGGCATAAGCTAGCCATGCAGGTGGCAGGGTGCCAGGGACCCGCTGCTCACAATACAACACCTAGATAGTTTTTATGGCTCCCATTCAAATTTTTATCTCATGAACATAACTTTTTAAAATACTCGAGTATTTTTTATCATATTCATATTGTTTAGAGCACCATGACATTTTCTGCTCTTTAATGTTAAACATGTTGATGTCAGATGAAAATATTATGTCATGTTAACAAAATCTAGGTCCCTACTGGTTTTAAATCATAATACATAAAAAAATATTTCATTTAAAAGACAATGCAATTAATTAAAATTACAAAGAAAATATGCAAGTATAACTCGTCAAATATCTTCTGTATTGGTGAGTGAGCAATTATAAGCTACAAATCTGATTATAGTAATTTAATAATAGAAAATAATATTTCCACTTTGAGAAGATGAATGATTAATGTTTAAAGTATTTCATGAATAATAATATGTACTGAGGAAGTTATGATGCAAAGATAAATAAAACTGTAAGTCAATTTTCCTAGATAAATTTTGTTTTTCCCACAATCTTCCCCTCCCATTTCCCTTCCAGATCACCTCCCTCTCTCTATCTACCCATGTTTAGACACTTTCAAAAAATATACAAGAACCCAATACAAAAGCAAAACCCCTAAAACACCAACCACTCCCCAAAACAGCAAAAACAAAAACAACAAAACTGTAACCAAATAAAAGCACGCAAACAAAAGAAACAAACAAAATGCTGTGTTGTTCATTACATATTTGTCAGCTATGCCTGAACATAAGACCTGCCCTAGAGACATTGATATTATCAATATAATTCCATTGGTGAAAACTGTATTTTCCCATAGCCAGTATAAATGATAGCTCAGTTATTTACAATTACCTAAGTGGCTAAGTTTTCATTCATTAATTCTTCTTTAAAAATATCACAAGTTAAAAGACTATGAGATAAAATAAAAACTGTTCCATCAAATTTGGATAAGTCAAATGTGAGAAGAAAAAGAACCCAAGAAAAGACATAAGAATCAGATAGATCCTCTGATTGACACACTCAAGAAACCCATAAAAATAATAAACTGGTTGTTTCCAGTTTCTGCCTATGACAAACAATGCTGCTATGAACAGAGTTGACCAAATGTCTTTGTGGCACGATTGAGCATCCTTTGAATATATACGCAAAAGTGGTATTACTGGATCTTGAGGAAGGTTGTTTCTTAATTTTCTGAGAAATTGAAACACTGACATCCAAAGGGGCTGTGCCAACTTGCATTCCCACCAGCAATGGAAGAGGGTTCCCTTTACCCCACAACCTCTTCAGCATAAATTGTCATCAGGGTTTTTTTGATCTTTGCCATTCTTACAGGTGTAAAATGGAATCTCAAATGCTACATTTACACAATGGAGTAGTACACAGCAGAAAAAAATGACATCTTTAATTTTGCAGGAAAATGGGTGAAGCTAGAAAACATTATTTTGAGTGAGGTAACCCAGACACAGAAAAACAATTATCACATGTACTCACTCACAAGTGATTTTTTTTTATTTTTAAACATAAAACAAAGAAAAGCAGCCCACAAATTACAATCCCAGAGAACCTAGACAACAATGAGAACCCTAAGAGAGACTTACATAGATCTAATCTACATGGGAAGTAGAAAAAGGCAAGATCTTCTGAATAAATTGGGAGCATGGGGACCATGGGAGAGGGTTGAAGGTGAGGGGAGAGCAAGGGAGGGGGGCAGAGAAAAATGTAGAGCTCAATAAAAATAATAATAAATAAAAAATACTAAACTGCAAGACATAATATATATACAGGGAACCTGGTATAGATGCATGTAGGTCCTGTACTTGCTACTTCAGTTTCTGTGAGTTCACATGAGCTTTGATCATGCAGGTTTAGGAGGACTTGCTTTCTTGATGTCCTCTCTTGCCTCAGGTTCTTATACTCTTTTTGCGTCCTATTCCACATGATTCCCTGAACTGTGAGGGAAGTGTTTGATGGAGATGTTAAATTTATGGTTGAGTCTTCCATGCTCACTTACTCTCTACACACTGTGTACAGCAGGAGGAAGCATCTCTTATGACAGCTGATCCAGGCACCAATCTATGAGTATGTCAGAATATTATTAGGAGTAATTTTCTTTTCTTTTTCTTTTCTTGGGACAGTATTATTTGATTCTACCCTAGGTTCCTGGGTTATCTACTCTCAGATTCTTGGTCACCAAAGCAGATTCAGGCAATGGCTCCATCCAATGAAGCAGGGCTCCTGTCAAACCAGTTAAGTCAAATGCCACAAACTTTGGGCCAGCACTACCCTAGCATATTTATACAGATGGTACAGGTCCTGTGGCTGGTTTGTGTTTATGCTTCTCTTTTGGTGGCATGTACATTCCAGTACCAAAGACTATAACATTGGGGTGAAGAATCTATATAGGAAATGGCTCGATAACTCCATGTTTAATGTCTTTTGTAAGTGTTCTCTTCAGCAACAGGAACTTGCTGTCAGTTTGTGGAGAGAAACCTACAGTTTTTGCAACAGCCTGGGTTATTTTAGAATTCCCCTCAGCCCCTTTGGCCAACAGCTCAATTAGATGTAACACAAATCCAATACTGGAAGCTTCATTTGGTGACAAGTGATGTCCAGTTGCACTACTGTCTTCTCTATTATTTGGTGATTTCATTTCCATAACCTTCATATATGTTTATATTTTAGGAAGTTTCTAGTGTATTCAGTTTCCATGTTACCTGCAAATGATCCTTATTTTTAGCTGTTTCTCCCTGTGTTCTTTCCTGCAACTTGCTTTCTCCTCTCTTTCCCTACTTTATCTTTCTATATGTTCTCTTACAGAATGGTCTTTCATGTAGAAAGAATGAAACAAAGCACAAAAATTAACCAAAGGATTTCTGAAAGATTGCTACATTATCATGTATTTAAAAGTTGAAATATACTGATATTTTAGTATAAATTGACTTGATAATTAGATAAGTATCATAAATGTTGCTCTTTTTCTTTCGTTCATGTTTATACACAATGTGAAATATATAAAGCAAAAGCTTCATATTTTTGTCTATTTGCTTTACATTTAAAATGCTTCATAAAATATTGAAATAAAATTTGTAAAATAAGTTAAGGTTTATGAATAAATTTGTGAGTTTATCCATCATAAAAATACTTTATTTAAAATTTATATTTAGAAATATAAAAATATCACCATCTTTTCATTTTTAAATGTAGAATATTCACAATTTGACAGTTATTCAAATACAGTGTATACTTACCATTTTTTCCCAACCCATCTGCTGTCTCATTTATCCCTGTCATTCCTCCAGTTGCCCCCCCTACTTCTTCCTGATTATTCCCCTTCTACTTTCATTCCTTTTCATATCTATGCATATCTTCTACTATTTGCCACACCTATTATGTGCTCACTATCATCCATGTCCCATTCAAATGATATATTTTACAGGCTTCCTCCCATCTTCTGATTTCATAGTTCTGCCACCCCTGTTCTTCTATGAACACTGGGCCTCAAGGTAAGTGTTATAGGTGTCCCCCATGGATAAACAGTTGGCAGTCTTTTATTATCAGCAATTTGGCCAAACAATTGTAGGTAACTCCTGTCATTGCTGTCTACTACCAAAAGAATTTTCTCTAAGACTTAGAGATGCACTAATCTATACATATAAGCATAAGTGCTTAGAGCACAGTTTAATTACATATCTAGTCAATAAAATATCAGGAACTGGGTTATAGCTTCAATGACTCTTCTCTCCCAACAATGTACACAGTACTTGCTGGTGCTCAAAAAGGCAGTCTGCAGGGAGAGGGTCCAGCTTAAGTCCAGCTTGACCTTTTTGTGCTCTATATGCAAAAAGTGTCATAATCTAGTTCTGGTGGGCAACAAAGAACAAGAAATGATTTTTTCCTTTTTAAAATTATACTTAGAGAACATAAATTCCCAAAGTAATTGTGGGATTAAAATGACTCAAAGAATAATGAGTTAAAATTTTAAAAGAACTAAATATATCTTGTATAGGACACAAGTTTAAGATACATTTATATCTTAGATATTTCAACATAATTATCTTTATTTTTCATGATCAATTTTTGTGAATAAGTTGTCTGTGGACATTGTTGATGAAGTAAATAAAACCATTGTGCCAGATCTTTAACTGAGTCAAAGAGTTCAATGTTCTCCTAAGACAATGGAAGTTCATATCTACATTATAAGGACAATGATGATATGTTGATCAGTGGTCCAGTTTCATTGGATAGTATGTGCATAATATAAACTCTCCCATCACACTGTTCACTCAATTTAGTCATAATAACTATTAGCTATAAAAAGATGAAGTGAAAGTCTGGATTGCAGGATACAATAAAAAATAAAAAATACACCTTACAAAATACCAGCCAAATGAAATGAAACGCATGACTGATGATATGAGTGAAATGAACTAGAAGAGATGACCTCAGATTTAATAAGAGGATGCGGTGAAGAAGGAGAATTGGAGAGAAGTTCTAGGATTTAAATGTAAAATAACTGAAGTTAAAAACAAAACCTAAATATGTGAAATTAAAAACAGGTTGAAGATAGCAAAACAAAGTTAGTGAGCTGGAACTTGAAATGAGTTAGTCTAACTAAGAAGAAATACTGAAGAAATTGAAAGCAGTTTTGTCATTGTATGTTTTAAAAGGAAAGGAAAAATCATCGGGAAACTAAAAAACAATCCATATAAAATGAAACAGCTAAAATAATGATATCTGAAGAATTGTATACTCTACTATATTAAAGTGACAAAGGGAGGTCCTACCCCCTCTGAGGAGTGGATGGGTGGTGGCATGTGGGGGAGGTGGGGATGGTAAGAAAAGGAAAGGGAGGGGTATAATAAGGAGGCCGCTTGTTTGGTTCATGGCTGCCCAGCAAGCTTAGACCCAAAATAATCATACAGAAACCGTATTATTTAAATCACTGCTTGACCCATTAGCTCTACCTTCTTATTGGTTAACTATTACATATTAATTTAATCTCCATTAATCTGTATATCACCACAAAGTTGTGGCCTATCAGCAAAGTTTCAACACATCTATCTCCGGTGGCTCCATGGCTTCTCCTAACTCTGTCTTCCTCCTCCCATGCTATAAGCCAAGCCAGTTTTCTTTATTCATTAACCAATAAAGTCAACACATAGACAGAGGGACCTCCCGCACCAGAAGGGAACCTGGGGTTGGACTGTACATTGTATCAAAAAGTAAATAACAAAGATGACACAACAGGGCTGAAGTTTCAAGTATTAAATGGTTCAAGAAACTGAGGTAGGATGAAAGTGGTAATTATATGCTTTCAAAATGAATGCTTTATTGCTCACTAAGTAAAATTTCATGTAAATTTTCCACAAAATATTTTAATGTATTAGGATCTTCTAATACTACCTACTAGTTCATCTTCACAGTAGTGTCATGGGAGCATTTGAGTAGATGTTTTCAGCATGTAAGACGGTTACTTCAAATGTCTTGGAATGGAATTACAATAAAATGAATGTTTTCTTTACTCATCAAAGACAGCTCTGAAGAAAGAACTTCAGAAAAAGAAACTGTCCCCAAAGATGTCAGGATGAGAAGATGCAATGCTGGGAAATAAATGGCATGAGCCAGGCCTGGTGTCAGAGTTCTAAAATCCAAGCAGTTTGCAAAGACAGGGCAGGCAATTTTAAATATAAGACTTGCTTGGTTTGCAGCATGAGTTAAATTTTGCTCTGACTCAAACAAAACAAATATCTATTATAAAAAATTAATGAAACAATATAAAGTATGAGAACATAAATGAAGTATATTGACAGTGATACGGGAATATAATTTATTTTTACACTTTTTATTTGATTTTGAGATGTTGAGATAGCATCTATGATTTTATGTGTACTTGGAAGGATAATAATTTATTGCATTGTTCAGTAAGAAGCTAAGGATGTAATTAAATAGAAAAGTTGAAACATTGCCTGGAATATACTCTCTCTCTCTCTCTCTCTCTATATATATATATATATATATATATATATAAATATAATTATATTTATATAATATATACAATATAAAATTAAATATACAAAATTAAGATGTACAAAATTGAAAATATAAAATTAAGAATAACATATTTACTACAACAATAATGCTACAAATAAATGAAAGGATTTTAAAGGATACATTAAATATTATGACTTATCTAAATGTTTATAAAATACTAATCACAACCCATGCAAATATATGAAACATTCCTGTTCAAAAAGAAGAGAAAGATGAGGAGAGCTCAGCTGGAAAAACATTGCTCCACAATGTGAGGACCTGAGCTTTAACCCCCAGAACAAATATCAAGCCAGGCATAGTAGCATGAGCGTCTCTAATTCCAAAGATCATATAGAGAAAAAGAAAGCAAAGACACAGATTACCATGAAGCCCATAGATGAGATATCCTGGCCTGGGTAGTGGCAGATAAATGAAGACCAAGTCTCATCAAAGGTGAAAGGAAAAAGCTATCATCGTGGGTTGTCTTATGGCCTTCAAAGCCTGTGCTGGGCATATGCACAGACAAGCAACCTATGTTCATGTATATAAAGTAAAATATATTAAGGAAAACATAAACCAATAAACAATAAACAAGAGATTATTAGGCTAGAATGGAAATAGGGAAAAGCTGAATACAATACAAATTCAGGTTTCTAAAGTGAAAATAAAAACTCAAACATCATCATAGGACTAGACATTTCAGTGTGAATATTAAGAAAAGTTTACTACAGAGGAAAGGAGTAACTATCCATTGAAAAGATAATTGCTAAGTAAATATAGGGATTTTAAATAGGCACTCTCCTTATAATATACTGCATATTTTAATTATATATAAATGAAAATACAGAGAACTACAAAGGTCAATAAAGTAATGGTGCCCAGATGTGGATAACTGAATCCACAGAAATCCTGAGAAAGCTTGGGAAAGAATAGAGTAAAGCATATTTTCTTGGTAGCAGCAATTTCTCGGGTCTGCTCACCTTGCTAGAGGCAAGCAAGTGCTCTCAACTAAGAGAGGCATCCTGACTCAGCTTTACCTGCAAAACCTTGCAGCTCTTTTAAGAGGTCCTGCCACAAAAAACTAAACGGTGTTGACAAAAAGCTGAACGCACGCTTTTCGGTTTTCAGCCATAGCAGGAAAAAAGCTGTGCCATTTTTAAAATGCCGACTTTCTGGGCCATCCTGCCAGGGCAAACTCTGACTCTTTCAGGCAGGCAGTCCGGCTGAGTGTGGTCTGTGAGCAGAATGCTGCAGCTTACTTGCTGGCAAGGACCTTGAAATGCCATAGAGTGTTGGCAATAAAAATGGCTAGAGCCATACCTCCATCTCAAGGCTGGAAAGCTAAGGAATGGGCTGGATCCAGCCTCCAAAGCCACAGCTTCAGTGGTCACAAAAACAGAGAGATACACAGTAAAGAGAGATTCAAAGTCGAAGAAAACCTCTAAATGGTTTAGAGTGTGTTAAAAATATATGCAAGCTAAAAGTTAAAGTCATTAAAAATAAAAAAAGAAAGAAAGAGAGTAGTAGGGTGTGGTGGTACACACCTTTAATCCCAATGCCTGGGCAGATCTCTGTGAGTTCAAGGTGTGGTAGCATACACCTTTAATCCCAGCACTGGGGAGGCAGAGGCTGGTGGGTCTCTGTTAGTTCAAGGACAGCCTGGTCTACAGAGTTATTCCAGGACAAAGATATACAGAGAACATGTCTCAAAAAGCCAAAAGTTGCAAAAAGAATCTTGTCTCAAAAAGAATCTTGATGCCACATGGGGGAGAATATGTTTTTGTTTCTTTGTTTGTTTCTTCCTTCCTCCTTCCCATCCTTTCTTTCTTCATTGTTTCCTTCTTTCTTTTTATTTTTAAGAATGTTCCATGTAACCAAGGCTGGCTTTGAAGGATGAAGGAGAGAATGTATTACTTAAGCTTCTATTAATAAACCCAGAAAATTACAGATGCAGTATTTTAAAAAGAAAAAATATGATGTAACAAAATACAGACAAAAACAGATTTTATAATGGAAGTATGGAATTAGACACCTTCTGAAGTCTTGAATTATACACTGTGATTAATGTCCTACATTACCCATATTATTTGATAAAATGATTTCTGTCTAATAAATGAAATAAATGTATTTAAGGAACTTTATAAATTCCATTTAAAACATTTGTTTTTAAATCATTTTCTAAGTTATATATATATATATTTACATCTATATAAAGAGTATATGAGAGAATAAAGGAGAATAAAGGGATACAAGAGAGGTGTTGTATACAGAACCTAGAGCCTGTGGTGGTCTGTGAGGAGAGGACACTGAGCTCACTTAGATGAAAGGGATGATTAGGGATGAAGTCATCAAGACCCAAACCTTCAGTTAAACAACATAAAAATCAAGAATCAAAATTCAAACAGAAAAGGAATGAAAAGACTGATGCTGTTTTCACTTTGTAGTCAGGAAGTAGGGCTGCAAAGTTCATCCTTCAGGGACATCCATGTCAGATCCACAGATGTTAAAGGTTCCAGTAAGCAACTTCAAAGAAGCCACAGCATTCATCTATCTGTAGTAGAGAGGAAATTTGAGGCAGTGGGCCAGATTAGAAATGGACTCGAGGCTGTGGGAATTGCCCCTGGTGTGCCACAGGATACAGCTATCTGGAGTAGGGATGGAACTCGAGGCTGTGGAAATTGTCACTTGTGTTTGACCACCATTTGTAAATATTTTGGGCCTCTTTCTGGAATTTGATATTATTAGCACCATGTTAGATGTTTGTAGGTATTCTTTGTTCCTAAATATTTTAGGAGAAAAAAAAAACTTTTTTAACATTTCTTTTTGCACTTGGAATGAAGGATCCTTAGAAGCATTTCTTTGTCAAAAAAAGTTAGCATGGGTATGTAAGAGTGAAAATGTTAGAAACAAGATAAACAGTCAGGATTTTATAAATATAAAAAAGGAAAGAAATACTTTGCAATTTTCTGTCAGTCAGCTACTTTGCATGTATGATTGAAAACTACTCTGGCTACACATGGTGTCTTTTAAGGAGTAATTTTGGGAGATGGATGAGCAAACTCATTTATCCATTTATATTGCTAGTTACATAGAAATATTTATCAATTATTGTACAATAAACAGTAATGAGCCTTTGAATTTCCTCTGCAGAAAGAATCTTCTGAAACTAGACTTGAGGGAAACTCTATTTTTTTATTAACATAGGAATTTAGATAAACTTCCTGTTTTAAAACTTCCACATTCCCACAAGTATTAAGAATTATCTCTAGAGGAAAGCTAAAGAACACAACAGATGGAGATTTAGGAGGCATGGCCTGGTTTGAGAAAGTCTCACCTATAGTGGACTTTTAGGTTTCAGCAGACTTCTGTTATTCCCAGTGTTTTTCTATATGTGTACTGAAAAGTGAGCAATACTGGACCCCTCAGGGCAAACTCCGATTTATAGCTCCATGTATTCCCTTCCAGTTTTGCTTCTTGAACACATTTCTCTCTCAGACTGGTTCTCTCTTTGTCTGTAACCTTTCTTATGTGTCGATGTCTTATGCCCTGATATCTCCCAAACGATGGGGTTTCCTGGCCATTGCATTCCAGGTTTCATTTTAACAACTTCATGCAATGACTTTTCGGGGACTACTTGCCACATGCCTGGTTTCAAGAGCTCCCATTAACCATGGAAGAATATTCCCAAACTGGTTTATCCATGTACCCTTCAAAACTCGAAAGCAAGTACAACATGGACTACAGTGACAGATTTGCTTGAGCTTTGAACGTTGGAGCCTGCCCCTGATGAATCATGTCTTTAAAGATTTTTCTTTATTGTTGCTTTTTTAAAGCAGAAAATTCATCAGGCCTTGTCATTTTGCAAGTTGGAAGCTTAGCTGGTTTGGGTCTTCCCGTTGGGGCATGCTTCCCTTATTGCTTGTGATATTAGACCTCTCTTTACACTTCTCAACTTTTCAGCACAAATTTTAACTTTAACATTAAATTCCCGGTGCTCTTTTTCTCTATACACTCTAATTTTTTTATTTCTTTTTACTCAAAATTTAGTTTTCCATTGTAAAGATGCATAAGAGTGATTACTAACACCATGCCACAGAGTTAATAATACGTTGTCTTGAAATCTCCTCTACCAAAGAAATTAGTCCAATAGTTTCCAATATAGCCTCATGGAAATTTTTAAGACAAGGGTAGAAATAAACCGTATTTTTTGTCAAACTATAACAAGAATTGTCCTTAGTTTAGTAGCTTATTGTGTTTCTCTCTGCATCCAAATGAGATTAACCTCTACAACTAACATAACTCTTACTACTGCTGTCTTCCAAGATATAGTGGCCCATTAGTCCCTGTTTACTGTGCTCAATGGCTTTAATAGTCCAATGTTCCAAAGTATTTTTCATTAAAAATTATCAACAAAACAACAAAACATGGTCATATCTCTTATAGTAATAGAAAGAGAGAGACTAGGAAGGCTGTGAGTCTTTTGAAACATCAAAGCCCATCCCTACAGACATACCTCCTCCATTAAGAATACACATTCTAACCCTTCATAAAAGTTTCAACAATTAAGGACAGACTATTCAAATATATATGCCATTGGTGGGCATTTTCTTTAAAAAAGAATTACAGTTACTTATAGAGATAACACTTGTCAGTTTATTAAAAATAAATAGAGTACATTTCTTTTGAAAGTGAAGTGTTAAAGTCTTACTTACAACAAAATAGACATGTTGTTCATGGTAAACTAACAGAGCAGTTCCCAGGAATAACAAGAATAACTGCTAACTTCAAGTTAAATAATTTTGCCTAAGTTTATAATATTTCATGAGCCAAATATTAATCAGCTTGGCAAATGCTTAAAACTTGTACTTTAGAGAAACCTGAACTTGGATTTATCCTGATTTCCAATTTCCATGGTGTAAAGATTAATTTTCTAGTCAGTGTTATCTACCAATGCATAATCAGCTCTTTCCAATATTTCCCTTCAAAGTTTAAATTGGTTCTCCAGAGGCTCTGAGTCTGTGACTTCTGCACATAATTACAAGGCCCAGGTGTCATTTTTCCATCCACTGTTTTTTGCCATGTATTCACCTATAATTCCTGATAGTTTTCTATCACCATCCTCAATATAGTATTATATTAATTAATTTATTTAGTCAATAATCATTGAACATGTGTTGGCTCCTGGGAATACAGAAGCAAATTTCTATTTTGTTGATTTCAGCCCTCAGTTTGATTATTTCCAGTCTTCTACTCCTCCTGGGCAGGTCTGCTTCTTTTTTTCTAAAGCTTTCAGGTGTGCTGTTAAGTCCCCGATGTATGCTTTCTCAGAAGCAAATTTCTATACCCATAGTGACCCTATGGCTTAAAACATTGGGTTCTTTATTTTCTCATCCAAGGATTTATACATTCACTAATGGTGATGGTGTAATTATTACAAAGGATTTATTGCATTGAAAGTAGTAATTGAACCTATGCCACATTTTGCACATAAATCAAAAAATAAAAGCCTAGTCTATTTGTGAATACTTGTAATCCCAGAATTGGGAAATTGAAAAAAGAAATTTGCCTACTAAATGCTATCTGAACTGTTTAATAAGACTTTTTTATTATTTTATTTTATTATTTTTTATTTTTTATTATTTTTATTATCTTATTTTTTTAATTACTTTAAGAAATACCTACTGCTACCCCCTCCCTTCCCACTCCTTCCATACACCCTCCCACACCATCCCTCCAATCCTAAAAGAGGTCAAGGCACGCTGCCCTGTGGAAAGTCCAAGCCCCCACCCGCTACTACATCCAGGTTGAGCAAGGTATACATCCAAAGAGAATAGGATCCCAAAAATCCAGTACATGCATTAGAAACAAATCCCAGTGCCCCTGTCAGTGGCCCCTCTGTCTGCCCCAACTGTCAACCACATTCCAAGGAACTAGTTTGATCCCATGCTCATTCACTCCCAGTCCAGTTGGACTTGGTGAGCTCCCATTTGCTCAGGCAAACTGTCTCAGTGGGTGAACTCCTCATGGTTTTGATTTTTTTGCTTATACTCTCACTCCTTCCACTCTTCAGCTGGAACATGGGAGCTCAGTCCAGGGCTCTGATGTGTGTCTCTGCCTCTGTTTCCATCTGTTGTTGGACAAAAGTTCTATGGTGATATTTAATATAATAATTAGTCTGACTACAGGGCAAGGCCAGTTCAGGCACCCGCTCCTCTATTGCTTAGAGTCTTAGCTGGGGTCATCCTTGTGGATTCCTGGGAATTTTTCTAGAGCCATGTTTCTTGCTATAAAAAAAGAAAGACATACTCTTAAAGCCTAATACAGCTGAAATTTAAAAAAAATAGAAAATAAATATTCATTTAAGCAGCACATCTTTAAAATGCAGCATTTGAGATTTCTTTTTCAAATCTGTGTTGGGTGAGTATGAATAAAGTTAGTTATGGAGACAGAGTACACAACCATGTATCAGCCTATCTATCCTTCAGGTCTTTGTATGCAATGTAATTCCCTCAGCTGAATCCTTCCTTAGTCATTTGTATAAGTAAAGATTTAAACCAATATAGTCATTCCATTCAGTAACATATCACAGTGTTCTTCCTATACAGCAATGGTTCAAAAGTCAAATATAATAATAATAAAAAGTGCAGTTTACTAAGCAAAGAATGTTTTATTATCTCCCAGAACAAGTTTTCAACCTTTGATTAAGTAAGTCATAACTATAATTTTCAACTTTTAAGTCAATCACATGATACTCATATAAAATTTAACAAATATTTGCATCAATAACCTAAATTTCTATCCAAGGGACCACCCAGAAGCTGAAACACTCCAAAGCTATCTAAAGATAGAAATGAAGATGGGCAGTAGTGTCACACACCTTTAATCCCAGCATTTAGGATGCAGAAGCGATGGATCTCTGAGTTGGAAACCAGCCTTGTCTATAAGAGCTAGTTCTAGGACAGGCTTGAAAGCTACAGAGAAACCCTGTCTTGAAAAAAAAAAAAGGTAGAAATTAAGAGGAGATAAAGTAAACAAAATTGAAAATCGATGAGACTGAATGATGGTCCGTTAAATAAATGATCACAATTTAAAACTTTAGCAAGGTAAAATACAAAATTAAAAAAAAAACAAAAAACATGATCAATGCTATGAGTTGAATACGTAAAGTTGCATTGATAGTCACTTAAATATTTTTTTGAAAAGTATGAATATTCAGAATTTTATTGGGTAAAGAAATCAGAACAGAAATTATTATTTTGGGTGAAAATTTAAGACATGCCAAAACTCTATTTAAACTCTAAAAATAAGTCTAAGCTTCTAGACGTCTTCCCTACTGTAACTTTTTTTATTAATTTATTAGTTTATTAAAGATTTCTGCCTCCTCGCAGCCACCGCCTCCCATTTCCCTCCCGCTCCCCCAACCAAGTCCCCGTCCCTCATCAGCCTAAAGAGCAATCAGGGTTCCCTGTCCTGTGGGAAGTCCAAGCACCTCCTACCTCCTTCCAGGTCTAGTAAGGTGAACATCCAAACTGCCTAGGCTCCTACAAAGCCAGTACATGCAGTAGGATCAAAAACCGGTTCCATTGTTCTTGACTTCTCAGCAGTCCTCATTGTCCCCATTGTCCGCTATGTTCAGCGAGTCTGGTTTTATCCCATGCTTTTTCAGACCCAGGCCGGCCTGCCTTGGTGAGTTCCCGATAGAACATCCACATTGTCTCAGTATGTGGGTGCACCCCTCGCAGTCCTGAGTTCCTTGCTCGTGCTCTCTCTCCTTCTGCTCCTGATTTGGACTTTGGGGTTGTAGTGCTGGTGCTCCAATGTGGGACTCTGTCACTGTCTCCTTTCATCGCGTGATGAAGGTTAATATCCAGGAGGATGACTATGTGTTTTGAGCCTATAATTCGTGATACTAGAGAAGCTAAGTAAGAAGGTGAACCCAAAGAAAAATCACTTAAATATTTTAAAAAGAAACAAAATAATTTTATGTTCATAACTTTACCAACTTGGGAGAAATTAATCAAGCCTTCAAAGTCTAACAAGGGTCTACAATCAAGGAAGTAAAATAATCTAAATAACCCTGAAAAGTTAGTGAAATTAAGGTCATAATTTAAAAATAATCAAAAAGAAATTTCATTCATTGCTAGTGGGAATGCAAACATGTGCAACCACTTTGGAAAGCAGTGTGGAGGTTTCTCAGGAAATTTGGGATCAACCTACCCATGGACCCAGCAATACCACTCTTGGGAATATACCCAAGAGAGGCCTTATCATACAACAAAAGTATATGCTCTACTATGTTCATAGCAACATTGTTTGTAATAGCCAGAACCTGGAAACAACCTAGATGCCCTTCAATGGAAGAATGGATGAAGAAAGTATGGAATATATACATATTAGAGTACTACTCAGCAGTAAAAAACAAGGACTTCTTGAAGTTTGCAGGCAAATGGATGGAAATAGAAAACACTATTCTGAGTGAGGTAAGCCAGACCCAAAAAGAGGAACATGGGATGTACTCACTCATATTTGTTTCTAGCCATAAATAAAGGACATTGAGCCTATAATTCGGGCTCTCAGAGAAGCTAAATAAGAAGGAGAACCCAAAGAAAAACAAATAGGCATCCTCCTGAATATTAACCTTCATCAGGTGATAAAAGGAGACAGAGACAGAGACCCACATTGGAGCACCGGACTGAAATCTCAAGGTCCAAATCAGGAGCAGAAGGAGAGAGAGCACGAGCAAGGAACTCAGGACCGCGAGGGGTGCACCCACACACTGAGACAATGGGGATGTTCTATTGGGAACTCACCAAGGCCAGCTGGCTTGGGTCTGAAAAAGCCTGGGTTAAAACCGGTCTCAATGAACATAGCGGACAATGAGGACTACTGAGACCTCAAGAACAATGGCAATGGGTTTTTGATCCTACTGCACCTATTGGCCTTGTGGTAGCCTAGGCAGTTTGGATGCTCACCTTACTAGACCTGGATAGTGGTGGGTGGTCCTTGGACTTCCCACAGGGCAGGAAACACTGATTGCTCTTTGGGCTGATGAGGGAGGGGTATTTGATTGGGGGAGGGGAGGTGGCGGTGGGGAAGAGACAGAAATCTTTAACAAATAAATAAATAAAAATTTCCTTTCCAAAAAACTTCATTGAAGAATTTCATTTTGCACTTTAAAAATTATCATCAAATTTCACACTTATTAATAAATAAGATATAGAATTTTCTAGGAATTCATTACATGAGGCCAAAATTACTTTGAGACTAACATGAAACAACATTACCAAGTAAATAAAGAGGTAATCACTACAAAACAAAGACACTCTTTCATTCAGAAACCACAGTTTTCTGTACAGGAATTAACCTACTGAGCTGACAAGGTATAAAGCAGATCTTTGTTTCTAAGGGGACTTATTGCACTGCTGATATAAGTTTGCTTTAACGCACTTCAGAAGCAAAGCCATCTACAATAACCATAAACACCTAATATGCTGAAGAAGAAATGCATCTATCAAAACCTGATATTCACTAAGGATAAAAACAAACGGACAAACATTAAAGAACTCTCCGCATGTGATAAATATAGATTGAGAATTACAAAACTTGGTAATGATCTTTTACTAAATTGATCATGGTAATGAATGTCTGTTATGCCACACATGGTAGGCCTGTATAACAGAAGTAGAAAGAAAATATACAGTATGAGACTAGTACATGAACAAAAACACAGAATGGGCATGTGTATGAGCACCCATGGATACACACACACACACACACACACACACACACACACACACACACACACACTCACACACACAGCCAAATCTAGCATTGAAAGATCAAACACTACCAACTGAACTTGGAGACTAGAAAACTTTCATTAGCCCTATTTTCTTTTGGATTGGATGTTTGTGCAGTAATAGGAGAAAAATTAAAATCAAAATTGACAAAGATTACACAGAAATCTCTTATATACACTCCTCCCTGCAGATATCCACTACTTTTTTGTAGAAAATACAAAAGGATAAACTATCAAACAAACAAACACATGAACACAGCAAATTTCAGGACAATGCAAACTGAACACACATAGGTCAGCTTGACTCACATTTCTGCATACGAACCACAAGTAGAGAAAGAGTCCTGGCATCATAGGGACAGACAAAAATATACTTCCAAAAATAGAATTTTATCTGTAAAATAGGCTTCACACTAATTTGAGTAAGAGGATTGGTAGCAATATCTATAAAGCAAGGCCTGGGTCCATACTACATGAAGCTGGGTGATGAACAATTATTTATGCTAACCTTTGAAGTGAGGTGGTTTACACAATCATGTACAGCTGAAATGCAACCTGCAGTTCAAGCAAGTTGGAAAAATCCAACTGTCAACCTCTACCCACATGTTTTGCTTACAACACTGCATGTAGACTACCTCAGTTTGTGATTTAAACAAGCTCATCAGGTTATTTTCATCCAAACCTGTTTATGAAGCTGTGGTCTAGTACACCTAGCCTGACAGTTAACTGTGTTTGCATATGTGAGGCAATTATGTATGTTTCAAATTAGCATAAAACAATAGAGAAAATAGGAAGTCACCACCTAGGACAGATGTTGCACTGGCAATTAGAAATAAGCGTGGAGATAAATAAGACTCATCTTACTTAAGCACATTCAGAGAATCTCTTTCCCAATTCTGGCTGTGAATTTTACTGCATTCCCGCAAAGACAAAAGGGAGAAAAGGGGTTATTAAAAACGATCTTACTTATGAATGCAAGATACAATAACCTTAAGTACAAGATAAATAAAGTGAACCAAACAGCATATGCAAATAACAGTGCTTTCTAACCAAATTACATGTATCTAGGACACAAAAATTAACAATAAGGAAGGAAGAAAAGAAGAAAGAAACGAAGGAAGAAAGGAAGGAAGGAGAAAAGGAGGGAAGGAAAGGAGGAAGGAAGGAAAGAAAGCTAAAAGTTGTACATAGACTGGAGTGTTTTGCTTCCTGCTAATGTTTTGTTTACTCTAGATGTCATTTATATAATTAAGATTTGGAAGTATAAATATTTAATGATAATAAGCAATAATCATTCTTAAAAACATGTATAGAATATTTATTTATTTAAAATTTAACAATGAAATACATTCTATGAAAAAATGCTAAAATCATATTTATTTTTAAAAATTTGGTAGTTATTATAATTGAGAATGGACTAATATTGAGAAACTTCAAAACTTTTTGTTAAAATAATGAGAAATGCTGGGCAGTGGTGGATCATGTCTTTAATCCCAGCACTTGGGAAGTAGAGACAGGTGGATCTCTGTGATTTCAAGGTCAGTCTGATTGATAAAGTGAGTTCCAGAACAGACTCTAAAGCCACAGAGAAACCCTGTCTCAAAAAATCAAAAATAAAATAACGAGGAAAATGCAATTTTAATACTTCTGATGTTGTTTCTCTAGGCAATTTTGAGATGTTATTCAGTGATTAACTGAATCAAAATATACTTTAAAATCTAGTTTTCTTATATTGAAATTTAAAATAAATATTTAATTAGTAAATATAGTGATGATTAAAATCAATATTGCATTTTAAATGCATTTCAGATGCTCATTCTCATTAAATATATAATTCATACTTTTATTATTTTTTATTTCATAGGAGGATATCAAACATTCTGATCACACTCAACTTTCTCCTATCAATTATCTTCCTCTCATACCCATAAACCTCCTCCCTACTTCTACTAATATCTTACGCCACTCTCATGTTTTCCTGTTTTGGTTTTGGTTTTCTTATATGACAAAGGATTTAACCCGTACGGTCCCACATGGGTACATCATTGAACACAATTACCTCCTATCATTTAGGATTCATCATTTGTCATTAGCTCCCAGAAGATTTAAGTAATTTTTAAATAGAAGAATTAAAACTGTTAGGAATCATGGTGCATAGTATTTTATGGTTTGTGAATTTTATATATGAATAAGAATTTGGTTCAACTACCTCCCCTCAAACTTTTTCCATACCCAAAGCACCACTTTTCTCTCCCAACTTCATGTAATGTCTTTATCTTCTTACTTTACTCTTTGTCTATTTGAGTATTGAGAACTAAACTCAGGACCTCTGCAATAGCAACAAGTGTTCTTATCCACTAACTTATCACTCCAACTCTTCATGTGTCCTTTCGTGGGTATGAAAAATGTACTCAGTGGACCCACTCTGTCTACTTAGTGCTGCCAGTATATGCATTCTATAATGTCATTCAATGGAATACAGGCAGACTATCAGGAGCCACAGCTGAAGAAAACTGACAAATCCTCTCCCAACAGCTATCAATTGCCAAATAGCTCCTCGAGCAAGTGATGAGGAGTCATGTCCTTCCTACATCCGTGATGAAATTTGGTTGACAAGGGCTTGTGTGGATACTGTGCATGCAATCACAGTGTCTGGTAGTTCATATGTGCAATGGCCTTATCATGTCCAGAAAGCACCATTTCTCGGAAATTCTCCAACTCCTCTATTTATAATAATATTTCCATTCCGCTTTGGTGAGAATACTGAGTCTTGGGTGAGAGCTGGATAGCATGGTATGACTGTCCTGTTTAGTGATGAAAATTCTAGCATCTCATAATCTCTGCTTTTAGGTCAATCACAAATATTTATATTTATTAACAACTGTAAAAAAAATTCTATGATGATGATTGAAAGTTTCTTTCTATAGGTATAAAGATAAGCCTTTGGACTAAAGTTTATTATTAGTCTCATTTAGCATAACAATAGCAGCACATTCTCACATTGGACTTGTGACTACCAAGTCATAGGCTCTTGGTCAGATTTATAGTATAAAACATGTGATTTCTCCAATGGAATATGCCTTAGATTAAACCAGAAAGTAGTTGGTTATCCCTATAAAATCCATTCCAGTCTTTCTGCACTTATTGCATAGTACTATTAAAGACAGTTGTTATTCTAGGTTAAAGTACTCATATCCAGTAATACCTGTGCAATACCTTCTCCCGCAGTGGCATGCATTGCACCTTCTAAAAGTATAAAAGTTACCCATCAGCAAGCAAGCTTCAAGGTCAGCATGACTTTCATTTCTCGCTGTTACATGACTCACGAATACAGTGTCAACAATAGGGCTTTACCACCAACTTCTGGATGACAACAAAGAAAATGTAATAGAATTTGTGTTTCTGTAAGTCTTATGGACACTCCTGATCCCACCTGGCACTGCTGGCATTGAGTTTTTTGTTTCTGTGATGCTTCTTATTTCTGGGCTATCGTTTCTGAGAAGAGCATTATTGCCTATGTATGTAGGGCAACTGCAATTAACCTCCCCTCTCTCGCTCTCCATGTATGTGTGTGAGTGTGTGTGAGTGTTTAGCTGATGAAATATTAGGTTTCCAAACAGGTTTTCAAATACCCTTAATGTTAGTTTTCTGTCCTCTTAACCCTCCTATTTTAAACCCTGTGCTTTGTTTAAATCAGAAAAAAATACTTAAAGATTCCACAAAATATTTTTAACTAATTCTTTCAAAAACACAATATTGCTGAAATATTGTTATGTTAAGAAATCAGAAGGGTTAACTAGAATTTTTAAGTCTAGTTTCTTGAGTTCTTTATATATTTTGGAGATCAGACCTTTGTCTGATGCGGGGTTGGTAAAGATCTTCTCCCATTCGGTAGGATGCCTTTTTGTCTTAATGACAGTGTCCTTTGCTTTACAGAAGCTTCTCAGTTTTAGGAAGTCCCATTTATTCAATGTTGCCCTTATTGTCTGTGTTACTGGGGTTATATGTAGGAAGTGGTCTCCTGTGCCCATGCAATCTACTTCACACTTTCTCTACTATCAGGTTCAATGTGGTCGGATTTATATTGAGGGCTTAAATCCACATGGACTTGAGTTTTGTGCATGGTGATAGATATGGATCTATTTTCATTCTTCTACAGGTTGACATCCAGTTATGCCAGCATCATTTGTTGAAGATGCTTTCTTTCTTTCATTGTATACTTTTTGCTCCTTTGTCAAAAATCAGGTGTTCATAGGTTTGTGGGTTAATATCTGGGTCTTCTATTCGATTCCATTGGTCGACATCTCTATTTTTATGCCAGTACCAAGCTCTTTTCATTACTGTAGCTCTGTTAGAGTTTGAAGTCAGGGATGGTAATGCCTCCAGAAGTTCCTTTATTGTATAGGATTTTTTGGCTATCCTGGGTTTTTGGTTTTCCATATAAAGTTGATTATTGTTCTCTCA
This sequence comes from Microtus agrestis, assembly GCA_902806775.1. NCBI lineage: Eukaryota > Metazoa > Chordata > Mammalia > Rodentia > Cricetidae > Microtus > Microtus agrestis. The sequence goes on from CADCXT010000555.1 coordinate 1,183,305, forward strand.
AGGTCTGTGAAGAATTTTGTTGGGATTTTAATGGGGATTGCATTGAAGTTATAGATTGCCTTTGGTAGAATTGTCATTTTTACTATGTAGATCCTACCCATCCAAGAGCATGGAAGATGCTTACATTTTCTGGTGTCCTCTTCAATTTCTTTCCTCGGTGCCTTAAAATTCTTGTCAAATAGATCCTTCACTTTCTTGGTTAGAGTTACCCCAAGATACTTTATGTTATTTGTGGCTATCGTAAAAGGTGAAGTTTCTCTGATTTTCTTCTCTGCTTCTCTATCTTTTGTGTATAGGAGGGCTACTGATTTTTTTGAGTTAATCACGTAACATGCCACATCACTGAAGGTATTTATCAGCTGTAGGAGTTCTTTGGTAGAGTTTTTGGGGTCACTAATGTACACTGTCATATCATCTGCAAATAAGAAAGTTTGACTTCTTTCTTTCCGATTCGAATCCCCTTGATCTCCTTATTTTGTCTTATTGCTATTGCTAGAACTTCAAGCACTATGTTGAAGAGATATGGTGAGAGTGGACAGCGTTTTCTTGTTCCTGATTTTAGTGGAATGGCTTTGAGTTTCTCTCCATTTAATTTGATATTAGCTGTTGTCTTGCTATATATTGCTTTTATTATATTTAGGTATGATCCTTGTATCCCTAACCTCTCCAAAACCTTTATCATAGACTTTACAATTCTAATTAACCCAATTAAAAAATGAGGCACTGAACTGAACAGAGAATTCTTAATTAAAGAACTGCAAATGGCCAAGAGACACTTAAGGTCATGTTCAACTTCATTAGTGATCAAGGAAATGCAAATCAAAACAACTTTGAGATACCATCTTACACCTGTCAGAATGGCTAAAATCAAAAACACCAATGATAGCTTTTGCTGGAGAGGATGTAGAAAAAGGGGAACACTCATTCATTGCTGGTGGGAATGTAAACTTGTGCAACCAATTTGGAAATCAGTGAGGCAGTTTCTCAGGAAATTTGGGATCAACCTACACCAGGATCCAGCAATACCACTTTTGGAAATAAACCCACAAGATGCCCAATCATACTACAACTTCAATTATGTTTATAGAAGCATTATTTGTAATAGCCAGAACCTTGAAACATCCTAGATGCCCCTCAATGGAAGAATGGATGAAGAAAGTGTGGAATATAAACGCATTAGAGTAGTATTCAGCAGAAAAAAAAATGGCATCTTAAATTCTGCATGCAAATGGATGAAAATAGAAAACACTATCCTGAGTGAGATAACCCTGACCCAAAAAGATGAATATGGTATGTACTCAATCATTTGTGGACTCTAGCTATAAACCAAGGTCATTAAGCCTATAGTTCACAAACCCAAAGAAGCCAAATAACAAGGTAAACCTAAAAAAAAAAATTCATAAATCCTCCTGGAAATTGGAAGCAAACAAGATTGCAGGGCGAAAGTTGTGAGCATGGGGGTTGGGACAGGGGTGGGGGTGAGGTTGAGGGAAAAGGGAGAGGGGGAGAAGGAAGGGAGAGTGAAGGACTGGAAAAAGCTTGGGGGAGTGGGAGGGTAGAGCTGGAGGCAGGGCGAATTTAGGGGCAGGGTAGAAGATACCTTCATTAAGGGATACATTTTTGGGTTGCCAAGAGACTTGACTCTAGAGGGGATCCCAGTTGTCCACGGAGATGTCCCCAGCTAGGTCCTTGGACAGCAGAGGAGAGGGTTCCGGAATGATCCTTGCCCCACTATCAAGCTGATGATTATCCCGAATATCACCATAGACTCTTCGTACAGCGATGGATGGAGATAGAGACATAGACCCTCATCAGAAGAACGGACTGAGCTCCAGAGGTCCAGTTGAAAGGCAGAAGGAGGGAGAAGACGAGCAAAGAAGTCAGGAATGCGAGGGGTAGGTCCACCAACTGAGACAGTGTGCCTGTTCTAATGGGAGCTCACCAAATCCAGCTGGACCAGGTCTCAAGGAGCATGTGATCAAACCAGACTCTCTGATTTTGGCTGACAATGGGGGATGACTGAGAAGCCATTGATAAAGGCACTGACTTGTTTTTACGGCATGTTCTGGCTTTTTGGGACGCTATTCTATTTGGATGCACAGCTTCCTAGGCCTGGATGTAGAAGGGAGGTCCTTGGACTTCCCAGAGGGCAGGATGGGAGAGGGAGGAGGGGGTGTGTGGGAGCGAGAAGGGGTTGGGAGGAGGGAAGGAAGTGTAAATAATTGAATGGAAAAATAAAAAATAAAAGGGAAAAAAAGAAATCAGAAGGGGCTGGGCAGTGGTGGCGCAAGCCTTTAATCGTAGCACTTGGGAGGCAGAGGCAGGAGGATCTCTGTGAGTTCGAGGCCAACCTGGTCTACAAGAGGTTGTTCCAGGACAGGCTTTAAAACTACAGAGAAACCCTGTCTCTAACCCCTGCCCCAAAAAGAAAGAAAGAAATCAGAAGGCGCTGGCACTGGCTATATGAAAGTTCACACAAATGAAGCCATTAGTTGATTAACTGAGATACAAAGATCATGAGTTTAAGCCTGTTTCACTCACACAGTGGGAATCTTAATTCCATACAGAAGAAAATCAAAACTTCATCTTTATTTAGAGGAATTAAAATTATTAGTAGCTATCATATTCTCCATTGAGTGAAAAACAAATAATTTTTGTTAGTTTAAAAGCTTCTCAAATTACCATAGTCCTGTCAAAGTTTATACCTGTTTCCAGGTAGTTTCCTGGTAGTACAAAGAAAAAGCTTGCACACACAAATTTTTGAATCTATCAAAAATGCAACCTCTATCCAAATGATCAAAATTCATCTGAGATTTCTGAGGTCAGTGAACATTAGCATCTACTGCTTCTTATGTTCAAGTTATTATGTTATGGTTTAGATATGAACACTGTAAGCTCATGTTGAAGGCTTATTCCCAAATCCTTTTGAGGATAACCTGATCGTGAGTGTGCTAGCCTTATCAATGAATTTGGATGCTGATGAGCGCATAGCTTAATGAGTTTGAGAGGTGTCATATACTTAAGGAGGTTGAAATACTTATTGGATGAAGTATGTTATTGGAGAACTTGCCCTCAAAGATTGTATTTGTCCTTAACCTCTTCCTCTCTTCCTCTCTCTGTCTTCTGGCATCTCTGAGATGACATATTTCTCTACCACCCATTTTCCTCAACCTTTTCTATCTACCATCTGGCCCAAAAACTACCCAGGGAAAGTTATGAGGGCCTTTAGGTGAAGAGCCAAGATAAACCCTTTCTATTTTGAGTTGGTTTTCTTAGATAGGTTGTCATGGTAATGAAATGATTGCTCACCGTCATTTATTGATTTGTAAAAGAAATATAAATACATACTATATGCCAGATAGTCACTTGATGTTGGTTATGTGTCAGAATATAGTCTGATATCTCTTTTTTTAAAAAAATTAAAACTGTATCACATAGAAAGTTAGTGAACATGTAAATATTATAGGAGACTCTGAAGAACAGAAGTAGAAATGGGAAAATAATGAAAAACTAGGCCTAAAGATGAGTCAGGGGAAGTTAATAGGAGTAGTAACAATAAACATGTAATAAATTATCATATTCATTAGTATCATAACTGTCATTGGAGAACTAATATGATAAAATAATCAAAAAAGTTCTTGTCATATTATAGGTGTTTAGTTTAAATGTAAATAAATATGTTAATAATCATCACTAGAATATAAGATTTTTACTCAATGGCTAAATTTAACAGTGCAAATATTGGAATTATCATGAACTAAATTAATTTTCTACATATAGATTATGACAACGTTGGTGAAAATGTAATTACATTTTTAGTAAATAGTTCTTATGAAAAAGTATTCTATCTTAAGTTCTTAATTAATTGATTGATTAAGTTATTAATTAATCAGTGAATACATTAATATAGTTTGAAGCCCAACCTTATCGATAATATTGAGAGTAAACCAACTTTTTTTATTTATTAAAAATTTCCACCTCCTCCCCTCCTCCCTTTTTCGTCCCACTCCCCCCACTCTCCCTCTCTCTCCCTCTTCCTCTCCAGTCCTAAGAGCAGTCAGGGTTCCCTGCCCTGTGGAAAGTCCAAGGTCCTCCCCGACTCCATCCAGGTCTAGGAAGGTGAGCATCCAAACAGAATAGGCTCCCCCAAAGCCAGTCCATGCAATAGAATCAAAACTCAATGCCATTGTCCTTGGCTTCTCATCAGCCCTCATTGTCAGCCACATTCAAAGCATTCAGAGAGTCCGGTTTGATCACATGCTCCATCAGTCCCAGTCAAGCTGGGGGTGGACGCAGCCCTTGCGGTCCCTACTTCCTTGCTCATATTTTCCCTCCTTCTGCTCCTCATTTGGACCTTGGGAGCTCAGTCCAGTGCTCCAATGTGGGTCTCTGTCTCTATCTCCATCCATCGCCGGATGAAGGTTCTATGGTGATATGCAAGATATTCATCAGTGTGGCTATAGGATAAGGCCAATAAACCAACTTTCTAATTTAATTTTAATTCTAAGTACAGGTCTGAGGCATAGTACTTTTTCTTAACAATCAGTCATAAAGCTACCTCAGTTATGATTTAATACACATATTTACAACATATGATTTTAAACATATGTTACACATGTGTTCATTTTGTTGTTTTGAAGCTTTGCTTACAATTGAGATTTTAGAAACTTCAGGTCTAAATTCTAGAAGTAACAGTACTACCATTATTAAAAAACTACTTAATTAATCATTTTTGTTAGATATAATAAATAGTAATATTTAGAGTTCATTGTAAAATTCTAATGAGTGGGATTTTAATAATAATCATTTAAGGCATTTTTATGTCTTAATGAAACATGTGAGAGTATAGAGCTAAATATTACTGTTTATAAAAATTTAAATATAAATGTTTCTGTATCAAAACAAATAATAATAACTATGAATGTATTGGTGAGTATATTCTAATAAATTAAATGAATAACTTTACATATTAAAAATAAGAGCAATTATTTTAGTACAATAAACAGTTACTAAACAATTATTCAAATCATGACAGTGGTTTACCCAATATCCAAATTGTAGCAATGCTGATAATTGATGCCTAATGGAAATAAATTTTAATATTTAGTGTTGGTTCTGTAGTTGCTTACGTGTTAATATTTTCTATACATATTATAAATGTTTAATATGGAAGTGTAACACAGATACTTTTAATACAGTCAAGTGAACGGTGTAAGGGGAAGCAACTGGGTATCTGAAAGTAAGGACTATATTTCCAGTCTCTGAAGGCACTCTGCTGCAATGTCTTTTTTGAAAATAAATAAATAAACAGTTTGAAAATAAAAGCACCATTCTTGTTGTCATTCAGGTGACAATGATAAGACACCTTTGCAAATGCTGCATGCTGTCTTCAATGCAGCTATGAACTAAAAAGCATTAAATTGGGGTAGGGGAAATCACACATTATAAGAAAGTAAACTTGTCCCAGCCTCATTTTTGTTTAAATAAATTTCATCTGTAAGCAGGTAGCAATAGTTAATATGAACATGCGCCACTCCTAAATGAAAATAAGAATACAAAAGAGATTTCTGAGAACACGCTATCTGTCTTAAAACAATTAATCTTCAAGGGAAGTTATTAGCATAAATCTCTTTAACTGCATTCATCAGAGAATTAGGTGTTAGTAATACACATTCATTATCTAACATTTCAGCACTTCATATCAAAACTAAGAAATAAACAACATCACAAAAGCAATTAAAGCATAGACCTTGTTTAACAATTTTCTTTTTTTAATTACCTTTATAAGGAATCGCTCTTTCAAACTGACATGCCAAGTATATAATTAATCTTGAGGAACATAAATGTATATGAGCTTAGCAAGGGTTTATTTTACTTTATTTTTGTCAAAAGGAGCATCAATCAGAAGTGAAATCATTAGCCTCAAGACTAACATTTTTCTTGAATCTTATTTAACAGCCAGGGGACATGAACTTGTTTGCGTTAAATATTAATTCTGGCACACTTTAAAGAGTTTACATAAATCAATCATCTAGACATAACTACCTCAATAAGATATTTCAAAAGTAAAATTTAGAGGTTTAAATGATCACAAAATATATTTGATTATGTATTTCTATATTCATAGTTTTTTAACTTAAACATTAATGTGTACTTTATTTTTATAATGCAATTTGAGAGTTCATGAAAAAGGTGGTTTTCAGCCTAGACAGGGATACTTTTCAGATTTCAATGGTTGATCTCACATATTTAATTTAGGCATTGCCCAATAAGGCTGCTTTAAAAAACACACCCCAGTGTGAAGTAGTTCAGTACTAATGGAAGTCTTCCATTATGCATGTTAGTTCACCGAGGCACATATTCCTGCTGAGTAGGTAGCTTTCCTCTAGGTAATATTTCAGGTACTACATGACATGGCCATTAAACAATGAGTTGCATTTTAAATGAAGTAATTATATCTAATTACTAAGTAATCATACATGAGGCCTTTGTCTGTTTTACAAATAAGGCCATATAATTAAAATTATAAGTGACAGTGAATAATTTTTGTTTTCTTAGTCTTGTTGGGAATGTAATTGAAAGTTTAAAAGCCAAAACCTATGGGGTGCTCTTATATCAGTCAGGAAAACATACTTATTACAGGATAAAATGGGTATGGGGTAAGTGAGAGTATATGCTCTCTGCCTTCTACTATCTTTCAACAACTTCCAAAATATTTATTTATTCTGTGCTATAAAGATTTACACTGGTATGGATCTTGGTCTATTGATACAACTTTAAGGTCAATTTTATTAAATGTATATTTCTGCTCTTGGTTAAGGTACTGTGTTTATGCAGCTCATTTAAAATACTATGTATAATTAAGAAATATAGGTTAATAGATAATCATATATAATAGTCAAGCTTGTAGCCATGTTAGTTAGGTTTTCTACATATATAGAAATATACTTCAGTTAAGTATTCTTCAGATCTTTCAGAGACATTGAGAATATGGCATTTAAAATGTTTAAGAGCTTTGGACTTTTCATGACAATGAGACACATCTGTTCTTGGCAGCATCAATTACTTCAAGAGGATGATGGACATCAAAGAAGTTCCTTATGGAGTTGATTAGCCATTTGGGCAAGAAACTGCTCTGGCATGGACTGCTTGATGTTATGCTGTATGAAGAGTACATGCAGGACCCACAGAGAAATGACTGTGGAAGTTGCCTAAAAATGGTGAGACAGTCCTTTGGAGTTCCTGCTTCATGAAAGAGTCTGCCAAACATTCTGCAGGATACAGAAAAAAGTGACTGGCAAACTACCAATACAGACAGAATTGTCTTTGAAATTTCCTGCTTTGTGGAAAAGTCTGCTGGATATTATGGGCCTGTAGATGGAAGATAGATGCCCCACTGTTACAGAAAAACTTTGGGTGACTATCCAGGCAGTGAGATGTCTCTGTCAATTGTAGAATTTTGGAAGTGCTTACAAAGCACTTCGTGTTTACTTAGGTTATATTATATCCATCTGGAGTCTTTGATAGAGTTGAAGAATAGATATAGTTTTCCTTAGTTAAGATAAAAGATAGAGTATACATAAATATTGTAACTTTAATCCTTGCTTGATACCTGTTTTGTTATATGTAATTTTACTGTGTTAAAGTTAAAACTTTCCTTTTTATTTAAACAGAAAAAAAAAGAATACCATTGGTTAATAAAGAAACTGCTTTGAGCCTATAGCAGAGCAGTGCAGAACAGAGATAGGTGGGGAAAACTAAACTGAATACTGGGAGAAAGGAGGCAGAGTCAGAGAGAAGCCATGTGGCCCCACCAGAAACAGATGCCAGAATTTTACCGGTAAGACACAGCCTCACAGAGATATACAGATTAATGGATATGGGTTAATTTAAGATATGAGTTAGCCAGAAATACATGTAAGCTATTGGCCAAACAGTATTGCAAATAATATGGTTTCTGTGTGATTATTTCAGGGCTAAGCAGCCGAGAACAAAGAAGTGGCCCTCCTACTACAGTTCTATTTTGTTTTGTTTTTAGAAAAGATAGTTTGGTGCATGCCTCTAATCTTAATATTTTGGGAACAGAAGCAGGTGGATCTCTTTGAGTTAGAGGTTAGCCTAGCCTACATAGAGAGGTCCAGGACAAACAGGGCTTGATAGAGAGAACTAATAACAAACAAAATGATAAAAGAATAGAATATATATAAATTTATACCCATGTCCTTATCACTGCAGCTAAGGAATATTATCCTAGTTGGGTTTTGATTTTTGTTTTTGGGGTTATTATTAAGTTTTTCATTTATTGTAGCCAGAGCTATCCAAGAAAGAGACTGATATTTAAGAAAATGTCTTTTTAAGATTGTCCTGTGGACAAGCCTGTGAAGTATTATCTTATTTAGTGATTAATGTGGGAGGGTCCAACCTGTTGTAGGTATCACCCCTGGGCAGGTGATCTTGTTTGTTTTGTCCTTTTTCTAATGTTGTTTTACTATATTATATTATTATACTGATTATATTATATTTATTATTTTTAATAATATAGTGTATATTATTATATATCTTAGAAGCAAGATGACTGTTTTCTAATGAGAGAAAGAAAGGGGATGGATCTGGATGGAAGGGAAGGTGGGGGAAAACTGAAATTAGTAGAAAGAGGGCAAATAATAATCAGGGTATAGTATGTTCGAAAAAAATCTATTTTCAATAATTAGAAAAATAGAAAGAAAGAAAGAAGGAAGGAAGGAAGGAAGGAAGGAAGGAAGGAAGGAAGGAAGGAAGGAAGGAAGGCAAGCGGGCAGGCAGTCTGTCGAAGGCATGGGGAACAAACCAGGAAATTAGTCATGTGCTCTCTCTCCCTGTGTGTCTAAGTGTTAAATATTGCATACTGGTGTAAGTAATATGCATAACGGCAAAATGAAACATTCCCATGATAAAGTAAAAAGGGAAGGCAACAGAACAAAGCAGAAGAGAATACTAGGCATCAAAGCGGAAAATGGAAAAGGGTGCATCTAATAAAATTTAAAATAAAATTATATGAATGTATCCAAATGTAATCTATTACACAAATCAAGCATATATTTTTAAATAGATTGTGATATCAAAAATGCTAATTACTGTAGGTAAATTGTGAATGTAATATATTTCCTTCTTATGTAAATGCCTTGATCTAAGGAGTGAATTACAAATGTAAGCAATAGATTAACCTAAATGCAGTTGAAAAATATATATTATATATTGAACCAAGAAGAGAAGATCAAGTTGTCCTACTGATCATTAAAGAGATTATTCCTGAGTAGGAAGATGTAACAGGAAGTTTATTTTAACTCGGTGTACAGTAGTAACTAAATGACATGCTAGAAGAAAGGCCTGGGATAAAACCGGACTCGCTGAACATAGCAGACAATGAGAACTACTGAGAACTCAAGAACAATGGCAATGGGTTTTTGATCCTACTGCACGCACTGGCTTTGTGGGAGCCTAGGCAGTTTGGATGCTCACCTTACTAGACCTGGATGGAGGTGGATGGTCCGTGAACTTCCCACAGGGCAGGGAACCCTGATTGCTCTTTGGGCTTACGAGGGAGGGGGACTTGATTGGAGGGAAATGGGAGGTGGTGGAGGGGAAGAGACAGAAATCTTTAATAAATAAATAAATTAATTAATTAAAAAATATAAAAACAAAAAACCCTTAAAACAGAGAATAAATAATACTTAACTCTAGTACATAAACTCTGTAACTTAAGTAAAGAAAAAAGCAGAATAAATAAACGGGATACATTACTATAAGACTAAATTCATATTTCCTATGATGTACAGGAGATAAAACATGAGTTGGCTGGCTGACCAAGGCACCAAGATCCCAGAGGACTCATCATTTCACGGAGAAAGACCCCTTTCTCTGCAATTCTTTTTTTCCACAATACTTTTATTGATTATTTGGTAGTTTCATGTGTCAGACTCTAATCACATTTATTTTCCTGTCTTCTCAGCTCCAGCCCTCCATTCTTTTTTTATTGAAAAAAAAAATTCCACCTCCTCCCAGCCTCCCATTTTCCTCCCCCTCCTTCCACACCTCTCTTCCTTCCCCCACTCCTCTCCCCCCTCCCTCTCCAGTCAAAAGAGCATTCAGGGTTCCCTGTCCTGTTGTGACACCATGCATAAAAGAAAAAAATACCAGCTCCAATATTTGTGTCCATAGATTCACTGGAGCATGGTCGGACTCCCAGTGGCCATCCCCTCAACAAAAACTGAGTTCTTTCCCAGAAGAACTTCACACCAGAAGCCATCAACTAATTCTTGTCCTAGGTAAATCAGGAAAGATGGTGCTTCTAATAATTTCTTACCACAAAATTTTACAAACTGTTGAGTGAAGTTAGAAATCAAATTATAACTATGACATATTAGCACTCAAAGCTGAAGGTATTTCAAAGTGATATCAAGTCCTGGTTCCTTGTGAGCACTTGGTATAAGAAAAGAAAATGCTATTTAACCCAAGTATTAAAGATTTTACCTGGCTGAAAAACCCTCACCCCTTATTCTCAAAGGGGCTAGGAGAAATTTCCTAGCAAAATGTTGTAAAGTTAGAAATCCCAGGCTAGCTTCATGCATAGATTCAGGACAGGACTATCTGGTAATAAGGATGTTCTGACTCAAAAAGGTGTGGCCTTGCTTGCTAACTTGCCTACACAGAAGGTTGGAAAGAAGCAAAGACCTTGCACCCACACCAGACCCGCCCCCCGACTGCCCAGAAGGGCTGCTTGTGATTCTTGCCTTTAAAATAAGCTAACGCCACAAAGGAACTCTTAACTCCTCTCTCTACCTCGCTGCAACGGGGTGTTGGAAACAGATTCCGAACATGTTTTTATTATGCTAATTAAACCTTGCTTATTACAGTCTGGGCCTCTTTGGAGGTCTCTCTTGGGGTAGTAATCTGGGCACAATACTGGTAACAACTAAGAATAGTTCAAGCAGCTCTTCATATTTAAATCACAAGAAAAATGATGGTACCAGCCATAACGGAGTTAGTAGTTAGATGGAAAAACCTTGAGAAAATTTATACGAAATATAAATACTTGAAAACAAAACTCCATTTTCCAAACAATGTGTTTATTAGATATAAAATATATGATAATATGATGTGGGAAGGTCATTTGTCAATCTATTGTTTCATTGGTTAATCAATAAAGAAAACTGCTTGGCCTGATGGGTCAAAAAATTAGGTGGGTGGAGTAGACAAAACAGAATGCTGGGAGGAAGTGAGGCAGATGCCATGCTGCTCCTCTCCAGGCCAGATGCGATGAAACTCCAGCCCAAGATGGATGTACACTAGAATCCTTTCCGGTAAGCCACCACTTCGTGATGCTACACAGATTATTAGGTATGGGTTAAAGCAACATATGAGAGTTAGCCAGTAAGAGTCTAGAGCTAAAGGGCGAAGCAGTGTTTAAAGGAATACATTTTGTGTGTGCTTATTTTGGGTATAAAGCTAGCTGTGCGGGAGCCGGGCAGGCGAAAAGCAGGCCCACAGCTCTTTCTACAATAATAATGTAAAATTTTTAATGAAATATATTCTTGGGTGTAGGCTGAAGTGGGTTATACATGTTCACCAGGTACATTTTTTTTTTCATTTTTGAGAGTTTCTTTGTGTAGACTTAGCTATCCTGTAACTCACTCTCTAGCCTATTTTAACATTGAACTCACAGAGATCCACCTACCTCTGCCTCCCAAGTTCTGGTATTAAAGGCATTCAACATTACATAATCACCTAGCTATAAGATACATTTTAAAATTCTAAGTTTGTTATCAAAAAGAAATTTATGTTAGAATATCAATAGATGAGTAATATAACATAAATATGCATAAATTATTGAATAAAAATAACTAGTAAAATGATGGTAAAAATGAAAGTATCATTTGCCCCACTCTCACTTCTGGACAGGCTTGCCAAATAGAAACTTAACAGAAAAAATTAGAGAACTAACAGATTAATGACTCAAATGTGCTTAGCAGACATCTATAGAATATTCCATCCAAGCATTAAAAAAAAAATACATCTTCTCAGCACCTCATGGAACTTTCTCAAAAGCTGACTACATAATAGGTAACATAAAAACCCTCATCAGATATAAAATAAAACACAAAAAACTGGAATAAACCCATGTATTCTATAGAATCACCATGACTTAAAATTAGAATTTAGCAGCAACACTAATTTCAGAAAGCCCACAAACACATGGAAATTAAACAATGCTCACCTGAATCACCAATTAAGTCAAGGAAGAAATAAAAGAAGAAATTAACAAATTCCTAAAATTCAAAAAAGTGACCATAAATACTCCCAAATTTATGAGACAATGAAACCAGTGTTAAGAGGAAAGTTCATAGTACTAAATGATACATAAAGAAGCTGAAAAATATTCCACACTATTGAGTTAATAGAACACTTGAAAATTCAAGAACAAAAAGAAGCAAACTCACCTCGTAGGACTAGAGGGCAGAAAATAATCAAATTGAGAGCTGAAATGAACAAAATATAAACAAAGAAAACAATACAAAGAATCAATTAGACAAAGAATTGGCTCTTCAAGAAAATCAACAAAATAGACAGTCCTTTATCCAAACTAAGCAAAAGGTAGAGAGAGAATATCCAAATTAACAAAATCAGAAATAATGAGGGAGACAACAAAAGACACAGGGGGAAATCCAGAGCATCATCAGATCATACTTGGAAAACCTGTACTCAACAAAATTGAAAAACTTAAAGGAAATGAACAATTTTCTGGATAAATATACTTACAAAATTAAATCAAGATCAGATAAGCAAATTAAATAGACCTATAACTGTTAAAGATATAGAAACAAAATCAAAAGTCTCTTAACGAAAAAAGCCCAGGACCAAATGGTTTCAACACAGAAAATCTTTGTATAAGATTTTCAAAGATGAACTAATACCAATTCTATAACCGCTCAAATTGTTCCACACAATAAAAATAGAAGGAACATTGTCAAATTCATTTTAGGAGGCTACAATTACCCTGTCACCCAAACCACACAAAGACATTATTAAGAAAGAGAATTACAGACCAATCTCACTCTTGAACACTGATGCAAAAATAATAAAATAAGAGCAAACAGAATCCAGCAACACATCAGAAAAATCATCCACGATGACCAAGTAGGCTTTATTCAAGGAACTCAGAGATGGTTCAACATACAAAAATTTGTCAATGTAATCTACCGTATAAACAAACTGAAAAATAATCACATGATCATGTCATTAGATACTGAAAAAGCCTTTGACAAAATATAGCATCCCTTCATGATAAAGGTCTTGGAGATATCAGGAATCCAAGAAACATACCTAAACATAATAAAAGCAATATTCAACAAGCCAACAGCCAACCTCAAATTAAATGCAGAGAAACTCAAAGTAATTCCATTGAAATCAGGAACAAGATAAGGTTATCCACTTTTTTTATATCTATTCAACATAATACTTGAGGTTCTAGCTAGACAATAAGACAAAAAAAAGGAAATCAAGGGGATACAAATCAGAAAAGATGTCAAATTCTCACTATTTGCTGATGATATGATACTTTACATAAGTGATTCCAAAATTTCTACCAAGGAACTTATACAACCCTAACACCTTCAATAATATAGCAGGATAAGATTAACTCAAAAAATCAGTAGCCTTTCTTTACACAGATGATATCTGGGCTGAGAAAGAAATCAGAGAAACATCACCCTTCACAATAGCCACAAATAACATAAAATATCTTGGAGTAACTCTGTTAAACAAGCAGAAGACTTGTATGACAAGAACGTTAAATCTTTGAAGAAAGAAATTGAATTAGCCACCAGAAAATGGAATGATCTCACATGCCCTTGGGTTGGTAGAATCAACGTAGTAAAACTGGCAATCTTACCAAAAGCAATCTACAGATTCAATGCAATGCCCATTAAATTCCAGCAAAGGATAATGAGCCTATAGTCTATGGCTCTAGAGAAGCTATGTAACAACATGAACCCTAAGACATACATATATAGATTCACCTGAAAAGAGAAAAGATCTCCTGACAAAATTGGAAGCATGGAGGTGGAGGAGAAGGGAGGGTGAAAGGGGAAATGAAGGGGAGAAGGGAAGGGAGGAAGAGAACTTGAAAGAACGGGATAGTTGAGATGGAGGGACAGAGTTGAGAACAAGCAAAGGGATATTTTGATTGAGAAAGTCATTATGGGCTACAAGAAACCTAATACTAGAGAAATTCTAAGGAATCCACAAGAATGACTACAGCTAAGACACTAAGCAATAGAGAAAAGGGTGCCAGAAATGGCTTTGTTCTATCTTCAGACTGATGAATATCTTAAATGTCACCAAAGAACCTTCATCAAGCAACTGATGGAAACAGTGGCATATTCCTGCAGCATAGTACTGGTCTGAGCTCCCAGAGTCCAGTTGAATAGTGGTAGGAGTGCAAATATGAGCAAAAATCTCAAGACCATGATGGGGACAGCCACTGAGACAGTTTACCTGATCTAATGGGAGCTCACCAGCTCTAATAGGAAAGGGAAAGAGCCAGCATAGGACCAAAGTAGACCCTCTTAATGTGGGTGGGCCAGACTGTGGGACCACTGGCAATGGCACCAGGATTTGTCCATGGGTTTTTTGGAACTCAGTCTCTCTGGATCGATACCTTTCTTAGCCTGGATATAGTGGGAAGGGCCTTGATCCTTCCTCAGAGCAATGTGCCTTGTTCTCTCTGGGAAGTGGAAGGGGGATAAGGTGCAGGGAAAGATGGAGGAGATGGAAGGAGGGGAAGGAGAGGGAACTTGGAATGATATGTAAAATAAAAAAGATAGTTTGTTTTCCTTTTTAAAAAGAAAAAGAAAACAAAACCAAACAAAAAACCAAAATCCCAGCAAAATTTATCACAGATTTTGAAAAAAACAATACTCAACTTCATATGGAAAAGCAAAAACCCAGGATAGCCAAAACAACCCTGTACAATAAAGGAACTTCTGGAGGCATCACAATCCCTGACTTCAAATTCTACTAGAGTTACAGTACTGAAAACAGCCTAATATTGGCATAAAAATAGAAAGGAGGATCAATGAAACTGAATCAAAGACACAGATATCAATCAACACAATTAAGAACACCTGATTTTTAACAAAGAAGCATGAAATAGAAAAAATAAAGCATATTTTAAAAATGGTTCTGGCATAACTGTATATCAACATGTAGAAGAAAGAAATCAAATCCATATATATTGCAATGCACAAAACACAAGTCCAAATGGATCAAAGACCTCAACATAAAACAATCCACACTAAACCTTATAGATGAGAAAGCAGGAAGTACACTTGAAGACATTAGCACAGGAGACAACTTCCTAAATATAACCCCAGTAGCACAGACACTGAGACCAGTAATTAGTAAACAGGAATTCCCAAAACTGAGAAACTTCTGTAAAGCAAAAGACATGGTCATCAAGAAAAGATACAGCCTACAGAATGGAAAAAAATCTTCACCAAGCCCACATCAGACAGAGTGTTATCTCCAAAATATACAAAGTACTCAAGAAATTGGTCATCAAAATAACAAATAATCCAGTTAAAAAATGAAGTACAGACCTAAACAGAGAACTCTCAACAGAGGAATCCAAAATGGCTGAAAGATACTTAAAGAAATGCTCAATGTCCTTAGCAATCAGAGATGCAAATCAAAGCAGCTCTAAGATTCCATCTTACATCTGTAAGAATGGCCAAGATAAGAAACAGATGATAACTTATGTTGGAGAAGATGTGGGATAAAGAGAACACTCCTGCATTGCTAGTGAGAGTGCAGGCTGGTACAGTTCCTTTGAATATCATTATGGTGATTTCTCAGAAAATTAGCAAACATCCTTCCTCAAGACCCAGCAATACCACTTTTGGGTATATACCCAAAGGATGCTCAATCATATCACAAGGACATGTGTTCAACTGTGTTCATAGCAGCATTATTGTCATAGTCAGAACCTGGAAACAACCAAAATGCTACTCAGCCAAAGAATGGATAAAGAAGATATGGTTAACTTGTATAATAGAGCCAGGTGGTGGTGAACAAAAAATAATATCTTGAAATTTGAAGGCAAATGAATGGATTTCAATAAACATCATATTGAGTGAGGTAACCCTGACCCAAAAAGATAAGTATAAAATATACTGACTAATAAGTGTCTTTTAAACATAACTCAAAGGAAAACTAGCCTTCAATTCACAATCTCAAAGAACCTAGACAACAAAAATGATGCTAAGAGAGATATGCATACATCTAATCTACATGGGAATTATAAAAAACAAACAAAAAAATTTCTGAGTAAATAGTGAGTGTGGCAATCATGAGAGAGGATAGAAGGGAGGGGGAGGCAGGGAGAGGAGCAGAGAAAAATATCTAACTCAATAAAAACAATTTTAAAAAGAAAGTTTAATTCACTTTAACGCAGAGTGGAGAATAAGATAATATCATTCTGGATGAATAAAAAGTATGCTTTAAAATTTACAAAAAAATTCAAGTGTTAAGTTGTATCTTAGATAGAAGTTTTGTTGTTATGATGAAACACCATGACTAAAAAGTAAGTTAGTGAGGAAGAGGCTTATTTGAATTACACTTCCACACTGTAGTGCATCTCTGAAAAGTCAGGACAAGAACT